>JANHMN010000001.1:30384642-30451068 GCA_030674055.1 Rhabdomys pumilio
GAAGAGAAGAGAAGAGAAGAGAAGAGAAGAGAAGAGAAGAGAAGAGAAGAGAAGAGAAGAGAAGAGAAGAGAAGAGAAGAGAAGAGAAGATGATTGACCACAGGGGAGTTATTTAAAGTACCATTAGCTAGTTTGATAAACTTGCAGGCCCTTATCTCTCTTCCCTTGGTTTCATTTGTGTTTGGTTTCACAAGTCCTCACTGAGAGAAGCTAAATGCATTCTTTTGTTTCAATTTGGGCACAGGATCAAGAATTTCAGCAGGCAGTACACAACAATTCAACTCTTCAGGAGACTGAAATCCATCATCTTGAGATTTACTGTGGCATGAACTGGGATGCCAACAAAATATTCACGAAGGAAGAAACCATCTGAATCTCTCTTCACAAAAAATTATAAAATCATAAAAAAGAGAGCTGGGTTTTAGTCTCTCGGTTGGTTCCTAGGCCTTTACTGAATTGGCTGCGACAGGCTGCCTAGGCAAACCAGAATCAGATGATTTTGAAGCAGTAATAAATATGCAAATCTTGACACAAGGACTCAAGCCCTTGAACTGGTTTCCTAGTCTCCACTGGTTAGTGTCACAGAAACAAAAGGATTAATAGCCATCCTTGTTCACTCTATCTCCAACAGAGTGCTTTCCACCCTCCCTTCCCTACTAACACTATCTGTCACTAATCCTCGCCTCCCCTCTTCTCTCCTCCCCTCTCCTCTCGTCCCCTCCCCTCTCTTCTTGTTTAAGAAGAAAAGGAACTGTTTTGTGCATTCATTCTGCCAAACCTCTAATGTGAATCTCCAGTGTCTGCCTTGCTAGATAACGCCAACATTCCCAGTCCTCCGATCATAATCTATGTGCAATGATTATGGACATTTACCTAAGCCCAAGTTAAGTTAAAAACAAGTTCAGATGAGAAAAAGGGATGCCTGCTTAGCATGCCTTGTTAAAAACGATGGATCTTGAAGGGAAACAGAAAAAGTTCTGCCTAGAGCAAAAGTTACATGTGGCCAGGGGGGAAGGGTGGGAAGTGGGGGTGGGGGTAGGGAGGTCATGAGAGAATCACAGTGTGTGAGGTTTGGGGGGGGATGAGTTAGGTGTTCAGACAATGGGAACAAGTGAATAATGAAAACCTGGCATGAGGCTCTGTGTTGTCTTTTCTGAGGTGTGACTCCCACAGAGGGTAATGTCCAAGAGGAAAGAAGGTTGGGTACTTACAAGATACAGAATGTGCTCTTCTTTCTGCCAGCTGAACTTTAAAAAGAAAACAGCTTTGAATTAGAAGTAAGAGGCAATGGCTAGTTTATGACAAAGTGAGGATTTGCAAAGTGAAGTTAAGGAGAAAGGAAAAGAATTCCTCCAGCATGGCAAGAAGCTGCGGTGATTGCTAAGCACCCGGTAAGACTTTGTCCCCCAACTCTGATTTGTACCAGAAACTAAAGAAAGCACCACCCAGATATTCTGCAAATTCGTCCCTTACTAACTTCATTCACTAGAAAAAAAAGAAAAAGAAACAAACAAAAACCTTAGATAAATGCAGAGCCATTCCTAGGATGCAAAGCTGTGTTATAGGCGAAATGGTGGGGAGGGCAGAGCTTCTGGAGTGACTTAAAAGGAAACACTTTACTCTCTTCCCTGTCCCCAAACTTTTTAATGACGATGAGAAAAAAAGAAAAAGCAAACTTAAAATGCTTAGTAAATTTTGACGCTATACATAGGGATTCAAATGATTGTTATAACTTAGCTTGTACCATAGTGTTAAGAACAACTTGTGTGATAGGCTATTTCTAAAGATGAAGTTTGAATAAAGTCCCTCAGATCAAGGAGATAAATTCTAGGGCAATCCCACATGTGAACAGAAGACAATATGGTACCTAAGCCATCCCCGACCTACAAAAGACCTTTGGACAAATAAAAAAAATGAAGCTCCCTCAAAGCTGTGAACCATTCACCAAATTAGGAATGCAAAGAAAGACTCCAGATGACATCCAGAGATGAGGCTGAAAGAGAAAGGAGGCCATAGGCTGTGGAATGCGGTGTATCCCAGGGCTATAACGTGGTTCAAAGGCTCTAAAACCTGTGTCAAATACTTAGCTTGAGAGAGGAAAGGTGAAAGAATGAATGAATGTAAGCCGATTAGACAGAAGGAGAAAGAAAAAAAAAGATTATTAACTACCCTAAAAGTACAAGTGGAAAAGATACTGAGAAAGGTTGAGAAAATATGAAATATGAAATTTTATGATCTGAAGATGAGTGTATGCGTTTTGAGAACATACAGAGAACAATTTTAGAAACTCAGAATGTTAGAATTTCCAATGTTAGGATTTTAGAATGTAGCTAGAGGAACTAAGGTCCTCTCTATTAAAAGGTATTATGAAGGAAAAAGATGCTGAGTTTGCAGTAGAAGATTCCTCACTCAGTAGCTAAGGGGAGTTCTAAAACAGGCTTAGCAGACCAGGACACTATGGAGTGTGTACCAAGGAGAAGAGACCATTTATAAGCCATCGAGGAAGTTAGAGGGAGAGGAATTTGATTATCTAAATCCTCAAGGAAAAAGAGGTGAACAGGACACTGAGGAGTCTGCAGTCTAGGAATATCTTTAAGGAGAGGCAGGAGCTTCACAGGCTAACACAAGCCCAGGAGCAGGTTTGGGTAGGGGTGCAAACCCCTACCACTTCCAGTATAGTATAATTAAAAAGGTATTGATACAAATCCATATGAATATTCTAGTAGGCAACAAGGAACATGTCTAGAGGAAAATGTCAAAATGAAGAGTGGTGTAAAGAAAACCAGGATATTCATGAGATGCCCTCAGACACAGAGGAAGAATTCATGAAGGAGATTAGGAACAAGAAGGTAGAGACAAAGGTGCAAGCTTGCAAACCCAAGTATTGTACCAAAGCCCGAGGCAGGAACTCACTTTTCAAATCTAGAGAAACTGAGATTTGAAAGACTAGAACCAAGAAGCCCCACCCCCACCCCCCCACCCCTGTGGACTTGGTACCCAGGAGGGGATGGAGTCACCCAGAGCCCTTTCACTCAACAAGAATGGGGGCCTGAGCTGAACACAGACATTCTAGACAGGAAGGCCTTGATACACTGTGGAACCAGAGAGTCTTGTCTAAAAACTAGTCAGTAGTCTGTCTAATGTAGACATGATCATCACCTGGTAGTGGCTGCAGACACAGTTTTGATTTGGGGGCGATACTGTTGCTTCTTCTTGTTCTTAGAGACAGTCAAGTCTCTAGAAAATATTTCACAGCTGACACAACCCTCTCTCCTCCATATACCTAGTGTGGGCGCTTCCTTTCACAGACTCCCGTGAACAGTCCTAGCTTCCCTCACAGGACTGAAGTTCTTGACATGGCTGGCAACATATTTTAGTATTTTATGCAAATGAAATGTAATGCTGTCACACAGAGCCGTGGGGGCTTTGTGCAGACGAGGAACTAAACCACGGAAGCTTTGTCAGGTCAAAATGTGAACTTCGGAATCAAACAAATGTATTTGAATCTTGGTTCCACCCTTTGTAAACTAAGCAAGCTCAAGCAAATTTAAAAAACATCTCTGAGACTCACAGAGTCCCAATTTATATAGGCACACAATCAATTATCAATAGTGAATTGAGTTGTGAGAGAGAGAGAGAGAGAGAGAGAGAGAGAGAGAGAGAGAGATAGATAGATAGATAGATTCGGTCTCCTGAGACATAAAGAGTAGTTTAGAAATTAGTAAGATAATTATATCAAATGTTCAGAATCAGTAAGTTTCAGGTTATTACTATCTAAAAATCTACCTATCTTTCTTAAAGCTTTCTTCTTCCAAACAGGATAAAGAACTGGAAATTTGCTATTCTGTGTAATGACGAAAAGGTCAGGTATAAAAGTAAAATACTATCAAAATATCTAATAAATAGAATAGTGCTATAAAATAAAATCTATAAAGTTGTTGCCACTTATTACAAAAAATAGACAACATGACTGGAAGATTAGTTATACTGTGTCTCTTCAGTTAACATCCATCCCAATTAGTAGTAAAATATGTGACATTTCAAGAGGAAGGGATGAATCTGTCCTGGAGGATATGAGACAAACAAGGCAGAAAAGTCCAATAAGGGCAGAGAACAAAAGAACAGGGTCAGAGGAGCTGTCATGGATCCAGGTCATCCACAGAGCTGTTTGTGAAGTCATGCATGGATGCCCAGGAGCCCAGCCTGCCAGCATAGAATAAATTGCCCAGAGGCTCAGAAGTCCACTTCCAGCCTGAGCTGAGACAGCAGTATCAATCACTAGCAGTAAGAAGGGGACTGGAGCTGTGACAGCATATGAAGCCAGGGAACGAACTCTGCATCACAAAGCAAGGACTGTTCCTTTTCTGTTCCTATCTGTCAGATAAGGCATTCCAGAGAAGGCATGTGAGGCAGAGACTCCCATGCTTTGCAGTGACCCCAGCAGCCTTTCCTTCCACTGACCTTGATGCCTGGTAGGTCTGGATCTGGGCCTTGATATGATTTGCTAATTTTTTTATTAGGGTATTTTGTATACCTGGTAAGGGTGGACATGTTCAGAGCTGTCTGCCTCTCTGTGGCTCCCCCTCTTTCCTCCCACTCCCTCTCTCTGCAACTATACTACACATCCTGGTTAAACTGCAATGAGTTTTTAAACTGATTAAAGTCAGTTACATAAATAAATTTTAAAAAAGGTTCAAATGGTAATAGAATTGCCTCACAAGAAATTTGCAAATGAAGATAGGTATATTTTCTTCTCTATTAGAAAAAGTTTTTCTTATGCCAGGGTATTTCAATTTGGTTCGTATCCACTGCTGTCAGAATGAGTTTCTGTTATATAAAAAGGCAGTCTCTCAATGAGGGCCATTCTAAATCAGTACCATTAGAGAGACAACTGGAGAACTCGGGGGATCTGAGGAAAGGAGAGAACCAAAAAGAAAACAAGACATCATCAACACAATTAAAAGTAACATGAAAATGCATAAATAAGTAAATGTGTCTTCTCAGTTTCTAGGCTGACATGGAAGTGAATCTTTCAAAGGATGAAGAAGCTGGCCTTAGTGATACACAGGCCAGAAGCTTAAAATATGAGAAAAAAAGTAGAGCCAAAATTATTCAGGAGATATCATGTCTATATAAATTTGACAATCATCTGAAACAAATAGCCAACTTACATAAAACAAGAATAGAGGGCTGGGCATGATAGGATAAACATTTAATCCTCACACATGGAAGACATAACTAATCCCTATAAGTTCCAAATCAGCCCGATCCACAAAGCAAGTTCCAGGCCAGTTAGGGCCACATAGTGAGAAGTGAGACTCTGTCTTACAAATAACTACAACAATAACAACAACAACAACAAAAAATAGAGGAAAACATGGAGTGGATTAGCTTAGGTTACAAACAAAACGTCAAAGCCACAGGTGACCTGGAGGTGGTAACTGAGGCATAAAGAGATGGGAAACAGACATCTATAGTAATCTTGGGACAGAAAATCTAGTACACGGGTAACTTGGGAACACAGGTGAGGGCTAACCAACCAGAAGACAAAACTGAGCAATTGCAGAAAAATAGCCTTTCAGACCACAATACACCTAGGGTCTGGAGCAGAACTAATGTACAAACTGGACCTGTCTTCAAGAATAGAAAGAATTTCAAATTATAAAGCCAGACAGGTTATCCAGGGAGTCATCAGTTTAGCTTCCCAGAGTACGTGAGGCGGCCAGGAGATACAAAGCTGTTTGCCCAAGTCAAGAGAGACTCAAGAATTCAGTTCACAGCCCAGATCCCAGTAACCCACATTACTTGAAAGTCTTCTAGACTTTCAAGCCCAGATTCGCCAAACTTACTCCACCATCTCTGTTTGTAGAGCCCACAGCCTGGCAATGGTCTCACATTTTTTTAATTGCATGAAATTAATCAAAAAATAATATTTCTAAAGATGTATTTCTTTTTATAAATACGTGTATATGGCTTCAAACGTTTATAAGTTCCACATGCATGTTAGTGTCCAAGGAGTCAGAAGAGGGTGTTAGATCTCCGGGAACGGGATTTACAGGTCATTCTGTGTCCCCTGCTTCTTGTGAACTCAACTCCGGTTCTCTGGTTCTCTGCAAGAACAGTAACGGTTCTTCACTGAGGAGCCATCTCTTCATTTTCTAAAGAATAATGTTTTATGACATAAAAAAATTTAAATTCATCATTTAGTGTCTATCAATAGTTCTGCTAGATGGCCATCACTCTCGCCTTCCTCCAGGAAATGGCATGACTGCTTTTGTGCAATGACCATCAACAAAGTGAAACTGGAAAGAAAGCCCAGCCACCAAAGCTTTAACTGTTTATTATGAGTGTGCTTCCTGGGAAAACCGAACGATCCTCACTTCCCAGCAGACTCCCAAAGTCCTTTAAAGGAATCGCACGAAGCCCGGGCAAGCCAGTGAAAACAGCAGTGGGAGGGGCAGCCAGCTCTCTTAGTGACTGTTTTTGTGATTTCATCTGGAGGGTAGGTTTTTGCTTTAAAAAGCATGAAAGTTTATTAAGCACTAAGTGTTCATCCAAGCACGGTGGCATGGTCTCTAATCCTAATGATCTGGAGGCCTAAGTTCAAGGGCAGTCTGGGGAGGGAAAGAAAAACAAACCATAACTCTAATTTATGGTTATGCTTTCTGAGATATCATTTAATCACTCCCCTGGAGGATGAGGAAGCAGCTAGCAGCTTTAGCTGTTCATCAGATAAAAGAGACCTTTCACTCTCCTGACAAGGGGACTCAAGCCCTCTACAGAGTGTGGGAAAAAGCAAGAAACACAAAATGGACCTAGCCTAGAAAGCTAGCACCTTGGAATAGACGAGTAAATGTTGAGGGGCTGTTTATGAAGGAGGGGTGTAAGGAGGTATGGTGACCCTGTTCCCCACTCCTCTTCATGGGCCAAACCAGTTAGAGTCCAAACCTTTGCTCACAGGCTGCAATCTTCCATTAGGAGTGGCTCTGCCTTATGCTCCTCCCTGGCATTCAGTTTAGCCAGAAGAGAAGCAGAAGGCTTTCTTGTGATTGCATAAAAGAGGCATGTCATAAATCAAAGTTTATGTGGCTTTCTAATTTGTATTAATAGGACTTTTTGTTACCTTTCTGAGTATCTATATTTGAGCTTAATAAAAATAAACAGGCCTGTGCAGTGACTCTACACCAGGAGCTGTTTCTGATGTGAGGACAAAGGCAAATTCCTTCCTCCTGGGGTTTATATGCTGCCGGGAGGAAAACAATCAAGAAATAACTATATAATATCATGGTGTGTATAACACAGAAAAAGAACGGAAGCAAGAAATTTAGTTAGGGATGCTCGGCTAGGCTATGAGGCAAGCTGCCACTTCATGTTGAGCTAGTAGGTGCAGCCTTCATTCTTCCCCATCAGGATAGGTTTAAGCACAGGCCTTCAGGGCAAGGAAGTGATATGAGGGGTGAGCACAGAGAATCACGCTCAGGAAGAGTGGTGGGCACAGCCTTGCTGTGGTACTCTGTTATAGCTAGAGAAACAAGTTCTCCAGAGTAACTGGAGAAGAACTCCAGAGGAAAACCAGAAGATGGGAGGACCCGAATAGCAGAAGAAAGGGCAGCAATTCACTGGACTGGCCTCACTGGTCTTTGAGGATTCTGGCTGTTCCGAGTGCTGTCGAAAGCCAATTACAATTAAACTGGACATTGTCGGATCACTCTAAAGAAAGTAAAATCTCCCCAAAGGAAAAGCAAATAACTGCATTCAAACACCAGGCCTATTTGCTTTCACACAAACACACACACACACACACACACACACACACACACACACACACACACACACACAAAATGTGTGATACTTTTTGCTATATAAAAAAATCACAATAGAGGCTGCCATCATTTTCTTGGTTTCCTTCTTTCCTGGGGTAGCTGCTCTGCTTGGCTATATCACAGTAACATGTCACTAATTCAGATGCATGAGTCTGGGTGAATAAGACTGGCTATGTGTTGCTCTCCTCTCATGGTGTGAAACCTTTTGAAGTCCAGGTTTCACAGCCTTGAACCTAGTAATTAATGATTGTGATATGCTGCCCTGTGCAGTGAAGGATGCCCCACAGCATGCTTCAAAGATGCCAGCAGGATATTCCCAGTTGTTACTAAAAAATTACTTCCACGATTTGTCAAATGTTCCAGAAAAGGGAGAAAATGAAGGGGCCAAAGTCCCTGAAGGCTGACAAACAAATATATTTATCTAAAAAATTAAACTAGCTGTTTTTTATATAAAGTTTACTTTAAGTCTATCCAGAATGAAAATAATATAAGAAACGTATGGTTACTGATCTTTATAAAACTTTTTGTTAATTAGTTCTCCCATCTGTCTATAGTCATTACTATAACCCAATTATACTATAATAGTGGTGGGCTTGCCCACATTCACTATCTGCTGTATGTAATGGGGTCAGAATATATAGATTCATACTCTATATTTCCATGCACTTTTACATCACAGAAGTAAAGCACAAATACGCACACAAATTTAAACAACTGAGCCGATTTGAGATGGACAATTAGCAAAGGCATGGAATAGAGAAAGACTATACTAAGCCACAACTGGAAGGTTCTTGCTTCTGTACTTTTTATCTCCACTGAGAATCTAGCGTTCAGCCTTGACCCAGGAGAGTCAATCATACCTGTCTCCACCTACTTCCATTCTGAAGAGGAAAGTACAAAAGGTGAAAGCTCACAGATTCTGCCAAGAGGTCACAGATCAGAAGTTTGAACAGGTGTGTGTGTGTGTGTGTGTGTGTGTGTGTGTGTGTGTGTGTGTGTGTCTATGGTCCACTAAGAAGGGTATTTTTCTAGTCCTTAGTAATAAAAATCCATTCATATTCTTCACTCATCTAAATGTTTACTGTCTCACAACTTTGTTCTCTATTAGACAGATGAACTAAACTTCCCCAATTAGAAACCACAGGGAAATCTCCCCTCCCATTTGTCACAGAGTAGCCACTACCCAGGCCCTCCTGAAGTTACACCTGTAAAGATGCAGCAACATCTGTGGTACTTTTACCAATGTCATCCTAACTGCCAAGCTATGATTCAGGACCCTACATGCCTCCACATCTAGAATCAACTCCATGGAGTTTTCAAATGCTACACCAGTTCCCTCGAATACCGAACACCTTTGTCTTTTATTACCAATGAATTTGTCTGAGAAATTGATATTCTCTAAATCTTTAGTAAATTCCCTAGTTTCTACAGATTAAAGATCAAATCCCTCCCCTTAGGAGGTTGAAATTCTTCACTATTACTTCCAGTCAATTTCCGTGGCCTAGAAGACAATCATTCCAGTTGTCTGTCTCCAGGAAGGATAAAGACTTTCACAGCGCCTAACTTTAATACTCTTAGCTTATATTTCATGCTTCAGTGGCACCTAGTTAACAGCTTCATTATACAATATAATTATACTACTTTGTGGCTGCATAAGTAACTATTGGCTCTCTGCTTGGGATCGAGGAACATGCCTTGGTGATTTTCAGGGTCTTTCTGTACTTTAGCTGTAAGTCAGTGGTTTGGCTAACTACTGGACTCAGCCGATCCTACCCTCTTCACTGACACAGTTAACAACTTCTAAAACTGTTTATACAGTTTTATTCATTCACCTTTTGCTGCATTTGTACCATTACTCACACAAACATAATTTTCTCTGATTCCAAAATCAACTGTGTATATAAAACACATCTAATGGTATCTAATAAATTACAAACAAAATAATGAGTAGGGTAAATTGTATTTTTTTAGAAGCATGTGAAAAACATGTTCAGACCTAATCAAAATACAATGTTGTTTTACAAATTTCAAGGCATATAAAAACAGATAAGATAAAAGTTGGGCTGTTGTTTTTTTTATATAAATATTCAACATGAATGTAAATAAGCAAAACACTGGTACTGCAAAGATAATTAATATGGATGTGCTTACAGAGAAATATTTATAGAATGCAAGATTCTTTTTAAATATCTGTGAAAACAACAAGGCCCATTGATTTTCTCAGAATCATAGATGAAAAACAAACACTTCAAAATAACATGTTCATAAACCTTCCATCTTTCAGCTATATATATATATTTCTTATTATTTTAAATCATTTAGTGGATAAGTACATTACTAAAAATCTAAAGTTTGAAAATGAGTTATAAGAGCTCTTATCTGTCATTAGTATGAGACCACATAATTTTTGTGTACTCATGGGAGACAGATTTAAATTACCACTTAAGTGAAACACATGAAAGAATACTTCAAGAGAGGAACTGAAGTCATTCCTCTGAATAGTTCTATTTCCTTCCGTGCAGGCCTTTGGTCTTTAAGCTAAGCGCTAAATGTAACTGTATATAAAATACTGAGACCCATAAGTTCATGGTAAGTTAACTCAACCTGAATCTGATTTTGTTACAAATGCAGTATGAATCAAATCCAAAGGTAAAACTACCTACCTATAGAGCACTTCTAAGAAAATGCAACCACATACTTAAACTTATTAGTAATAAAAACATAAAGCTACTTTTCCCAATACAGCAACTTTTCTACCATAATAAATGACAACTAGCAAAATATCCAAAAACAAATGCTACAGTCATATGCTAAAGGACATTTTTAGAAATTAACGCAACACTTGTAAGAGCGGCTGGTCATGGTGACACACATCTGTAATCCCAACACTCAGAAGATGGATGGTCCAAGTCAATATGAGCTTTGCAGACAGTTCTAGGCAGCCTGGGCACACAGTAGGACTTTGTAAAACAATTTTAAAATTGAGAATATCTTTAAATTAATAAATCAATATTCTTCTGAGTGCTTTGGATAGTTTAAAGACACTTATGTGCTCGCATGATGCATTGTGCCAATAGTTGTGATTTACTATTCAACAACGCACAGCAACTCCATCCTGACCCCCCCAACTCCAGTGTAAAACCAGTGTTTTGTAATTAGTTTTGCAAATACTATACAATACCACATCAGTTGCTGTTGTATGTTATTCTCTTAGCTTTTACTTATTTCTGATCAATAATTGGTCCATTTATCCTAATTAATGAGAGGAAAATAAAAGACTGTCTCAGACATGTAAAATAGAGAATTTTTTTTTGCAGGTCAAGTGTGGTTACCTAAATGATAGGGCAAGTTTGTCACCAAAATATTAATCCATGTCACTGGATTCATGTTCTATAGAATCTGTGTTATCATTAGTATTTAAATGACCTAATGCTAATGTGTCCCCTCTGGCAAAGGGGTCTGAAGATAAAGACCCAAATCAGCAATTTCTCTAGGAAAGATAACTCATCTAAGAATCTTCATAAAATCTTAAGGTTCTATTCTGTACATCTTAAAGTTGGGATGACTAACTCAGGCTGGTACAGTGAGTATCAGCAACACAGAGCGTGGGAAAGCTAAGCTGTGATGCTGTGATGACAGAGTATAGATGTGTGGATCTCAACCTGACACCCATGACATGGTTACTCAGCTATCTCTGTGGGCTTTCATTCCTATTCCTTGTCAATAAAATGAGGTGGGGGGGGGAGTGTAAATCGCATGTTTCCGTAAGAATTAAAAGGCTGAACACACAAACAGATTCCTCTTGGACCAGTTAACCAGTTAACCTGGTAACATAATTTTACTAATTCTAGCAACCAAGTTCACTGGAATTCTAACACAACACTATTTATTGTTATTAAGGCCATTTTCAAATCTTAATGCTACGGCTTATGATAGGTAAGCCTCTATTAGCTGTCAATAATACAGAAGGGGTTAGTGGGCAAGGGTATGACAATATTAATATGAAAAGTTGGTACTACTAGTTCCAAGACTCTTGTCAGGAGCTCTTCTGCCTCAGTGGAAAATGGTTGTGGCGGCTGAATCCTTCACAATTCAAAGCCGGACAAAACAAATGTGAATGTGTGTATTGGGGGTGGGGAGCATTGTTACCAGGAAGCTAGAGATGTAGTGTGGGGGAGGGCATATATGAAGGCATGGAGAAAACACTGCTGCTGGGCATGGTGGCACATTCCTGTCACCACTGCAAGCAGCAGGATTGAGATTCTAAGCAGGTCTGAAGGTCAGACTGTTCAAAGAATCAAACTAACCTAACTCAACTAAATGGTTACTAAACAAAACCATTTGGATTTATTTACCCTTCAAATCTTAGTTTCACAGCATTCTCACTCAGGCAAGAAACTATCACAGGTTTCCGGTACTTTGTGAGCAGATTCCAGCTTAGGAAAAACACAGCAGGACAGAAACACATCAGAGCAAGGAGAACAAGGAGAAATGGCTCAGTAAATACTATGCACTGATGGAAGTCACTACTCACTGAGCCTAAACCACATTGTTGCTTTGTAATATAGGACATTTTTTCTCTATAACAACTTCACAAATAAATCAACAGTCCATTTTTCTTAGTTTTTTGGGGGGGGAGGGGAGGGGAGAGGAATGATGGTGGTATGTCTTGTTATGTAGCCTAGGCTGGCCCCAAATGCACAATCATCCTTTGTCAGCCTCCTAAGTGCTGGGGTTACAGCTAAGTGGTATCATGCCTGGCTAACTCAAACCATTTCTAATGGAACTCATTGAGGTTGGCTTTTTACAAAAATACAAAAGAAAAAAATCTTTATCTACAAAGAAACAAGTCGCTTCCTATTCAGATGAATAGATTACCAATTTAAAAGATTTTAGAATGCCATTGAATATATAACTTTGATATTCAGATTGTCTTTGTACTAAATGGGCTGCATAAAAATAATGATGGATTTCACTTTTAGTCAAGAACTATAAAAGGAATAACACTGGTGTAACGTTGTGTAGACAAGGAAGAGAGGAAGAGAGGTCTGGAGGAAGGGAGGTCTGGAGAGAGGGAGGAAGGGAGGTCTGGAGGGAGGGAGGAAGGCAGGGAGGGAGGGAGGGAAGGAACAGAGAAGAAAGGAGAATAGAAGACACTAACAGAGGAATGAAGGGAGGAGCAAGAAGAGAGGAGGAGAAGGAGAGAGGGAAGGAGATGGGAAGGCTAAGGAGAGAGGGAAGGAGATGGGAAGGCTGGCAGAGCAGATAAGAAGCTTTGAAAACATTTCTCTGTGAAGAGGAGAAAATCTGTTTTTCATATTTGTTGGAAAAAGATAATTATTAAGAGAGTAATATATTATAGGAAACTAGCCTTCACACCAAACAATCAAGATGAAAATGTGAGATTTAATCAAAGTTAAGCATAAAACAAGAACACTTTGCTTTTTATACTAAATAATATGGGACCTTTCTCGTTGTCTGAAGGTGCTAGAGAAAGTAGCTAAATAGTAACAATTATTCCGTGTAAATAAAGTTGTGGCTACCAGATTAATTAGACAAAGGAAGAAGTCATAAACTGGATGTTAAATATTCATCACCCCCCTCCCCCCAAAAAAAGGCTCCTGGGGTTTTATCATTTTTATTTGTTTTCTTGTAGCATGAGTAAGTCAGAATTTACTCAACTCTGCTTGCCTTCTCTGTGTCACTTTCATTCAGAGTTCAAGGCTAGAAATGCCACAGTGACGGTTAGTTATTCAGTTGTTGAGCTATGACAGTAGCGTTTTGGTGTGACAGTCACAGTGTCTCGATGCACTGCTCTCCTGCAGGACCTGAGGATGCTGTAAGACAAGTGCCAGCCGAGAAAAATGGAAAATGGAATTTACAAGTAGGGCGGAGCAATCTGCTCCAATAGGAAAAAGATGAAGAAAAAATGGTAAATTGTCTTGTGGAAATTTGAGGAACTGCAAAGACCAGGAATATGGAGGACACAGGATCAGTTTGCTCTAAGACCCTCACACCCGCAGAGGCAGGGGAGAGAGGAGACAGCAGCATCTCTTGGAAGATCAATCCGTGTGCCCTTCAGTCACCGCTTCACTACTGAAACCTTTGGTTTCTACTGGCAGAATCTAAGTTGGACTTAGATGATTCTTAAAGACACATCCAGGCTTATATAGCTCAACAAAATAAAATTAGGTGGATCCTAAATGCATTTAGCATAGCCCTGGGAAAACCTCTTTGTAGAATGTAGAATGTCTCTATATGAAGTCAATACTTGTCAGCAGGTAGAAATTCATGTACTGTTGCTACAAACGTCAAACTGGCACAGACCTAATACTCTTCTGAAACAGCTCTATATTAATTTTTCAGTACTTTACCTATTTTACTTTATTATATTAAGATGGTGTATCGTGAGGGCGCCAAACTCACTATGTAGCTAAAGATGGACTTGAACTCCTGACCCTCCAGCCTCAGTCTCCCAAGCCCCGGGGTTACAGTGTGCTTTGCTAAGCCTGCAGTAACTGAGCTTTACCATTCAATGCCGGTGTGATCAAAGGAACTGCTCTGAACCAGGGAACATTGATTTCCTTCTAGTTTCAGAAAAGAACAAAACCATCTACATCTTTCTCACCACCAAATTAACAGCTCTAAACATCACTGCCTCTTTTTAAAGGCAATTAGAAATTTAAGACCATTAAGAATCCAGAGTTGTTAAAGAATTATGACCCTGGACATGTCAGCGATTCAAACAATACTTCTTCAATTATTAAAATTTTAAAAAAAATTGAGTTTCTACTACATAATCCGAACAGCCTGTTGTTCGAGTGCTAGAATTGTGCCACCCCAAACACTATTATCTCTGACTCTGTGCACTGCACTAGGCTGTAATCCGCTTCGCACACAGAGGACAGACAGTCAGACTAAAATCCTCCCCCGGCCTCCCACTGCACTTAGGACAGCCAGGCTTCTTAACCCAGTGTATGCAGCTCTATGGGACCACAGACCCTCCTACCTGGCCTGCTCAGTCTTTCCTTTCCTCTCTGGAAGCTCCTTTCCCCTTCCTGAAAAGGGACCTTCCCTCCAGCCTGAGCTGCTCTCTTCCTGGGCTGTGCTCATGGGTTATTTACATTTGTTTTCATGATAATTTAAACATGACCTCCGCGGTCATATTTTACAAGTCAGGCCATTTTAACACAGTGACAAACACACTCCCTTGATCCAACCTTAGAAACTTCTTTCATAAAAGGCCCTGCCTTGGATCCTGCACATGATCTTCCTAGGACAGTCTGTGGCTACAGAATCCTGTCAGTCATGCTACGTGGTAGAATGTGATTGGCAAGGCAGCTCACTTCTTTCCCAAAATGCAATAGTTCTGATTAAAATTTGTCTTCCTCTCTAACTAGCATCTAACTCCTCTTTTGTTTGTTTTAACAGGACCTGATCGATCTCCAATTACCCTACATCAATTACAAGCAGAGAAGGAATCATTACAACATTATTGTTTACACAGTCAAATGCAAAGTTAATAAGCAAAGACATCACCTCGCCTGACCACTGCTTTTTCACCTTTGTGACAGCCTAGGTCACTGCTAGCCCAGAGCTCACTAGTCTCCAGTCACTGTGTTAAGTGGGACAATTCTCACAAAATGGGCAAAGTTATACAAAAAAATGCACACAGGAGAATGGTCAAAGGTAGCCATGCATAAGATTCGTTATAAAAAGTCTGAAATGTATAAAACAAAAATCACAGACTGCTTCCTCTGTTTGCTTAATTAGCTGTAGTATTTTTCCCAAAATCATTCTCTAGTATACATATTATTTTTACAATTAAAAAAATGTTTTTTTGAAAAACACTGAAAATACGTTGTTTCATAAAGTATCAGTGTGGGTCCATTTAAAATATTTCTCTATAGGGAAAAAAATTAAAACAAGACACTTTTAATTGCTGTAAGTTCTCAAGACTTGACTCTTTGGTGGTTTGGTGGTAATCTCTTTAATCCCCAAACTAAGAAGCAATGGGAGATGAGTTCCAGGCCAGTCTGCCTACATAGTGGTATCTTGTCTAAAAGAAAAAAAAAATGAGAAAACGATATGAAAAAAGAAAAACCTTCACAAAGGGAACAACTGTTAAAAACAGTGTCTGTGTTCTTTAAGTTGTAAAATATAACAAGTTTTAAATGATAAAATAAATAAGGCCGGAATAAAGAGCAAGTAGTAAAATAAGGTTAAGAATCTCGTGAGACATTAGGAGCTGCAGGGCATTCCAGGGTCCCCTAGACTTCCCTGTGCGATCTAGGGCCCAGTGAATTCAGCAGCAGGAAGCTCTGCTCCCAACAGCACACCACTGCCTGGCTACTCTCTCCAGGTAGTTCCTTCATATCATTCATTCATTTACTCATTCACTTGCTGTTGTTTTGAGACATGGTCTTACTATGTAGCCTTGCTGGCCTGGAATGCAGAGAAATTTGCCTCTGACTCCAGAGTGCTGGAATTAAAGGCCTCTGTCACCATGATGCCCCTTTCTTGTTTGAGGCTTCCCTTGTTTGCTGCCTACTCATTACTGCCTGTGCTAGCTGCTAGTGCCCTTTGTAAACCACTGATCTTCATGGAATTAAATACAATAGAGTCAGGTAAGGTAATTTAGGGACCTTAAATTGAGCAAAGCAAAAACTCAATCACTCTGAATTCTTCCACTTAGAAAACGAGTTTCCTGGAATTTAATGGGCAAGGTTCAGCCTTGGGGTCCTCTCCTTAGCTGTTCTCTCCCTGTGTCTGCCTGTCTGTCTCCCCTCCCTCATCCCTCCTCCCCACCCCACCCACCCCGTTTATTATAACTGCTAGCTCCAGCAAGTCACATGACCAGCTTCTTCTCATCTCCATTCAGAAGGATGTGGTCCTACCCATCTGTGTGCATTGCAGTTCCTCAAAGGGACAGAGCAAGAAGTGAGAGCAACTGAGTTTAAACAACCATAGCTCTTTTCTCCATCCTGGACCACCAGCAGCTGACAACTCTGGATACATATACACATACAAACTGTGGTTCCCAACATTACCAAACACTGTTTTTCTTCTTTTTTCTTTTCCAGATTTCAATCACATTTCACGTGACTTTAAATATATTTTTACACTGTCTATACAGAATTGCTACTCCTTGAAAAACTATAGGTACAAATTTTAAAGCCATGTGCTTGTTTTGCTTGTTTGATTGATCTTTTAACTTTTCCAACTCCTTTTCTAACTAGGCAAAAGATTGTCCTTTTTTATTTCAGAGGCATCCAGAGGAAAACTGATAGCTAATATATCAGATTCCAAATCATGTAGTTACAATAAAGTGAATAACAGGTAATCAGAAATTACCTAATTTTAATTTCTAAATTATACGCAGCATGCTCATTGGCTAACAGGCAGTCCATCTTTAGCACCACAGGAAATATGCAACATTTATTTCATTAGTATACTCCTTTCCACACACTCAAAAAGATTAAGCTAATTAATTAAAATTTTAAAAAATTTTCACTCTTGCTTCACAAATTGTATCAAAAAAGGATGACTTAATAAATATACGTATATGAGAACTTCTAGATAAAATGTAACCATGATCAAGCGACTAGAATCCATTTGTTACCAGTTGTAAATATACTAGTTACTGAAATGAGCAGTTTTACTGTAGTTCCATACAGAACACATAATATATATCATATTTCATATCACATATATCATATTAAGATATCTGAAAACATATCCTCACCAATATTGGGGTGCTTCAAGAGTCGGCAGATTCTAGCTTCCCTTTCCAGTTTCTGGTGATCTGTTGAAAAAAATAATAAAAAAATAAATTACAAGAAAGCCAAAAGTAAACAGTAAGTCGTATTCGGCAGCATACATATGACATCAAACTTTTGTTCTTACTTATGTGTTGATTCCTTTTAAAAAATGGTAAACTTGTGAAGTTGCATTTAGGGGAAAACCACGTCAAATGCCTTCTGTAGCTTGCATGGGCTTGGTGTTTGACTGAGCTACAGAACGTAGCAGAATTCACAAGCGGCATGTTGAGTATGGTAGGGTTGGCACAGAACAGCAACACTCCATGTCTCAACCTCAAATAAAAAGCATTGCATTTTGTTTTAGTATTTGATCTTATTTGGGGGTTTTGAGTCAGTTAATTTTGTGAGGCAGATTCTCACTCTGTACTCCAAGCTGACTTAAAGCTCACAATCCTCCTGCCTCACTCAGCCTCTCGTGTGCTGGGATTTGGAATGTTCATTACACCTGGACTCACTCAATATGAGTAAATCTGTACAGGCTGAACATCTGGAGACAGGAATCCAAATGTTACCAGTGCTCATGAGGTCACTATAGTTTACCCCTGGAGACAAAGTGACTCCTGTGCGGTCAACTCTTCTCCATATTCCTATATGACTGTTGTTCCTCCAACAGTAGGAACTTACAGAAATCTTCATCTCCTGCTCAGCTCTGCCTTCCTCTGCCTGATTACCATATTTTTCAAATAAAATATGTAATTTTATTTTCTCAGGAAAATAAAATTATGATGAAACTAGAGAATCCATTTTACATCTGACCTTACAAGTATTTAAAGGACATAACTTGATTGTCTCTTCAAATAACTATTAATATGGGCTTTAATATCACACCCAAATTTCACATATGGTAGTGTTTTGCTGTTATTGCTTTAGGCTTAGGTGCAACGGGAAATTTGAAACCTTACACATCAAATTTATGACTCCTACCAAATGAGGAATAAAAATACAAAAACAGGTTCTACGGTTGAGCACCACTGCCTTGAGATATTCAAACTTCAGTCATGCTCCTGGGCTATTTCTTTTGCATTCATGACATAACACATGTTAACACATACACACAACTTTTATCAGCTGGCTTCCAAAAGGCAAACAGTCTAAGTTTTGTTGAAAAATACATTTGACCTTACACATCTACTGAGAGAAGTCTAGGAGGTCCCCAGATCCATATTTTGAGAACTGTGAGCTCATAACTGTCAACTTCTGTTGCACTCGTGTGTGTTTGTGTGTGCATGCACATGCACATTGGGAGAAAAGAAGTGTGTTCACGAAGTGGATGCATTGCATGGAGAGACCATCAGTGCCTCTGGAGTGCCAAAGAGCAGTCTACACAGTCTAAAACAGTGCATCTAGAAATTCTTCAAGTCTTGAGCAAGTCCTGATTCTTAGCTATTTAACAATATATAAGTAAACACAAAAGATTATGCCAAATTTTGGCAATGCACTTATTACCATTATCGTAAACAAGGAAAGTGTTTCCTGTGAAGCATATGGAAGACATAGGCTTACAAGGTTTATGATTTCATTGTTGAGGTAAGGATATGCAAATAGATGCTAGCCACGTGACATCCAGAAATATAAAATATGTGTGATTACACACTTATAAAGGAAAGAAAATGAGTAAGGACAAGACGTTTACAGACAATAACTTTTATATGGCTTTAGCCATAGAGATAAAAATAATTACAGATTTGCCTTTACTTATTTTTTAATTTTTGATTCTATGGCTAGACTGAAGTTGCTATGCAGAACAGGAAGACCATGAATTTCTGGCTGATCATGAACTTCCAGCAATCCTTCTGCCCTGGCCTCTTAAACAATAGGATGAGAGGCAAGTGCCACTACACTTATCTTACTAATTTTTATAATGCCAATGATTATTGACAGAGTTTGCAAACGAAATTTGCCTTTCAAATTTTATATCCTGAAGTTCTCATTCCCAGACCTTCAAAAGTGACTATAGTTGTAGACAGAATTTTTTAAAAAGGTTTTTGTTTTAATTAGGTCAGCAGGGTGCTCTAATCCAATATGGCTTGTGTCTATGCAAAAAGAAAAAAATCAAGACATTGACACACATGCAAGAAAAAGTGTGGAGAGAGGACACATTTGGTATTTACATGCCAAGGAAAGAAGTCACAGAATAAACATGCCTCTGTAGGGGAAGGTGCTGTTTCCCTAAATTGGTTCTCGATTTAGTCAATAAAGAAGGTGGAAGCCAATTGTTGGGTGAGGGGTAAAGGTGGTACTGCCAGGTCCCGGGACAAAGGAGAGATGTGAGGAAGGAGAAAGGTTTTTTATTGGTTTTTTGTTTGTTTGCTTGCTTGTTTGTTTTTTCAGCCAGGCTTTGGAACAAGGAGAAAGCAGCAGTTATGTAAGATCTTGGGGAAATTAGAACCTACAGCTTCCACCACTGGTGATTAACCAAAGAGGTCTGCAGAGGCTGGCTGATATAGACTAGCTGATATAGGTTAGCTGATAAGGTCAGGGCAGGAGATTCTGCACGCAGCAACTGTGCTATCTGACAAGTTCTAAATTAATAAAGTAGCCTAGTGTTTTTCTTCCTCAGAGCTGAAGTGGGCAAAGAAAGAGAGAAGCCAGGAGGGTCTGGTGGAGTATGGACAGCAACTCTTGGATCTTTCAGATTGGGCGCTGTTTCTGATCAATCCTGAGCTAAGCTGGAGGACCAAGCAAGTTAAGAGAGGGAGCCAGCAGGCAGCTTGGAGCTAAGCCAGGAGCTCAGGGCTGCAGTCCTGGGAAAGGTGGAAGCATAGTATGCTTGTTTGTTTGTTATTACACGCAACATGCCTCTGACACAGTGGTTGTAGATATCAAACTTACAGAACTGAATGAAGCAGTAAATTTAGTCTGTGTATTTTGTTATAGTGGCTTAAACAAAATACTATTCCCATGTACTAGCATTCTACTGCTATGTGTCAACCATCACAAGAGTAGAAGCAGAACATCATATACACTCATTTTTGACCCTGGAATTAATAACACCTTGTGATCAAGGTATCAATCATATACTTCCAAGTTTTTATACTGATTGGCACCATTCAATTGTTCAAAAGGCTACTCTGTAAGCCTCAGATCTTAGCTTGGCTGGAGCCAACCCTCAGTTCCCGTCATGTAACATTAGCACAAAGGTACCACAGGAGAGTCAGGAAAGTAAAGGTGAAAGCCATTCCCTGTTATTTAGCCTATGTACAGAAGATATGGTCCATGTCTGTCACTTCTATTGGAGGGAAGTAAGAAACTGGACTGGCTCTGTTCTGGTACAGAAGAGGCATATTCACTATTGGACTGAAGTTGATCTTGAACTCTACACAGCAAGAGGTGAATGTAGAGTCTCCTGTAGTCTGTCCACCACAGCTCACTTCCCAGCACTGCAGTTTTGCACCTTCCACTCTGTGAGTAGCTTCACTGACATGTTTGCTCACACCCAGTCATTAAGCTCTGTATCTCCCGTGAATCATCAGGCATTCTGAACTCTCCTGGGTGCATGTTTTGACATTTCAAAAAAAATGATGATATAACTAAATCTTAGCTTTCGCTAAAATGAGAATTTTATAATAGATATACACATCTCCTGGTGTGATTCAAATTCAGCATCAAGTTCACAATGTTACGTTTAGACAGAGTAGGTAAATGAGGAGGAGGGATTCTTTCAAAAGCACATGTCTGTATTTATCCTGCTGAAGAGATAAACTCATTATACATTTAGTTTCCTTTACTTTTTATCTGGTCAGCAACAAAACTCCTACGTTCTGCCTCACTATTCCCAGCACTCACGGTTACAACAAAAGACAAGGGTGCTTAGAAAAGGCAAGAGACTCATGATACTGTTTGGGGAGTTCTGTTTATTGAGATGCTGCCCCATGTAGCCACGCTGACCTTGAATTCACTATGGAGCTGAGGTTGATCTTGAACTTCTGATCTTTATCCACTTCCCAATTGCTGGAATTTCAAGCATGTATCATTGTATACAGTTCATGTAGTTCTAGAGATGGAACTCAAGGCTGTGCGAATAACAGGCAAGTACTGAGCTATATGCCCTGACCTGAAGACGTTGTTAGTCACAAGCCTTGAAATTAACATAAAACCATCCTCTCTTGTAATTTAATATTTATTAAAGCATTCTAGCTATAACAGGTGGGCTTCATTCTTCCTGTGAAGCTAAAACTCATGTTTTTATGAATAAAAATGCAGGATTTCAGGCTATAATATTTTCAGATTTGATGAAATGCAGGGTGTTAGTAATGCATGGTTGAAGAGCTGTCATAAACGGTGCTTTAAAAAACAAAACTCCATTTTCATCCAATTGTGATATAAGTGTCACTAAGAACAAGGCCTGGGCAGGGTGGTGGCACACATCTTTAACCCTAGCACTTGAAAGGCGGGGCAGACGGATCTCTGAGTTCAAGGACAGCCTGATCTACAGAATGTGTTACAGGACAGCCAGGGCTACACAGAGAAACCTTGTCTTGGGGATTAAGGTGGGGAGAACATGAGCCTCTAACTCCTGAGAATCTGAGTAAAATATACTCACCTTTTTCAGCTGTAAAATACTATAAACAAAAATGAAAACTTGAAATTCAGAGCCATTGAAGAAGTGGCTCCTTCACATGCTCAAGAATAAAATTTCAATATTATGCAAAATATCTGACCACACATGTTGAATGCTAGCCCTCAACCACTTTCCCACCACAACAAGGGCACCACAAAAACTATACAATGCAACAGCTTGTCAATCTGGCTCTGTCAGGAACTTAACTTTCACTAATAGCAGGATTTTGAATATAAGTATTTCGTCTCCTTTGAACAAGTACCAAAGTACTGAATTTTATGGGAAGGAGTTGTTATTGATTCTTTACTTTGCTTTGTGACATCATTGCTACTAACACCAACAATTGGTTCTCATCCAGTGCAGCCCCTGGGAGTCTTGGGTGCGACGATCCACAGCCCATGAAGCAGAACATCTTAGCATAGTGTTGGGGACAGCTGGAAAGAGGAAGAGCTTGACTTTTTAAAGGAGGGGCAGGGTAACAAACTGGCGGTCTGCTTGATTTCACCTTACTTCTGCATGTTCACCCCTGAAGAAAAGTGGCCTAACTCTAGATAAATGAAGGCCTATAAGGTCCCTGATGTTGTAGAAGAACCTTGAATATGTTGTGAAAAGCAACCCAGAGAAATGGGAAGATCCCTGGCTTCTCAGCAGGGTAGACAAGGGTAGCCCGGGTTCTAGCACTGAGTGACAACTGGATATCCAAATTACCTGCCCTACATGTCCAGAACTTGACTTACATTATACTTTCTCCTATGTGCAGTTTTACTTATGAGATTGGAAGGGTCTGCAGATAATTCCACTTTTGCACCAGGTACCATAGGCCTTAATCTCCTCACACACAGTGTGACTTATGAGTTGTAGGATATCTCATTTACACAGGAGGATTAACTTTCAATGCTCTAAGGCACAGCACAACTTTAGTAGACTACAGTTTAGAGAATATTCGATATATTGAGTAAAGCAAGCTTTTAATGTTTTCAATATAGAGATATTATAAATCTCTGAGGTCACAAATACACAAATTTGATCTGATGATTATACATTGGATATATTATCAAACTATCACACTGAAACATAGAAATATACATTAACTAAAAATAAAAGTATATTTAAAAACTATTCACCTATAAAATCTACATGACATATGGGGTGCCAGGTACTGCACACAGGTTGAAGTAGGTTCTCTATGAAACACAGAGCCGCCATCAACATGAGTAAAAATGGGTGTGATTGATCTTAAGATAGACTATTAAAACTTGCACTAAAATTATATCCATTCCACCAGAGATAAGGAAGATCATTCATTTTACAGGTAATCCTAATATACTATGAAACTAAAATTTCATTCAAATTAGAAATAATTTATAATTTATGCAGCTGGCTTACACTACCTAATGATTACGTTACCTAGAGCACAGCTTCTGGAGATAGTGGGAGGACTACTGTTATCCATCAAAGAACAAATCTATATTATGCTACCTAGAGCACAGCTTCTGGAGATAGTGGGTGGACTACTGTTATCCGTCAAAGAACAAATCTAATCTCAGACTATTGTTTAGTAGAGTGGAGGCAAAGCAATGCTGAGTCAGTGTTCAGCAGGCCAACTACCTCGACTTTGGCAGCTTAGATACATACAACCTCATGTCATGGCCAGGAGGATAGACTTGGGTACTCTTGGATTTCTTTGCACTCTTTCCAATGTAGTTACACTGAATTTTCCTATTTTACACTATTAAAACATAAGAGAGAAAATCAAAACATTTAAAAAAATTATTCATGTTTACAATATATTTTGCCTCCTAAACAAACCTAGAACCAGGAAATATTTAGTCTACATGTAATGGTTTTTAAACAAATTAAATTGATCAATACTGTATATGGGTCCCTTATGTAATTTTTAGTAGTTTTACTTAGCTGGGAGGACAGGAGGTACACAGAATCTTACTATGTAGCCTAGGCTAGCTTCGAACTCATCATGATTACCCTGCCTCAGCCTCTTCAGTATGTATGCCACTGTCCCTGGCTCAGTATTATTTTGGTCATCTACTTCACAGAATCAAATTGAACACTGTTCTGGAAATAATGCCCTACACAAAATTATACAAATATAAAGCAAAATCTGTATCTTGTAATGGTCTTACTTATTGTAACCCAAGTGATACAGTATGTCTTAGGCCTTTGAATGTTCTAAATACAGTATACATCAATTTATATAACATTTTTCTATGACCATTTATTTAATGTCTGACTATACAGAATATAGCATATTTATATATGAAGATGGAAATTCCTGCCAGGACCTAATAAGGTCCAGGAGCACATCCAAGGAAGCCTGTCACTACTTCTAAGTAATGACCTCTGGGTCTAAAGGAGCTTTGAACCACTAAGAACAAAGGGGGAAACACTGATAAACAGTTAAATGCAAATACATGGATCCAAAGGACACTGGTACTGGACTGTATTACTCTATAAAATCAAAAGAGCGTATGGGTGGCCAGTCCTGCCTGAGGTCAGCCAGCTCTTATCCTGGTCCCTTGAACAGTTTTGCTACTATCTTTCAGTGATCTCTGCTAACATGGCTGAACCTCTGGAAGCTCCACCACAGGGCACTTGACATATGTGGGTTGCCACAGACTCTCACAGGAATAGCAAAGTGTCCTAGACAGGCCCAGAACAGAGCATGGCACTACAGGGTAAAGAAAACAGTGGAGGAAGGACAAATCAAGGCTAGTACAAGGTGGTGGAGGGTAAGGTGTGGGGGTGACTTCACCAGGACTGCATTCATAGGACAAGATGTTTCTCAAAGCATATACCCCAGAGCCTGGATATAGTATAAACTCTCATGTCAAGTGATTGTCAATATCATTTAAAAACAGGCAAGTGTCAACAAGGACAGGAACAAGTGAGCGGGATGCATATTAAGTTAAAAGTGGTTTATATTTGTGTATATATTTTAACTATCTCAGCAATGTAATTCTATACATAGTCATGAGATAACTTCTATGTAATATTCTACCTTGTTTTCACATTTCCCAGATTCCCCCAGTGTAGTGTTACTGGGGAGGCTGGAGGGATTTGAAGATCCAATTCCATTTCCACGTTAGGAACAATGGAGCTGAGTCACTTGCCACACTTTGCCTGAAAATCCTTTAAACTTTGGCTGCCTAGAGATTAAAGAGGCCCAGAATGGACACAATGCCTACTAAATATAAACATAATCCACATCTTTCCATTCCTTACAGCAGCCCCGGCAATTTTTATAAGCTGTCAACAAATAACACAAGAGTGTATTTGCTGCTGGGACTTTTATTGTTATTGTTTTAAAATAAAGGTATTTTGCTTTTATTAACAATTAAATAATACAACCCATTCAAAAGGTGAAAAGCGTGGCTGTCTTTTACAGCTTTCTGAGGGGCAATTTTAATGCAGTTTACTATTAACATCTTAGAATAGAGAGGAGAGAACGACTTTGAATAACAATAAAGAAGAATAAAGGAAAAAAACTACAAGTAATGTGAATTTTTATGGTGCTTGAAGTGCCTGGAGTTAATCATTCCAGCAGCCAGTTTCTCTCAGAATAAACAGGGGTGGAGGCGGCTGCAGTTTCAGGGTCTCTCCTGAGCAGGGGCTCCCTACAAGCCTGTGCATTGAGTTCACAGACTGGCAGGTTTTCATAAAAGCGTCAGCACAAGATATTCTAAGAACAATCAATCTTTCCCCTTACTCCTCTTCTATTCCCAACACATTTGTGTCTCATGGCACTGGGGTGGCTGTAATGGTCTCTGAGAGCCAGTGAAGGAAATGCTAAGCTGAAGATCTATGTAGTAGGTAAATTTCAAAATAAATGTGCCTGCCTCGCAGTAATGACTGTGCAGAGCTGTGCTATTACCAGTCATCGCAGTGTAGAAATGTTTCCAGCAACATCCAGCACCTAGATTTCAGCAGGAGGATGCGATGCCCACCGGTGGCACCATGATCATGGATGGACCTGCATTACAGGTTGTTCCACACAAGTATGGAGAGAGAGAGCTAGAGACACTTGATTTCACTATTTCTCTATTTTTTATATATTCCTTAATATTTGTTGCCTCATTAAAAACTCATTTGGAGGCATAGTGGTGCAGAAGGATTGGGAGTTCCAGGTCATCCTTGGATACACAGTGAGTGTGAAGCCTGCTTAGGCTACAGAGGCCTTGTCTGTGGCTTCAGGTCCACCCAAACCTGTGTAACCAGGATGTGCTGTTTCTGAAGGAAAGTAGAAATGACTTATTGTTCAAATACTAAATGTAAAAAATGATATTTGCATAGTAAGAGAGTGCTCAAGAGTTATAACATATGGTTTCGTTTCGTTTTAAGCGAATAGTTATTTATATTGCTTCAACAACTCACCGAAAGCCTATTCCTACAGTAAAGCAGCCATGAGTGAACCACACAGAAAAGACATCAACTGAAAACTTAAAGTAAAAATTAATCCTCACAAGGCTCTCGCAGCAATAACGGCAAAAACCAAAAAGTTTATGAGACCCAAACCTTCTTTTTATTCCTCTCCATGTCATTAAGATATTACAAATTTGAGGTAGCATAACTGCATCAGCAATGAGAAAATAATTCCTATGTCATACATGGTACTTAAAGATATTCACAAGTGGCATTTTTAGTAACCAATTGCCAAACAGACCAAGGATACTTCGGTGGTTAATCTTGATTGACAACATAATGAATTTGAGATCGCCATGGACATAAAGATTTGGACCTGTTTATGATTGATTATTTAGGTTAGGATGAACAAGGCAGAAAGACATTGTCCCCAAATGTGAGTATTTTGTCACAACAATGAGACAAGTAACTGACTCTGATAGTTGTTTTGGGAAGTGTCTAAATACTTACCACTCAGTAATAAAACCAGAAACTAATGGTTTAAATAAGGAGGACTTATAAGTCCTGTAATCACAACAGGGAGGTTGAACTGAACAAGGAAGATTGCCAAGTGGTAAGATGGCTTAGGCTATGCTAATAGTGACACCTTGTCTTTGCCACCCCCCCACACACACACACCCGTTCCCGTGTCTCTGTCTCTGTCTGTCTGTCTGTCTCTATCTATCTATCTATCTATCTATCTATCTATCTATCTATCTATCTCTGTCTCTCTCTCCCCCTCTCTCTCTCACACACACCCACAGAGAGACAGAGACAGAGAGAGACAGAGACAGAGACAGAGACAGAGACAGAGACAGAGACAGAGACAGAACGTCCTTCAAGGGAAAGTAAAATCACCATTTTCTCAGACTGCACGTATTTCCCATGTTAATGCAAGAAAATTGAAGTCTCAACTATTTCATTAGATACATATCTAATGAACTCACAAATGGATCAAAGTTGTGAATAAATCCCTGAAAATGTGATGCTGATAGAAGGAAACCTAGGGAAGCACTGTAAGGTCCCGGCTTGGTTAAAATCTCAGAAAATGAAAGAAAACCACAGCAGAACATGTTTGGCATTCTCTAGATCACTCCCTATGAGTTCTTTGAAAAATGTAAAGTAAAATCTGTTTTCATGCAAGAAAAAAAACATATTTTAAGGAAAGATACAGGCTTAAGTAATAGATGGAGAGGCACGGAGAATGGGGAAGGAGATGAGGAACGGGGATAAATCAGAGTAGAATGACAGACGCTTATGAAAATGGCGTAGTAACCCATTACTTCCTATGCCTACCTAAGACCATACTTCCAAAAACTGTGTCTATTTTTATGATATATTCTTAGTCTGCCACACTCTATGAGTGCTTTTATTTCCTACTTGTACAATAAAGGAAGGCTAATGCAACCACTTAAACGAAAAAATTCCTACTGAGACAAGATATTAAAGTGCAACCACCTCCGTATTAGCGGAAACCCTGGCGGGTAAAAATTAAGTGCTTATCCGGTACAGGGCACCAAAATCATGCATTCAGAACCATCCAACGGGTGTTCGCATCATTTTGCAATCAGGAACCCACTGCTCACTTCCAGTTATATAAGCACGAGGAATGAACTCATCAGAAGGCACCACTCAGACAGAATGGTCCTGGAACCCCTCCCCTTCTCCTGGCAGGGCACGAGTATATTTAAAGTACAAAATTGGTGGGCAGGTGCACTCCTAAAAAAAGAGAAGCTGAAAAGATGCATCAGTGTAATTTCTGATGTTTGAGAAAAACTGGGTGACTCCTTTACCCGATTTACAGGCATGAAACTAAAGTAGGCTTTCATTCTTCAGACTTCCAGGCCAGGAGCCTCTGTTATGATGAAACTATGCTTCCAGCAATTGCAAGAACAAACGGCATGTTTCTTAGGAGAGGCCTGTGGTACACCCTGCATAAGACTCCTGAGGAACAGCCCTAACCTGCACATCCCACGTCCTGCAGCCTCCCGGCCTCCCAGAAGGCAAGCCCTTTTTCCTCTCTTCAGAGCTCAACTTCTGATTTTTGTCTCCATTCTGGTTTAAGCTTCCCCTGTGATTACTTTGAGATGTTTGCCTCATAAATGATACATTTTCATAGAAAATATCACTGTTTTTCAACTAAAAAAAAATTCTCCTAAAACCTTACTATTTAAATAGACCACTGCAGACAGCTTCAATGCAGGCCCTGCCAGAGTTTTTCTATGCACACACATGGCACATTGCATGGGCTTTCAGTGTTTATAAACTGTCTCAATCCTCTTGACAGTTTCTTGGTACTGGGAGACTGCAGGCTGGCAGTGAACAATTAAAAGGCAGGTGAACCTAAATTGGGGTTGGAGGAGGCAAGAGAGAGCCTTTCCAGACACAAAGTAACATACCAAATCATTGCTTCCCAAGGGCAACTCCATCTACAGAACCTAACTGGCTCTGTGAAATATCTGCAAAACTAAGGGAAAAAAATTGAGAGGAATCAGAATTAATTATTCTGACTAAAGGGGTGGTTTTAGAAAGAAATCCCTGTTAATAAAGCACAGGGGAAGAGTACTGCAGTGGCAGAAATAAAATTCCAGTAAGGTTTACGAAATTTTGTTGACATGAGCAAAAATAAAAACAGCGTCATATTCTCTTAAAAATAGCCACACCGCCTAGTTCCTTCATAATGTATCATTTCACTGTAGCCATCAGTGTCTACTTGGGTCGGCAGCAAAACATATTCTAGTGAAGAAACTACAACTCTTGTCATCTTGGAATAGCCAACTAAAAAGGGCGGCCCCTGCCTTTAAGAGTTTGATTGATCAAGATAATAGCTGAACGATGCTGAGAAATGGAGAAACAATGCCACCGACAATCCAGGGGTTGTGGTGCACAGGCCGTCTGAGGCTTGTGGGCCGCTTATTTGGCACACTGAGCGGCACACTGAGTGGTTCTCCACCCCCCACTGCTCACCACTCAGGCTATTTTATATGTTACAGGCCTGGCAAGCGACCAGCACTGCACTTCCCCAAGAGCCTTCCAATACTCTGTGCTACTTCCACTAACACACAGAACTGGCCCAATGCTTGCTCAGCCTCTCAGTTCCTTGACCTCCCTGTCTCCAGTGATCTGCACCCCTGCTGTATCTGTCATCACTTGTGCTCCCCCTGCAAAACCAGGAAGTTAAAATCCCCAGGCTCTGACCACCAACTGCTCACTTTCTGACTTGCTGGCAGACCCCATCTGCCCCAGGGGTAGGTGCAAATTTGTAAATTCAGCTCAACATTAAACCATAAACCATTAAACCAGTTACTTAGAACATTATGGTTGCTTTTTTTGTTTCTCTCTCTCTCTCTCTCTCTCTCTCTCTCTCTCTCTCTCTCTCTCTCTGTGTGTGTGTGTGTGTGTGTGTGTGTGTGTGTGCGCGCACGCGCACATGTACTCGAGAGTGTGCATGTACAATCTCAGGGTCCTGGAGTATGAGCTTTGTAGATGGCAACAATGTGTTGCAAAGTGAAAGGTTGAACACCTTGATAAAATGGCTTCCTTAAGAAGTCTACTCCTCCACTGTTCCCTTCCCTAAATCCTTCTCCATGCTTAATTTCAAGTTTAAATATCTAATAAACATAATTATGTACATATGCTTTATTTGTTACAGAGTACTAATATGAAATTCTCAAAAAAACAATTTAAAAATCTCAATTATATCTCTTGAATTAAAAAGATAAATCAGTGAAGATAAAAATAGCCCCACATACATGGAAAAATGGCTTTCCATAGCAGCAGAGCACATGTGACCCAGGGGCACATCACAGCAGTGTCACCTGGCACTTGGGTGGTGGAGGCAGGTGAGTTTGAGGCCAGCCTGAGTTACATAGTAAGACCTTATCTCAAACACCAGCAAAAGTCATTTTTTTTCCTTTTAATTTTAGCTCCACCATAATAGCTACTCTCGAGAATAACTGTCACGACAGGAATGGTTTTAAAGGCTATAGTCACAACCCAAAGAAGGACCATTCCACAGTTTCCTAGTTCTGGTCAACTAAAAATCATGTTATCCCATGAGAGAGAGAGGGGAAGGAGGAAGAGAGAGACAAATCTTGTGGTGTGTGTGTGTGTGTGTGTGTGTGTGTGTGTGTGTAGGGGTGGGGAGGAGAGAAGAAACAGAAAGTACGCCCTAAGTGTAGTGCACAATGATCTTTTACAAAACAAACATACATTCATTTAACCAGTACCCAGATCAAGAAACACTATGAGCCCCCAAGCTCCGAGCCCTGTCTTCTACCCCACAGTGCCTCGTGTTTTGACGACTAATAGCAGGGATTCAGCTTTTTGTTAGACTTGATGCAAAAATACCAAGACATTCAGCATTGAGCCTTATAAGTGTGCATTTTCTCTTTATATCCAGAATACATTCAACATGCACTCCTCTGGAGGTCTGTCATAGCGTTAGCAGAAAGACCTACAGACTCCACGGATGGATGGACACAAAATGACTGGACACTAATGCCAAAGAGATGATTAAACTTTCCAAAACATGGCATCAGAAACATGATTTACTCTCTGCTCACAGAGTAGGTGAATGGAGTGTGAGGTCAAAAGAAGCTTGAGTTAACTACACACACCAGTCAGAATTTAGTCTCTTCTAATAGGTCTCATCAAGAATAAATAAATGAACAAATCAAATCACGTAAAAGGAAACAGAAAAACAGTTAAGATATATCACTGAATCAGTGAATAGGGGGAAATCAAACATCTTCAAGTTACATAACTTTATGCAATAAAGTGCAGTAAATCTCATTTCAAAACAAAACAAAAATGCAAAATCCTGAAAATGGGAAAACACAGCAGCAAGGAAACACCAACCTTCCATTCCAATATAAAACTGAATGCCTTACACTCGTACAATTTTCGTTATAAGTTTGACTTTAGAGTGTTTGTCAAACAGCAACTTCCTTTTAGAGGAAAAGCAAGTCCAAGTCATTTAAATAAAAAGAAAATGGACAGAGGAGAAGGAGACAGAAAGCACTGTCTATACTGTTGATCCAAAAAAGACACTGCATCTCTAATTAAACCAAAGATAGCTGGCGACAGTATGATGTTTCTCTTCAATATTCTCTGAAGCAAAGGGGTTAAAGATGGATTTAGTGATTAAGCCAGTGAGTAAAGGCTTAGTTATAACCAACACTAACAGAACTAAAAACCTGGACTGCCAGAGGTGTCCTGTCCTGCCTATCACACACCCGAGGTAACCAAAGTCTTCCTGGTTAAGCCTCTCTTGCTTTCGGTTCAAAATGCAGTTTTTAAATGAATAAGGCATAGACTGAGAAGCAATCCTTTATACTTCGGATCTCCTTTCAGCTTGTTCTTTTATACATTCTGCTTGAGATGTTTTCACCAGGTCAGATTCTTCAGAAACAGACACTGAAATGCCATGGATGGTGCAAGTTATTTTCAGGGGATAACCTTTAAGATTATACTGCTAGACCTCTAGAAAGAGAGAGTATATGACAAGCCGTATAAGAAGCAAACTGAAAGCAAATCGGTCAAGGTTTCGGCTGGACCAGAGCTTCCGAGTAAATCTGTTCCTTCCATCAGTGAGGTCCACAGTTGGGACCTCGGTTTCCATTATGGTCATGAGATGTGAGATGCCACAGGAAGGATATGATCGCTTGAGGACAAGCTGTCTCTACCTGAACCTGACCCTGATCTAGAGTCTGTACTGGCTATGATGGGTTCTTCATCAGAAAGGGATCTGAAGATCTGCCACCGCACTTTAATGGGGAATGTGAAAAATACCTCAGCAGGAGTTTAATGGGTAGGAAAGGAGAATCAGAAGAACGTTGATTGTGGCACATCTGGAATAAGTTCCTCTTAGTGACTACCTAGTCATCAATGTTGATTTGACAGATGAGGACACTAAGGAACACAGGGGGGAAATGAGCCTTGTCAAATGGAACTAGAACAAATGTCCCTGGTGTCACAGGAAATTGTTCCTTTAGTTTAAATGTGGGTGGCTCCCTTTAGAACACTGAGCTGAAGACCCCCATCTCAAGAGGCCTAGAGAGAGAATGGCCTCTTAATGAGTGGTCTGACCTGCAGAATACCTTTCTCAGGGCTGAGCACTGGGCTGTCACCAGCTAATTAATCTTCATATTTTTCTTCATGAGAGAGGTAAATCACCAAAGAATATTATCCTACTACAGCCATTCATCGATTAAACAATACTGGAAGACTCAGGACATTTCAGGTTCCTATTGGCTACTGTAATAAATGCTCATTTTACTGATAGTGACACACAAGCTTAAGTTATTTCTCCTCCTCTCGCCTTCTTCCTAACATATATGATACTGCAGTATACAAGACAAAAAGATTGAAAACCTGTATATTCTTCATTTTCAGTCCAGAGGCAATAAATGGCATGGCCAGCCACACGCCCAGTAACCACAGGAAAATTCAAGATCACAAGAAGGTACATATCTCATCTCAAATTGTATCTAAAGTTCATTCCATTTACTAAATGATAACAAACTGAGTGGCAAAAAAAAGAAAAAAAAATCACACATACCATGGCTAAAATCTTGGTGAAACTACTATTTAATTAAGTGGTCTGTTGAAATTTAAATAACTGACATATGAATTAATATTTTACTTTATTTTAAAAATTAAAAAAAAAAAAAACAGCCTTCTTGAGTTCCACTTCATAATTGGTTGGTTTTATAATTTCAGTATATATGTTTCCTTTATTTAAGAAATAGCCGTTCTTAAAGCTTCAGCTCTGAGTATTGTGACACACACATTTAACCCCAGCACTCTGAGGCAGGAGGATCTCTGTGAGGTTAAGATGAGCCTGATCTTTATATTTACGTAGTGAATCTCAGGCCCTGTATCTCAAAAGACAAAACAAAACAAAGCAAAACAAAGCACGGGGTACAGAATCACATGAATTAGGTCAGCCCTTTCTTTTCCTTGTGTACATGACCAAAGAAGATGCTTTACTGGATACTATGGTTTGAACATAGTTCATATATTCCAAAGGTTCCTATGCTTGGACTACAACAGCAACACTGAGAGGTAGTAGAACCTCGTAAGACATGAGGCCCAGCAGGAGGTGTTCATTCACCCGAGACACCACCTCTCTCATGAGAGTGAGTGAGTGAAACCTCAAAGGAATAAACAGGTTACAAAACTGAAAGTATGTTGGACTATCTCTATTGGCCTTTTTGCTTTCTCCTGTGTAAATGACTCTATCCATTGATGCTAAGCAGTACCAAGGTCTAAGGCCCCTAGAGATCAAAACAGATAAGGAACAGGAGCTAAGTAGACCTCTTGTCTTTACAGGGTACAAGGCTCTGGAGTTTCACTAATGAAAAATTGACAACAGAAAACAGAATACACAGGGTAGGAACAAGAATTAAGTTATATATTTTGCACAGACAAACACACACACACACACACACACACACACACACACACACACACACACACGAGAGAGAGAGAGAGAGAGAGAGAGAGAGAGAGAGAGAGAGAGAGAGAGAGAGAGAGAGAGAGAGAGAGAGCGCTTTGTAACACATGGAAACAAGCCAAAAGTTTCAGATGTTTGGGGTTATAAGGATAAACAATATTTTATTTCAGTGTATTGACTTTTTAAAAGAATTTTCAAATATGAAATACGAGCAAAGGTATACAAGCAATTCAGGTATTAAAACTTTTTGAATTGATGCAAAAAGCTACATCGACTGTTTTTCTAACCTGTAAAATGTTAACATTTACCATTCCTGCATATATTCCCAATCTGTAAGTCTTTTAGTTCGGTTCCCTGCTGTCTTTCAGTGCCTTGAAGACATACCCTTCTAGTCAAAAAAACCACAGTGCAGTGAAGAACAGGCCAAGCTAGTCCATCCACCTTCCTGTTTCTCTACTCCAACCCAGTGTCCAGCTATCTCAGACAATCTCTTTATCTCAGGCTCTGCTTTGCAGAAACCACGCAGAGACTTTTACTTTGGCCTTCTTTATTTCATTGGAAATTAGGAATTCTACGACCGGGCACTGGTTCCATCCACACAGTGTTCTTAAACTATCACTGTGAATGAAGTTTTCATCCAAGCGTCTGCAAACCAAGCTGAAGTGAGTCACCAGAACTGCCAATCAAAGAGGTACTAAGAGCACAGGGTAACAAACAGGCCTGGATTCCCTGTTTTCCTCTTAGCTGCATGAGTCCAGTCATCAGCTAGTTCCCCTAAATACACATGAGTCAGATAATGGACAAATCCAAAGACAGTGAAGGAGGATACACAAGAATTAGTCAGCGTTCCTCCAACATCTGAAAACAGCCTTTCTGAATTCAAGGCAACAGAAGTCAGAGAAAATATTCTAAGTGCAACCAATACATATTTCTTTTTTCTTTTTGCCTCATTCATGACATTTACTTGGTGATCTCGACTCCGAGTAATAGGCTCTGTGAAGTTATTTTTCCCACCTACCTCTTATCACACAGATGAGAGAAACTATTTCAAGTGGGTGTAATGGCTTCATTTCAAGCATTTCAAAATCCTCCGCCACCTGCACAGGAAACTCTGACTGAAAACCAGACAGGTTCCAGTGGAGCAGCAAGGATGTGGAGGGTGAGGCCAGGGTCATATCTAGTTATCAGACCGCAGAATGAAATCAACAAGTGGGACAGGCTTGTCCTGGAGGGCACAGGACATTGTTGGCAGGACCCTTGCCATCTAAGACCCAGCCTAATTCACTGCTGACTGGGTTGGATGCACTGGATGGGCCATGCTGAGGCTACAATGATACCAAGTAGACTCCCATCCCAGAAAAGCCCAGTAGGCAAAGAGTGCACGTCACCCAGAGTGAGCAACAGCACATGACGTAAGAAACACCGGACACGGAGACACATTTACCACTGTGGGGACAAGAGAGAAAAAATAAAAGGGATAGGTGAGGGAAGACGTGGCTTTGTGTGTAGAGGTTTTCCACTTTGAAAGTGACAAAGTGAAACTCTGACAAAGATCACCACAGCATGACACATAATCACATAAAGAAACTGACTCAGAGGGCTTGAAGAACAGCGAAGTGTATGAAACGTTTGTCTGTAGACCACAACCTCAAATGTGAGCCAAAAAGAGTTGAGATCACCCCATGATAAACAGCCAGGACATTCTATTGCAGAAAGGGACACATGGACCTGCCAGTGGACATGGAACTGAAGGGGTGAGGCGTACATAAAAAACAGTGGAACTAACTCAATAGCTCAATGCTCTGGCATCTGCGGTGAGCTGTCTGTGCTCGGGTCATCTCTAGTACTTAGGAGATAGGTGGCTAGGAGAAGGCTCCAACTTTACTGGGCTTGGTGAGAGAATAAACAGCATCTATTTACAGGATTGGTAAAAGATTTAAATATTAAAAGCCTGGAAGATCCAAGATAGCAAAGGTCTGCATTAGAGTCCTGCCACACAAGCCCAGAGACTTGAGTTGAACCCACACAGGTGGAGAGAACCTAACTGAAGTTGGACTGAGACATTGTGTCTGCACATACACCCCAACACACACACACACACACACACACACACACACACACACACACACACACACACACACACGTACTTAAAGAGATGAGTAAAAAAAAAAATTAAAGGAAAAGTCCTGCTGTCATTTTATTTTAGTAAAGGAGTTGATTGTGAAGTACCAGTGGAGAAAAAAAGACTCCAAGGAAAGATTCCAATTAGGATGCTGCTGAAAATTATACATGAGAAAATTAAGTGGGTTTGAGGACACTTCTCTGTATAGATATCCACATCATACAATGAGAACACATCATATTGTGTGTCACACAAGTAACACAGAATGTAAAAGATGCATATATGTTACGACTGTTACATTCCAGCTTTGAGCATTTGTAAAGTCCAATGTGCAAGCTGACAGGTCAACTTACAAATCAAATGAAAGGTATTTCCTAGATGTAACCTAGGAAGTGTCACATGTGTATGTAAAATTTGAAATGTAGTAAGTTATAAGGAAATGGCTCAAAATAATGATTTTTTTCCTAATTTGCCTATCAGGAAACTCTCAGAATAAGTGACAGGATGATGACAACGAGCCCACGAAGGGACACTGTGAGTCACAGTGCCTGAAGCAGTGGCCAGCAGGAACAGGGGAAGCTTCTCTTTTCCTAGCTCTCCTTTCTGCTCAAAAAGTCTCAATTACTGGAAACACTTCAGAAATCTTTACCAAAAAGCCCATTTAAAATCCTGAAATTCTACTTCTCAAAAATAAAATAACATTAGTCTCCAGTCTAGAAATAACACCCAAGGCCCAAAGTGCTACACTGTCATTACGTCTAAAAATAACCTGAACAAGTCATTCTTCAGGTCAGTTTCGAGTAACGTGCCATGGCAGCCACAGGAGCGGTGGCCCCACTCTGTCCCACTGTGGGCAGAGGACTCCCTAGGACAAATCTGCTTTCCCTCACCTCAGACACCATCTGCTAAGGGCCAGCTGTTGTTCTCCACACAGGCCTCTGGATAGAGACTAAAATTTCCCAGTACTCTGCCAGGGTGTCTTTAGGGAGAGCACTCTCCCAAACCCAGTAGTTTGGGTTTTTTTTGTTTGTTTGTTTGTTTGTTTTGTTTTTTGTTTTCTTTGTTTTTTTTAAATCAGTTCAACTTCTCTCCTAATACCTACCATCTGCATAAATCCGAAACCACTACCACATGCAAGGATTCCACCTTATAGTAAAACTGGAGGGATCCACCCAGATTTTTAAGTCAGAAAATCAAAATTCAATGAAGGCTAGTAAATTCATTTCTAGAGCTACAGAAACTCAGACAAAGCAATCAAAATCATGATACTGCAGGGGAAAAAAACAGATGTTTTAACTTTCTGTGCAAATAGTCATAAAAGTTGTCTATGTACCAGAATATGTAATGGATAGCTTTGAAAATGACGGTCCTTTCCATGGGAATTGACAATTTATTTTCTAATAAATTTAATGAAGACAGTGAACAGCGAGTCACTAAAATGTGCTTAATTTTAAGCAACTGTTTTGCTGTTAAAATATTCCCAAATTAAATAATAAAGCTCAATTGATGACAATCAATATAACAGAAAGGTGTCGCTTGGAAATTCTTGTACAAATATATAATATAATCAATTTCATGAAACAGAACTTTGTAACTGTCTGTTGCAAGCAGTAAAAAATTCCAAAATTCTAACTCAGTTCTCTTTCTCACATTTGCAGAGGTCTCTGAAAGCTAATCTTCTTAGGAGGTCACTTAGGAACCAGAAATGGAGGCTGCATAGCTGCCTCACAGCAGCACTGTGGAGACTGAGGGAGGAGGACTCCAAGTTCAAGGCCAGCTTGGGCTACACAGCATGATGCTACCGTAAAACAAGCAGCCATTGTTATTTTAACTACAACCTATTTCTCTTTTCCTTTAAGACAGAAACACAGAGTTTACTTCAGAATCACTCTAATCTCTGAGCAATTAAGAATACTTGAAATTAAATCAAACAAAAAAGAGAAAGATTTTGAGCCGTACACTGTGTATCTAAAGTCATGTTATGTCCTGGATATATTTTAAATATATTTTTTCCCATTGGGGGAAAAAAAAGAACAAAAACTTTCAGCCATTATTTCTCAGCAATGGCTATGGAGACAACTACTCCTTTTTTCTTTCTTTTTTTTTCTTCTTCTTTTTTTTTTTTTTTTTTTTTTTGAGATGGGACCTTGTTTTATGTCCCAAGCTTGCCCAGAAACCCAAAGTTTGACTAACACTTGTACCTCAAGCTTCCCAAGTATCTGGATCTAGAGGCATAAATCACTACATTCTTAAGCAGAGATGGTCTTAATTTGTTGGTCAGTAAGATGGTGGTCAAGCTCCCACATGCATTGTGAACTCATAAGATCTTTTCTTGTTCTCAATATAGATAATGAAATATACCAAACTGCTCAAATAATGATGTCTTTTCTTACCTAGAAAGGATTTGGGGTTTTCTTTGTTTGGTTGGTTTTTGGTTTTGTTTGTTTGTTTGTTTGTTTGGGTTTTTGTTTTTTTGGTTTTTGGGTTTTTTTTTTTTTTGGTTTTTTGAGATTTTGAGGATTTCACAAAACAGAAAAACAGAATAGTCTCAAACTACATAACTTCAAGAAAGAATATAAATTTCTCAGAAACAAAATACTTTGTGTGTGTGTGTGTGTGTGTGTGTGTGTGTGTGTGTAAACACACAACATATTCATCAGAAAGTTAGCCAAGAGCACACACATTTTCTTCATTTGTGCCAGTTTTGTTCTTTCCAAATTCAAGCTCATGGAACTATTAAAAATGCTTCTCTTCCCCCCTGACCCAATGCCAGAGAAATCATTTCACCAGCCCTCATGTTGGGTTTTTCAGCCATGTATCACTGAAGTGGAAAAAGATGTACTTAGAAGCATTTGTTTTAGGCTCCATGGTATTCTGTTACAAATCACTCCTAAATTACAATCAGTAGCAGTTATCTAAGTAGTAGAATGTCCATATAGCATGGTTGGCTGGAAGTTTTCTACCTGACAAATACTGACTTAGCTGGACACAGTATTGTGTGTGTCCTATAGTCACAAAACATCTTAGAAGCAAGACAGGTCATCATCAGTCAAATCTAATTCAAGGTCTAACCTACTGGGATGAAAAGGGAAGTAACTCAAGATCCCCTTATAGAGCAATAATGACTGGAGTGGACCGAAGGGGTGTGTCCACACATTCGGAATTAACACGAAGTCCAAATGGAGGCAGTGACAAACAGTAGGCTTCCGTAAGTGCCGAGTTTCTATTCTAACTGAACAAGGAAACCTTTCAGCCTCAGAAACCTCTTAACTGGCATCTGCTTTGTGAGAATCGAAAGCTCAAGAATTCTTTGGCTGCCCTGCTGGCAGAGGGCACAGGCAGCCTCTGCCTGAGTCCATCAGAATAGCCAAAAGCAAACAGGAAGCATCCAATCCTTCTCCACCCCAAGATGGAATGGTAGATCACCAGGCTCCGTTTCCTTTATCTGTTCTTGTGTCACTCATCATGGAGACTGACAAGCCATTATTAGAGGCTTCTGTTACAGGATAATGTCTGACAGATATGACCAAATAATGCTAACCTTTATAAAGTGAAAACCCATACTGGTGAGAGGAGAGGTTTCTTGCAACAAAATAAGACATGCACATCTAATCAAATAAAACAACCACAGAGTGCATCAGACTCAAGAAAGAAAAACAAAATGTATCTTTTAATGATGAAATAATGACTTAACAGTGTTTAATCTCAAAAGTCTTCTAGAAGATTTTTTTCATTACTATTGGTTATTTTATTTATTTAAATTTTAAACGTTATTCCCCTTCCCAGTTTCCTCTCCACAAACACCGTATCCCCTCTCCCCTTCCTCCTACCTCTATGAGGGTGCTCCCCCACCTGCCCACCCACTCCTGCCTCAGCACCCTAGCATTACCCTACCCTGGGTCTTCAAGCCTCCACAGGACCAAGGGGCTCTCCTCCCAGTGATGCCAGAAAGGCCATCCTCTGCTACATATGCAGCTGGATATGGTCCTGCATGTGTACTCTTTGGTTGGTGGTTTAGTCCCTGGGGGCACTGGGGAATCTGGTTGGTCGTTCTTCCCATAGGGTTCCCTTCAACTACTTCACGCCTTTCCCTAACTCCTCCATTGTGTCCCCTCACTCAGTCAAGAGTTCACATGTTCAGGTGACCAAAACTGCCCATGTCACAAAGCTGTCAAAAAAGTCTTGTGTCAGGAAAGTAGCCTGAGGGAAAATGAATGCTAATGATAATCTTCGCATGATAATCTGTCTGTCCTTCACCCGCAGACCTGAAAGTGTGCATAATTCCAACTGGGAAACAAGCTCTTTTAAAAAGGGAGGGCTATGGGGTTGGAGGAAGCCTTCTTCCTTCTAACTATGCTCATACCTGAGTAGCCGAGCTCTTTACTGCTTTCCAATTAAACTGATTTCTGTTGTATGAACTTGACATCATATGCAACATTGTAAATTTCAAGTATTCACACAATTATTATTGTTACATATCTCTAAATTCTGTCTATACCCCGACTTCTGCTATAATTTGAGTAAACTCCATTTCCCATGGTCCCACCTTTGCACAGCAGGCCTCAGGAATATTCTTAATGGACAAGATTCATCCTCTTCTGGTTTGTGAGAACAATACGCTTCCCCCTCCCCTTTAACCCACTGCTTCCTTCATTCACATCACTGAATTACCATCCTCCTGACTCTTCACATTCCAACTTCTGTCCTAAGCCTTAGTCTTTCCCAATGAAATGAAGCAACTGTCCTGTTGACAGTTAACACTGCAAATCCAACATTCTTCCTTTCAAAACACACAAGTATAACATGTGAAAACTTCATACACACATGTAATATTGTGTTTGTACATAATATGATGTATTGTCATTTCAATTATTTACCAAATATTTAAAGATAACATTCATTGTTGACTTCCTTCCCATGATGTGATGGAAACTGACTGCATCCACCTTCAGGGCCATGGAACTCAACCCCCAGCTGCTGCAGGTATAGGAGCAGCTGGCACTCAGCTTAGCCTTTCTCGGGGAAGGCTCTGGGCCAGAAAGATCTGCCTCAGCTGATGTCAATCTAGAGAAAATCCCTCCAATAACATTTCTTCTCACATTTCTATTCTGGCTCTGTTGCATGGGGAACCCTACCTAAGATGGATTCCTGCATATGTGAGCCCTTTTGAATCTCTGTGACCTCACTATGATCATAGTCTTCTCTTTCTTTCATGACCATTTCAGCTAGATGGGGCAATACTGTTTCTTTCACCCCATCCTGCCCTCCTTATTCTCATCTCTGGTCCCCACATATCTTTCTTTCTCTCTGTCTTACATGTGTCTTCTTGGCTTTTCTCGAATGCCGGCTAAGCACGAGGGACTGAAGTGCTAGCAACTGTCCCTCACTGCTTCTTCTCAAGCAGTCCCTCTCTCATCCTCTTCATCCGAATGGCATCATCTCAGAGATCTCCTTCAGAACACGCCTCATGGTCTGAAACCATCACACTAATTTGGCTAGCCGGGTAAAGGGAACCTGCTGCCACCTCCAGCATTTTTACCCTCCCACTAGAGTATCAACTACTCTGTGGCAGTGAATGTGGTATCGTGTTTGCCGGTCTTTCTTCCAGGCTAAAACAGTGCCAGGCACATACTGGGTACCCAATAAGAACTGGACTGAGAATGAAAAACTTATCACATAGGCATTAACTTTATATCTAACTGACATCAATATCACATTGGAGGAGGAGGTCACATGGAGAAACACTGACATATGACAAAGTGAGGTCAAACCAAGAATAATAACCTGAAGCAGAGGGACTTTAAAAATAAGAGAAAAGCTGGGCTTTACAAGCTTCAAATTATGGTGACCAAGGAAGCACCAGATTATTGTGCAACTCACATGATGTGTGACTCATCTCCTCCGCAGCCTTCTCCCGACCCCTGCGTTCACACTGGTGACAGTGCTAAGACAACTACGGCAGGAGAACAAAAGACTGAAGGTCTATAACCCTGCCATCTGGCCAGCAACACATCTCACTTGTTGTACTAAGGCTCATAGCAAGGGGTCTGTGGGAGAAATGTACTGAATGCCTAAGTGAGCAGCCTGTGAAATAAAGAAAAGGTGTCCTTGACTATAGCAGCAGAGGGCCTCCTGGACAGATCTGCTGCATTGTCATCGGGACTAACTGTTGCCTCAGAGACACTGCATCAAACTGAAAATGCTATTATTTTATAACCAAAGTTGTATTGCTCAAAGTATTCATCTTATCACCTTTATATTTTTAGGAATTTCCCATCAGACAACTTATTTTTCCATGTATGATCATGCAATTTCTCCCTCAATTTAAAAGAGTAAATATTTCCTTACTAACAATGAAAAAATGCTATTCAGTCCTAGACAGCCTTTAATTTACATGATTTACCCAGTGTGACTTCACTTATTCCACAGTGACATACAAGTTGCTTGGAAACTAAAATTTAAGTATTACCATTCCATATAAGGACATTAATTCACTCATAGTCTTAGAATGGTTGTCTCCATTTTCTGAATACTTCTCTATTGGTAATAGTAATAGGTAGCACAGGAAATATGAAAGGAATGTTTGCAAATGCCAAGAGACCCAAATCCAAGATTAGATTAATTTAGTGCATGAAAGAAATCATTACATAAGACAGTAAGAATCACAGCAGCTTGATATTTTCAATCAGAAAGATTACCAGCCAGAGTAGTCTATATTCATAATAACTCTGATGTTTTAAGGAAATTCACCACACACACACACACACACACACACACACACACACACACTGCACCACACTTTCACACATACAATACTTAAAAATGCAGCACTCCCCCCCCAATACTGGATTGAATTTCAACAATCCAGTATTCAGCAATTTTAGATTCTTAAATTGAAGTATTACATATGTTCTACCAATAGTTCGAAATGAAGAGACACATTTAACTATATCTAATATTAAAACTGCTGGTGAGATTGCTCACTGAGAAAAAAATGCCCAGCAAGCACTACAACTTAAATTCAATCTCAAAACCCCCATGGCGGAAGGCAAGAACTGATTCTAAAGTTATACTCTTATCTTCATGCCTGCATCTCATTCACACACACACACACACACACACACACACACACACACACACAAATACTCTTAAAAAATAAAACACTTTTTGGGTTAGCAAGATGGCTTAGTGGATATGGACACTTGTCCTTAAGATTGAAGACCTGTATTCAATTCCTAGAATCAACATGATGGAAAACGAGAACTCAGTCCTGAACATTGTCTTCTGACATCCATTCAGAGAACAAACACACACACACACACACACACACACACACACACACACACACACACACACACACAGAGAGAGAGAGAGAGAGAGAGAGAGAGAGAGAGAGAGAGAGAGAGAGAGAGATGTGTTAAACAAAAAAGAAGAGGAAGGGAGGAGGTAGGTCATGCAGTGGTAGCCCATGCCTTTAATCCCAGTACTTGGGAGGCAGACGTATCTCTGAGTTCCAGGCCAGTATTTTCTACAGAACAAATTCCAAGATAACCAAGGCTATGCAGAGAAATCTTGTCTCAAAAAAAAAAAAAAGAACAACACAGAAGTTAAAATTGGAAAACTGTAGAAAGCTATGCACAGCGTAATAAAAGAGGTAGACAATGCCTTCAGACTAAGTAGAGATTCACAAGCTGTGGCTACATTTAAAAAAGTAGAATAAATGTGCCAGAGTGGCTGGTGAATTCCTAGTTATATTTGCCACACTGTTTTAATGGGTGACAAGGCAGATGCCAAATTATGCGATTCATCTTCTATGATATGTGGCCAATAATATAGTTCTGTGCTCTGCCTTAATAAAATTTTCTTCATATTCTTGAGGAAAGACAAAGAAAAGCAGCAATGAATGAGACAAATAAAGTCAACCATGAAACACCCTCATAGGCAAGAATTAAAATGTCCCCAAGGAGACCCTGAGTGAAGGATTTTCCACACGGTTTCAATCTTCAGTCTCTTGTTCTCTAAGAGGTGATTGTCTAACACTTGGGAGCCTTCCATCCTGATGTCTCAGTTTAGCATCTTCTGGTGATTATACTTATTCTATTCAGACATTAAAATGCCAATTCAACCTTATCCATGAGGGGGGAAAACAGATATCTTTAAAAACACACATCAAATACGTAACATCAACATGATTACATCACACAGTGCATAACAATGTCTATGAACTTCAGTGTTTGTGAACATTTGAAAAATACCGCATTCTAATGACTTATATTTACAGAGCATTAGTTTCTGTTGCACTGGATATTCATAAGAAACATAGACACACAAATTCAGAACTGTATATAAACATACTGAATACAAGTCTATGAGGTTTACACTGATATTTTTAATATTTTCTACTTTATGAGACAGGATCTTATGTTCAGGTCGCTTTTGAACTTGGGCTCTTCCTGCCTCAGCAGTGAATGCTAGTATTTGATGGTTTTTTTCCAGATGTCAAAATTAAATCTTTTCAAGTTCCTTTCCTATCATTTGCAGAACTTCTTGCAAGGGTTTTCACAGAGCCGCTTGGTTCTCAGCAGTTTTACTTCCTTCCTTAAGCTGGATCCTTGCACTTGCTAAAGCCTGCGTGCAGCATCTCTCTAGACATTGGCACTATGCTAACACTGCAGAGGGGCAGCATCCATGAAACAGAACCATGGAGAGAAAGTTCTGAGGGCTTGGGCTAAATAAACCAGTCATACAAAACCAAGCATCAGGAGCAGTATTACTGCCCAGTATAGTTGCAGGACCTTTGTACAAACAAATGAGGAGCCTGAGGGGATGACTATGTGGGCCTATGTGCTTGTTGTGCAACCACGGGGACCTGAGTTCAAATCCGAAGCAGTAGCATGTGTCCATAATCCCAGTGCTCCCACAGAGTGACAGGGGACAGCACAAATGCCCGAAGCTCTCAGGTCTCAGTCTCATGCAGCTTTGAATTACTAAGAAACCCTGTGAGGACAGACCCTAAGGCTGTCCTTTGAGATCTATACTATGACACAGCAAAAGCACACAACACACACACACACACACACACACACACACACACACACACACAAGATTTAAAAGAAAAGAAGGTAAGCACAAATGAGTTTGAGAGTACTCTCCCTTGCTTTCCTCAGTCCCTCACTTACTGGCGCTGGAGGAGCATTATCCAGTAAGAGCCAAAAATTTCTCTTCTATGGGTTCATCTCTCCTATGTGTTGGCTTTTAAAAACCTTGTACAAAAATAAAATGGACATTCCTGATCCATCCATGCTGACTAGTGTCTGTGGGAGCCAGTGGATACATCAAAAGTACAAAAATCAGCCCCAGTATCCAGAGAATGAAAATGCTATGTGATTCCATCTGACCTCAAACTGGGAGTTTCCTGACTTCCTGACCAATGAGAGTGGAGACACAGTAAACGGCTTCACAAAGGAAGATCTAATTTCTAGCCCGTGTTGAGTTATTCATGAAGCATTAATACTGAGTTCCATTAATGCCTTCAGCACTCACAATGACAGTGTCCTCCAAGTGCCACTGGAATGCTTATTTTGTCAGTCAATCGTTAAGAAAAGAGTGTCTCAGATCACTCAAATCTATTTCACTTCAAGAAAAGCTGGACATTTTTTTTTTTTAATGAAACGGCCATCATCATCAAGGTTCCCAGAGGCCTGAACTCCAAGAATGTGGGTCACTCGTTCATTAACTTTAGAGAGATAGAGGAAGCAAGTTTGACTTCAATGCTTCCCTGTGGTGTCACACAGACCTGTGGGTAGGGACAAACAGGAAGGGCAGGTCTCCTCCGATGTGTGCTCTACCTCTTATGGATACACTGAAAATTCATCACAGTCTTCTCAAGAACACCATAAGGTTTTCTCTACATACTAGGAGACCCGATGTACTCTTCCACAGCATCTAACATTGTACTCTGGTTGGTTTAGATGAGCATGGCGAGGTTCTGAATTAATCCAGCGCTGTACAACACTGTTCTTTCTGTACAGGTTTTATAGACAAATTGATGGAATAGTGTAATTAGTGCAAAAAGGAAACAATGCCCACAGCAGGAACAGAGAAGTGTGTAACTTTCAATTCAGAACATGTGATCTGATCTGATCACAGCCTTCCACCTATCAAGAAGATTCTTCATTAAAAGAAGCATCTTAAGGTAAGAAAACAGCTAATTCCATCTCAAGGTGAGGAAAGTGGAATGTTCCTCTACATCCTCAAGCTAGAGAATAGTGCCACTGCAACTTGACATTAGGAACCATGGCAATGTGAGGGTGGATAAGAAATAAAGAGAAAAATTAGGAACCAAGAGGGGACTAGTGTCAGAAAGCTGAGAGCTTCCAAACCACTCTTTCTAATCTTGGAATTTGGGGTGCTATATGTAAAAAGTTTGCAAGCATAAATTTTACCTCTAGCCTTCACTAACTCCTGCATTCAAGGATGCTCTCAACTTGAGAGCCTTGCACCTTCTGAGCTCTGGTATTGAAATCTCTTCAACCTGACAAACCTGGGGCTTCTCCTTTAACCTCTTGCAGGACTTTTCAGGTAAACCACATTAAGTGAGGTGTTTCCTAGCCAGCTCTATGTTTAAGACTGACTGCAATCTACAATCCATTACACACACACACACACACACTGAGTCCCATTTCCTTGCTTCATTCTTTAGCTAACTATCTATCTCACATGCTTACATGTTTCCTGTTGGAAATTGGTTCTAATGCTTTGATTTAATTCAGAATCTTCATGTCCAAGTACTGAAGGTCCTTGTCCCCAATTGGTTTTTAATTGATCAATAAAGATGCCAGCAGCCAATGGCTGGGCAAAGGTAGATGAGGCAGGACCTTTAGATTTGTGCGGGACTGAAAAAAAGACAAAGAATCACCTTGACTCAGGCGAGAAGGATGAGATGTAGGAGCTGCAAGAGGGAAAGTCATCTAGCTATGTGAGAATTGGGGGGGGAGGGATGGCCACCAGCCAATTTCCTGATTGGGCCTGGGATAGCAGGAGAAGGTTTAGGAGTACCAGGCCTTTGAGGTAGCCAAAGCATTTTAAAATTAACTGGCTTGTATGCGTGCCTGTGTGTGTGTGTGTGTGTGTATGTGTGTGTGTGTGTGTGTGTGTGTGTGTGTGTCTGTCTGTCTGTCTGTCTGTGTGTGTCTGTGTGTTTGTGTGTCTGTCTGTCTATCTGTCTGTCTGTCTGTCTTCCATTGGCAAATCCAGATAGCTCCTGGGTGAGTGCAAGTGTACAACAAAGCAGTGTAACTAAACTTAACCACTACACAAACTCACCGCTACAGTTTCCTTTGACTTAAATCTAAACACAATGAAGAAAGGTATCATCTTTTTCAACCTCTGAACGATCATTATGTCCTAGAAATGGCATGTAACACATATCAAACAATAATTATCAATTTAATCAATTGGTGGACCCACTAAGAAGCAGGAGGGGTTTGAAGCGCACAGGTTGGCATTACTCAGTGATGGAGTGCTTACATGGATGTGCAAGGTCCAGGAGCTTGAGTCCCAAGGCCAAATAAGTGAATTCATAAATAAAACACATCACTCATATTATTCATAAATAAATAATAAAGCCTTCATAAGCACTCATGATGAGTCTTCAGTCTCCCCCCATCCTTGTGGAAGCTGGGATTCACTTTACAGTCTGTTTAAAATAGCTATTAAGTGCCTGCAGTTGTGGAGGTAGAAAGCACCCCTACTCTTCCCCATAAAGGAGACACAACGCACGCAAAAGCAACCTAGTACATGGCATGCTTACAAAATACCAGAAACTGTTCTAAGTGCTATTAAATGACTATTCAGTCCTCACCATAATTCTGCAACACGAGTTCCTTATTCATTCTTGTAAAGAGAACATGGAGGCACGGACTTTAAGAAGGGTTCACAAATTGCAATTTGAAGATGATGTGTTTGTGTTTGGAGAAATATCAGAAGCAATACAACACTTAAAAAAAACCCACTTAGATATTATAGTCATAATGTCCCTTTGATGTCAAAGCAGGGTGGATCAGGTACAGGAAGCATCAATGTCTCACTATATAGGAGGCTGGTGACCCTGACTGGCGATTTCTCTTTAAATGCTGAAAAAGATAAAGAATTGGCAGTTGAAATCCACATCTAAAAATGTGTTCATTCACACAACTCCTCAGCAATCCATCTAAGGCTAATCCACTGATACAACCGTAAGTACTGATGACTAACATAAGAAATTGGCCTGGAGTTAAGGAGTTGTGCTGACCCCGGTCGGTGCATGGCAAAGGTTAAGATGTCAGAGCATGTAGATCACCGAATACACAGCGAGTTTGTTGAGAAACAGCATGCAAAGAGGTCAGCACATAAAAGGGAAGAGAGTACGCAGGACTTTAAGTGCTGGAGATTTAAAAGGACATATTAACTAGGATACATATGACATGTATTGTTGGAATGAAAAATAATCTAAAATGTATTCAAAGCCCTGGCATAGAATCTCTTCTTCTTTCTAGTTAGGTAACCGTTTCAGCAGACAAAACCATTTGTTAGCTTCTTGCAATTAAACAATGATCCTGGAAAATATGAAAATTCTTTCTTGCTATCCTAAGCCAGTTCTTATGAGAAATTGCTCAGACATTTTTGTTTGGAGACACATACAATAAAACAAAAACAAAACAAGCAAAGAAACAAAAAAAAAAACCCTCAAAGTGAAGATCCTTTATCATCTAAAATTCCATTTATTAAACAGGAGTCCCTGAAACACATCAAATATCCATATTCTCTTTGGATTAAAACCTAAGAACCACTGGAGACACCAGACGATAAAGAACACATCTTCACTTTTCCTCTGGTTTATACAACTAGGCAGCCACAATCTCTGTAGTCTTCCTGGCCATGCCAAAGATATCATCTATAATTACGGATCTTCTCTAATAATGCCTAGAGTCAGCATTTCTATTTGAATTCTTTTCTGAAACATTGGCATACATATATAGCCAAAAATCCCCTTATGCTTCAGGCTCGTCATGCGTGAAGAGTTCTCAGTAGATACATACAGCTTATAGCACTCCTATAGTAATTTAATGAGCACATGACACACGTGTAATGCCCTGTCCACTATAACTACAAGCACTGAATGAAAACCGGACATTATCTTTTGCCTTCATATTTTTCATAGTGGTTTGCCTTAACTTAAAATGTTTTACAAGCACATTCATGTTGGAAGAATTCAAACAATGCATAAGATAAAAGTTAAATATAACAAGCTCATTTCATCCCAAATCTTGATCTCCAAAGGCATTCCCATGCATATTCAGGTATATTTTTTTGTGTCATGTAATATAGTTCCATATCCAAATGATTTCTATGTACATTGAGTCATGCTATATAAACTACCTCTAGTGTCCTTTTCCCACATGATTTGAATAAATACTTTCCTTTGCAGGTGTAGTCTCTGATAGCCATCAGTGATTACTAATAAATACTAATAAAAACTAATAAATACTAAATAACAAAGAAACAACTATTATATTAACACACATACTTTTGAATTGCATCCTGATAATAACGTGTAGAGATATACCTACTTGATCCATGGCTACATTAAGTTAGAACAATACTGTGGAATTCCCTACAAGAAGTGACACACCTTGATGATATATTTTTCAAGTCTTAAAAATGTTCATCTAAATCAGAAAATTAAAAAAACACAAATATATAAATTTCACTAATTAAAGATACATATGATAGGAACTTTGGATTTATCTAGCAGAAATACCTTCAGAGAATTCATTAAGGAGGAAGGCTTACAGCTCACAGGTACAGGTATGTTTCAGCAATAACTGAAAAAGATACCAGTAGCCCAGAGGCAGACAGAGGCAGAGACAGAGGCAGAGACTATGTTCCAAAATATAATCATGTCTCCTCTAAGCCAGTTTTTGAGGGAAGATTCCCAACTCCATTCTCAGATTCTCAGAATACTCCCAAACTCTTAAATCCCAGCTCATAGCTTCTAGCTAAGCACTGTACTCAACCATTGCCAGCTGATGGTGCAGATTTAATGATGATACAGGTTTAAGAAAATGGCAGAGAAACAGGTACATTCCTTAACAACTTGTTTTCTAAACCCATACTACAGTGTTCTGCCCAAGAGCCTCTTCCTCTCTTCCCAGGAGAGAGCTTTTTGGCAGTCTTATCGCCTATGGGTTCAAATGAAAACACTGTGTCCTGTCCAGGTAATTAATCTCACTAATCCCCAACAGAGCTGTTATTTATTCCTGCCTGCCTGTCCCTTTTTTGCTTAACTCTCAAGGAGTGAGATACGATTCACTAACTGCAGGTTACAGTCCCCAGGTAGCAGACTGGATATGAAAAGCCACTCTTGACAAAGCAAATGCAACAGCAAGTATCAGAAAGGGATCATTTTCTTGCATAAACCTGACATGTATCTTCTTCATGTAGCCAGCTTCTACTGATACCATGTCTGAACAGACTCAAAAGATAGCTCGCTTAATTACATTACTCGAAGATGTTACTTTCTTTCAATTGTATGCCACTGGAAAGGTAAGGACCATGAGCTCCACCTACCCTCAGAACTTCGTTAGAACAGGAGAAAGCAATGGTCACATACTAAGGACCAGATAGTAACCATGGAAACCCTGAATGGCTCATGAGGTCACTGTTACTCATACTTTTAAAAAATAACCTTTAGAAACTGGCCAGATACAACCTATGCTTCATCATTTGTCAATTTTTGTTAAGAATAGCACTGCTCAAAGGAAATTTAGTACAAACCACAGATGCAAACCACAGATTAAATTTTAAATTGTTTGCTGGCCATATGTTAAAAAACAAAACAAAACAAAAAAACAAGAAGAAATATAGGAAATCAATTTAATGATATATTTAATAAATATATTTTAAACTGTCATTTCAACATGCACTCCATATAAAAATATAAATGCATTATATTATACCCTAAATCTTCAAAATCGATGCATGTATTTTATATTTAAATCAAATCTCAGTTCAAAATAGATACATTTTAAAGGATACTTGGCTACATGGCCAGTGGTTGCCACACTTGACAAGAAGAATACAGGGATGGTATTTTCCACCTATACTAGCTTCCAAGGAATCAAACTGATCTAAGCCAAATAAGAGTGTATAGATAGATTCATAGGATCCAATCTTTTTTCTGTAGCCAACCATTTTTAGTAGGGAGTACAGGTGGGTATGTAATAACACTAGTTATTAGTAACTGAGAGAAAGTGTTACACAATCTTAAAGGGGTAAGAGGTCTTAAAGGGCCACTGGGACTGCTCATCGGCAGGGCCAGTTTAATTTAGAATGCCCTAGGTGGCGACCAATCTTCTGAGTGTGCCTCAGAAGTGGGACCGCACCATTAGCTGGAGTAGAGACTAAATGAAAGAGGAAGGAGAACTAGATATCCCAGCATGGCCCGCGTTGTGCTTCCTGATCCACCCAGATATGATCATGCAACTGCCTTCTGCTCTTAACTCCACCAAGTCTTTCCTGCCACAGTGGACTGTATTTCCTCAAACCAGTAGCCAGAATAAACATCTCCTCCCTCAAGAGGTGTCTTATCAGGCACTTTAGCACACTGAAGGAAAAAGTAAACAATACAGTCACCAAGTCTGCTGGAACTTCAGTGCAGGTAAGGGTTGGTTAAGAGTGTTTTGGAGTTCTTTTCTAAAGGTGCTGAGTTTCCAGTTTTCTATACAAACGACTGACTTCAGGGACATACTCAGTAAACAATTTACTTGTCATAAAGACTGAGGTAGGGGCCAATGGAGTCACTCCATGGCTAAGGGTGCTTGCTGCCAAGTCTTAGAACAGGAGTTCAGTTTCCAGAACCATCATGGTAGAAGGAGAGAATCAGCTCCTGTAAGTTGTTCTCTGTCCTCTGACTTCCACATGTACACAGACACACACACACACACACACAGAGAGAGAGATAGAGAGAGAGAGAGAGAGAGACACACAGAGAGAGAGAGAGAGAGAGAGAGAGAGAGAGAGAATAAGGTAATTAAATTATTTTTAAAAAGCATTTAAAAGATTTAAGTAATACTAGCAAATTATGACTGAATATCCAAAAAGGTAAACTGTTGGCAAGAAACAGAGAAAGTAAAATGGAAGAAGGCTCAAAGTCTCAATGTGATTTTCAAACTACAAAGGTTTTGAAGTGGGAAGAGGAGGCCACCCCAGGAAGATGTGAATTTTAGCGTGTGGGTGTGTGGTTGAACCTTGTCCTCGTGCATAGTACTGTTTGACATTTCCTCAGGATGATACAGGATGCAATACATGCAAAGCAGCTGGAGTTCTCATTAGCATATAAGAGAAATGAAAGAAACGACTTTCTGGATTACAATAATTTCCAACCTGAGGTTAGCCTATTAGTAAGCCTATGTATAATTAACAATGCAATGGAAGACCGCTGTACTACCAAGCATTTAGACATAAATGAAAGTCTTTGAAGTCCCAGTGTATACAGACAATAAAGCATCTGTAACATGACTACTTTAGCGGATTAAAATATTACAATGGTTTTTATTCATCAAAATGTTCACCATACTTACTCGGGTGTTTGTTGTTCACTTACAGTTGTTTTACAATCTAACAGAGCAAGCACAGGTAAAAGCTGGCTATGGCCAATGAATGTAACACAGTAGGAAAACTATCTTGAACCAAAACACATTTGGGTGAAATATGATAGCAGGCCACTGTTCTTGGAATGGAAAGTGCAGAGTTCTCTGTGCTAACACACTCAGCTTGTAATACAGTGGGCTTGTGGTAATCAAAATAAGGATGTTGCTTGTGAGCACCAGCAGGGAAGCAGGGGAGGCAGACGATGGCGCATTACTGGGATCGCAAATAGAAAATTCACTTAGCAACTCTGAACTAAGCTGCTTGCATTACTCTTCACTCCTTGATGTGCTTGACGTGGGCAAGATAGCCAGGCCTGCTTATAATCTTGACATCTAAGGGGACTGCAGAGAACCGAAAATGGAAGAAGCACACACACAGAGGATGGCAGGGAAAAGAAAAGATAGGTCAAAGGGCTAGATGTATTTTTGCTATGAGGGGAGAGCCTTTCATGTTCCAGAATTCTATGCAGTATTGTACTGGGAATGCTAACAGCTACCCTCATGCCTACTGAGTACAAAACAGAAGGAAATGGCTCCAATCAAAGTAATGTCAAATTTAGGTCTTAAGGGAAATTGGGGGAATCTATTTTTAAAAAAATCACTTAAAATTGGAGAGACATTTAATACACCCATATTGGTTAAGGTATAAGAGTAACAACAATTACAGGGTTCTCATAAATTCTGATATCTGGATATTCTTTATCAAGATGAGCACTAAAATGCACCAAGAGGCATTAGATGTTACTTAACAGAATTGAGAAGAAACATGCTTTAGAGTGTGAGACGCTCATACTGTGAGAGTGCTTCAACATCAGAGCTCTCTTTAAAACAAAACAGAAGTTCTCTTGCATTCCCTTCTTGATGGATCTAATGCAGAAGGACTGGAATGTTCCCTAAGCAATAGATTTGCACCAAACACCTTCTCTGTGTCTTTGCTAACAGTATTCACACAACTGAAAAATATCAAGGTGTACCAGTTTGATTTCACATCCATTCAATCCCTCTCTTCTTTACTCTCCTAGTTCCTGCCTGGTTTCCACAGACAACAGCCTCACTTTGATTATCACAGGTTATTGTACTAGGCAGAGTATACTACGATGTAGGTAGAGGCCAGAGGCCTCTTCATTTTCCTTTCCCAGGGGTCACAGCTCACATTTTAGGTGGTCCACATAATGCTAGAATAATCTGAAGGCGTCCAAAGTACGCTAGCAGTCAGCAAGCAAACTTTGGGAATGGATTCCTCCAGAATCATCTAATATTATAAATAGCTCCCCAGCCAGGGACTGCATTTCTGGAATATCTCTACTCAAAGGAAAGATGAAAGAGCTGGTAACCTTTGGTACAGTTCCAGAATTTTAGTCTATGTGTTGCCTAGTTACTGAGCTTTCCGCTGCCCCCTAAGCATATCAGAGAGCTACTATTCTAGCGCACAGGAGGGGGGTAAGACGAATGTTCATTCTTAATTTATCCATTTCTATGAATTGATTCCAATGGAGAACTAAGCTTTGGGAAGGGAACTGGCATATCTGGGAGGAAACCATTTCAAGCGTTTTTTTGCAACCCGTAAAGTCTTAGATTGAAGGGTTTATGACACCTATATTTCAATATATTTATAAATTAGAATTCTTTGGAAAGACTTATTCATATGTTTCTTTATTAAATTTCTGTCATTAAAAACAAGCAAAAAAGATGGCCATGGAATGACTAAAGTAGGTTCCATTTATTTACTGGGAAGCAACACGAAAGTTACTAAGTCTTCATTGACTAAGACAGGTGTGCAGCTGAAGTCACACATGTCACATCTGGCAGAAGCCGAGGAATGGAAGTGTTCTTTAAGGCTAAAGGAACAAAAAGCAGGGAGCTGAAGTTATAAACGTAAAGGCATTCTATGATCTTCAGGTTACTTAGTGCCCCGTATTAGTGTCCCTTGCAGACAACAAGCTTTCCTTTTTAGCCACTCAACTGAAGTTTCAAACACATGCGCTCGTGCACGCGCGTGTGCACACACACACAGTCAGTAACAGTGAGAATTATTCCTTACCCACACTTATTAATGAAAGGGTAAAGGACTAAGCGATAAGAAAATACATCAATACAGCCCAGGCGATTCAGCCGCTTGTCTATATTAAACCTTGAACAGTTCCATTCTCAGAACTGTGTCTACTGACAGGCTGCTGCTGTCTCGGTGTTAGGGCCACTACAATTTCAGCAGTGAGGCAAAAGCAATCAGAAGTAGAAGGTAAGAGGGTGCAATGTTCAGAGAAAATATTACATCAGGCTACTGACTTCAGACAATACCAGGCTGACACTGAAAAACTGTAAAATGCCTCAACTGATCAAGTGCTTCACTCCTGCAGTAAGAGACAGATCATCTGTCTAGAACACACCATCTTTGCACAGATTCTGGAATGTGTGGTATATAATAAGTGCTTGTGGCTCACCCTTTAAAATTCGAATCCTACAGAATTATATAGGTTTGTTATGGTAGTTTAAAGATCTAGAACCTCCTCGAAATTTTACATGTCAATGGATTTACAGAAAAGGCTTTAAGTATAGGAATCACATTTATAATCTATAAAGTTTCAACGACTACCATTTTAGCCCAGATATTTGAAGTTAAGTACCTATCTGTATTTAGATGTATGATGAGCACAAACTTTAGAACACCTCAGTCCTTTTCAGAACTCTTTTAAAAGACCTAAAAGCTGTGGAAACTATTTTGATTTTTACACATACTGCCCCAAAGGGAACTAGAGTAAGCTTAGTAGAAAAAGTATTTATTTACAAAAATAAATTCAAAATCTATCTACTTTACATAAGTATGAGCAGAGGTTTACCAAAGAGTTTGTACCTGTTTGATCTAAAAGAGAAATGTAGATGAAATTCTAACCTCAAAGCAAGAACAAAAGGAAACTGAAACGTATGAAAGTATTGATTTATAATGAAATGGTCATTCGCCAGAGATGCAAACTAGCATATAAGAGCCTTCGTGTTTTCCCATGAGAATAATCATCAGATCACTGCACCTAAGGAGAGTTTGTCACAGGGTCCCCAGTAAGTGATCATAGTGCCCTTACCTCTTGCAATGGGTCATCCTGGGCACACGGGACTAACACTAAACATTTTCAACGTGATGGACGCTTGTGATTTCTACTTTATCTCCAATTTATATTTTGAAAAAGTAACTATCATTTGCACCAAATTAACTTTCTTCCTCACTTACTCTCTGAGGTAAGTAGTGTTCATTTGACTTGAGGTATCAGATTAGCAAGGTCATAAGGTTCTTGTCATAACTAGAGGAAGCCTTAACTTTTGATTTCAGAAGCTTGTTGTTTTAGTTTAGTAGTTTGTTATTTAGCTCAAGCTCTTGAAAATCCTTAAGTTCTAAGCCTTGTCATTTGGAGAGGAAATGAACCACAGATCCTCAGACATTTACATGTTACTGTCTAACATTTTATAGTATATGTAGGTCATTTCCAAAGCCTAGGAGGCATGAATACATACAGGTACACCCATTCACCACCCACCCACACATGTGCATTCATGTGCATACCCACACATAAAATTTATTTAATTATGTGTCATCTGTGTGTGAGCATGTGAACCTGTGAGTGCAGTTACCCACAGAACCAGAAGAGGGCATCAGATCCCTTGGAGCTTGGATTAGAAAAGGTGGTATGTGACCTGGTATGGGTGCTAGGAACTGAACTCAGCCCCTCTGTGAGAGCAGTACATGTTCTTTGAGCCATCTTTTCAGTCCTTTACCACATACACAAAATTTATAGACAACTTTGGGGAACCTTGTTCATAAATTTTTATAGCAGGGTTATGATTAAATTCTAAAAATAAATAAATAAATAAATAAATAAATAAAGATCTGATACTGCCTGACACTGGAGCTACAAAGTTATAATTCAACTGACCCTGTGTCTTGTGACAAGCAAACGAAAAATAAATCATCTTCTGAGCAAGCACAGAGGTAAAGTCACAGCCTTTTTATTAACACTTTAAATGACTGAGCTCATTCTCTTCACATTCTAGTTTTAAATCAGTTAGAAGGGAAGGAGGATGGATAGAGCCTGTCTTTGCCAAACTTTTATTACTGGCTAAAAAACTGCTCATACACTTAACTATGTTGGATTTCCTTCTTAAGCAAATGGCCCTGTTTAATTGAACCTTCACTTTGTGTGTAACTATATTATACGGCTAAGTGGAAGTGGTACTGGATAATCAGGCAGGAGTACAGTGAGCTGCATCATTCTTACCTACATCTGCCATATCACAGCAAGCTCCCAAAAGTACACTAGCATCTCAAAACAAAGTTCAAGAGATTTAATAAGGAGATGATTTACATATTAAAGCAAATCTAGCAGAATTACTTTTTAAGCAAAATAGAATCAAAAGTTGAATAAAAATACAATGTTAAACAAAAGTGTAGGGTAAAATAAAATTACTTCTTTTTTTTTAGTTGGTTCAATGGATAAAAGAAATAAGGTAGGTGCGTGCGTGCGTGCATGTGTGTGTGTGTGTGTGTGTGTGTGTGTGTGTGTGTGTGTGTGTGTTTTGAAGAGGGGGAGAGGAATGGAAAGAGAGGGAGATGGCAAAAGGGGGAGGAGAAGGGGCAAGCACACAGTGGAGTTGTATTCAGTTATAAAGACTAAATTATGTTGTCTATAGGAAAACAGAACTGAAGAGCACCATGCTAAGGGCAGTAAGCGGCTCTCAAAGGTATGTTTTGTGTGTTTTCTCTCACTTGAACTAAACAAGTAGAAGAAGGACATAGAAGTAAGGGGGTGGGTATGGAAGGGGAAAAGAGTAAGGTATATGAAAGGGAAATAGAGAAGTGAATATCATCCAAGCATATTATATGCAAGTATAGAACTCCTAAAATGAAACTCATCACTTTATATACCTAATATATACCAACAAATAAAAATGAGAATGACAGTTATCCCACTAACTTCAGAATAGTTATATTTTTAGATGCGAGTTGAACAGTTGTACTGATGGCTAATAAAAGTTTAGATCTTTAAGTACTGTCTTCTGACATTCCTTAAGGCAGTGCTTTGAAGTAGGACAGGAGGCAACTCAACTGTTGCCTGACTAGTTAAACCCATGGCTCACAGAGTTTAACACACTAACTGAACATTTGAGAGCCCCTTGGGGTAATATGGGAGAAAGAATTCTAGACATCGGGTAATAGATAATACTATCAGTTTAAGCATTGTTTGAAAAGATTCGTTTAGCTTCCCATGGAATAACAGTTGCATACAAAAGCAAAGAATAACAACTTGGCAATAAAAAAATTATAATTTCATCATCAACATTCCACTCTCTTTTCAAGCACCTACAAGTAATTTCATCAATTATGCTGACTTCAAAATGAGTCATATTTTCAATATATAACTCCATAAGAGAGAAATGATCATATTTACCTGGCTCTATTTCTTCCAATCAGATATAGTGCCTGATTTTATTACAGGTCTCTATCCTATTGAATATAATTTATTGCAGCATATTAAATATGAATGAATATTTTCAGTCTCTGGCAAGCTAGTACAAAGCAAACGTTAAGATGCATGTGGGCTATTTGGATGAAGACAAATACCCACTGAGAAAGACATACTTAAGGAGCTGCGGAAGTAACTCAGTTGGTAGAGACCTTGTCTAGTACCCACAAGGCCCTGTGTTCAGTCATCAGATCCTCATGAATCCTAGAACCTGCTATGCTGTGACAGGCTTATAATCCTATCAATAAGAAGCAAGAGGATCAGAAATTCAAAGCTATCCTTGGCTACATAACTTCTAGTCCAGCTCACATAAAACCCTGTATTTAAGAAAGAAAGAAAGAAAGAAAGAAAGAAAGAAAGAAAGAGAGAGAGAGAAAGAGAGAGAGAGAGAGAGAGAGAGAAAGGAAGAAAGAAAGAAAGAAAGAAAGAAAGGAAGGAAGAAAAGGTATACACTTACTTTAGTGAGTCTTCTATAAATATCATTACTGAGCAAGCAAAAAAGAATAAATCTAAGCTATGCAACTAAGAAGCTTATTGGAGATAATTATCTACTGCAGGTTCTAATAGTAATTTCGGCAGCTTTTAAATTTAAATACTAATGGGACAGTAGCAATGGGACTTACTAACAAAAATACTATCTACCAAGCCAAGATGTCCACAAACCCCAATGTTCAAATACCAGACAATGACACTGCTCATAAAAATATCAGGTTTAGGGTTCTAACTTGGCTTGTAAAAATCCCACGAGGAAGGGTGCAGCAGGATGCTCCAGTCATATGGCTGAACAAGGTTAAAGCACTCGAAAAGTCCTACTTCTGTCTGGTGGCTTTTTGTTTATGAGCAGGGAACTAAACTGTCTTTTCTACAGTTGTCTTTAGCAGAATGAAGGGGATCTATATGACATTCCCACTATTGAGTCAGGTTTGCAGTCCTTAGATTAACCCGATTCAAGTGCCCATTTATTTACAGTGGTGTATATTTTTCATGTGAAGAATTCATATTTCAGGAGACTTCTTTTCTAAAATGAAATTTAAAAATTCTTTCATTTTCAAGCACCAAATTACGTATACAGATCTGTGGACTTGAATACCAAAATCCAAACACACTAGTTTATTATTAAATCTTTCAACTATGACTTTATTTCGTGGACTATTGGTATATTCAGCTCCACTAGCTATCGCGTCATTTTTATCCTGGAAATTATGTGCGTAATTAAGATATTTACATATAATAATATCATATTTTGTGTCACTCCTCTCATATTCTCGTTTCAGTTTCATTTCTAAATCCGGCATTCTATTGACGATGAGGATATGAGAAATAATTAGCCAGGCATGGCGGTGCACACCCATAATTCCACTGGTTGAGTGGTAGAGACAAAGTTCTAAACCAAACTGGACATGAGCCTCTGTCTCAGAAAAAAAAAAATTAGAATAAAGCAAAATGTAACCAAACAGTAACAGAAGAAATAATCACACATCAACAAAGACTTAAGGGCACTTAGTAATCTCTAGGCACTGTCTGGCTCTGGGCATAAAGCACACATAAAGTAGAAATGAATATCCCAGTTCACTGATGTCTCTGCTCTTCCTAACTCCCTCTAAATTAACCGGCTTTGGGGCTGCGCTGTGACTCTGTGACTACCCTGGAGTTTCTTCTCTGACCCGCCGTTGTGCAAGTTTTCCCTCTAGCCCTCCTGGTTTGATTTCTGTTGCTCTGGAGCCTTTCTGTAGAGTAGGGCAGCACCACAGTGTCCTTTCAAGTTATTCAGCACAGACATTTTCAACATTATGAGAGCTTTTCTTTTTACGACATCTTTTTGTGTTTGTGACCTGAATCTACAACAGGTCATTGTTCTTCTTTGGTAATTGATTTTTTTGTCTTGAATTTATTTTTATGTAACCATTACACTACCTAATATGTCGTCTTCTTTTCTGACACGCTAAATCCACTTTCCATTACTTGTCTTATTCCCTTTTGCATTTATGACAAGAGAGATGATTTCTCTGCCTAGTTTATACTTCCCATTCATGGTTCCTTTCTGACATAACTGAAAAAGAGATGCATTTGAAACACTCTTATTTCCCTAAGTTTGGGATTCTGGTTGGGGCTGGGTGCAACAAAAGCAGCCCTTGGAGGTGGAAGCACAAGGCTCAGGGCTGCGGAGCCATACCCTGCTATAGGGCTGTGGTCACAGTCAGCCTGAGTGAGATGAAACCCTGCCTCAAAAACAAACTAAGCAGATACAAACTACACCACACAAGAAAGAACAGGGCAAGGATTCTGAAGCTAGAAAGGTTTCAGACTGAAAAGCAAAACCTCACGGGGATTGAACTATATGTATAGATCTTAAAAATCAATAGCGAAGAAATGAACACGCACCTCAGTTCTGGAAGGATGTCAAGTCGAGGTTAACATAAGCAGTGGCTGTCGTCGCAGAGTGAAGAAGTTTGCCAAAGAGACTTTAAACTGGAGGTCTTCACATGAGTACACAAGCACTGAGTACACACATTAGATATGTGCACCTACTGTGTGTCGTGCACATTTCAATAAAGCCAAGGTCTAAAAACAAATAACTTTAACACTGTGGAGTTTTACTCATGGAAGGTAAATCAGTCATAACAATGAAAATGTAATTTTAAAATGTGGATAAGAGTTCTCCTCTAGATCTAATTTATTTTGTTTAAAAAGAACAATGTTTTCTCCCTCCCTCCCTCCCTCCTTCCCTTTCTCTCTCTCTCTCTCTCTCTCTCTCTCTCTCTCTCTCTCTCCCCCCCTCTCTCTCTCTCTCTCTCTCTCTCCTCTCTAAATCAACAAGAAGAAACAAAGATCTTCCTTAAATAGTTCACAGGTAGCTTCTAATGGCGATTAATGGTGCTAATCTGCTTAGGACAAATCACTTTTAAATGCAGCACAATCACAGGCTTCTAGAACGCCTAAGCAGTGCTGGGTACACCTTTTGGCACTTGCATTGCTGATAATTTAATCTTTATAAGGCATTTATAGATATCAATGTCTTCTATTAGAGAAGAAACTTTAAAATAATGTTTTAATAAAATAGGAGTTTGAATTGTTCTAACATCAATTCTTGCCTTTCTTCAGGAAAGAATCTCATGGGCTCTGTTTTCAAAATCTTTCAGAACCTAACATTTCTCTCTCCTACCTCATAACACATCACTATTGTCTCTTCTCTGGATTATTTTAGTTCCTCCCTTAGTCCACCCTTATCACAGTACTAATGTGCTCTCAGGAGTCACTGAATTTTCTTGTTTATATAAACAGAGTGAATCTATCGCTCTGAAAAAAAATATTAAAGTGAAAAATTCAGGACTCTGAGCTGTTTGCACGGACACTGTTGATAAGAACAGCACACCCTTAGATCTCTCCGCTGCCCACTGTTACATATACCAAGTAAAAGTCAAACAAGAAATGGACAGAACAGTAAAAACTCAATGTTCTTTAAGCACTAAAGAAACAAAGAAACTCATAAAACTTACTTCTTTCCAAAGGAATGTTAACAAAAAATTCACAGGTATACAGTGTGTACACAATGTATATACAGACATGCTGCTCCTCCCCCTCATGCAAATGAAGCATCCTTTTCCTCTTTACTTCCCAATATAATTTTAGCTGACCAGTAAGCTTAACACTCAATTTTATTTGGTAAAGTATTGATAATCAACCTCTGAGTAGCGACCCCCTTGAAGGTTGAAAACCGATTCGTGGAGTCGCATATCAGATACCTTGCATATCTGATATTTCCATTTCTCTTTATAACAGTAACAAAATCACAGTTTTGAAGTAGCAATGAAATAATTTCATGGTTGAAGCCAGCACAACACGAGAAACTGTGTTAAAGGGTGACGGCATTAGGTGAGCCAAGATCCACCAGTCTCACAAGGACTCTTTATAATGTAAGTGTGGTAAAATGAAAAGTTATCACCGCCCATTGCTGCAAGAGAGCAGGTCTGAGGCTGGCTTTTCACACTGAGGGCCATGAGCAGCCGGTCCTTTTGAATACCTGTAACAGGTACGCCCGCCCTTCATGTGCACCCCCACCTCCCCGTGAGTCTCATTTCAGATGGTGCAATCAATACACTTAGACTGATTTTTTTCCTAAAAACTGTATACTTAAAATAATATAAAAAGTTTAATTAAACTATAAATAGAATCAGAGACAAAGACACAACTAAGTGGCTAAACTAAACAGGCTAAGAGTGAGCTCCTTAAGACTGGAGCGATGTCTCGAATACCTCAATGTGCCATTATGAAGATTTGATGAAAATCTTTGTTTAAAAGGCGGGTCTAGCTTCTGGTTTTCTGTCTTCCATCCCCCACCCCATACCTAGGAAAGCTTTGGAAATGATCAACACTTCCCCTATTACTGGCTCCCTGACCTAGATTGGATACACCATGCCATCTGGCACACCGAAAGCTCCTTGGAAAGGACGGTGTGGTCTCTGCCTCTGTGATGCTGGCTAGAGACACTCTGATCATGAAAATAAAATTCTGAAACAAACAGGTTCAATTTAGAACTTGTGGCATGAATATCATCAGAATTTTTAGAGAAACTTGTATTTTTTGTGTCCTGTGGCATATTTATTTTTTAAAAAAAGAAAATCTAAGTTTAATCTCAATATTATCAAAATTTGCAGAAACATTTTTAAAACATTTAGCTAAATTCACATACATTCATATGCTAGGCAACGGAAAAAAGTTTAATTCCATTAATAATGCATAATTTCATCAAAGCATTTGAAATTAATAATTCAAGAAACCTGTCACTCCAGCAAGCACTTCTTGCTTAAACAAAAGCCCCAAAGCCCATACATTCCTCCCTTCTTTGCTACAGTTCTATTCCCATTTCTGACTTACACCAATACACGATACCTAGATTGAAAGACACTTATATTACACATGAGGAATAATTCTTATCAATTAGCCACACGTTGCCAACAATGCACAGAACTGACGTGACAAATTACTTTTCATAGGGTGGGGATGCTAGCTCTTGTGTAGGAATTAGAAATCAAAACAATACCTACTTTAATATTAAAGTAATATCAAATGTCATGGGTCCAAATCCATTCATCTCTACTACAGATTTTTATTTTTTTAAAGAATTGTGGAGCTCCATTCGGCTAAGTCAATGGTAGTTTCAATTCTAGCAAAAGGAAAGGTGAACGATTTATGTGATATGGTTATTGATTTCATGAGATATGCACAGGAGTCCACACACACGCATAGGGTAGAAGAAAGTAGTGATCAAAGTGAGACTAGTGTCTGAGAAACGGGGCGCCTTTGGAGAGCTGCTGAACACGGCGATGGGCAGTGAAAGGGAGAGCACAGATGGACTGGGAGGAGCGGCTGCAACAGAACTCACCCTGGCTCTGGATAGACAGAGACGGCTTACTGAGCATGCACCTCATGCCAAACTTAGTGCTCATCACCTGACACAGCTCCTGATGGCATCCTGCAAGGCACACCTGTCACACCTCCAAAAAGACAAGTGTCACACTATTCAAAGACAAGTGTTCTGGATCATTATCAGCACTGAAAAGCTCACCCCCTGAAAGCTGTCACTTTCATTAGCTCTGCTGGGCACTTTTCCTATATTCAACGAATGCAGCCTTGCTCACCGTTTAACCCCAGATCCTCTCTGAGTGCTTTCACCGACGTCAGTTCATGGTATAGGTGATGATTTATAATAGTAATCATCACAGCGTGATTTACCAGGTGATAAAATTATACTATGAGAAGTCACGCATTATTAGAAAAAATATTATATATATATATATATATATATATATATATATATATATATATTAGTGAAAGAACTGTAAATTTTTTGAAAACAGTATTTCCTTAGACCCAAAGGCAATGTTGAAGGTCTAACTGGTCCTACTGATGACTGGAGGCAGAGCTCGCCCACTTCTCACTGGCTACATCCTCTCCAGCTTCAAGTTATGTTTGCTGAGAATCACTGTTTCAATAGACAGATTTGAAAAGAGACCAACTCCCACATCTGAGGGAGGTAACTGATAATACAATCCAGGCTATTGGACAGTGCAGATGAAATGACATCTATAGATCGGAAGGCTCAGCAAAGACCTCAAAAAACTAAACTTTGTTATTGTAACAAAAAAAAAAAAGCAACAGGTTACATTCTAAAGAAATGTATAAGCTGTTGTTGAAATTTCAATGAAAATGAAAGAATCCAGGACAGATCACTGTAGTTCTACAAAAGGGTGTGGGAATGGAAAATTAGACAGATCATTGCCTGATTAAGGCACAGTAGACAGGACAGGGAGGGGGTAACATATGCATGAACAAGTGCAAAGAAAGCATTCGGCACAGACGACAGAACAACTGGACAAAGACGGAAGAAGACGAGCCTTGCCCTTTATCTCCACTCACAGGCAGAAGTGAATTCTAAATGAATCAAAGGTGGAGATACAGAGCTCAAGCGAGTCTTCAAGGAAAACCCAAATGAAAATCTTTGTGACTCTGAGGTAGACCCAGGGCCCCTGAAACCCCTCCCAGTCATAGCTGTGAAGGCAGAGCTGACAAGCTAGACTTATATTCATCTGAAACACTTCTGCTCATCAAAGCCACAGGGCTAGGGCAAAGAAAAGGCAAAGCAGGATGAGGACACACTGGATCTAACAGGAAACAGCACTGAAGTTGCATTGGGAAGTCTTGGAAATAGCTAACGAAAATCAAAGAAAAAGGCCTGTAAACACCATAGGCAATTTTAAACACTTCACACACACACACACACACACACAACCAATAAACACCATCAAAAGGTATCCAACATCATCTGTCTTATGGGAAAGCAGTATTAAAACCATCAACAAAAATGGCAAATATAAAGAGTCAATACCCAGTGTGGGTGTAGGTGTGAGCAGCTGTGGAACACACATGCTGCTGATAGGAAAGTTAGATGGTACAGCACTCCAGAATGTTGCTGGACGGCTTCCAGAAAAGGGAAAACACACAGCTGGCCACATGCCCTGGCAATTCTGGTCCCAAGTATTACCCTAATAGAGGTGGAGCATATCCTTGAACTGAAATGCTCATAACAACTCTATTCATAAAATATCTAGGGTTGGGACACATCTAAAGGTCCCACCATATGAATTGATCTTTACTAACAAAATGGAATACTATGTGTGAGCAACTAAAATAAAATAAAATAACACACTAGTTTCCAATGTTCTTTTGCTTTTATCTCAGTCACATGAAATCCATGAGAGACAAACCAACAAATAGAGATAGAAATTACAAGCTGTTGTCTATGGGGTAGAAGGATTTGGGGGAGAAATCATAGGAAATGACTCCCAGGAACAGTCTCTTATGGCAGAGACAGTCTATATTTAGTTTGGGGAGGTAGCTAACAAGGATGTATAAATGCCAGAATTCATCAGATTATAGATTTAACATCTGTGCATTTTTATATTTAAATTATATCTCAATAAAGATACGCTCTGAGGTTCTTTTTTAGCATTCTGTGATAGCAGAAAGAACTAAGTACAACTTCTGATTGCATAATTTCTTTTTGTGACCTTGGAAAGTTCCTCAACTTCTCTGATACAGTACTTAAGCGACAGCATTGTGGTGACAAAGGACAGAAAACTCTGCTGTGTGCTGAATAGTCTGCTAAGATATTTTCACTATTATTATTAATTCGTTACTAATCAAAGCTTTCCAAATAACTTGCCTAGCACAATCACAGCTAAGAACACATAGGATTCTTCATCTAAAACTAATTTCCTGCCACAGTAAGTTACAACAAAAAACCTCTTATGACACTATAGTTGTGATCTTTAAAACGGTAATTATTGTAAAATTGCTTTTCAATGGACAATGGAACAATAAAGCATTTAATTTTGAAGACACAATAGCTTTAGATTATTTTTAAAAAGCCAAATTCTCAGCTAAGTCAGCACTGTCTCGTCTTGTAACAAGCACTTCCGAATCTTGGAAGTTTTAACACTTAACTGAGCTGGCTCTAAGGCTT
>JANHMN010000001.1:30451468-30516764 GCA_030674055.1 Rhabdomys pumilio
GCAGTGCTGGGTACACCTTTTGGCACTTGCATTGCTGATAATTTAATCTTTATAAGGCATTTATAGATATCAATGTCTTCTATTAGAGAAGAAACTTTAAAATAATGTTTTAATAAAATAGGAGTTTGAATTGTTCTAACATCAATTCTTGCCTTTCTTCAGGAAAGAATCTCATGGGCTCTGTTTTCAAAATCTTTCAGAACCTAACATTTCTCTCTCCTACCTCATAACACATCACTATTGTCTCTTCTCTGGATTATTTTAGTTCCTCCCTTAGTCCACCCTTATCACAGTACTAATGTGCTCTCAGGAGTCACTGAATTTTCTTGTTTATATAAACAGAGTGAATCTATCGCTCTGAAAAAAAATATTAAAGTGAAAAATTCAGGACTCTGAGCTGTTTGCACGGACACTGTTGATAAGAACAGCACACCCTTAGATCTCTCCGCTGCCCACTGTTACATATACCAAGTAAAAGTCAAACAAGAAATGGACAGAACAGTAAAAACTCAATGTTCTTTAAGCACTAAAGAAACAAAGAAACTCATAAAACTTACTTCTTTCCAAAGGAATGTTAACAAAAAATTCACAGGTATACAGTGTGTACACAATGTATATACAGACATGCTGCTCCTCCCCCTCATGCAAATGAAGCATCCTTTTCCTCTTTACTTCCCAATATAATTTTAGCTGACCAGTAAGCTTAACACTCAATTTTATTTGGTAAAGTATTGATAATCAACCTCTGAGTAGCGACCCCCTTGAAGGTTGAAAACCGATTCGTGGAGTCGCATATCAGATACCTTGCATATCTGATATTTCCATTTCTCTTTATAACAGTAACAAAATCACAGTTTTGAAGTAGCAATGAAATAATTTCATGGTTGAAGCCAGCACAACACGAGAAACTGTGTTAAAGGGTGACGGCATTAGGTGAGCCAAGATCCACCAGTCTCACAAGGACTCTTTATAATGTAAGTGTGGTAAAATGAAAAGTTATCACCGCCCATTGCTGCAAGAGAGCAGGTCTGAGGCTGGCTTTTCACACTGAGGGCCATGAGCAGCCGGTCCTTTTGAATACCTGTAACAGGTACGCCCGCCCTTCATGTGCACCCCCACCTCCCCGTGAGTCTCATTTCAGATGGTGCAATCAATACACTTAGACTGATTTTTTTCCTAAAAACTGTATACTTAAAATAATATAAAAAGTTTAATTAAACTATAAATAGAATCAGAGACAAAGACACAACTAAGTGGCTAAACTAAACAGGCTAAGAGTGAGCTCCTTAAGACTGGAGCGATGTCTCGAATACCTCAATGTGCCATTATGAAGATTTGATGAAAATCTTTGTTTAAAAGGCGGGTCTAGCTTCTGGTTTTCTGTCTTCCATCCCCCACCCCATACCTAGGAAAGCTTTGGAAATGATCAACACTTCCCCTATTACTGGCTCCCTGACCTAGATTGGATACACCATGCCATCTGGCACACCGAAAGCTCCTTGGAAAGGACGGTGTGGTCTCTGCCTCTGTGATGCTGGCTAGAGACACTCTGATCATGAAAATAAAATTCTGAAACAAACAGGTTCAATTTAGAACTTGTGGCATGAATATCATCAGAATTTTTAGAGAAACTTGTATTTTTTGTGTCCTGTGGCATATTTATTTTTTAAAAAAAGAAAATCTAAGTTTAATCTCAATATTATCAAAATTTGCAGAAACATTTTTAAAACATTTAGCTAAATTCACATACATTCATATGCTAGGCAACGGAAAAAAGTTTAATTCCATTAATAATGCATAATTTCATCAAAGCATTTGAAATTAATAATTCAAGAAACCTGTCACTCCAGCAAGCACTTCTTGCTTAAACAAAAGCCCCAAAGCCCATACATTCCTCCCTTCTTTGCTACAGTTCTATTCCCATTTCTGACTTACACCAATACACGATACCTAGATTGAAAGACACTTATATTACACATGAGGAATAATTCTTATCAATTAGCCACACGTTGCCAACAATGCACAGAACTGACGTGACAAATTACTTTTCATAGGGTGGGGATGCTAGCTCTTGTGTAGGAATTAGAAATCAAAACAATACCTACTTTAATATTAAAGTAATATCAAATGTCATGGGTCCAAATCCATTCATCTCTACTACAGATTTTTATTTTTTTAAAGAATTGTGGAGCTCCATTCGGCTAAGTCAATGGTAGTTTCAATTCTAGCAAAAGGAAAGGTGAACGATTTATGTGATATGGTTATTGATTTCATGAGATATGCACAGGAGTCCACACACACGCATAGGGTAGAAGAAAGTAGTGATCAAAGTGAGACTAGTGTCTGAGAAACGGGGCGCCTTTGGAGAGCTGCTGAACACGGCGATGGGCAGTGAAAGGGAGAGCACAGATGGACTGGGAGGAGCGGCTGCAACAGAACTCACCCTGGCTCTGGATAGACAGAGACGGCTTACTGAGCATGCACCTCATGCCAAACTTAGTGCTCATCACCTGACACAGCTCCTGATGGCATCCTGCAAGGCACACCTGTCACACCTCCAAAAAGACAAGTGTCACACTATTCAAAGACAAGTGTTCTGGATCATTATCAGCACTGAAAAGCTCACCCCCTGAAAGCTGTCACTTTCATTAGCTCTGCTGGGCACTTTTCCTATATTCAACGAATGCAGCCTTGCTCACCGTTTAACCCCAGATCCTCTCTGAGTGCTTTCACCGACGTCAGTTCATGGTATAGGTGATGATTTATAATAGTAATCATCACAGCGTGATTTACCAGGTGATAAAATTATACTATGAGAAGTCACGCATTATTAGAAAAAATATAATTAAATATAATTTTTTAATTTTCACTAATATATAATATATATATATTAGTGAAAGAACTGTAAATTTTTTGAAAACAGTATTTCCTTAGACCCAAAGGCAATGTTGAAGGTCTAACTGGTCCTACTGATGACTGGAGGCAGAGCTCGCCCACTTCTCACTGGCTACATCCTCTCCAGCTTCAAGTTATGTTTGCTGAGAATCACTGTTTCAATAGACAGATTTGAAAAGAGACCAACTCCCACATCTGAGGGAGGTAACTGATAATACAATCCAGGCTATTGGACAGTGCAGATGAAATGACATCTATAGATCGGAAGGCTCAGCAAAGACCTCAAAAAACTAAACTTTGTTATTGTAACAAAAAAAAAAAGCAACAGGTTACATTCTAAAGAAATGTATAAGCTGTTGTTGAAATTTCAATGAAAATGAAAGAATCCAGGACAGATCACTGTAGCTCTACAAAAGGGTGTGGGAATGGAAAATTAGACAGATCATTGCCTGATTAAGGCACAGTAGACAGGACAGGGAGGGGGTAACATATGCATGAACAAGTGCAAAGAAAGCATTCGGCACAGACGACAGAACAACTGGACAAAGACGGAAGAAGACGAGCCTTGCCCTTTATCTCCACTCACAGGCAGAAGTGAATTCTAAATGAATCAAAGGTGGAGATACAGAGCTCAAGTGAGTCTTCAAGGGAAACCCAAATGAAAATCTTTGTGACTCTGAGGTAGACCCAGGGCCCCTGAAACCCCTCCCAGTCATAGCTGTGAAGGCAGAGCTGACAAGCTAGACTTATATTCATCTGAAACACTTCTGCTCATCAAAGCCACAGGGCTAGGGCAAAGAAAAGGCAAAGCAGGATGAGGACACTGGATCTAACAGGAAACAGCACTGAAGTTGCATTGGGAAGTCTTGGAAATAGCTAACGAAAATCAAAGAAAAAGGCCTGTAAACACCATAGGCAATTTTAAACACTTCACACACACACACACACACACACAACCAATAAACACCATCAAAAGGTATCCAACATCATCTGTCTTATGGGAAAGCAGTATTAAAACCATCAACAAAAATGGCAAATATAAAGAGTCAATACCCAGTGTGGGTGTAGGTGTGAGCAGCTGTGGAACACACATGCTGCTGATAGGAAAGTTAGATGGTACAGCACTCCAGAATGTTGCTGGACGGCTTCCAGAAAAGGGAAAACACACAGCTGGCCACATGCCCTGGCAATTCTGGTCCCAAGTATTACCCTAATAGAGGTGGAGCATATCCTTGAACTGAAATGCTCATAACAACTCTATTCATAAAATATCTAGGGTTGGGACACATCTAAAGGTCCCACCATATGAATTGATCTTTACTAACAAAATGGAATACTATGTGTGAGCAACTAAAATAAAATAAAATAACACACTAGTTTCCAATGTTCTTTTGTTTTTATCTCAGTCACATGAAATCCATGAGAGACAAACCAACAAATAGAGATAGAAATTACAAGCTGTTGTCTATGGGGTAGAAGGATTTGGGGGAGAAATCATAGGAAATGACTCCCAGGAACAGTCTCTTATGGCAGAGACAGTCTATATTTAGTTTGGGGAGGTAGCTAACAAGGATGTATAAATGCCAGAATTCATCAGATTATAGATTTAACATCTGTGCATTTTTATATTTAAATTATATCTCAATAAAGATATGCTCTGAGGTTCTTTTTTAGCATTCTGTGATAGCAGAAAGAACTAAGTACAACTTCTGATTGCATAATTTCTTTGTGTGACCTTGGAAAGTTCCTCAACTTCTCTGATACAGTACTTAAGCGACAGCATTGTGGTGACAAAGGACAGAAAACTCTGCTGTGCGCTGAATAGTCTGCTAAGATATTTTCACTATTATTATTAATTCGTTACTAATCAAAGCTTTCCAAACAACTTGCCTAGCACAATCACAGCTAAGAACACATAGGATTCTTCATCTAAAACTAATTTCCTGCCACAGTAAGTTACAACAAAAAACCTCTTATGACACTATAGTTGTGATCTTTAAAACGGTAATTATTGTAAGATTGCTTTTCAATGGACAATGGAACAATAAAGCATTTAATTTTGAAGACACAATAGCTTTAGATTATTTTTAAAAAGCCAAATTCTCAGCTAAGTCAGCACTGTCTCGTCTTGTAACAAGCACTTCCGAATCTTGGAAGTTTTAACACTTAACTGAGCTGGCTCTAAGGCTTCTTCCTCACTTACTGCCCTGGAGAGCCAGTGATTGTTGTATAAACATGGTTTAAACATATTGTGCCCTGCTTAAATTACTTCAAAATCTCTCTCTCTCTCTCTCTCTCTCTCTCTCTCTCTCTCTCTCTCTCTCTCTCTCTCTCTCTCTTCCCTCTGAGACACTGTCTCATTATGTTCCAGGACCTGGCTGTCCGTCCTAGAACTCTCTGTACATGAAGCTGGCCTTAAACTCAAAGGAAGATCTGCCTGCCTCTTCTTCCTTCACGCTGTGTGCCAATTCCTGGCTCTGAATACTGTTCTTAAGAGCCAGACTTCTTACCACGATCCCCTAGGTCCTGCTACTGTGGCTAATATACGTATGCAGCTTCATTCGGTCTCTTCCAACCAGACTGGTCATGTCTGAGCTATACTGACCCTGTCTTCTGTTTCACACTGAAAATTCTGTCCTGTTTCCCTTGAACTACATACTTCTCATGTTTCATGTAATTTTGCTTCTTCCTCCTCTTCCTCACAAAAAACTCAAATGTCATCCTCAGAGGATCTTTCCTGACCGTGCTATCTAACAGTAACCTTCCTTTGACATTACTTGATAATGAATGATTTTGGTGATTTTTCTAGACTGAATGTTTACATTTCCTCAAAGTTTAAAGGTTTAGATCCTAGTGCCCAGAGAGATAATGTTTGGGAAAAAGCACTTGATGGTTGATTATGTCATAAGCATGTGGCCTTCAAGAATGAGATCATTGCTTTTAGAAAAGGGACCACAGCAAGCTCCCATGCACTTACTACCAATTAAGAACACGAAACTATCTAAGTTGACTCTGATTATCAAAACACCAAATCTACTGACATCTTGACCTTGAATTTCCTAGTCTTCAAGGCTACAAGAGAAAAAATGTATTGTTTCTTAGACATCTCATGTGTGGTATTCTGTTACGGTGGTCCAAAGGTGCGTGTGTTTAATGTCTCTACATATATAACATATGTTTGCTTTCTGTCACCGGTAAATTATGGCTTCATGGATCACATCTCTTATTCATCTATAACATCCAACATTCCTTGAGGACAGGAAACATTCATATAGATGTTGTGTAATAAACACATATACTGTAAAAGAAAGAAAGGAAGGAAGGAAGGAAGGAAGGAAGGAAGGAAGGAAGGAAGGAAGAAACTCTTAACTTTTTAAAATGTGATTTGTCAACTCTTTCTCTAGAATACTTGTATAACTGCTCGGTTTACTTCTGCTCCTGGCTATTTGAGTTGGTAGGGAGGGGCTGCTTCTAAAAACTGTGAATAGTCTTCTAAGTTGAAATGATCTCACATAAATAGCAGCAAGTCTTTTCTACATTTTGAAGATATTTTGCTGAGAAACTCACAAGTAGTATTAGCTATCTATCGCATATTTCAACTTTTCTAGGTAAAATAACTTCTTCTACTAAAATACAAACACCAATCACAAGGGGGAAATGTACCTTCCATGGGTTCATCAATACCCCCTTTCAGTATTATTCATAGACTTGTGAGTCAGGACCTTCTCAATACTTTCTAATAGTCACACAATTTGGAGGCTTTATTATGATATCATCACCGAGCCACAGTGAGAGTTGATATCGCTCAAATCATGTTCCCCACAGTAAATCTCTCTCCTTGCTCCTTGGTCCAACTTACTTACTTCTCTATACAGAGAACACATAACTAAAATTTTCAGCTTCTTGATTTTTGCATAACTGTTTCAGCCCTGTCTACCTCACCGTAGTTATACTTTCTTTTCCTATCTTTCATGATTCTTGTTAACACTTGATTGATAAAGACTTATAACCACAAAATCATTTATTAACAATCATTGTGGTACCACATACTTATGCCCCTCAGATTTTTTTAGGTCATCAATTTTAAAACTTTTACCAACTGACTTTATTCTTTTCAAGAAGTACAGTCAAAAGGCCAAATAAACGACCAGCAGGTCCCATGTCTTTGAATCTGCTCTCTCACTAAAAGAACACAGACATGTCACAGAGCTAGAACATGAAAATGTGACATAAAGTAGACCTGAGGGGCAACAGAGCCTTAGGAAGGTCTGGGACCACAGGCTACTTGTTAAATTTCTCTGTGTGTCAGCATTCCTTGGTCTAAATGGGGATTCAATAAATCTTCTCTATTTATCAGTCATCATAAAGATATAAAATTAAAATTGGTTCTAGTTGCAAAAGGCTTTGGAATGCAATCTAAATGTCATTGCTGCTGCTTTTATTAATGTTCGTGGAAAGTAACAAAAATAACATTAATATATAATGTTTTTTCATAAGTGCTATGTAATATTATACTCATTAATCAATTTACCACTAGTTTGCTATTTCTGAAAGATTTTTACAAAATAGTGCTTCCAATCATGAAAATAATCCAATTCCTGTTTCATCATACAAATTCTACCCCTTGTTTTAACTCCATAGATTCCTGGAAAATGATGAAATGCCTGACATGAGCTTGTGTCCCACTCCTTCTCTCTGACATCTCTGAGAGACAAGAGGTGGGTCATTCTACTCTCTAGTCTGTAGTCTAGGCACCTAGGGACAACAGCATCTTCCTCCTTCCTGTCAAAATACTCCACTGCCAGGGGATTATATTGGTGTTTCCAGTGTTACAAGTTAAATTATTTCGGATTCAATAAAACTTTTTAATGAATCTGCCTTAAATCACAAGTGTATTAATTCACAGCGGTGTCTGTTACAGAGGAGTTCACAGAGTTTATTAGTATGAACTGGGGCTGCCAGGAGTAATTAAATTGCAAAGGCCTTGCACAATTTGAGAGCTTGCTGATCCGAGTAGCTTTTGGTGCTTCTAGACTGTCCCGGCTTAGCTATCACATGATGTGAACTCACAGAATGGGAATCAGGTAAGAGATATGATAGCCGTACTCACAGCAGAGATTTCAGTACTGTCCAGTAAGTAGGTTAACAGTTCGAGTCTAATGCTTGTTCTGCTAGACTTTCCATTGAATGAAGCCATTTTAGGAATTTAAATTTTCTGCATCCTCTACTCTTTCTTAAATCATTTGAAGTGTGACTTATCACACATTCAAACAAACTAAGCTGCATTTGATTGTTTTCTGCTCTTGGTGCTTCTTTAAGAAGTTCCTGTCATGTATTTGGAACTACCAGTACCTCTTCTTTGTCATGCATCATGTAAAATATTTACATCTACATAGTATACATACGTGGATATTAATAAAAGACAGGCTTGATTGCAGTTTACAGGTGAGTTCAGGTCGATTGCAAACATTAACACAAACACACAGCATAAACAAAGCAAAAGAGGCCATGTAGGTAGTGACAAGTCACCGTGAGAAGTTCTGAAGGCAGAGGGGGAACCCAGCATGGGCAGAAAGAAATCACGAAACTGGGCCCTAGTGGCAGATGGTGTGGCTGGGCAAACCACAGCCAGGACTAGTGCTGCTGAGCAGGGCTTCTGAGTAATTTCAAATGAGTCTCAGCAGTTCTCCCTGACCTGTGGCAGCTGCGTGGTGTTTAGGGAAGGAATTCTGAGCCCCTGATGCCTTTTACACATTAAATGTCTGGTCACACATACCACAAAGGAAGCATCGAACAGGAACTAGATGCTGGATCAACCTAAAAGCCCATTCTCAGCAAATACAAATCCCTTTCAATGGCTAAACTGAGCCCCTTTCCTGCCTTCTTCAGCTGAGTTTGTTTTCTATATACTAAAATTTTTCAAATGAAAATAAAAGTCAACATGCTAGACACATGCATGAAATAAAACACCAATGCTCACACTATTGGAAATTGCTACTTCATCTATTGAAAGCTTAGATACAAGTCTAAAAGCAGAACTATGGGGATGGGAAATACTGCTTGGTATGTTCTCACAGGAACAGAAAAGGCCAAGTCATCTCTTTCTGAACAGAGAACCATAAAAACCCTGCTCAAACCCATGGCTTCTCTAGTATGGAATTCTGTCAGTGGCATTTCTTCCAGGAGAGAACAGCAATGCACGCTCTGATTAAAATGAGCCTCTTTGTAAAGTGAGTATTTGACAGACTGACTCACTTTGTTCATGACTCAACACTGGGAAGCCAAGGGCCAGGCCAAACATGTGCAAAGGAGAGCACGTGTTCATCCTACCTTTACATGAAAAGATGTTATTTTTAAGGAAACAATAACCTACAGTTTTAAATATAAGGAATCTCACCTAAGTTCCTCAATACACAGAAAGCATAAGATTTCTTAAAACTTCCTGTTTACTTTTAAAATAGACATTGAATATTTATTTCAGCATTAGGCTAGGATATAAAGTCTGTATGCACAAACTCATGTATATATATATGTATATGTATATGAATGTGTATGTGTATGTGTATGTGTATGTGTATGTGTATGTGTATGTGTATGTGTATACATACACACACACAACTAAGTATATCTTAAACATCTTACTTGAATATTGATGACACATGATTATTAATTTAATTCACTTGTTTCTAATTGTTTTTCTCTTAGCTTTTTGTAAGTAAAACTTTAAATGGGCATGGAAAACCCTCTGCTGATTCTTACTTCAGAGTGCATCCTAGAGGAAAAGTTACAGAAGTGTTGTGCGCAGAATGTCTTTTAAATTTATAGAACACTGTATTATTCTCTAATGGAGCAGAATATGCTAGGCTGCCTTTCTACTTGGGAGCAGCAATTTCACAGATTTTTATCATTCCGCAGGAACTGCTCCAAATACACAGCATACACAGACAGTTCGTGAGCATGCCAATTGTTCAGGATTCTGTGTTGATGGCAGGAGAGTGAGAACCCCAGATAACCCCAAGATAGCTTCCTGTGCAGAACCATTTGCAGCCCAGAAGGTTAAGCATTAAAACCAACACTTTCATGATCAACACCAGAAACCACCAGAAAGCCGTCAGAGAACACACTCTACTAGGGTAACGTTTCTTTAAATCTATGGGTTCAGTTAGTAAAAAGGAAAAGAAAAGGGTCAGGAAAGGGGAAGAGCTAACAGAACCAGTGCAGCTAATGTCTCCCAATGTCTCTAAAGAATGGCTTTCCCCAGTTTTGCTTCTAACAGACTGAGTGCTGATAGCATCTCCTACCAGAGGCTAACCCTACTTCCACAGCGGTACAAACTCATTTTAGATTTGAAAACATACCATACACCACTGTTTCTCATGCACCATAAAACAGAAAGTATAAAATCAGGTTAAGTAAAAGGCAATTATGAAAACCACAAGGGTGGAATAAAAAAATACAAATAATGAAGTACAGCAAAGGGTTTTATTTTTAAAAAAATATTAAAAATGCAAAGGATCCCTCTAGCTCCTCCAGACTAAACCACATCACCACATACTAAGGAGTCAAAACGAAAATGAGATTTTAGAGCTGGCAAACCCCATCAGATCATCAGATCATCAAATATGCAGATTAGGGACAATCCCACCCTCCCTGGTAGAGAACCGAAGACATGGGATGGAATACTTAAGGTAAGCAGTATACAATGAGAATCTGCAGGTAAAGTGACCTAATACTTTCCTGTGTACAAGGAATCCAAATATACCACATATAATTTGTACCCCTTCTGTTTCCCTTCTGATTTCATTCCGTTAATGTTTAATAATTATGGAAGAAACCAATCCCTGCCACCAATAATCACTAGCAAAAGATTAGTAGATAAAATTAGCAGTGTCGTTACAGAAACAGTAGGTATACCATTGTTCAGTCCTGGAAAGTTAGAAAAGCCTGGACAAGCAATACCACATGGAGGAACCTTGATAACATTTTACTAACTAGTCACCAACAGGAAAATGATGGATGGTCCAGCTATGCAAAGTATCAAGATTTGTCAATTTAATAGAGACATAAAAGAAAATAGTGGCTACTAGAGACTGAATGAACGAAGAGAATCTAACCATGGGGTATTGCGGGGGGAATCACAGGGGAGAAAATGAATGCCCTCTGTAGATGGACAGTAATAACAATTGTCCAACAAGGTGAGTGTACGTAATTCAACTGAACCTCACATTTACAAATGGCCAAGTGGTAGGTATTATAACAAGGTATTTATGCGCATGCGCGCGCACACACACACACACACACACACACACACACACACACACACTCAAGCACACATGCATGCACGCACAAACTTTATCAATCATATCTATCCCTCATTCTCCTTTACATTTTCGATACAGCATATTGCCACTTTCCCCATGTGTTAGTAAATATTTCACAACACAGAATTGTGTTTTTAAAGGGTAATGTTTATTATAATAAACTTGGAAAGAGATGGAAAGCAAAAACACCAAGCCCTCTAATAAATAAGAATATGCACTAGGAAACATTATAGGGACAGTTCCATACAGGACTGTGAATCTGGATAAAGTCTAATATACTGAAATGACTGTACTGGCTTAAGACAGGCTGAATCCATGACAGGCTACAAACTAGCAGTTCAGGAGACTAAGGCCTGAGTTTCCACTTCCCATAACTGGGCAAGTCAGTTACTAGAACAACTACAGGCTTATGTAAAAGGGACCCTTCCTCAGCTTGTAAAAGGACAGTTCATCAAACTTGTGGCTAAGGGGTCAAGAGCTACCCCTCCTTGGCATGAAGCAAGAATAGTTAGTCGGAATTATAACATCACCCAAACTCCCAGAGATAGAACCCACCAATCAAGATATAGATTACCTACCCCTCCCTAATGTTGCTCTTTTTGGCTTTAAAACTGAATCTGTGAATTTCGTCAGGGCCCTTCCATCTTGAAGGCATTGGGTCCCTGCATGCAGGAATATGTTCAATAAGCACTCTTTGCTTTTGCATACTATTTAACTCTGGGGTATCATTCTTCAGTCATCCATGGACCCTAACAATACATTTCCAGTAACACTCTCCATCTAGGAATCCAGTCACAAAGTATATACACCGAAGACAATATGTGTTCCAATCTACAAATTATTTTCACAACTATATTAGGTCTTTTTATTATTTTTTACATTAACATAAAAAGCAACAGATTTCATTACAAAACTTCCACACACGTTTGCTATTCTACTGTGTTCACACCCCCCTACCCCATTATGCAGTGATGCCCCCAACACACACACACACACACACACACACACACACACACACTACCCTCCTCTATGACATTCTCCAGCTCCGACTGGTTGCTTTCCTTCCTCCCAGGTAGTACTAATTTCTGTTTTCATCCCAAGTGTGTGCCATTAAACTACCCTCCTTCAAATTGCAGTAAATTAAGCAGATTACCTAAGATAATTTTGCTGATGTTAGAAATCAAAGTTTCTCATTTTCTAGGAAAGAAATAACAAATTCCAGCATTTAATCCATCACAAAAATGAGCGAGGTATCAAAGCATTTCCTTTGAAAATCACTCCTGTGAGGAGGAAAATCCAGCTACATAAAGCAGTAAGTTGAGGGGCTATTCATAAAATCACTATAGCTCGTTGTCTATTGTTTTCCTTAAAGAAGACCAGACAATTATTCAAGATGTCCTGTGAATGTTCCCTTCCAGTCTATCTCTGCAAATAAAAGTTTTGTGTGGCTCTCTAAAGATATCCACAGAAAAACCCACAGGAAAAAAAAAGAGTGGGAAGTAAGTCAGCCTCAGATTTCTAGTTGATCCAGCAACTTGACTTTTTTTTAAAAAAAATGAAAGTGGGGTATCACACAATGAGCGAGCACACACAAAATATTTTTAACTATTGTCATGTTTTTTAGTTGATTCTGGCAAAGAGCAGTTGGTTCAAGTTATGAACTGTTCCCTTCTTAGGAGTCTTGGAAGTGTGCAGATGGATGGCAAGCTTTACATCAGTCTGACAACTGCTAAGGTCACTATGGAAAAAGGACCCTCAATTTTAAAAGTGTCCTCATAGGCCTGTAGGCAAGCTGTGGTAACTGATGATTGATTGATGTGGGATGTCGCAGCTCATGATGGGCAGTGCCAGCCCTGGACTAGTGGTCCTGGATGGTATAAAAAAGCAAACTGAGCAAGCCATAGAGAGCAAGCCAGTAAGCAGACATGGCCTCTTAATCAGTTCCTGTTTCCAGTTTGTGCCCAATTTCCCTACGTGATGGACTACAGGATGTAAGATGAAATACATTCTTTCTTCTCCAAGTAACTTTTGGTCATAGTGTTTTATCACAGCAATAGAAACTCTTAGACAGAAATTGGTACCAGGTCATGAGATACTGCTGTGACAGAGATAATAGTGTGCTTTGGGGAGGACTGTGGAAGCATTTGAAATTTTGGCTGGTAAAGCTATTGAGAGCTCAGAGCTTACGGGCCTGTTCTGAGGAACTTAGAAGATAATGCTGGAAGCAATGCAGACAATGAAGACCTGGCTTGTGAAGTTTCAGAGGGAGGTTTGGAAAATCTCTCAAAGATCTATCACAGCTATTTATGTGATATTTTAATGAAGAACAGTAAAAAGCATTTGCTTTGCTCGGACAATTAATATTGGCCCCTGAAGCTAAAGAATCAGCTGTGATTGAAAAAGAGACTAGCATCATTGAGGTGAAATCTTCTGCTAAGTGTTTCCTATGGGTCAGCACACAGAAACTGTGGTCCACAGAGCTCCAAGGCTTTACCGTACACTGGCAGCCAACCTTGGTAACGAGTACTCACTTCACAGATGGTATTGGTTGTTAAGACATTAAGGTATCACAGAGAACACCTAAGACTTGGCACTGTGAGGGGCTGGAAAAGGTCATTGGTAAATGTGCAACCTCAATTGCAGTAGACATTTCAGAACTACAGGGTCATGGAGAGGAGCTGAGGCGTGGTGCCTTGTGGCAGGGTCAGAGTCTTTAAGAGTGGTCAGGAAAGACAACTGATGAAGGTGAGACCCCAGCATTTTGGAGATGTCAGTACCACTGGATTACAAACAAAGACAACTGCTTCTGTGGAGCGGAGTCAACTGTGTCTAGCCAGGCTGTGTGCGCTGGGGCAAGCTCTTTGTAGCTAAGAAGATGTTGAGTTCCAGGAGTCTGACCCTGAGTTTTACACACTTAAACTTGGTTTTGTTTTGATTTGATTGTTTTTTTTTTTTTTTTTTTTTTCATTTTGGGGTAAGAACATTTTTAAAGTTTTTTTTTTTTTTTTTTTTTTTAAAAACAGATGCCAGAGTTATGAGAGACCTTTTAAAAGATACTTTTGGGTTTTAGAGAAACATTGCAATTTGGAGAGCCTTTTAGATATTTTAAAAGACAATGAACTTTTTGAATGTTTGAATTTTTAAGAAGCATGGGGCTTTTAAAGTTTTATTCTCTTATATTAATACGAGATCTTGGGGATGAATAGGAAAGGAAAGGTTACAGTTGAAGAATAATGTATTTGTGTGTTAAGCTCACTGAGGATCAATTGTGCTGGCTAGTTTTATGTCATAAACTAATCATTTTAGAAGAAAGATCCTCAGTTGGAAAAATGAGCACATCAGATTGGCCTGTGGTACAATTTCTTGTTAAGTAATTGAGGTAAGGTGGCCTAGCCTATTTTGAGTGCTACCACCCTTGGGCTGGTGGTCTTGGATGGTATAAGAAAGCAGGTTGAGAAAGCTGTGGAGAACAAGCCAGTAAACAACACTTCTCCATGGCCTCTGTATTAGTTCCTGATCCCAGGTTCCTGCTGTGACTTCCATGAATAATGGACAAGCCTTAAATTGAAATAAATCCTTTTCTCTCCAAGTCACTTTTGGTCAAGGTATTTTGTCAAAGTTACAGGAACCCTGACGAAGAAAATGAGTATGTTTCTCATTATACTAAACATTGCATGTGTGTGCACGCATGCACGTGAGTGAAAAAACACACACACACAAAGTAGCAAAAACGTAAAAAAGATTTCTTATTTCATGTTTTAATACGCACGTATAATGTGGCGTTGTGAATGAGAATGTTTCCCATAGGTTCAGATGTTTAAATACCTATTCACCAGTTGATGGAGCTGTTTGGGAAGGCCCAGGATGTGTGCCCTTCCTGGAGAAACTATGGCACTGGTTCAGGCTTTACAGTTTCAGAGACTCAGGCTATTCTCTCTTCATTGTCTCTGCTTCCTGCTTTTGATTTCAGTTGGCCTTTCAGTTGTTCCTGACACCATGTCTATAGCCTACTTCTATGAGTCTCTGCCATGATGGACTCTTATCCCTCTGGAACCATAAGCTCAAATAAACTCTTTGTTCTGTAAATTGTCTTTGTCATTGTGTTTTATCACAACAATAGAAAAGAACTTGGACAATGCATACACACAAAAGTGTGTGTGTGTGTGTGTGTGTGTGTGTGTGTGTGTATGCGTGTGTGTGTGTGTTCTGACAGGGCTCCTCACACATGCTAGGCAAATGCTGTGCCACAGTCCTGATTATTTCATAACGGCAAACTTTTTCATGTGACTGTCTCCATGTCACTAATACATTACTTAAAATAATCAACTCTGAAAGGTCTAGAAAACCTTTCTACTCACTAAGATCGCCTGAAAGATATAATAAGGGGAATGATACTTACTTTCTTTGGAAGCATGCATATAATTGTAAATGTATACAATCCATTACAAAAATATCCTGCCAATAGTACCGAGTTTTTAATCTTGTAACAAACATTAACTGTGAATTAAAGTATTTCTTCCTAACAAACTTTGTGCTTTTCTGTCTTTAAACTGCTGGCAGCCATCATAACCACATTACAGAGAAATGTTTTTCAGATGCATTAATCTCACTCTGTCAGGCTGGCTATGAAAAATCAATGCTGAAAAGTAGCTGAAATTCATCAACAATAAAAGAGCAGCATGCTGAGTTATTAGGTCTTCAAGAAACCCCAGACTCACCCCTCAATTTAAAAGATTAAAATGGAAACTTTTTACAGCCAATTTTCACACAAACTCAAAGTTTCAGAAAATGAAACTTCAACAGATTTGTCAGCTGCTGTCACATCACACCCCCCAAACAGCTTCTTGAGGCAAAGGCAAAGCCTAGCAAATTTTATGCCACTGTCAACACAGTGTGAGCCTCTTGTTACAGCCAGCAGGCACAAACTTCTCCAACTCAATAGGAAAAGGAGCAGACTGAATCTGGAATGAGACTCTTTGAAACTTCCCATTGTGTTTAAAGAAAACTAGGCATCCAGTATCAACAGTACAACAAAAATCCAGGGCACAAAGGTGCTGTGCCAAATTCTTTCTAATGAGAGCTGTAAGGAAAAGAAAAGTTGCTATATTGACAGTTTAGATTGGTACATCCTTGACATGGAATGGTTGTTCTTTCACCTCTGGGCAGAGTTAATTTAAAATAATGGTTAAATAAAGCCAACCCTAAAGGTTGTTCTCCCTCCTCCTCACCCTCACAGGGACATAACCACAGGTCATCTTCTTACTTGGAAACCTGTTTCTCTCTTGCACAGCAAGACGAAACTGCAAGACTTTAACTAAATGTGCATACTGACTCAGAGGTGTAGTCACTAACTCCTACAGTGTCTGGTAGAAGGGTATGCAAGGAATAAACTTGACTGATTTGTGTTGCTTCTTGGATAACTGAGTTAGGAGCATAGCCCTAGGTGGCCTGAAACTCACTACATTGTTTAGACTGGCCACTAATTTGCAGAGACCCTCCTGGTGCTGACTCCTAAAAACTGGGATTACAGGAGTGTGTCATCAAGCCTGGCTTTTGAATGTCAGTATATAAAGTATGTCTCCCCACCCCACCCCCATTTAGTTGTATATTCAAGAAACATAAAAACCTATGTCTACATGTGCACACAAAATGCTCATGTCAGCATTACACAAATGGGGTGGAGGATCAATTTGACTACTAATAAACTAATGGACAAATACATGGATGAATAAACACATGCCAAAGATTAAAACACGGTTTAACAACAAAGCATGCTACCCTGGTGAGCCTTGAAGAAATTATGCTAAGGGAAAAAAGAAAGCCAACCACAAAGACTAAGCGATGCCTATTTCTACTCTATGAAGTCAGAAGGCAGATGAGCAGTTTCCAGAGTTGAGAATGGAGAGGTAAGAATGTGGAACAGCCTTTGAGAATGATGAAGTTCCCATTTAACATGAGAAAACCTAAACTCCCTGTGGTCCATCTCAACCCAGTTCTATTCTCTCCATGTCAGTTACAGATAGTGATGGTTATTCCAGCCAGGATTCCTCCTCAGCCTCCTAATAAAGCCTCGTGATTCTTTTCCATCAGCAGGTCCTACTTTTTTCCTCCAAATCTCACTCTTTGTTTCCACTTGTATGCTCACATCTCTCATAGACCACAGAATAAAGGCTCTGCCCAGTCTGTCCTCTTCCCACTACCCAACATAATCATGTTTTTCCTATTTGCTCATTACACTCCAGATATGTTCAACTTTCTTTCTAAACCTACATAAGGTTTGTGTCACCTTCATCCTTTATCCCAGAATGATATTTCCTCCTATTTTCCTACAGTTTATGTGGTGGTTTGAATATGCTTGGACCATGGGAAGTGGCACTATTAGGATGTATGGCCTTGCTGGAGCAAGTATGTCACTGTGTAGTAGGCTTTGAAGGTCTCTAGTGCTCAAGATCTTCCCAGTACAAAAGAGAGCCTTCTCCTGGGTGCTTGCAGAAAAGAGTATCCTTCTGCTGCCTTCAGATCCAGATTTAGGATCTCTGTTCCTTTTCCAGAACCATACATGCCTAGATGCTGCCATGTTTTCCTGCATAATGATAATGGACTGAACCTCTGAAACTATAAACCAGCCCTAACTAAATGTTGTTGTTTATAAAAGTTGTCTTAGTCATACTGTCCCTTCACAGCAAAAAACACTAAGACAGTTTATTTCTTCTCGTTGTTAATGCTTCAGCTTAAAAGCTACGTCCTCTGAGAGACCAACCTAAATTATCTTCATATGAGTTACTGTGTAACTTAATATACCTGATTTTCTTTTCTTGATAGCATCCAATAGCACACATCTGCCCACACGACTCATTGGACATCTCCCACACAAGTTCTTCATGACTGTGTGCCTATAATCCAGACCTGCATCTGGTATGTGCTCAATCGAAAGCTACTAAATTATAATGAGTGACAATAAGATAAAGCTCAATATCCCTTGGAAAATGAGAAAACAAATCCAGGCCCTCAAAAGTTCCACCATAAGAAATAATCAAATTCTAGGTAGATGAGCTGAGGAGAAAGGATAAAGATGAGGTCCTCGTTTCTAACTTTCTAAAGTCATGACACTGTTTGGTGAATGAGAAATAAATTGTTACGTAGAATGAATACAGGCGTGATTAGATGTTAACCATCAGTATAAACAGTGATGGGTAAAGAATGGGGGTTAGAACAAAAATATTTTAAAAGATTTTATGTAAGAAGGAAAAAAACAAACATATTCCAATCATATCTATGTCGATAAGACTCTTTTATCTGTGCAGTATAACATAGGCCTTTGGTAAAAGTAAACTCGGAAAAGCAAAGTGAAAATGAATAGTCTTTAAGAAGTCACCGAAGGTACTAGATGATTGGTGAGACTGTGTGGATCAAAAGCTGGTATCATCATAACTATGAAACCAGGGAGTTAATTTAGGAAGAAGGGAGGGGGATGTCCAGAAAACAGCCAATGTGAATGAACACCATGTATGAGTAATGAGCCTTATGTAACTATAGTAACAGAACCAGGACGAACCAGCTTTTGTCTTTCCAGCAGTTAAATATTATTCCTGATATATAGTAATTTTCCTTCATAAACAGTGCTTTCCTACTTATAAAACTGTGCATAATCCTGGCCTATCAGAAACTGCCTGCGGGTCTTTGCTTATGGAGAGGAAACTGAGTGTACCACGGGGACTAAATAACTTAGATCGTGAATCCCTGATCCCCCAGGCTTTGTTTTCAGATTGAAGCAACTACTGTGTTTGTTCCTGTTCTAGTTTTGAATCCAAATGGAACCATTCTACCAGTTACTTCTGGATAAATAAAATAAGTAAATTTGTATTTATTTATTTATTTATTTATTTTAGCCAGTGTTCTGCTTTTGATCACCTCCTTCCTGGAAATAACATAAAAAATAAGAATCTGTATGTGGGTGGGTGGCAGGGCTTTTCTATTATCGGCTTCCATTTAATTTCCAGCTGTTTTATTCTCACTAGCTCTCCCAAATTAAGGAAAGTAATTTAAGACTGAAAAAAAAAAGTTTTTTCAAAGTAAAAAGACAAAAAGACAAAAAAAAAAAAAAAAAAAAAAACCAACTGTGGCTGCCTTGCCATGTCCTAAGTATCAAAAGTCTCCTGGAAAACTGATGTAAATGCCATCCTCCTAGTGTCACTGCTACCCTTCAGGCTGCTGTCACCACTGCACCTTTTTGATGGACTTCTTTCTACAGTCCCAGGAAGCCAACCCAAGACTGCCCCCTTCCTCAGACTCTCATTTTGGCTAATTTCAAATTCTCACCACGGCCTCCTGGGGGCTCTGCACCGTGAATTTCTCCTCTTCCTTGTATAACGTTTCTCATTCTCGTTCTTTTTCTTTTTCCTACAAACAAGCTTTCCCTTTGTTCATCCCTGAAGTTACTTCCATTGGCTTGGGCAATCGCTGCTCTTCGTGCTTCCCATCCTTGGCCATCATTTTCTTTAATATGTAAGCTTTTCTTCACGTTAATCCCTTCATTCCTTAATCTCAAAAAAAAATATGTATTTCCTTATCTAACTGGCTAGGGTTCATTATTTTTCATGCAACATACTAGGTTCTGAGGATGCAAAGATGGCATTAAGCTAATGACATAAAATTGTCCTAAGAACTACTTTTGATTCTGCTACATGGGAATGCAAAGCCTTTTTGTAGTCTTCGTTCTGTGTGGGCTAGCCCCTTTTCTACCAATTAGTGGTCAAGAAAACACCTTACAGACTTACCAATTTAATGGAGGCAAGTCCTTGATTGAGACTTCCTCTTCCAAGATGTCTCTAGTTTGTATAGAGTTGACAGAAACCAGCACACTTAACTAACCTTTGCAAAAGCTTCCTCTCTCAGAATTTGAAATTCATCCTTCCCATTTTTTCTACCTTCCTGATACATCATTTTCTCTCCTTTAAACCAGGCTGGCTTCTTCATTTCATCCACTAAACACAGCATTGCTCCATTGCTCCATCCAGGCATGCACAGATCATAAATAACAATGGCTCAAGTTCCACAAAGTAGAAGACCAAGGTTTGGGGAGGTTATAAAGTTTTCCCAGACCCACAAGGAGGACGAAACAGTGTTAACCTATGCAGCACACTGCACTGCCTCCAAAGGTCTTTTCTGAAGGACCACACCCAGTGTCCAATGCTCTTGTTGGTATTTCCTCCCGGAATCTAGCTTTTAAATCTCCAGCACAATTCATCTTCCCTCACCAAGATCAACTGACACCTCTCAGAGTGTTGTATGCAAATGTTACCCTCCCCAGGAGTCTTAGCCTTGAAATCTCCCTCATCATTCTGAGCTCACTGTCTCCCCTCACTCAGCTTAGTATTCTGAATCTTGGAGTCCCTTATTCTGTGTCATTCAACCCTACTGACTGACTCCTGCTAAGCAATGTCTTAGATTTAGCCTTTTGAGTGTCATCCAAACAGTGAAAACAGTTGAGGTGGACAGGATCAGGTAGGATATCAACTATCTCCAGGACAGAACATTTTGACAGGGTTACTAATCGGAAGACCACAGAGATTTTAATCCAGGTAAACACTTTTGCTCCCATAATCTCTCTGCTATTGCAGCAGGTAATTGTGCCATCTGTCCCTAGACTCTGGAAGGAATGTGAGGCATGTGAGGATATGGCTGTGATGAGCCACTGAAGGGAGGCAGGGAAACAGCATCGGACACAGGGGTCCTGTAAGTGTCCCTTACCTCTGTTCCAGAAGCTCTGTGGATCTCAGGTCCTTGAATGGAAGATGCTACATAAACATTAGTGTGAGCTTTAAGGATTTCTCAAAGACTCATTCCTCACTTCCTCTTTCCTTCCCCACTAAGCTTATTATAGGCAGTGTGAATAAATCATTTACATGCTGGGAGAAAAGAAACTGTACTTTCAAAGCTATGTGTTATTTTTAAAGCTGACCCCATGACCACATCACTGTGAATGTCTAATACCACTGTTTCCAAATTTCAAGTTGATTTCAGTAATTTCAAAACATACTTTAAACCATTCTGTCCACAGTACGGGTTTTAAAGATTACAAAAGTCAACAAATGTTAGTTTTTTAAAGTCATTATCATTTAAAACACAATGGTCTCAGTGTCCCCATGGCCACCCTTGCTTGCTCCTGCTATGATGTCACCTTTATTTGCCATTGAAGAATTACAGGCTTTTAGGATTATCACAGTGGGGGTGGAGGAGGGATGACTATGCAGACAGGAATTGTCTGTAAAGTATTACAAATGTTTTTCTTTCAAACAGAATTAAATAAGGTTAAGTTAAATTTCCCTTTGCTTTTCCCTGATCACATAAGATATACATAGAGAGAGCAATGATCAAAGTTAATGCTAAGCAAAAAAGTATTTTCAAAACTTGTTTCCAAAATTAGACACAAGTGGGTCTTGATCCTGCTTAAGTTCGGAGGACAGGGTTGGGCATTGACAGTCAAATGCTACTTGTGGAAACAGAATTGCTCTAATCTTTCCAGTGACTGTGTCAATTTGGAGTCACTGTCCTTTAAGTTGACAGATGGCCTTCTGCTCTACAGCCAAAGCTCTTTCCTCCTGCTGGATTACCTCACCCTGAGTCGATACAAGAGTTTATGCCTAGTCTTACTGTACCTTGTTACACCTTGTTTGGCTAACAAGGGAGGCCTGCTATTTTCTGAAGGAAAAGGGAGAAGTGGATCTGAGAGAGAAAAGGAGGAGGAAAAGGAAGAGAAAGAGGAGGAAGCTGGGAGAAGCGGGGGTGGGAGGAGAAAAATTTTGGACAGTGTATTAAGAACCAAAAAAAAAAAGTAAGAAAAAAAGTTGATTTTTTTATTTGCATTGAATAAAACAGTGATCTTTCTCCTTTAAGTACAACCATAAAAACCTTAATATGAATAATAGCCAGAGTCTTACATATTAAATTTTTTTAATGATTTTTAAAAACAGAGGAAAATTTACATGGCTAAGCCAACCTAGGGAGATAAAATTTTAAACTAAAGTCACCTAAAGAAATGAATGATTTTTTTTTCATTATTTAAGTGTTGGAAATAAAGAAGTTCCTGTTTTCCAACCAGTTCGATAAATTGTGGAATAAACTGTTCTCACTATGGAACCCTCGGTTTCTTAAAACGAGAGAGAGAGAGAGAGAGAAGACAGCAGTTGGGTATAGTGTATACAAATGTGAGGTTCAAGGCTCTGGGTCCCTAAACATGGATTAGCAAGACCACGGAACAGACTTGGGGAAGCATTTCCTCCTCCATGAGATTGCACAGACCAGTGCTAGTCTTCTAGACACAAGGATTTTGATGTTGAATAGCATTCTATAGGTTAGATGTCTTAGCTACCTTTGGCATTAAGTAGACTCCTCCAATAATTTTCACAACAGTCACAGAAGACACTTGCAATCTCTAGGGCGACATTATAACACATGATTTAAAAAAAAAAAAACTACACTAATTATTTTCAAGTCCTCTGTTCTCTACTTAGTGGCTCTTATGGTTTTTGTATTTTGCCCCAAGGCTAAATAAAACAGAATGAGGGGTTGATAAGCAGTTGGTTGTGGCTCTCTTATCAGCTGTTTATCCCTAATGACTCAGGGCTATAAAATCTCCCCATCCACCTTCCTTCCTTCCCACGGAGGCTGCTACTTCATGATTCACCCTCTGAGGGTGAAAAGAATTCTGCCTTCCTGCACTGGTTTCTGCGTGCTCTCATGAACAGTCCTTTACTGGGACTTCCTGATTTGATTGTTCCTCATGAATATTTTCTCATGATGTCCTACCCGTTTCTGTTCCTGTCTACTCAAAATTGATTATTTTCAAAACCCAGTGCAGATACCAGTTCCTCAAAGAAGTCTCCCTGACCTCTCCATAGAGCTCAGAACCCCAAAAAACACTGTACCAGCCCCAGTGGTCCCAGCTTACCCTAAGACCATTCACCTTGAGAGGAAAGACTGTCTTTCCTGCTTTAGTTATCTGTCAGAGGGAGTGGGACTTGACAAGAACTTTTTTTCTCATTAAGGTGAAATTGAAAGGTAGACTGTAGTTCTTCAAAATTCAATTTACGTATCACACTATAGTTAAATGTCCTCAGTGGAAATGGACAAAGCCTCCAGGAAGCAATGTGACAATTCTGAAAACACTTAACTCTGTGTCTCAGGACTGCTCCCCCTCAGCACATCCTACCTAAGAAGAAGTTTGAAACATTTTACAAAGGTGTGCTTGCAGTTGTGTCTGTTGTCTACCACAGTCAAGGACACAAGTCAACGGAAAGAGGAGTATAAGGATACAAAGTAATCAGCTGGCGATCACTTCCTTAGAAGCTGGGTGCAGTTAGGAAGAATTCAAAGGAATTGCCGCAACACAGGGACGTGTTGTAACTTTAAGTAAAATGCAGACCAAAATGTCCAGTTTGAAAAAGAGAATGAAGGAGGAGGCAGGGCAGGAAGTAGGTAGGTTAGGGAAAAGTAGTGGCCAGCTGAGATGGTTCAGCAGATTAATGAACTTTCACACAATTCTGATGACCTGACCTTTATCCAGAACTGCTGCAAGCTATCCTCTCACCTCCATATCCCGGCAAACTCATTCGCCCACATGGAACACAAAATAAATAAATGTAAATAAAATTTTATAATAAAAAATTATAAACTTTGAAAAGAAATAAAGAAATAACAAAAATGTTATCAGTGTTTGTTTGGAAAGACATAAATATGTCCCTTTTTATATTTTTCTATGCTTTTCTAAGTTCTACATTAGTATAAGTATTTTATGTTATAATTCATTTTACATGTATTTATAAAAATTAATAATCTCTTCCAGGAGTATGGTCAAAGTTTATAATTACATGTTATAATTTATAGTTCATAAATTTAAAGTTTATAGATACATTTTAAAGTAAGCATAACGATGATGTCAGTTTGGCAATATTGAACCGGGGTTAACAGGCATAAAAATGCTACCACACCCCGATTAACAGCCATTGTATAATAGAACAAGAGCGAAATACCAATAAGAAATTTCAATGAGTTTGCTCAGAAAAAGTATAGAATTAGATAAAATCTCTATCTAACAAGGTGGGATGTGTACTGTGAGAACTGAAGAAATGCGTGAATCGTGAATCGGCAGTTAATTTGTAAAGTGACTGCGGGCAGTCTGGCATAAAGTACCAGCCCCACTGTCACTTGCCTGGTCACCTCTCTAAGGGGCATCCTATCATCGATTCAGTCCCTCACCCATTTCTCCACTCATCCAAGAGTGACAAGTACTTGTGACGTTATATCATACTCACTGTAATTGGCAGATTTTAAGATAAATTAAGAATCTCCACAGGGAACCTCAAAACTGCAACCTATATGACTGTAGTAAAAAAAAAATGTGCTTGTGCTGTAAGCAATTCAAATGACAAAAGACTGAACTGAAGGGCAGGAGGCCTTCCTGGGTAGAGAGAGGTGATGTCATAGGGGAGGTAGCATCTGAGCTGGGCCTTAAAGGAGGAAGATTTCAACACTATTTGAAATGCTCACACTTAACATTCCATCCTTAGGGTGGTACCAGCCTCTCTCCTTCCTCTCTGCACAGTAGCCTCTATCTCATCCTGATCTTAAAGCACTTCCTCAACGGCCTTATCTCCTAACAGCCCTCTCTCACAATTCTGTATTCTCTAGGTTGGCTTCCACTCTAGTAGAGCTGGAAATACTAGATCAGAGTTTGTTTATCTGTGGGTCCTGCCCCTGTTCACAGTGTCACGCAAGACCATTGGAAAACACAGATATTAACATTGCACTTCATAATATTAGCAAAATGGCAATTAAGAAGTAGCAACAAAAACAGCTTTATGGTTGAGAAGGGTCACCACAACTTGAGGAACTGGATTAGAGGGTCCTAGTCTTAGGAAGGTTGAGGACCACTGGATAGGAACTCTACTCTGTAGGCAAGAAGTTATCAAGTTGCTCAGAACGAAGTCACTGCTGAAAGGTCCTAAGGACCGATTGAATAAGTGTGTGTGTGTGTGTGTGTGTGTGTGTGTGTGTGTGTGTGTGTGTTAACAATGTAACAACTGTCAGCCAGAAAGCCTGCTTGGGAAGCTATTGAAAAGGACTGTAGCAAGACGGAAACTGAACTCCAATTGGAATGAATTGTTACAAACTCCTAAGTGACAAAGAATCCGTTGACATGAGGTAAGAAATGGACAAGCACAGGTGCTCGGGAATATGAGAGGAATCCAGACACCACTCAGGAAAGAGAGCAGAGGTAGGTGACACAGTTTCTAAGCACAGCCCTCCAAATACTGCAAACTGTCGATTTCCCCCATCGAAACGTCAACCTTCAACTTAACTACAAATAGCGTAACTCAGCCATGCATAGAATGATATTTTTTGAAAATTTTTCTCTTGCTATATTAATCTTTTTTTTATACAAAGCACTGGATTTTTATTTCTCTCTCTCTCTCTGCTTCTCTCTCTCTCTCTCTCTCTCTCTCTCTCTTTGTGTGTGTGTGTGTGTGTGTGTGTGTGTGTGTGTGTATGCACGTGTGCATGTAGGTGCCACCCCTGAAACAGGCAGGTAAGCCACCCAGGGTGAGCACTGGACCCTGAACCACAGTCCTCTGCAAGGGCAGCAAGTGCTCTTACCTGCTGAGACATCCCTCCAGCCCTAGTTTTTAACAGGCCCATTTCATCGAAATTCCTCTTAATTTTTCAGTGTGTATACATCATATTAATAAAATTTCTTCAAAACTATAGAAAAAAAAACACTTTACTATTAAAAATTCCAAATATTCTGTCTCTTTTGAAGGCCTTTATAGAAAAAGTAAAAATTGTATTTTTACTATTGTCGTTGTTATTGTTATTATTATTATTATTATTATTATTATTATTATTATCATTATCATATGTTCTGAAAGTGTGTGAGAATGTCAGAAGACAACTTCATGCAGTTCTTTCTCTTCGTTCACCTTCCCATGGAGTCTAGGGATCAAATCAATTTTAATTTACCAGGCTTGTGGGATGAGCAGCCTTTCCTACCCAGACATCTTGCCAGGTCAAAATAATACATTAATACATAAAAAAATAACGTCTTTTAGTCCACGAATCTATATTGTACAACACAAAATAAATTACAATTAGTCTATATAATGAATGTGTACGTTTTCCATTGCTGAAGATCTTCCAGTTAAATTAGAAATAAGATGGAAGGCTGATAAGGGGTTTCACTCAGAAAATCCTCAGGGACAGTAACTGACTCTTAGCCTGAGAAAGAATAAACTTGATCCACAGACAGACAGCTTCTAAAGTACAGGAAAGAGCTCAGTTTCACGGAGATTTTGGAGCCCTTGATTACTGTTTCAAAAATAAATATACATACCCGTGTATACGAAATAAAAATTACAAATCCCTACATAATCTAGAAACAGTTAAGAGGTCTCTGTAGAAGGATTAACTGTTAACCAATATTATCATCATATGTCATCTGGATACCTGTCCAGTTCCTGCTACACCTATTTTTACAATGTACATTGAATATAACGTTTTATTTCCTTTTAATTGCTCCATTCTTTTGGATGAGTCTGACACACTCAATACTAATGTTTAAGAAGAAACTAAAAACAAAACATCTTCCTTTCCTCCCTGGTCAAACTGAATGAACCAGAAAACTAGACTGGCCTCCTGCATACAAGTCTCTGAACCTTCTTTTGTTTCAATGGCTGTTTCTCTCTGCAGTAAGAAGTGCTTCGTGCAGGAATCCTAAGAACTCACTGCTGAGTCTCACACCAACTCTTTCACAGTCACTTTCTTAGCACCTTGATAACATTTCCCACTGTATTATTTTTCCTTCTAGAAAGTAACAGAGTTGTCTGAAACTTCGACTTGATCTTACGTTACCATGGCGATTAAAATGCTCTCTTTTCTCACAAGCTGGAATTCTAAATGTATTTTCCAAAATGCACCGCTCAAGACCCACACACCCGTGGAAATGAAAAAAACTGTAAGACACTGGCCTCTGTATGGAACCACGTACACACAAGCAAATACAGAAGAGTTCCATTCTGGGTACCAGCAGCCCGAGGAGTAGAAAAATAGAGAGTTAACCTTCAGAGTAAGAGAAACTGGCTTAAAATACTTGCTCTACCACTTTCTTTTCTCCCTCCCTCCCTCTCTCTCCCTCTCTCTCTCTCTCTCTCTCTCTCTCTCTCTCTCTCTCTCTCTCTCTCTCTCTCTCTCTCTCGGGCAAGGTCTCATTCATGTAGCCCAAGTTGGCCTCTTAACTCATACAGACAAGGATGGCCTTGAACTTCGGATCCTTCTGCCCCACCTCTCAAATTCTGGGATTACAGGCTTGTGCTATCATGTCTGTCTTATCCTAAGGCTTCCTGCATGAACTACAGTCCCCCACCCCACCCCATCCCCACCTTACTAGACTAGACCTTTTGCAACTTATGAGGAAGCCGCTGTAAGTCACAAATAAAACCTAGCAGGGGATGGACTTGCATCTGTCTCACCTACAAGGCCTTCTTTAAATAATGCTAAGAGCATTTCATGTTTCTAAATGATTATCGAAGATGGCATTCTTGATTGGGAAGGTAACAAAGTCTCAGAAAAGCTATGTCTGCAACTGAATGAGGTTGGTTCATTCAGGTTCAAATGATGAGGTAGGTTCCCTGCATTTGTGTACAATCACAGAATACATCCTAACTGGAATCAGAGCATGTCTGTCAGCTAAAAACAGGCCTGCTTTACTTAAAATAGTTTCATCCCAAAGGGCTGAACCGCATACAGTTCAGGGGTAGAGTTCTTCTAGGCCAGTGTGTTCAGGGCCCTGGGTTCAATGCCCAGCAACATAATAAAATAAAATACACGGGTGTGGCAGCCCATGTGTATCTTCCACCCACCCAGGAGACTAAAAGCGCAGCCCAAAGCCTCAAGTTGCACTGAGCTTCCAAGTCAGCAGGGCTATGAAGTGAAATCCTGCCTCAAAATCCCCTAAAATGCAACAAATAAAGTAATAAATAATAAAAAGTCAAACTTTTGTATTAAACAAACTGTACTAAAAACAAACAAACAAAAAAAAAACAGTATATATGTACGGATAATTGCAGTAACTCCACTGCAGTGATACAATGTCATTTTCTTTCTAATCAGATACTTCATCCATTTCCTCAAATTGCAGAGTCGGGTTTAGGGGTAGAGACTTGTGACCTTAAACCTCTTTAAACCTACACTAAGAGAAACAGCTTTCCTTAGCCTCCCCAGGCGGAAGTCATCTTTTGGTCTTTTAAACATTGTATTACGTCATTCATGTTGGACTGGAGCGCACTGAATTGTCGATGATGTCCATTTGGGTCATCTTTAGTTTCCTTGTACTCTGACGGCTGTAATCACATTCAAAACCCATTGAATTCTGACTTGACTTAAGCCATATGTGCACATGTTTAATAACCTATGAAAGGAAGTGAACTCTAAGTTGTCAATAGATAGATAGGTGGTAAGAATTAAAAGCCTGCTAATTAATTAGTTAAGACACACTTAGTGTGTCTCAGGGCATTTCACTAGATGTGCCGTTGAAACAGATCTCTATGTAAACAACCATGAACTAATTGTCAGTGATGTATAAAAACATTGTAAAATACTCTATTCCCTAATAAAATGGAGGGAAGGAAACTGCAGGAAAAATGTATCCCAGCATCAATGGCCATCAGAAATGGCTCCAGACAAAAATATTTTAAAGATAAGATGTCAATAAAACCCCAGTATATGATTACTAATACATCATGGCCAACATAAAAAGGATTCATAAAAGATTATTTACAAGATGAAGAAATGGTTTAGCAGGTAAAGGTGCATGCCACCAAGCTTCCTGATGACCTGAGTTCAACACTCAAGAACCACAGATTGCAAAGAGAGAAGCTATTCTTGAATGGTTTCTTCTGATCTACACATGCACCTGCCTGTTCCCGGATGGACAGACAGACAGACAGACACACACACACACACACACACACACACACACACACACTCTCTCTCTCTCTCTCTCTCTCTCTCTCTCCTCTCTCTCTCTCTCTCTCTCTCACACACACACTCTTCTCTCTCTTTCTCTCTCTCTCTCACACATACACACACTCACACATACTCCTCTCTCTCTCACACACATACACATACACACAATAAATAAAATATATTTTAAAAAGATAACTTTAAAAATGATTTATTAAATTTTCATATCGATTTCATTTAATATCAATGAAAATGAAAGTGTTCACCTAAATGTATAGACAAAGATCTTTTTGTGGATGGGCAGTTTCTCATAGTCAGAGACAGAGAGTATTTTTAATATTACAGAGGGATGCCTGACATCACACTGTTTAAGTCTGTCTTATTGTTGGAAAGCAGAAAACATTCTGATTATCTCCTGGATGCCGATTAATATATTTTCATCTCTTAAAGTAGTTTGACTATCAGCAATAATCTAATTCATTTGCTGAAGAAAATAAATGTCCACTGTTAAGGCCTACATAAGAAAACATGGATGACTGTAAGGAAAACGGTCTCCAGACACGACAGGAGTAACACACATGTAAACTCACAGAGACTGGTAGCATGCACAGGGCCTGCACTAGTTCAAGCCAGATGGGGGCCCAGCACAGAGAGGGAATGGGGACATGGGCTCTCACCCCTATCTAAGAAGCTACCTACAATTGACATCTGCTTGAAAGAAAAAGATTAGTTTTCTCCAGTAGAGTTTCACTGGGTATATCAACCACTGTTAAATGTAGGCCCCATGCCCAGTGATAATGGCCAACACAGAGCAAACCCAATGGCGTTTGTATAGACTGTCTTTTTTTCCCATATTACTTTGTTTAGGCATTTTTTTTTGTCTTTCTGGTTTTTGCTTGTATATTATTGCTTCTGATATGTTGTTTTTACAAGTTTTTTTTTTTTTTTGAGGTGTGTGTGTGTTTCTTATCTTATTTATCTTATTCTGGTTTGTTTATGGTTCTTGATTGTTTTCTTAAGAAAGGGAAAGGTGGGAATTTTGTGAGCGGGGAAATGTGAAGGATCTGGTAGGAGTTAAGAATGGAAAGTATGATCAGAACATACCATATGAAAAATTTTTTTCAATAGAAAAGAAAAGAATATGGGGATGGAGAGAGAGCTCAGCAGTGAAGAACACTGGTTGCTCTAGCAGAAGACCTGGTGGTTCCGTCCCCAGCACCCACATGGTGGCTCACAATGCATAGGACTCGGTTCCGTCCCCAGCTCACATGGTGGCTCACAACCATCTGCAAATTCAAGCATATGTGGGAGCCTCTTACATCAGATAATTATCAGATACTTTTTATCCCAGGGGTGGGGGGGATATAAAAAAAAAACTTTTAAAACAAGAAATTAAGTATGACTAAACACAGAAACAAGATATTAGCATAATAAAATTTATATGATTTACCACATTACAGAAATATAACTTGTTAAATTTATCAATGAAGTAGATGTAAAAAAATATTCATGTTGCATGTTTACTTCATGCTTATAACTAATTTTTCTTCTGCGAAAACAGTGACTATGGTATGCCTGGTAGTATAATAGTAAAGGCCTTTTAAGAATGAAAACACACAGTATAAAATGGATATCAAGAAGTCATCACTCCTACTGAGAAGTTTTAAAATGCACCATCTACCACATCAACCGACTCTAAAGGCTTCGGCTTACTGCTGTCTTCACATCACCTAGTAACAGCTAACAGCTCTAACCATGTCCAGAGGACAGACAGAATATAGACCCACGCTGGAACAAGCGAGCATTGGATAGGTACTAACTAACCTAACTGTTTGAATCAAAACAATCTAATAACTATAATGAGCATATGAGACTCGTTCCACCGGCCCTCCTCACTCCTTACTAAGCACGCCTAATTAAAACAGCTTCTCAGTACTCATAACTACATACACGATATCAAATGTTGGCCACCCTTACGATGTTTTCAAAAAAAAATTTAATAAGAGGCCAAATGATATACACTGAGCCTACGAGCTAACGAATATGCTTAACAACACGAACACAGAATGCTCTGTGTGCACATGCGGAGGAAGACACAGTAGCGAAATTCTTCAACAGACTCTGAGTCTCCCAAATGTTATGTGTGTGACTAACAGTGACAGCAAATGCAGCCAACGCTGTCTGCGGAGAGCCCATTACAGTCTAGGCACAGTGAACAGCTTGAGTGACAGCAGAGAGGCATGCGCAGATCCCTGCAGGAATCCAACCAAATGTTTGGCACTTCCCATCATGGCCTTGAATTTATTAACAAATGGCACATTCTCTTTTTGTCTGTTCCAACTAGAAAACGTTAGCTGAGGGCAGATAAGACAGTTAAAGAGTAGTGTGTTTGCCTAGCATGTGTGAGGCCCTAGGTTAAATTCCCAGCACAAAGAGGATTAAAAAAAAAATGAGCAGTAAAAATTTCCTTGTCTTAAAAAATGCGTAATCTTAACGATTAGATTTACAGTGACATGTTATGTCAAATAATATAAACAAAAAAATTGCACAAAAAATTGTCCATTCCAGAAAAGTGTCTGTTGGATCTCCGAAAAACTATTGGCGGGAGCTGGGGGAAAATTAAACATACTATATTGCACTGACCTCTATATTTGTCTTTGAATGTTTCTCACTATAAAATGTTCCTATATGAGGACTATCTCAAAAGCTGTTGTCTGTACATAGGATATATTCTTCTAGCTGGGCTGCCTTGTCTGGCCTCAGAAAGAAAGGAAGCACCTACCCTCCCAGAGACTTGAAGTGCCAGGATAGGAGGATACCCAGGGGTTCCCTCATCTGATTAAAAGAGAAGGGCAAGGGGAATGGGAGAAGGATTGTAGGAGCGGTAACAGGGAGAAGGTCAGTGAGTGGGATGTAAAGTGAACAGTTAAAAAATTAAATTTACAAGAGTTTACAAAAAATAAAATGTTCTTGCAAAAACCTTTAAACTAGGTTATTATAAAGGAAGTATTATTAAAAGAAAATGTAAATTATATATTTCAGTATTCATTTTTATTTCACGTGTGTATATGACTTTTCTTCATGTAAATTTTACCACACGCATGCAGTACTCATGGAGGTCAGAAGAGGGACTCAGATCTTCAGGAACTGGAGTTACAGACAGTTCTTAGCCATGTGGGCACTGGGAATCAAACCCTGGGTCCTCTGCAAGAGCAGCAGGTGCTCCTAACTGCTACACCATCTCTCCAGCTTCCACAATTTATATTTTGAAACACAGTCTCTAAATCTACTTCATAAATGTCAGTGTGCACTTGTTCTTAGCAAGAAACAAAGCACAGAACAACTTAACAAACGCCGTGATAATCATCTCATCTTAGTCACTCTGTCTCAAAGGCCTTCAGAGTTCTCAGTGCTGTCTACTAGAATGTTCCGTCAAAGAAGAAAGCACACAATTTTCCTTCAGATAATTTGTAACTCAATATGGGTACAACTGCAACAAATGTATACACTACAAAAGAATGAGATGGTTCTATAACCATCTCTAATTGTGTATCTATACAAAAGAGAACGCTGCTGAGCGTTTTGGAGGAATTGTTATATTCTTCACATACAACTGTAATAAGTAACTTTGTAATAAGTAAAACTGGCAAGATATCCCATGAGATTCATTGCATAAACTTTACCATTGTATTGATCAAGAATCTGAGATCTTAGAAAAGTTCATGATTGGATCAAATGTATTCATTTAGTGTCTGAACCACTATTTGAATCGCGCCACATCAGAACTGTCACTAGATCCACAATTTGCACATACTCTCATGTTAAGTAAGACCTTTCATATAAAGTAATGGAATTTGATCATTACCACATTCCCACCATATAATATGGAAGCTGATATTCACCACAAGCATGCTTTGTGGTAGGCAGTTCTCTACACTATACACTAAGCCAAACAGATCCATCAAAACCCTATAAGGAAGGATTCTACCTCACCCCATTTTACAGATGAAAAGACTGAGGCTCAGATTAAAACAAGTAAAATGCTCAAGATTACCTAGCTAGCAGGTACAGGAATCAAGACTGAAAGCCAGAGCATATCACTCCAGGACAGATGATGTTGGTGAGGGGAGGGGGAGGAATATAGAGCAGAGAAAGAAGAGCTATCTCTTCTAGCTGAAGAGATAGCTCAACAAATGAGAGAGAGATTCTTGCTCTTGCAGGCTAGACAAGTTCAGTTCACACTACCCACACCGAAGGGTTTACCACGATGTGGATCAGATGTCTCTGACCTCCAAGAGCACCTAAACCCACATGTACATACATACACACACACACACACACACACACACACACACACACACACACTCTACTACTACTACTACTAAAAATAATTTTAAAAAAATTAACCAAAAATAGCAAAGGAAGTTACAAGAGTGTCTTCTGACACAGGAAGGTGATTTTCAGAGGCTCAGCGTGTGCAGTTGACGTATACGGAGAAAGTGCTGGAAGCCAATCAGGCTGGGGTACTCATCTCCCACGGAGGAGAAAGAGTCCAGACAGCTATACCAGTCTAATGTGGGGAGTATGAGACAAAATAGATAAAAAGTGATGACTCTCAATAAGAAAAAGTCAAGTACCCAATTCATTTGTTCTGAGAAGAAACTTAAAGCCTCTAAAGGACTTGGAAGAGGCATGGTAATACCCATCCCCCCAACTGATAGCCCACCATGGCCAAAGCACCTATCACACTGGAAGACATAACATAATTACTGGGAAAAAACCGACTCAATGTTTTCAGTCTTCTCCTTCGTTCCCTTAAATTGGCATTTACACTTCTGCATCCCCTTGAGATTAAAAAAAAAAAAAAAAAAGAAAGAACAACTTCCACTGGAGTGGAGGCTGGAAAGGGAGATGTCATTAGCATAGCATGTCCCTCATTAGCTTTCATGCTAGGACACCACGGTGTTCCTGGTCCGTCCACATATAGCGCTTTCTCAGAATGATAGCAAATCAGATGAAGAAAATTACAACGGAATTCCATCCAAGTGAATAAATAAGCTGAAACCTAGAGTACATCTTAAAAGTAGAATTTGAAAATCCATTTACCAGAGCAGAGGACAAAGGCAGTGAATAATGCCCAACATCTTTAAGTGGCATGTCTTAAAAGATATATTCAACGAGGAAAACTAAGTCTAATGGAATTTCCTCTCATTACTTAAAATAAACCAGGTCACTGAGATGGGACTGCATTATGGTATTCTGTTCCTTTTGATTTCAGTTTAATTTCATCAAACCATAAATTCCCTCAGAAATATCGTAGGCATCGTAGTCAGTATAACTCCAGGGTTTCAGTATATGTGCTTTTGTTTGATTTTTAAACACAATAATCGTAATCATAATCATCACAATGTGGGCATACTGCTCCGAATTGTTTTTTTGTTTTTTAACTTATGTCAACAGCTTTCAGGATGAAGTATTTCTGTGGCTATAAGCTGAAGGTGTAAAATATTTTGAATGATCTGGTGCGAAGTTTAATTCAGAAGACCAGGAAAAATCCTAGCCTACACATATGAAAACCAAGCTAACTTCCTAGATGACAGCAATGATCTCTTCCGATTTCCCAAAGCCACTGAAGTTAAATATACCTCGCTGTGTTAAGTTCAGCTGTAACTACAACTGTAGTATACATTCAACTAAACCATGACCCATTTTTTTTTTTTTTGTCGTCTCAGAAGTGAAAGGGAATTATGGCAGCTATGAGACTTGCATTTTTTCCAGTCTAAGGTCCTTCTGAAAGGATTTCAGCAAGGCCCCTCGTGACATGTATTTGCTTGGCAACGTATGTATTTATATTACTACTTAGAAGACAGCATTTTAATAACTCATTGATAACAGTTATATTTTTCACTTACTTTCAAATTAAGACCAAGAGGCCTTTGGCAAGGAAAATTAGGAGTATGGAATATGATACCTAACTCTAAAATTCAATTATAGCTACATGCTATAATTACTTAGAAGACACCAACAATTCACACGACAAACACAAAATTAACATATATAAATAAATGTGGTTTAAAAATACCCACCCCTAGCAGAAAGCTTTTTGGTGTTGATAATTTTGGCAGCATACTCTTGTCCAGTAGGGATTTTCATACATCTTCTCACCACTGAGAATGCCCCCCTGGAAACCAATAATTAGCAAATCATCAGTATAATCAGATCCAGTATCTACTTACAAACTCAAAAATCTGAGCGGATTTATAAGTCTTTAATGGTCTGTCACATATCAATATAATAAAAGCATTATCTAGAAAATGAGCAATTCTTTCCTGCCAACCCAGATCCTTTTTAATGTTGTGGAATAAAAGTAATTTTTAATTGACTAGAAACACACAAATTATTAATCAACAAAATAGAAGGAAATGCCAAATTACGACCACTCTTGTTTGCACATGAAATTTGAAAACAATTTATAATTCACACTCACAAAACACCAAATGCTCATAGCAAACCCTGCAAAGAGCAGAGCCGGGGAACAGAAGAAAAAAAAAATCTGCTGCATGTTTGTTTCGGTAAGAAACACAATTAGCATGGTTCCAAGTAAGTAAATATGGCAATTGTTTTCATTAAAATATAAATCTCAAGCTCATTGGTGTGTTTTAACAGGTCCTGGGGTAAGGTGATTTCTCTCTGCCTGGTTTGGACTGGGGGAGGGGAGAGATTTGAATTAAGCTGCTCTTCCGACCTGTCTCCATGTTTCAACAGCAGATTATCTATAAAGATAACATTTTCATTTGACTTAAAAATGCTCACACTTCCTTTTATGCAACTGTACGAAAACCTACAGCATACACACAAATGCACCCCTTCCCTGATAGTGGAAATTAGCGATAGGTTTGGGGCTTGATGCTTGGTAAACCAGCACTCTTGGGCTGGGTCTCTGGTTACCCCTGTGCAGATCTTCAGTAGGTAACCTCTCCCTCCTTCCTTAACATCTCAAGGAAGTTCTGGCACTTCAGTGGAAGAGGTCGTTTACACAAGCTAGGCTACCCTGGGGAAGCGCTCTCCCGGGCTCCAGGGCTTTCCTCTGCCTGGATAAATAAATCCTCTCAGAAACGATGTACACGTAAATCCTAGAATGATGGTGAGCGAGTCATCTTAGTGCAAAGAAGGATAGTGGATACAGGGCAGGGACGTTGGGTTCTTTTGGGTGGCCCTTTTCCTGGACGGAACAACTACTTGGATGCCGAACTAGACTCTCCACCAAGCCAAGTTGAACTTTCGGCATCGATAAATATGGCACCATCTCTTAGAGCGAGTGCTCATTAGCTCATCCGAACCTGGGTCAGATCGCGGATACAACGCGGGCTGAGCAAGAGACATCTATTTACCCAAAATGTGATAAATGTTGCACTTTACATGCATCTCCTTTCCTCTCTGAACACACACACACACACACACATTCACCCTCGCGAGCGCGCACACTTCTCAGGATGACAGCTACAACTGCAGAGATCGTAAATTCACTAAGTCTCCGGTGGAGAGGTGGAGGACCCGAGGAGATGGGCTGGGGATTCGGGGCACCCGCCACAGTAGGGCAAAGGTTTCCTCCTCTCTGTGCCCCACCCGCACCAAGCCAGGGTCTGTCACCCAGCCTTGGCCCGCGGACTCTCTATCCCCACGAGGGAGACGAAGGGTCGTGGGGAGGAGATGCCAGGCAGGGACGCTTACTTTCCGAGCTCCTCGAAGAGCTGATACTCGTCCGTGAACCGGGTGCAGGTGGTGGTCGAAGCCATGGCGGGGTCTGTCCGGACCGTGCGACGGGCGACACGCGAACAGACGCGGCTTCCCGGGACTGGCGCCGCCGCGCTGTCACCCGGGGCCGCCCTCACTTTCCTTGTCCGAAAGTAGCTCGCCGGCGAGGGAGTGCGCGCAGGGGCGGGGCGCGCGGGGCTAGGTGGCCAGACCAGCCCGCGCCGCGATCCCTCCTCCTCCTCCTTTGGCCACGGCCGCCGGGCTGAGAGCTCCCGAAGGGGCGGGAGGGGGGGAGGTGACAGGAGGGGCTGCCGCGGTCACCGAGGCCGCGCGGAAAGCTCTGCGCAGCGCCCGGGGTGGCGGGTGGCGGCCGAGAGTGAACACCCAGCCGGTCGCTCCTGAGGGCGGAGGCGGCTCCGGTGGCCCGCGCTCCCTCCCCACGGGGCCGCAAGGCTGGAAACCAGCGGGGCGACAGAGTGCGCTCGCTCGGCTAGGGCGAAGCTGACAGCCGCGGCTCCTCCCCGGCGCCTCCTCCCGCCTCTCCCCGCCCAGTGAAGCCCCCTCCTCGCCCGCTCCACACCTCCCTCTAGCGACTCCAGCCGCGTCCCTCCGGGCTGCTCTCCCGCAGCCGTCTAGGGAGACCGGAGGGAGATGTGCGGAGCAGCGGGGAGAACGCTTAAGGGGACGGGATTGAGATGTCGCAGTGACCCACGAAGGGACGGAAAGATGAGGGACAACTCGCAGCACCGACACCCGGGATGTCTCTACCCCGGCGGGTTGGCCGCGGTGCCGGGAAGCCGAGAGAAGCGTGCAACCCTTGAATCTGGGCGCGGTTTGCTTTTACTGCTCCCAAACCCGGGTCCTACATCCTCCCGGCTCGCAGCGACTGCCGGGGGTTGCCAGCCGCAGCCACCTCTGCTGCGCCGGGCTGTCCCTTAGCTAGGAGCAAGGATGGTCAGGGGACCACATTTCGCTTTAGTTTTTACTGTCTCCTCCTCTCCCGTTGTTTTCCCGACTAGGGCGATCCCCATAAGCATTTGCTTGGCCATAAATCCTAACATAAAGAAAGCCAAAAGTGCACCACTTCTGCCACACCTTCCTTCCTCTCCAGAGTAACTCCCCTGTAACCTCAGCAAGTTCTGATAGTAAGAAGGGTTCTCGCGAGATGTCCCACGCTGGTGGCGAGGGGGTGGGGCGGTAGGAAGGTTGGCTGTGGGTCACGCGACCCAGAGGGGGGCTGACGTCATTGACATCACGTGAGCGTGTCTAGCCTGTTTCGCTTTGCCGAGGGAGAAGGGAGAGGGAGAGGGAGGTCGCGAGTTCTTGCATTCTCAGAGAGCAGGCCAGGTAGGGGCACAGGAATGTTCCCTATCTGGAAAGCCATTTAAGAGTTCAAGAACGTGCTTACAATTAAGCATATCTGTCACTGTTGCTTAAAAATTACCATGGAGAAAAAAATTAGCATGTAAGATAGGTAAGTTGTAACTGGTTGCTAACATATTTTTTGAGCCTTCTTTCCAGTTCTGAATCTTTAGCAAACTAGGCAATTGCAAATTTAGAGGCCTACAGAAAATAGGAAAATAGAGAAGCATCATGAACCTTAAAAAATTTTTCTTCAGATTGTTGCTTTTTGGTCTACAGCAGGAAACCATAACATCCTGCATTTCTTTTGGTTATTTGCTCGTGCTTAGAATCACATCACGGACTTAAAATTTCACAGCGGGAAGATGATAGCTAACTTTTAGTTAGGGAGCCCTTACAGGCTTTTATGTTGCCTTTTCTGGGCGGGCTATTAACTCATTACCTTGCCCACTGTCAGGAGTGTTCCCGGTTCTTTTATTTTCTGTTCTAAAGAGTGCTGAGTGGCCTTTGAACTGAAGTACTCAAGATGGTCATAAAAATTGTAAATGCTTTTTTTGTTACAGATTTTTGCAAATATTGCTCACACTTCTATTAGCCCTCTCCCACTCAACACAAGAACATACTTTCTGCATTTAGTCATCACTCAATGTCTGCATTGTTTTGCCCATGAAAATGTCATTTACTGGCCTGGTTTACTATAATTTTCCCTTCAATTTTGCTTACATCATTTGACGTTCTTCCCACGCACTAGCTTCCTAGTGCGGGTCTTTGACGTTGCCAAGCGCATGCTACCTGCACGTGCCCTACTTTTTCTAGACCTCTGATATTCTGTTGTCATTATGGGACCATCCTTAGAAGCTTACTGGAAGTTCCTCTGTGGTTTGTATGTAGCTTTGATTCTTTTTTTTTGTTTTGTTTTGTTTTTAAAGCAATTCTTGTCTTTTATGTCCTTAAATGTAAACAGGTTTATTCGTTTGGGACAGGGTCTCAGTGTGTCTCCTTAAATGGCATGGAATTCACTATGTAAACCAGGCTGGGCCTCAAACTCAGAGATTTACCTGCCTCTGCATCCCCAGCCTCTGACTAAAGGCATAAAGCACCATGCCTGGCTAAATTTGAACATTTTTAATAAAAAATATTGAAATGCATTTGGGTCTTAAATCTTGGCCATAAAAGACAAGGATTACCTGGTATAAATGTAGCGACAAAGGAAAAAAAAGAGATTTTACTAAAAAGTTAAAAGGAGAAAAAGTAATGTTTAAGTATTAATAACCGAGCTAAAAATTGAAAAGAAGAAATAATTTGGTCTTGACTAAACATTTTTTGTTATATAGCTAAAATATATGACTCTTGGTTATAATGGAATAATTTAATCTTTCCTAAATCCAAAAGTGAAAACAAATATAAAAATTTTAAAAATGAGCATAGTAAATTTTTTACAGCTAGGAAGAAACTTGTTCCTTAAATACCAATGCAGTGAAGTATACATAATTACAGTATTTAACTCAGCTGTTAAAAATAACGGTAATTGTAAATGGCTAGAGTAATTTTGAGCCTAATAAAAAAGTAACTGCATTTGATGTATCATTATCAAGTTAGTATTTGTAGAGAAGAACCTTGTATATTTTTATACTTTTATACAAATAGTGTTTAATGTACACCTGCTCTGTTGTTTGATCTGTTTTGTATTCTCATTAAAACATTTTTTTATTTAAAAAAATTCACAATTATTTCTAAAGTTAGGACTTCCTTAAGATAATAGATTGGAGTTTTTTGTTGTTTTTGTTTGTTTGTTTGTTTTGTTTTCGGTTGCAAGCTTAGCCTTTAACAACTGAGCCATCTCTCCAGCTCTGATTATATTTTCTTTTAATTCTATTTCATCACTTTAGGAATACCTGAAAAATAGTTAAATTTTTAAAACAGGTACTTGGGGCTAAAGAGATGCCTCAGTGGTTAAGAGCTCTGACTGCTCTTCCAAAGGACCTGAGTTCAATTCTCAGCAACCACATGGTGGCTCACAACCATCTGTAATGGGATCCAGTGCTCTCTTTTGGTGTGTCTGAAGACAGCAACAGTGTACTCAGACATAAAATAAAAGGCATACTTATAAACAGAGTGACTCAAATTTAGTGTCAAATGTGTTTATCTTGAGTCAAGTGTCCTTCCCTAGGTATTCCAGTGAACCAAGAGGAATGAAGGAGTAATAAAGAAAGGGAGCTCTTAAGAATTATTCATGAAACTTGGTTAAAACAGTAAGACAGATTCTCTTCAAACTGGACCGTGGTGACAGGACAGTTGTAGCTTAATCTTCTCAGCTTCCGATTCAAAAAAGCACAAGCAAAGCTTCACAACCACGGAGCATAGGGGAGGCCAGTGGGTGTGAGCACTGAGCTTTTTCTTTCTCTTCTCTCATTTTGTTACATGGAATTAAAACTTTCAAAATTTTAGTATTCTCACTCAGAATGGACAAGAGTCTAACATACATCATATACTAAGACTTAGCATTCACTGATTTTTTTTTTCTTCAGACGAACCATCCAGGAAACACAGCACTTCCCTTAAAGGGTAAAAGAGTTTTTTCTGAAGCCAAATATGAGTGATCATTGCCAGGAAACACTGGTTATCTTAATTCCCCTGTTACAGTGTAGTTAACTGTTTAGTGAAATTGTGTGTTAACTGAACAAGGTAAATTATAAAATCACAGTGCTTTCCAAAACCTTTGGTGGAAACATCAGGTGGGAAGATAACAAAGAGCCCGGGAACCTCAACTCTAGGCCTCAGATGCGATCCAATATCAGTCTCAGCCTTTTGATTGACAGAAACTAAGGGTCTGCTTGCACACTCCCAAAGAGTGACCTAATCGTCACAAAGATATTAGGTCACATACAGAGGAGGGTAATAAGTGGCTATGGAGGGCCAAGATAGAGCAAGATAATTTGTAATTAGGTCCTTGATCTTCACCATTCCAGTGTCTCTGCAATCACTAACGCTCTAATCAGATCCTTGCTGGGCGAACAAGGGTGTGACAACATGCTCACTCTTTCTGAGCCTGGGGCACTTCAATAAATTGTGCTAATTTAGAGTTCTATCCATTTTCCTGAGATTTTCCTTTTTCCTTTTTTTTTTTTTTAAAAATTGGATATTTTCTTTATTTACTTTCTTCTTTTTAAATATTCTTATTCTTTAAGAATTTTCCACATTGCATTTTGATCATATTTACTCTTACCAATTCCTCCCAGATCCATTTTCCATTCCGTACCCTGTAACTTTGTGTCTTTAATTTTTTAAAAAGACCTATCAAGTTCAGTTAGTGTTGCCTGTTTACTCTTGGGTTTGTCACCATCCACTGGGGCATGGACCATAGCCTTATGTAAAATAAACTCCCCCTCACACACACAGATGCCATCAACTAACAATATTTCCCCAGTTAGGGTGGGACTTCATGACCACCTCTCCCCTCCGAGCTAGGATTTTATGTGGCTCAAGCTTGTACAGGTCTACTGCACACTGTCACAATTGCTGTGAATCCATACGTGCAACTGTCCTGTTGTATCCAAAAATAAAAATAAAAAAACACCATCCTTAAAGTCATCCACTGCCTCTCACTCTTAGTCTTCCTGCCCTCTCTCCTTCAATGACACTTGACCCTTGGGAGGAGCAGAGGTGACATAGATGATGTAGACTTACCTATTTATGACTGAGCACCCCATGATCACTTATTTTCTGTACCTTGAACAGTTTTGAGTTTCAGTGTTAATCAACATCAGCTCTAAAAAAAAAAGAAATTTCTCTAATGAGGTTAAAGAGATACACTATATCACAATAAGTCATTAGGATTCAATGTAATACTGTGTCTCTTTTGCGGAGGAAATAGCAGTTGATTCTTCACCAGGGCATATGACTGTCTAGTCTTAGGTTCTTGGCCTCAATAGTCGTGCCAAGTATGGGTTCCATATTGTGAAGAGGGCTATAAATGCAATCAAAGAGAGGTTGGATGCTCTACTGGTTGGTTTTTGTCAACTTGACACAAAATAGAATCATCTGGAAAGTGGGACCCTCAATCGAGAAATCAAGTCCAACAGATTGGCTTCTGGGTATCTCTGTGGACCATCTTCTTGATTAATGATTGATGTTAAGAATACTGTGGGTGGTACCACCCCTGGGTACCTGTCCTTGGGTTGTATAAGAAAGCAAGCTGAGCAATCCAATCCATGTAAGTAAGCAGTGTTCGTCTATGGTCTCTGTTTCAGTCCCTACCTTCAGGTTCCTGTCTGAGTTCCTGCCCTAACTCCCCTCAGTGATGGACTGTGATATGGATGTGTAAGTCTGTTCTCTCAGGTATCCTCTGCATAGCAGGTTGAGTGGCCTTGAACTCCTTAATCCTGTCATTATCTTGGAAGCCTTTCTTCTTTCCTTCAGTTATGACAGATACCTTTAGTGGAAGTAAAAGTCTCTGTTGGCAGTTGTTGTCTCTCAAACTTGGAAATCATCATCCCAAGATCTCTTGGCTTCTAGTTTCCTTTGAGAAATCTGCTTCTATTCTGATGGACCTGCCTTTATACATAATGGTGCCCCGCCTTACCCATTTCTTTGCTTTCTTCATTCTGTTCATTTAGCAGTTTAATTATCATATGATGAGGGAAGTCCTTTTTTCCCCTGGTGTATTTTGATGGATATGTCTTCCTGTAACTTAGAGACATTTTCTACTATGATTTTGTAGAAATTTAAGATTAAAAAGAAGCTCCAATTTCGGTTTTAAACTCAAACATTAACTTCCCCCAGGGATACATCCCAGTAAGAGCACATTCCAAAGACTTAAACACACATTCCAAGAGAGGGCCCAAGATAAGAAGTAATCAGAAAGCTGAGCCCCTTAACACAGTACACCTTGGTAAACAGAAGCCACTTAAGCTGACCCTTTTTGTTGTAAAAAAAAATAAGGTGCAAATTTGAGTCTCTTAGAAACCAGGCCTGGGAACAGAAATTGGGCCTGGGAATGGCTGTTGGAGTTTAGCCTTTGTGGTTATTGTTTAATTGGTAATTGTATAACTGCCCTCATAAATTCTGTGAAAATGGTATATAAGCTGCCCTTATCCTTAGATCAGAGTTCTTCTTGCCTACATTCAAGAGAACCTCAGCTCACTGGTTATCATTATCATTATCAATAAATCTCATGTTATTGCAGTGAATCCCGTCTGTGGGTGTTTCTGTGGGATTGCTTCCCCTGGTTTTAGATCTTCAGGTCCAACAATTTCACTGAAAATCTTCTCTATGATTTTAGAACGAAATTCTCCTTATTTTTATGCTTAGATTTGGATTTTTTTTTTTTTGAGAGGGACCCTGCAGGTGGTTCCAGCAAGGAAACAAACCTCAAAGAGGTGAGATTGCAAACTTTGTTCAGATTGACTTTCTCAGCCTGGGTCAAGACTTTGGAAAGTCTGATCTCAGGCTGTTTAAACACAATATAATCAGGAGAAAAAAAGTTTCCTGGTATAATGCAATCCCCAGTACACATTTGAATGTAGTCATATGGAAACTCGACAAGGGATATGTGGCATTTCTTCTAAGAATATGAGATAGGCCACCTATACTGGCATCCAGGCCCAGGGAACACTCTGGCCTGGTCTAGGTCATGGGGATAGTGTAGAGATCATTTGTGCTACTAGCTATCTCTGGTCCTAGTTGTGGGAATGTGGGGAACCCCTGGCTGTAAGGGTCATTTAGATTACGAGTCACCTCTGGTCTTGACTGTAGGAGCTTGATGTGGCCTGGCCCAATAGATAACCAAGTCACCAGGATATACTCACTTTCAATTTCCAGATTACTGGGTGGAAGAACAGTTTGTTTTGTTTTGTTTTGTTTTGTTTTTCATATTTCTCATTGGAAAGACAATCCAGTATTCTTACCATTCCTAGTTTCTCTGGAGATCTGTAGACTCAGGGAGCTCCATGCTGGGCTCCCAGTACTTCTAACAGAGCCAGAACACTTTGAAAATACTGTTCCTTCTTTCTTACTTGTTCACCTGTTCCTTATCAAAATGCTCCAACTCTTCCACCCAGCCTTGAAGCTTGGATGCCCCTTCCTCACCCTGACCCATTCTGCTGAGACCTTCCACAGAGTTTTTGTTTGTTTGTTTGTTTGTTTGTTTGACTTAACATGTTCATTTCTAGCCTTTTGGTTTGATTATTCCTCTCCTTCCCTCAAGCCACCCCGAAATGTGTATGTGTGTTTCTCCTGAATGTGTGCTATCTATGTACCACCATCGAGGTCAGAAGAGGTCATATCTCCTAGAACTGGGGTCATAGATGGTTGTGGGATGCCAGGAACCAAACAAGGCTCTTCTCGAAGAACAGTCAGTGTCCTTACCTGCTGAGCCGTCCCTCCAACTCCCAGTTTTACTCTTTATTAAATTTTTCTTCCCTACCATGTACCAACTCCTTTATTTCATTCGGTTGTTGTAGGATTCATTCTGGAATTTATTTATTTATTTATTTATTTATTTATTTATTTATTTAGATTTCTTTGAGCAAATGCAAAGCTTTCCTTGAAATTTGTTTTCTGGAACTTCACCCTCACTGGGAGTGATTATAGTGAAATTTGAGGGTCATACCTACATCCCCACAGTTCATCACAAGTCTTGTATTTCACACATTCTCACTTCAATTCAGACCTGCGTTCAACCTTCTCCCAGGAATTTTCACTAAGGAAACCTGATGTGCCCCATCTCAGTGTGGGTACCATTGTTGGTTCCTATAGAAACATAATCTATTTTTTTTTAAAGTACATTCATCCAGGCATTGAGAGGTCTGGGCCCTGCTCACTTTTATACACGTCTCGTGTTTCTTCACGATTCCTGAAGGCTTCTAGATTATATAACTGCTCCTCTCCAAGTCTCTGTCTACCCAGTTTGTTGAAATAGCCTCCAAGTTGCACTTGTACATTTTTCCATTTCCTGTGCACAGCTAAGAGTCATATCTCTTGAAATATTGCAGTAGTTTATTCACTTCCTTGATGATCTTAACATGGAAACTAAAACCTTCATGTTTCAAGAAGCCTTACATGATCTAGCTCTGTATCTTATGCTGTGTAAGAAGTCATTCTAAATCCCTGGAGCCATAAAAAATGTTTTCCTTTAACATTGGACTCACTGTGGTTAGTATTTAAACCTGACTGAGTTATTTTGTGCATTCATGATGTGAAGTAAGGGACTACTTTCTTTTTTCATATTGAGTAAGGCTGTACACAGGTTTGGTTGGCTTCTAGCTTTGGGTCTGTGCACAGCAACCCTATGCTAAGAGCTAAAGAAGTAGGTTTTTTGTGTGTGGGGAGGAGAGTCACATTGTATAGTCCAGGTTGGGCTAGACCTTGCTGCAAAGGCCAGGCTGGCCTCAGACTCAGAGATCTGCTGGTGAGTGTTAGGATTACAGGTGTATCACACCATGCCTTACACCTTACCCTCTCATAGTACCACAGGCCAGGAAATCAAGCCTAACACTTGGGGTTTGTTGTCACCCACATTACCTCCAAATTACAGCAATGAGCTTCACAATATGCCAATATGTTCAGTAAGTAGACCATTGCAATGGCTTACCAGAAAAGCCCTCCCAAGAAATCATATATTCATTTATACCTCAAACTGCTTCATCATTCAATTATGTTCAGTTCTGTGACCGTTTCTTACAAAGTTGCAGAGCATGTCTCTTTATGTTTAAAAATTAATTTTAAAATAACTTAAAATGCTTACTTTTATGAAAAGGTAAAAATTTGGGAGTGGGACAGATGGCTCAATGGTTAAGAGCAATTAAGTTAAGTGGCTCTTCTAGAGGATGGGATTCTCTACCCACATGGTGGCTCACAACCAACTATAACTCCATTTTCAGAGGAGCTAACTCCTTCTTCTTGTCACCATGGACACCAGGCACACGTGGGGAACACAGACACACAGGCAAACAAAACATTTACATGCATAAAATAAAAATAAGTAAATTTAAAAAATAATCAAAAGTTGAGAGTTTGTTTCGTGTTATTCTAATGTGCAGAATGGGCCTGATCCTCAGGGCCAGTTAGCTTTAACTGTCAGCTTGAAACAACCTTGAGCTGAGAAGGAACTCTCAAGCAAGAGGTTGCCTGGAACAGATTGGCCTGTGGGCATGACTGGAGGGGTTGTCTTGATTGTTAATTTATGTAGGAGGGCCCATCTTATTATGGGCAGCTTCATATCTGGGCAGGTGGTACTGGGCTGTTTGAACTAGCTCTGAGTCTACTCAAGTCATCTAGGGGCATCCTTCTATAGTTTCTGCTTTTCTTCCTTTACTGTGAATTATCTGGTCAGAAGCAATTTTGCCTGGAGTAGAGGGCAGGCCCACCTTCAAGTTCCTGCTTGAGTTTCTGCCTTATGACTAGTGGTGGACTAATGCATAGAAAAGTATGTCGAATAAACCCTTCCCTCCTCTAAGTTGTTTAGGTCATGGAATTTGTTACAGCAACATAATGAAACTAAAACAAGATCTATTTACTAATCTGTTCTCACCAAACCTATATAATTATGGCAAGTCTATCTTATTTGCATAGTGAGAAGTCCAACTAATTTATTATAGTTCAGGTTCTACTTATTACTTTCCAAGATCATCAAGATACTGAAATTTCTTATTCTTGGGTTTGGGGGTTTTCCCAACATTGGTTATATAATAACACTTTCATTCTTTCAAAAAACCAGAAAGAGATTTCAAAATCTGTTTGCCTCATCATACAACACATGTTGCTAAACCTAATCACCAAGATGTGCTCCATCCCACTACAGAAATAGGTATGGAGTTTCATACATAACTTGAATATTTATAGCAGGCATCTCTGCCTTGAGGATGTATTTTTGGCAAAGGTGTGAGAACAGAAGTAATCCTGTACTTCCAGACCTGGCCCATGGAAATTCCCATTCATGGTTTGGCTGTTTCCGACAGATTCTCAATCACTGGGGTGGTAAACCCAAGGGTAGTCTTATAAGAAGCCCATTGAGGATGGAAAAGTGGCTGCCAGTCTGGGCAAAGACTTCACAGTGCATAGCAGCTAATGCAGAAGCCTGTTCTGTGCCAAAGTCATAAAGTTGTTCTTGAAGGAATTGAAACTTGAGCGCCCTAGGCGATTTGAGGTTACCAAATCTAAAATAGCAGGAAGGGAGGATTTATAGTCCAAAGTCTGGACAAGTGTGTTATCATTTTAACTCAAAATTTAAAGATAAAATTACATCTAATACCTGAACGGATATGTGTTTGGAGAATATCCATGTTACATTTCCTTCATACCGTGCCTGTTTCCTTTGGCATGCTATCTGAGAGCGGTTACTCCAGTCAGAACAAACCTGTGTGCAGCTCAAGTTAAAGGAAGAATCAGTTTACATTTCTCAGGGCTCGTGCCCCCCTCCCACTGCCCATGTAATGATTTTCATGCAGGAGCAGTAACTGTTGCTTCCAGGGTTAGAAGTGATGACCACAACCCTGGAAAAAGCCAAGTATGTTATCTTCAAATCGGGTTCAATTGTCATGTTCTTTTTTTCCTCTTTCTTTCATTATATCTACAAGAAAGTGAGGGTGCTCAATTAATAACTATTAATTAATAACAACTTTTCACAACTGTCTGACTGAACGAGAAAGGTGTGCTCTCAACTTAAGTGTGAAAACGTGCTTTTGAATATGAATGCATACAATCTATAATCTGGGTAAGTGGGTCGGTTGCTAAGGAACACACCAGTGGAAAACCAATCAAAGTACCCTGAAGTGTAAACATGAAAAGAGTGTCATTAATTTTGCAATAGTTTCCTAATGTGTGTGGGTGTGGACATGGGTTATTAGGCTGAGCACTGTTAGGAATATAATGTCTAGAAAAGTCGATAACTTGATTTTACAAGATTTATCTTCAAGTTGGGCAAATAGGCATTTTAAAAATAATAAATTTAAGTAATATAGGGAAGAACCTAATAACTATAAGAATGCATGAGCTGGGGAGATGATGCAATATAGAGGAAGCTTATAGCTCTTCCAAAGAATTCAGTTCCCAGTGCCCATGCTGTGTGGCTTAGCATTGCCTGTAATTCTATCTCCAGGAGCTCTGATGTCCTCTTCTTCTAACCTATATGGTAACCTGCACTCCTGTGGCACACATGCGCACACAGTCATATGCATACACACACACACGCATACACTCACACACGTAACAACCACACATAATTTTTAAAGTTTACGTAGAATTTTCTGGTGAAGTGGGCATAGGAGGTTGCTCTGAGAAAGAATGAACAAAATTAGATCTAGACTGTGAGTAGGAACTAACTAGGTGAGGTGTAAAAGATACCATTCTAGGAGATGCAGCATGTCAATTCACAAATTCAAGGAATGGAAGGATGCCCAGAGTGACTAATGTACAGAGAGAGCAGAATGAGTCAGTGAGATACTTTGAGAATGGCTGGATGTGATGGTTCTGAACTGTATTCATTCTGGCTGTTCTGAAAAAGTGAATTTTACTACTCTATGGTGGTTGACTTGAAAATAAGGGGGGATTATAGCTTGAATTCAGGTAATACTGGCAAAACTAAAGAATAAATATATAAAAAATAATAAAGATAAACATACTTCCTTTAAAAAGTGTGTATATATATATATATTGAAAGGAACAAATAAAAAATGACTTGACAATTGAGATTATATGGAGATAGATAAACTATATAGACCACATGTGTAAGCATGACTTACAGATTTTTGTTTTCTACATTTTTCTAAAAAACACAAGACTATAAATCAATAAATATAATTTTGCTCAAAAAAATTCCCACCTACAAAAATAGCTTATCAGTTTAGTTATCAAAATTTATTTCACTGTGTCTCTTGCTCTTAAGCCATTACATCATGAGTTTTTTCTTAGTTTTGTTCAGTCCATTGCTTGAAAGACTTTGTTAAGCTGGTTGAGACCAGAGCTCAAGTCTAACCTCAGCCCCTTCTGAAACACTAAGATTGTCCAGATGAGGGTTTCACTGTTGGAATAAACTTTTTGTGCAGTATGAGTAAGTTAACCAGAGACATTCTGAATAGTTCAGTATTGGAAATGCCTGGTTCTATTTTCACAAATACTAACACAACTATACAATGAAGTCATAGAAGTATTTGAGTGTTATTGCATTAAATTATGTGATGACTAATCTGGACTCTCAACTTGATTGAGACCTGCCTAGGACACTAATAAAGCTGTCTATGGTGGCACTTCCAGTGAGGATTGGGCTGTCTATGGTGGCACTTCCAGTGAGGATTAACTGAGGAGACAGATATGCCCTCAATGTGGGTGGAATCAATCTGCTGGCTAGAACCCCAGATGGAATAAAAAAAAAGAATGAAAAGAAAGCCCCCTACTGCATGAGTGTCCTTCCCTATCCCTCCCTGTTTACCATGATGGACTGAATTCTCCAAAAACATGAGCCAAAATATATCTTTCCTTCCTCGAGTTTTCTCAGATGTTGAGCAACCGAAATGAGATACTCATATTAATATTTCTGCATGAAAATATTCACATAAAGAAAAGGTGCAGGCTGGGCAGTGGTGGTGCACGCCTTTAATCCCAGCACTTGGGAGGCAGAGGAAGGTGGATTTCAGAGTTCGAGGCTAGCTTGGTCTACAGAGTGAGTTCCAAGAAAGCCAGGACTACACAGAGAAACCCTGTTTCGAAAAACCAAAAAAAAAAAAAAAGTGCAATATATTGACTAAAACTTAACATTATTGAATGATTTACATAGCTTTAATGCCTTTGTTTCTAGTTGGCTGGTTGGAGGGAGGTATAGATAGATACAGAGACATTAAATTCTATATGTAAAGATTTCAAATCATGGATATTATTATTATTATTATTATTATTATTATTATTATTATTATGAAGCTTCCCCAGTATTATCTGGTCTCTACTTAATAAATACATTTTAGTTATAGAATAAAATCAATGAGTAGGTAAAGAGGACCCAACTTCTGAATGTATTGGAATTCCAGCAGAACTTTAACATTTGTAAGCTTTGAAGGGTCTTCCTTTATCCTTAATGCCAGATGACATTTAACTGGTCACTGTAGGCTCACAATATGGTGAGTTCATCTTCGATATACTTCATTTTCTAGATAGGGAAACAGAAAGACACATATACGCCCCAAAAAAGTAAGTGACATAAAGGATCATACTTTGGAAGATTGAGTCCAAAGCATATGTGCGTATATGTATATGTATAAATATATATGTGTGTGTGTATGTGTATATATATATATACATATGTGTGTGTGTGTGTGTGTGTGTGTGTGTGTTTGTCTGAATATGAGTATTGGTGTGTATATATGTATATTGGTGTGTGAGTATTAGTGTATTTGTGTGTTTGTCTTTGTGTGCATGTATATTAGTGTGTATATGTTCATTTTCATGTGTATCTATATTGGAGGTATGTATATATATATATTAGAGTGTGTGTATTGGTGTATATGTGTATGTATTGGTATGCATGTGTGTGTGTTTGAGTATGAATATTGGTTTATGTATATGTATATTGGTGTGTTTTTATTAGTGTATTTGTGTGTTTGTCTTTGTGTGTATGTATATTAGTGTATTTGTATGTATTCGTCTTCATGTGTATGTATATTGGGTGTGTGTGTATATATGTTGTAGTATGTGTATTAGTATGTGTATATATTGGTGTATACACACACACACACACACACACACACCAATATATGTTGGTGTGTGTGTGTGTGTGTGTGTGTGTGTGTGTGTGTGTTTAAGCCAGAGAACAACCTCTGATGTTCTCAGGCACCACATCCTTGGTTTTGAGATGGTGTTCATCGGCCTGGAACTTGCTAACAAGGCAGGTTGGCTGGAACAAGCACTAGAGATCTATCTACCTCTGCCTTCCCAGTGGTAGGGTTACAAGTTCATGCCCCCATACTTAGCTTTTCTACAGGATACTGGAGATGGAATATAGGTCCTTCTACTTGTAGGACAAACACATTACAAACTGAAGCATCTTTCCAGCTCCCGGATCCTATGTATTCAATCACTTAGCTATCTTTTATAGTCCATTCATATATCTTTGCTGTTGTAGTTTGCTTTCTCTTGCTGTGACAAAAGACCATGGCCAAACACATCTTGAGGAAGAAAGGATTTATATGCCTTACAGATTATAGTCCATAAACAGGAGGGAAGATAAGGTAGGAATTCAGGGCAGGAACTTGGAGGCCTGAGTGGAAGTAGAGATTATGGAGGAATACTGCTTGTTCTCAGGATTTTCTCACCAAGATGATGTTTTATACAGCCTAGGACTGTCTGCAGAGGTGATGCCATTCACAGAAGGCTGGTTCATCTGGCATTATCATTAATCAATAGAAATGTCCTGCAGATTTTGACAAGTCTGCTGATCTTAGACAAGACATGCCAATCTGATAGAGACATTTTCTCAAATAAGGTCTCCTTTTCCCAAATGACCTAGCTTGCTTCAAGTTGCCCAAAACTAACTCATAACACATGGCAAAGCTTGATACTCACAAGCAGACTCCACTTTTCATACGGATAATGCTGACAATACTTAGTTATTAAGGGTGAGCTGTGTTTTGAGGGGGGAATAATTTGAAGTGAGAGCATATACTCCTGAAGTAGAATAATTTGTCTCCAGGGGAAAATCCAACTACATTTCCTTCCTCACTAATGAGCTACCTTACTCCCTCAGTGTCAAACAATATCTAGTCAACAGTGCTTTTCCAGAGAGACTAGTGATGTATTTTCTGAACAGAATGCATCTGTAGCAATCACCACTTGCTCTGTAGATTTGCAGAGCATATCTTTCTTTTCTGCTGTCCAGACTTCATATTCTGTTTTTTACTTTTTACTGGCTCTACTCTCTCCATTCCTCAGATTCATTTTTGGTTTTATCTCAGGCTGATTTAGGTTAGAGTCTTCAAATTTAGATTAAGTACTAAAAGAAAAAATGTCAGAGAGTTTTAAATCCTTGGCTAGATGTTCCGGTGACATAGGCCAATCCATTTTGTCTTTTCTGCCCACTTTATTCCTTGGTCCCTTGTCCTGAGGCTTAATGGAGGTTCTTCTACTTAGTTAGCAAAGCAAGAATCAAGGTGTTCCTCAGGTCAAGGGAAAAAAGAGACTCACATCTATGTGGGTTTCATCAGTATTGACTATTATTCTATTTAAGTCTGAGTAATTCAACTTTCAGTTTCCTACCACTGTGAGGATCATTCTAATGACCAGGCATGCCCAATAACCAGATTCAGACCACTGACATAAGCCTCATCCTTTTGCAGTATGGAAGTCTACATAACTAGTTACCACTGATAAACTATTTTTATACATCTCAGTTCAGTTTTGATAAGAGCCAGAGTTAACACAGACTCCCCAGGTAAAGACCCCCATATGACTCCCATATGACCGCCAGCCTTTCAGAAACCAGTCACAAATCCTCAGCTGACACCTTATGGCCAAGAAGGTTTCTCAAAACTCCTTCTACAGCTTGATACTTTGTTCAGCTGGCTTCCAGGACTTGGGACAACACTTCATCAGTAGGGAAGACACAAATGGAGAGGTTGAGAAGGGTCCCAAGGTGCCTACTCGTTCATGGAATTTGCACTAGGACCTTGCAGCTCCAGTCTACATTACAAGAAGCAAATTTTGATCAGACCACCTGTTCTAAACAAGCTATTAAAATAACCAAATTAATAAGAACTGGCAGGAAAGGGAGATTTGTACACTGTGGCTACACTGAGAAGGGAGATGAGATCCAGTCAATCTCCACACACCGCTGCTCCCACTACACCCATCCCCACTCCCATCCTCACTGTCACCATAAATGGATGGTAAGGAATATGCACACATGAACAGTCCCAGTCAAATGCCAATGACCAATCACGGTCTGTCTCATAAAAAAAAAATATAGACATGAAGATGGTCCTTCAAATACCCTAGATGCCACAGAAAACAAAAATTAAAGCTTTCCGTACAATCATAGGAGTAAAATAATTAAAATAAAACAAATTTAAGAATTTAAAAACACAACTCCACCACACCATTGCCCATGCAGGGCCTTTTTAACTTTAAGTCAGTCTGTTTCTCTGCCAATCTATCCCTCAGCCTCCAGCTTTGCCCCCCCCCCTTTTTTTTTAATTAGGCTGGGTGCTTTTGGAAGCTTATCATCCATTTTTTTATACCACCTTCCAATTCCATGTTTACAATGGTTGCAAAGGAGAGGACATTTTCTACTAAACAACATGGTTTATTGGCCATCTTGAGAAAGTCATTATACACAAGAAGTGAATGAAAGTTAGATTTATTCTGTATGCAGTAGAAGGTAATCCCCTGTGTTCAGTTCGGTGGATTCAGGAAAGATTTGTCAGTCGCTGATACCTTAAGAGACTTAGAACCTGAAGCAAATTCCAAAGAGAGTAATGGAGAGGCAGAAGAAAAGCACTTTGGTGTATGCGAATGTCAATTCAATATATATTATAACAGGAGTCTTATCGGGCTTTGCCTGTGATTCCTAAGACATAACTTTAAAGCTAATGTTTACATAATTTCAATCTTTTTTTTTTCTTTCAAGTGACAGGAATGTCCTGAAACTACCTTCAGCAAAACCAAAGAAATCTCAGTAAGGATTCAAGATCGCCTGACAGAAGCAAACACTAAGAGTAATAACTTTTGTCCCAAAGAGGCTAGTAATTTAGAACTAGATCGTCAAAGATCTAAGAATTTGTCAGCGTGTCTCACACTTGCACTTCTTTTCATGCTTGACTTTCTATTTTGCATGACATCAAATGGTAAGGCTGCCCCTTAAGGTTATACGAGTGGCTTAGTCACTACACAAGGGTGTCCAGCCAAGGGATACCGCTTCTGCTAGCAGAGCTCTGAACCCTCAAGGCTGAGCTGACTTAGAAGGAACACCTCTCCAGGTCTCTGAAAGAAAGCATATGGTCAAACAGAATCCCCATCAAATTTGTCATGGGTTTATATGTTTTGAGTCTAAATCATGCCCTTACCTTGGTTAAGTGAAATAGTCTGAAACTTTACCAAATTCAAGTTTGCTTCGATGTGCTGTTCCATCTGTCTTAGCTCTGGTTCAGAAGGTAGGGGTGTATGAGTTTGTTTGGTTTTTGTTGCAAATTGTATAGATTTTGAAGGAAAGGGTATTATTCAGAATAGCTCTATGTCATTTTTATATTTCAGACTGTTCTCAAACATGAAAGATTTCTAACAGTAAATTGCTTGTCCTGTTTATACCAGAATGGGAACTATGCCAAATGCTATGGATGTGATCTCACTCTGGAGGAAGTGCTGGGTTTGCTTTTTCTCTACATGTAGAAAATCCTTTATAGGTGAGCCAAACATTTTCAAGGGACTCTGAGATCCATCTCTTTTTCAATTAATAGTGGTGTGATAGGTTAAAAAAAATTCAAAATAATCAAATAAATATTCAGAGCTTCTACCTCAGAGTTTCATATTAATAACACATTATTTAATGTGAGAATGCATCTGTGATACATTGCATGGAACACACACACGTATATACATACACACAGATATATGTATATACACAAACACACACACACACACATATATATATACAGATATATGTATACACATACATAACACACATACATATGTATATATACATATATGTATACACACACATATATGTATATATATATATACAAATATATATATATATTCATTGTCTAAAATTAGCATCTTACTGGAGATCACGTATTTTATCTGATAGCTTCCCCCTTTTTACAAGTTGAACCCTATATTATTATTGTAGGTGACCAAAATATGTAACCCTAAAGTAAGAATTTTGCTTAGGAGCATAGATATGGGGGTGTTCTCTGTTCTTCATTTATTTGCCCCCAAAGACTTAATTTGTAAAGCTAAAAGTTTTGGTCTCTTACATCTGAGATGATACCAAAGGGACCTCCACTAAATGGCTTTGCCTGCCATTCCCTGGCTTATACCGAGGTGACTGTCCATAGTCTCTAAGCTGTTTTAATTTGCCTTCTTGTATCTGTAAAACGTGCTGTTCTGGGGACTGAAAAGCTGGCTGGATCAGTGGTTAAGAGCACTTATGCTCTGCCAGAGGGCAGGAGCTGGCTTTCCAGCACCATACTGGGCAGTTTACAACCACCTATAGGTCCAGTTCTGAGTACCTAGTGCCCTCTACTGGCCTCTGAGGGCACCCACGTATGTGGCACACATATATGCATGAAATATAAAAATAAAAACAAAGTGTTTAAAAAACACAACTATAATTGTTCTTTTGTTAAGCTATAAACTGGAAACTAAAACCATGTTTCTGAGATACTCATTCTCTGGATGTCTGCCCTGCACATATGAAGTAGACATGTGAAGGTCTTTTGTTTAATTTTTTTCTCTTGTTACTCTGTCCTTAGGTACAAGGGTCTGTGGGTACCATTAAACAAAACACTCTAGCTCTCTTCCCCACATTTCCAGATGCAAATTAAGCTGAAAGTTGTAGTCAAGAAAATAAAAACAGACACATAAAAGTCATTACTGGTGATCTACCTTAAAATAAGATATAGAGTTATTCTAGATGAATAAAAGTGGTTTATGGGGTTTCCTTAAATAACATGGATGAAGAATGACAGGTTACTTTGCTTTCAATAGTACTATATGTGTTTTCAATAACAGTGAAGGAAGTGTTTTGTTTTTAAATATAATTAAATACACAAGCTATCTTCCTTTTCAGAGTGGAAAGAAGACACAGGATATAGCCACTCATTCTTCTTCTTCTTCTTCTTCTCTTCTTCTTCTTCTTCTTCTTCTTCTTCTTCTTATTATTATTATTATTATTATTATTATTATTTTAGTACTACGTTTATTGAAAATACTGTAATGCTGTTAAATCAACTACATAGAATTATTGTAAATTATTTATATACAGTCATTTAAAAAATCTGGTTTTGCTGTTATCAAAACTAAAGAGGGAGATTGGTCTGTATTTTTTAAAATTGCTAGTGGTGTTTAACTCAAAAATCTGAAGGATATGTGTGTCATGTAAAGTGATGTGCAACTTAAAAATTGTTATTTAAAAATACAAAGAATACGTGTGGACTCAGAATTAATCACGTACTTCCAGTAAGAGTATAATCTTTGTAATATATTAGATAAATCTTATTTTCCTTTATTACTAAAAACAAAATCCACTATGATTATTTTTGTACAATCAATAAGTACTTTATTGTCTCATAAAGTATATTAGTCAGAATATATAACTTAAATTTAACTCTTTTTAGCTGGGCAGTGGTGTCACATGCCTTTGATCTCAGAACTCGGGAGTCAGGGGCAGGCAGATCCATGAGAGTTTGATGCCAGCCTGGTCTACAGACCAAGTTTCAGAATAAGCAAGACTTCACAGAGAAATTCTGTTTTGAAAGAAAAAAAAACAGCAATAACAATAACAAAATCTAGTTGTTTTTATAACTCCTGGCAAGTCATATTATGATTGTGTTAATCAGGGTTCCCTAGAGAAACAGAACTGAGATGATAGAATTAGGATGTATTAAAAGAAGATTTATTAGCTTGGCTTACTAGATAACTAAACAGTGGCTGTTTTCACACGGGAAGGGCCAGGCTATGATTGCCTCAGCAGTCACTATTTCCCCAAGAGCCTGGAGGACCTAGAGAGTCGTTGAGTCTCAGCCCATGTTGCAAGGCTAAAGAAGGTGAGTCCTGATATCAGTGAAGAATGGCAGCAACTGGGACAGCACCAACAGATGTATTCACCAGTGAGACCTGACAGCAAGCAGCAAAGAGCAAAAGAGCAAAAGTTTTTCCTTGGGACTTTTGAAAAATTATATATATAAATGAATTATATATATAAATAAATTATATATATAAATAAATTATATATATAAATAAATTATATACATATAAATAAAAAATTATATATATATATGTGTGTGTGTATGTGTGTGTGTATGTATATATATATATATATGTCACTGAATGGTACTGCCCAAATTAAGGGTGGATTCTCCCACTTCAATTAACCTAATCCAGAAAGTTTAGTACCACTCTGCCCAGAGGCTCTTGGTAAATTCCAAACCCAGACAAACTGATAACTAAGATCAATTTCACTGTGATCTAAATCAAAACAGATGTAAAGTAAACAAGCAAATTAATTAATAAGAAAAGCAGTGTTAGAAACGGAATCTTGAGAGTTTTTATTTACCTCCTTGAGTAACATACATAAGGTGCTAACAGCTGTTCCTCACGCCTATATGACACACAACAATAAAATATAAATGTAATTTTTCTAAACTTTTTGAAACAGTTTCAAGACAGGAAGGACTAATACTCATCTAGGGTTTGGGATTCTCTGCCTCACTAAAGAAATGATCAATTTTAAGAATTAGCTGGAACTGCTACTCAGCATTTTATGCAATGAAGAATTCATCAACTGTGATACAATGTATACAAGAGTATGGAAAATATCCACTTGCCTTTGGGTAGAAATACATTTTGTAAATAATAGGAATGTTTCACTGTCTTTGTGGAGAACTCAGCCTTGAAGAATGCTCAGAAGACTCCACCTCTGGAGGCCTGGTGAAATGTGTGATTCCTTTTAATATTCCTGGAGTCCTCACAGCACACATGGCAAAGCCTCTGGTGAATTTTGAAAAGAGAGATCAGGGTGGGTTAGTCCCAATTGCAATTTGATGAGTTTCTCAGACAGTCACAGTGGAAGATAATGCGATTGAAGTGACACTTGGGGATAAAGAATGGAGAACTTTGGAATATTGTGCATACAAGAAGCCAGTAGGAGACTGGAAGCATTTGTTCAGAAAAGAGACTGTGGCAAAAGAAAAGGAGTTGGTAACAACAAACTCAGCAGCCTTACCTTAGATGGATGGGCAAGTACTTGGTAATGTGAAGCCAGGAGCTGAGAGTATGCTAAATAATAATAATAATTACAGATGTGACCTTTGGAGGATGCTTAATACATTCTGGGGCTTTACAAGGACAGCTACGCAACTTGTAATATAATAGAAACTTTTTGAAAATTCTTCAAAGAATTGAAATTTGCAACCTACTGGCATTACAAATTTGGAAACAGCAAAAGTTCCAGAAGAGGTTGCACTGCCAAGATGGGAGTTAAATGTCACCTGATAGCATCTAATTGTTGGTCATCAGAACCTTGTACATGGTCTAAAGTCTTGAAAGAGTATTTAATCCTAACCATAAAACTAATAGGCAGAGTCAGGTCTCAAATTTTGAATGGGGGGCCAGGGAACGATAAAATAGTGGATTGGCATGTTAGATGATCAAATATTTAAAGGCTGACCCAGGCAATGTGTTATTAAAGGTTAAAGGTAGTAAAATACAGTAAGTAGAACACAATAGGGAAGATCTGCGATGTATTAAATATATGTTCTGTAACAATTTGCAGTGGTTAAATTTTGGTTAGTAGTGAGGACATTTTGCATACTTTTAGTATTCTGGAAAGGTCAAAAGGGTCAAATTGTCATGTGGAATATTATATGGGAGTAGTTATATGCAAACATATACTTTCAGTGGTCCAGTGCATACATAGGAATAGAGAGATGGCTCAGTGGGTAAAGGTGCTTGCCATGTGTTCTGGTTTTAGTTTGTCGCTATGGCAAATATCATAACCAAAATAACTCAGAGAGGAAAGGGTTTATTTCATTTGACACTCCAAGCTCACAATCCATTATTAAGGGAAGTCAAGACAGACACTCAAGAAAAGAACCTGAAGAAGAAACCACAGAGAAACTCTGCATGCTGCCCCACTCACTGGATGATGCTCAGCTGGCTTTCTTATATAGCCCAGAGCCCAAGACTCCCCACCTAGGAATGGTGCCTATGATGGGCTGGGCCCTCATAAATTGATTCGCAATTAAGACAATTACGTTCCATAAACATGCTCACAGGCTAACATGATCTAGAAAATTTCTCAGTTGAGGTTCACTCTTCCCAGGAGACTGTAGGTTGTGTCATGTTGACAATAAAGGCTACCCAGCACATCATGTAAGTTTAAGGACCTGATTTTGAATTTTTAGAACCTGTGTATATAAGCCAGGTGGGTGAGTATGAATACCTATTCCTGGTGCTTTCATGGAGAGATGGGAGGCAGAGACAGGAAAATTTCTGGATCTGGCATATGCAGCAAAAAAGAACTAAGAGTCCCTGACTCTAATATGGTGATAGGTGACAGCCGACACTCTTACCGTTACATGCATACTATAATACAAGTGTGTTTGTACAAATGCCTATCATGTATTTGTTCACACACTCAGAGCTACAACATGCAATTAGAGGCAATAAACTTAGAGGGAAGAATTCCAAAGGGAAGAAATGATGGATGAAAGTATAAACTTAACCATTGTTTTTGACAAGATATTATTCATGGGTAACTCCGTTAAGCACAATTATGTAAATGATCCCCAAAGTATAAATAGTCTCTGGCAGTGTTTAACCATTCAAATACTGGGACCAGTTAAAAGTGGCTTGGATTTTACCAGAACTTATATTTTTGTCATGGAATGATAATTGAGAAAGGTGAAAGGGAATTAGAACATCTGGGGAAAGTTGGGGTAGGTATGCTCAAAATACATTGTATATGTATGAGTATTCAAAGAAGAAATCAAAAGTACTAAAAACAGTCATATAGTAGGATTATAGAGTAACCAGGGTAAGGTGACACATGAAGACATGTGACATGAGTGAATCATGGAGAGGAATGTTCATAAAACCACAGATACTGTGGGGACAAAGGGATTTGAAAAGAGGCATCTCAGGTCACATGGTTATATCTGAAAGTTGATAGACTGATGACACACAAGGCATAAGAGTGAGGGGCACTGACCTGAAGACCCGAATGTGGTCCAAATGAGTGAAAGACATTGACCTGAAGGTTTGCATGTCGTTCATTGAGTGAACGATGTTGGCCATAAGGTCTGCATGTGGTCCAACAAAGCACACAGATGGGTGGGAAAATGTGATAAGGGGTTTCAAAAGATGTGGATATTTTGAGAGGAAAGAGTACTGACAGTTTGGAAATCACAACTACAATCAGATTTGCCTCCATCTCTACACATTCATGGACTTTAGAGTATAGGAGGAAAAAAAAAATGTCTAATCTTCCTTTGGAAGGACCCTAGAGCAAGAAATGCTTTTATGCACCTTTTAAAAACAAAAATCTCAGTGAAGAAGTTAGGAAATAGAGGCACTTTCCAGTAGCAAGAAAGCAGTGCTGGTGATCACAAATGTGGGATGTAAGGTCATATGATGTGGTAGTTTGAATAGGTATGGCTCCCATAGACTCCTGTATTTGAATGTGTGGCCCTTGGGGAGTGGCATTATTAGGAGGGTGACCTTGTTGGAGTAGGTGTGGCTTTGTTGGAAGAAGTGTCACTGTGGTGTGGGCTTTGGGGTCTCCTGTGCTCAAGCTCTGTCCAGTGTGGAACAGTCTCCTGCTGCCTGAGGATGTAGATCTTGCAGCTCTTTCACCAACATTGTGTCTGCCTGGACACTGTAATGCTTCCCACCAGGATGATAATGGAGTAACTCTCAGCTCCTCCTCCAGCACCATGTCTGCTTGCATGCTGCCATGCTCCCTACCGTGACCATAAGGGATTAAATTTCTGAAACTGTAAACCAGCCCCAATTAAATGTTTTCCTTTATAAAAGTTACCCTGGTTATACTGCCTCTCCACAGCACTAGGACAGAAGTGGAGAGAAGGATGAAGATAAACATCCGTGAAACTGGGTTCCTTGAGAAAATAGGTTTCTGATGATGCTACCTGTGAGCTGAAATTGAAGCACAATGGGTTTTGCTTTGGAATTCACAGAACACTCATGCAGTGGTGTAGTGTCGTTGATCTCTCCTGCTGCTGTAACTAGAGTAGTGGGGAGGAGGTGTTCTCAACCTTGAGATGTCAGTACAAGGGATGTGTAGAATCTAAGTCTTGGTGTTAATGGTAGAGAATGACTGTTACCCAGTGACCTTATCTTTCCATCAAGGGCCTTTTCAGTGTCTCTTGTAACTAGAAAATCTCCCACAGAGCCTCTAAACCCGAAAGTCCCTTTCTCTATGACTCCTTTGCAAATCTGTATACTCCCATAATGAGTACCTCAACAATTTGAAGTTCTGTACAACTCAGCTTGGCATTTATGTGCAATTACGTTTATCTGATGTTTCCATCCCACTACAATTCAACCTAAGAATGTGGTTTAGGTTTATCTGTGGCATAGAGTGCATTGTGTCTATGAGCTGTGTCATGAACTCAGGACCTGCTAGGCAGTTACTCATCTTTGAAGAGTAACTAAACAGAGACCACATCTGCTGTATGAGCATGACTGCTAGTTTTTGAGACTTTCTGTTGAGTAAGCATTGTGATATATATGTAAAGCTGGCTGCATAGTTGCTATGTTAAATTCTGCCCCTGTTTTTATTCTAAAAGACACGAGTGCCATTGAAATTGTAGCGTACACAGAGAAATTGTAAGCTACTAATTCTATTGTATTCATTATTTATTTGATATTTTATTTATTTGTTTTTATTTTATGTATATGTGTATTTTTACTGCTTGTATTTCTGTGTAGCGCGTGCACACAGTGCCTGCAGAAACCAAAACAGGACATCAGATCCCCAGGAATTTGGGTTATAGTTGATTGTGAATCATCATGTCAGTGCTAGGAATTAAACCCTGGTGCTCAGGAAGAGCAACAAGTTAATTTAACCACTGAGCAATCTCCCCCATTTTATTTATTAAAATAACTATTAAAGATGTCTTTCCTTAATTAAAGAGAAAAAAGACTTGGATATGGTCAAATTGTATTTTAGTTTATAGACAAAATATAGAAAGTGTACTGTTTAATTATAAAGTTGTTTGTGAATAGACAAAGGGCCATCAAATGCTAATTCTACACAATCAAAAAGAAATACCTAAATGCCTTTAAGTGCCATGATGTTTACAGAAAATTTGAAATAAGCAGTAAAATTGGAAGCTCTACTCTACACTTATGTCCGTAAATTTTTAACACATTTTTTTCAATGAGGCAAACTAACTTCATGTGCTTTTAACTTTGCAACACTCTCCTTACCTAGAGAAAGATGCTGTGAAATGGCCATGGTCCATGCCGAATTCACCTGAAGCAAAAGCCTGAAGGATCACTGATCTCACCCATTCTTTCTCATTTGCAGAGGGAATCATATCAAATTCTTTCCCTATGCAGGGTCTGAGTCAAGAGCTCTTTGGCCTTCTGGAGGAAGAAAAATATTGTGCAAATCTTCAAATCTTAGAAACAATGAAGAATTATACTTGTTTCTCTCCCAAAACATTGACAGGAGTATCATATTCAGTCTTGATAAGCAAAGGCATCCTAAGTAGTGATGAAAATACTCAGTGACTGGTATCAGTTGTGTGACAGTACGATGATTGTCCCTGGGCTACAGATAGAAATAACAGCAGCAGCAGCATGTTGGGAAATTAAAAATGCTTTTAGGCTTTATACTGAATAAATAAATATATGGTTTTATTTAATGAACTTGATTGAAATATCCAGCCAAGCAAAATGATTCACAGATACGACTACAGCCCATAAAATACAATGTCTTGAATTAGCTTGATTGTCAGCATTTGAATAGTCAGAAAACTGGTAAATCTTCACTCCATTTGCTGCTGCCTAAGCATCTTGGGATTTGCAAAAACCAGGGCAGTTGTAGGTTGATTATAAATTAAGTGGTTTTTCAGAGAGGCCAGGCTGATCAAATTAGTACTTAACTATGTGGGTAAGAATGTCTGAAAGAACTGTACTGCCTGCTCATTTCCTAATCTGCCCAAACTGCTGGACTCTTAACCTTCAGCTGTACTTAGCTTAACTGTTTGAATAGTCCATAATTGCAATGTAGAGAAATCAGATGAGGCAAACATGCAACAGAACAGCTAGACACATCTCAGTAGAAATTATTTTGTTGAGCATTGAGCTTTTACAGACAGCAGGAAGAAGTTTCAGGCTATCCACGGGTTATTATTAAGCCAATCAATAATAATCTCACAAATTCTTTGTCTACCTTAAATTTGAGTGGTGGAATCTATTCAAGAGAGCTTGAAATCACTTCCTGAAACCAACTATCCCACTGAGATGGTTCCTGAATGTACAGGTGTTAGAATAGAACAGGATTTGGGTTGACTAGATACGAATGAAACTGGATAGTACGGAAACATAAATGCAGCTGTTGTGTTTATGGGATCAACTTTGAATCAGAATGACAGTACGAAATGTTAAGTGTTTAGAACTGTCAGGCTGTATGACTAACACATCATGCTAAGGTGTTGAGGGCAAAATGGTGAGGTCTAGGAGGGATGGGAATGTAGAAGAGTCAAGTACTTTGATTCACATGTAGTAGGAACTAGAGTCTAAAATGTAGCCTAAAGAGTTACAGGTCATTATCACTGGTGGTAGTTATTTGTGGCTGTTTTATCACTTTTTAATTAATGTTTATAAACTAGAGTTTTCTACAAAGACCTTACACATGCCACTGATAATATCAAAATGGGGTTGAATGAATACACAGTCACAGGCAGATGGGACTTGTCTGGACTAGTAAGATGTTGAGTGGAGAGTGTCTTAGTTACTGTTCTATTGCTATGAAGAGACACCATGAGAAAGGGAACATATAAACACACACACACATACACACACACACACACACACACACACACACACACACACACACACACGCTTAATTAGGGTCTTGCTTATAGTTTCTGAGGGTTAATTTATGACCATCATGGTGGAAAGCATGGCACTGGAGCAGTAGCTAAGAGATAATGTCTTGATTTGCAGTCAGAAAGAGAAAGGAGGGGAGTAGAGGGGAGAGGAGAGGAATGGAGGGAATGGGAGGAGAGGAGAGGAAGGGAGGGGATAGAAGAAAAGGAGAGGAGAGGAGAAGAGGAGAGAGGAAGGGAGGGGAGGGGAGGGGAGGGGAGGGGAGGGGAGGGGAGGAGAGGAGAGGAGAGGAGAGGAGAGGAGAGGAGAGGAGAGGAGACAAGGCCTGGCATGGGCTTTTGATATTTCAATGTCCATTCCAAGAAACATATCTCCTTCAAAAAGGCCACACCTCCTAATCCTTCCTAAGAAGTTCCACCAACTGAGAAACAAACATTCAATTATAGGAGCCTATGCAGGACATTCTCATCCAATCACCAAAGAGAGTCAAACAGTTGTCCTACGCATAGGATTCCTAAAGGAATTTTTGATCCATATCAATAGTTCCAGGACTTCAGAGCTGGAATTAGGAAAATAGAGTTCAAGATCAACTTCTTCAGCTTCATAGTGAGAATTGGAGAAGAGCCTAGGTTACACAAAACCCTGTTCCAAAAGAAAAAAATATAGATTTCTAAGGTTTTCATTTTATCTCCATCATATACTATGTGAGTGATTAAATTAAGTTCATTTAGCCATCCTCAAGATGCCTATTACGTAGGGCCACTGTGATAAAAGTGAAATGTGTCGTACTCTATCTCAGACACAGAGCAGTCTCTTGCAAGAGTTAAACACTGTTTTTCTTCAGCAGCCGGTTATGCACACCTCACTTTGCAGTACTTTAAATGCATTTTTACATTCCTCAAAGGACACAAAGCTCCTTTACTGTTTAAAGTCTGTGGGCTCCGAATCACAGCCAGTAGGCGGTCCATGATCATGCGTGTGTAGAACTTATTCTCCTAAAGGATACTGGGAACATACAGGGCAAACTTAGAGCTTGAGACATTCAAAATTTTACCAAGAAGTAGACACCAATAACACACACACACACACACACACACACACACACACACACACACAATGTATCTCTATCTATCTATCTATCTATCTATCTATCTATCTATCTATCTATCTAT
>JANHMN010000001.1:30523736-30539779 GCA_030674055.1 Rhabdomys pumilio
ACACACACACACACACACACACACACACACACACACACACACACACAAAACTAAACTAAAAAAAAACCAAAAACTCCCAGATGAAAGATAACTCCAATTCTTTGGTGATCAGTCTTGCTTAGTTCTTCAAGACACAAAGAACCTCATTAGGGAACACCCTGAAACCCCTTTTGGTAGCAATCTGAGAAGTCAGAATTGTAACTTAGTCACATTTGCTATAAAGGTTTCTGAAACCATTTTTCCTTAGGCTGTTATTCTATTTCTAATAGCAGTGACCCAGGTTTGGATATAAATAGCATTGGGTATGACCTCAGTTCTTTTCCCAGACAAACTCTGGGAATCTCTGGGAAACAAGAATGTTAACTTTTACAGTAAGGCCTCTTACCTTCTAGCATCCCTGTGATCCAGACTTTGACCTTACAAATTATAGTTCTGGCTGATGCCCCTCAAGAATGATCCTGTATCTTATCTAAGTTTGTAAAGTACCCTTCAAAGACAATAGCATCAAATCCATCAATATCTTATATATGACTTCTCTAAAGACAATGGAATGTTGGACTCTTGGAGATGCTCATACTTACCATCAGCCCTTGTATTTAACTCCCATGCTTAAAATCTATATTTAAAATGTATTTCAATAAGCCCCAACTCTTTTTTTTTTCATATTAGGATGCCCTCAAATTCATTCTGTATCAAAACCATGGGTCCCAGTTTGTACTGAATTGAAGCAGTTTCTAAAAGATTAGGATAACTCCTCAGGCTGCTGTAGGAGACAGAGCAGAACTGTGCTTCCTGCCTCTCTCAATCTAGACCCCTAAAACCAAATACAACAGCAGTACCTAGGAATGTATTATTCATATGTAGAGATTTTCAAAGGTCAAACATTGACTTAGGGTACTGAAGGAGTTCCTTGCTGGTATAAAGGTTCATAGACAATGGAAAGATGTATTTAATTATTGACAGTTATTTTTCTAAGTGATCCTATATAGCTAAACTTTTTTGGAAAGTATCATATAGCTAGAAGTTATTGCTAGAAATAGCAAGTTATATTTCACTTTGCCTTTAAAACTGGCTATTGCTAGCCTAGTCAAACATGATGGATCCAGACAATTTCTAGAGCAGCTGGGTAATAAATCTAGTAGCCAACACATGTTTTTCACTGTTTTGATGATGCTTCCTATTTGATAGTAACTATAATGGCAGGCCAAACTCTCCAACAATTTGCCTGCTTTTGGCACACACTGATAGATTGATTGGCTAGCAGACTGGCTCCCTGGTTCCATGGAGTCTTCTTGATCTAAAAAAGGAAAATATTGATAGCTGGCTCAAGGGTCTTGATTCAGAAAGTTTGGTAGTCATAGTGGATGTACTTTTAAATTTATGCCAGCATTGGAGCCATCAAATTAAAGAATGTTTTTTTTGAGAAGGCCTCAAAATAAAATATGTATTTTATATTTGTTGCCATGGACATACCATTTGTTAAATATCTGTGCTTTTCTTGCTCAGAGCAAAAACTCATTAGCTAAAATCATAACAAAGAAAAGAAACTCTCATATGAATTTATAAACATTTGAGTAATTTTCATTCCACATGATATTTTTTCTAATGTTATTACTTGGAATATGTGTGTTGGGTAGCTACCGAGCTATAAAGTCAAGGTTGGACACCTCACTCATAATTAGCTTTGGACACTGCCTCCCAAATCCCTTGTAACACATCAACTTTAAATGTGAGGCAGAGGAAGCATTACAGTCCTTAAGATTTGTAGCAAAGCTTTGTTGGCACCCAAAGGAAAGTTGTCTCTTCCTGGTAAATCATAGCTTTGTTTGGTTGTTGTTGTTTGTCTGGTTGATTTTATTTTGTGGACAGAGCCTGGCTGTGGTAGCCCTGTGGTAGTCCTGACTTTGTGTGGTATCTTCCAACTTGGTATGCAGTTTGAGATGGTTCCAAATTTGTGATGAATTCTCCTGCCTCTGCCTCTTGAGTGCTACCATTACTGTAATGTACCACTATGCCTGTCATAGCAATCTTTTTGTTGTTGTTTGTGTGTGTTCGGATGTTTGTGTATATGTGGGTAACTACATATGTGCAGGGTTGGCCAGAGCACAATGTCAGGTGTCTATTACTCAGAAACCTTCAACCATATTTTTAAGACAAGATCCCTCATTGACCAGAACTTCCAGTGAGCCCCAGGGATGCATCTGTCTCTGCATCCCCAGTAGATAGTAGGGTTACAAGCGTCTACCACAGCTGAGTTTTCTTCCCCCTCCCACAACCCCCTCCCCCCCACCATGGGATCTAGTGATGGAATTCAGGATCTCATTCTTGCACAGTAAGCACTTTTGTAACTGAGCTGTCTCCTTGGCCCATTGCATGACCATTTTTTAGAGTTTAGATTGTGTTTCCTTTTCTAAAATTCTTTGTTGTTTGTTTGTTTGATATAGGGCCTCGCTGTGTAGCCTTGACTAGCTTGAAATTCACTAGGTAGATCAGGCTGATTTTGACCTCACAGAGCCCTGCCTGCCTCTTACTCTCTTTACTATAACTAAAGACGTATATCGCTAACCCCAGTTTTTAAAATTCTTTTAAATCTACTCTCTTACATGAGTTTCAAGTCAAAAGATCAAAAGCTGTCATACATCTGGCCATGGATAGAATACATGACAGTTTTAACTGTCCAAAAAATTGTGGATTGCCATTCATTTAGTGGAGGCTTTCTGACAAACAAGCAAACAAACAACACTAAAGACATATTATCAGTAGTTGCGTGGTGCATGGCAGAAACACAGCTCTACCCTACTATTCAAAGTAGCTGCAAGAACAAAGCCAAGAGTCCCAGTTTAGCTTGTGTGGAGTTGGTTAGGTTAAGCCGTGGGTCACATGAAGTTTGCAGGAGTTGAGCCAAAGGTTTATAGTCTTGTGACATTCTCAGAAAACTGAAGTTTTGTATCTGGGAAAGGAGTAAGATCATGTTTGCTTAGGTCTTAAGCATGGTTCTTTGCTATTTCAATATTCTCATTTGAAAACATCTCCATACAAAGGGAATGTTGTCTCTATGAAGGCCACCTCCTCCACTGAAATTTTGTTAACTATGATAGCTTAATGCTCAGATGGTGAGAGTCTTCAGGCAGATGCTGGTGTGAAGAGTTTCTTTCTCTTCTTACATCTTCTCTATTTTCCATTTTATATTCTGCCTCAAGACTGCCCTTCACTTAAGAGTTAACCTGAATTGGGTTGTCAATCATGTAGACAAGAAAATTGTCTCTTAAGAGAGCAATCTGCCCAAAGAAACTTTAAGAATATTATAGAGTCTCCATTATCAAGTAGGCTGGCACCATGGTTCCCTTTTCACTCTTCCTCTGGAAGAGTTCTTATATCTGCTCCCTTGTTACTGTCCACTCATGAAAGTGTTTTCTCTGCAATGGGCCCTTTTACTCTTTCCCATTCTCACAATTGGGAGTGTTTTACATTATCTGTAATCACTTCTGTCTCTTGTGGAACACTGTCTTCTAGCTTATATGGCTGTTGCCCTTTTGAAATCACAGGAGCTGTGCTAACTCACAGATGACCCACACAAGATGGGGCCCATTTACCATCCATGGTGAACAAGGGAGGGACTCCTGAGGCTGGATGAGCAGCAAAGAATTGATGAGTGTCTCTTACTGTTGCTGTAATGAAGTTCCAGATCAAAACAACTTAAGGAAGAACGGCTTGCAGTTCGAGGTAGAGTTCGCCATGCATTGTTGACAAGAAGACAGTAGGAGCTTGAAGCAGCTTGTCACGGGATTTGGAGTCAGGAAGAAGAAATGTAAAATAAGTGTTGGTGCTCAGCTAGCTTTCACATTTTTACACACTCCAGAACCCGAATCTAGTAAATGGTACCACTTATTCTTACAATGAATCTTCTGACTTCAATTAACCCAATTAACATAATTTCTCAAAAGCATGCCCAGAGGCTAAATAATAATGCACTGGAGTGTCTGGAGTTGTAGGTACTAGGTAGTTCCAGATTCTGTCAGGTTGGCAATACTAACAAGCATCACACTCAGAGCTTATTTTCTTTCTATAGTTTGTTTCTCATCTTCCTCTAAGTAACTTCTTATCAATGCTCTTGTAAATAACCACAATTAACACTGAATCACTGAGCTACAACTCGATAGAATGATTTCTGTTTCTGTCACTGGTACCTTGTTGTTTTAGACAGTCCAGATAATGACCTTTTATAACCATACTTTCTTTTAGCGTTCAATGAGTAAGTTTATTAAGTATATAGTTTATTAAGTATATAGTAAGCCAAAAAAAAATAATAAATAGCAAGTAGTGGAGAGAAGGATGGATGAATGGATAGACAGACAGACAATAAGTATCATCAATTGGGTACTCAAAGCATCCAGCAGAAACCAACTAGAGAAGTCTTTCTAAGGCAGTAAGCTAGAGTCTCGGGAAAAGCAGAAAATCCTGTTTTGTGAGACTTTCAAGTAAAAATATACACAGAGAGATGGCATCCTCAAATTGAGTGCTCACATCTCAACAGAACCCAACTGGGGAAGCTGAGGCAGTCAGGTCGAATTCCTGGTTGAGCTTTCTATCAATGGCTGAGCATCCCATGATTCAAATTCTGGCTTCTTTTTCAACTACAGGCAGTTTTATATGTAAGATGAACAACTGTAACCTTTGTTGGAAATGATCACCTTCTAGCTATTCTCAAGGATGGGGTACTTTATCCTTGGGTTGTTTTACTTTTTTTTCCCCCCTCTGGGTCATAGGGTCAGTGAAGCTAGGTTATCTACAGATAAGAAGCCTAGAGTACACTTGGATAAAGATGATGCTTGGGTCTGAAATGAGAGAGGCAGCCTCCCTTCTAGAGATAGTTTCTTTGTGAGATCAAACAGCATAAGACAATTTATCAATATAACATTTATTCCATCTGTCTGTGGTGAGATGTTTGCTACTGCTTCCTTACAAAAAGTTTGCACAACACTGTCTCCTGCACTATATTCTGAGTCTGTTCTAAACTCATTTGACAGAGAACAAGGGCCTGAGAACCAGGGGGTTGGGGGGAGCAGACTGAGATCCTGGTCTGATAAGAATCTTAACCATTAAGATAAATATTAGTAAGAACATTGAGTTTAATTTATTTTTCATTCCCAGTTTCATTCATCACCCTGATATTAGTAGGAATTATGTGCAGTTATTAATATTCAAAGGAATCTTATATATCCTATGTAGCTTAAATACTATCATTTACCAGTGTTATTCTAGAACTGTAATTAAAAATAATTGAATAATCAAAAAATGTGTACTTATGCATAATAATAATTTATGCTGTTCTCTTAGGAATATTGCTTAGGGAAGGAATATTGCATGTGTGTGTTTGTGTGTGTGTGTTTGTGTATGTGTGTGTGTGTATTAAAAGACCAAAATGCTTTGGGGAAGACATAATTTAAAGAAGTTCCAATTTGCATGAAATAAATGAAGTTAAATTTAAATCATGATGTTAAATTTAAATCATGATAGTCAACGGCTTGATGGAAAAATAAATATAGCATTTAGAGGTATAGCCTGAAGGATCAATGAGTTTCTATTTTTATACTGACTATCAATCAGGCTTTATATTGGAGTCATGGTGCATTTGGTTTCTGCAATTGACTTGTATAGTGCAATTCAAAGATCAATCCCTTTGCAGCTTACTCTTAAGAGGAGTTATTCTTTGCCTAGGGGGAATTCTTCTGTTAAAATAAAATAATCTCAAATGGATTCCATGTGAGATTATTAGGGCTGTCATCTAATGCTGACCTAGTAGCCTGCTACCTTACAATTAATAAAATTTTCATTATCTTAGTTTTCCGGTTTAATTTATATTGCTGTGATAAACACTATGAACAGAATCAATTTGACGAGGAAAGGTTTATTTTGTTGTAGACTCTCACAACACAGTCCATCATTTAAGGAAGTCTGAGCAGGAACACAAGCAGAAACCTCCAGAGGGCAGTTTTTGCTACACCGCCTTATGCTCCTGGGACGGTCGTGCTATTCCAGCAACCCACGCAGGGATCCACAGATGAAACGCACACACAGACATTAGCTTATTTTTAAAATGCCTTGACTACCTCAAAGGCTGGGCATTCCTAAATGTTCCCCAGCTTCTACAGGCCCAATAGGGGAAGTGAGTGGCTGGTTGGCTTTATCTCCTGCTGACAGTGAGTCCCATTCTTCTTCCCACAGTCCAGGCAATTCTCCCAGTCCTCTCTGGATTCTACCCTCTCAATTCTAAGTGTCCTTCCCCATGCCCAGCCATTGGCCACTGGTATGTTTATTGATAGACCAAAAACCAATTGATGACAAGGAATTTCAGTGTCTGGACACGCAGATTTAAAGCATTAACACCAATCTACAAGAGAAACCTAGGCAGGAACTGAAGTAGAGACCATAGAAGAGTGCCGCTTACTCACCATGTCTTGTTCAGCTCACTGTTTTTTTCTTATGCTCCAAGACCACCTTCCCAGAGTGAAATCATCCACAAGGAAGGGGACCTATCAACATCAATCATCAAGCAAGAAAGCATCCCATAGGCTTGTTTACAGGCCAATTTCATGGAGATATTTTCTCACCAGAATTTCCCTATTTCCAGATGACTGTATCTTGTGACACGTTGACAAAAGACTATCAAGGGCACTTGCTATTTCAATCTCTTCTACTATTTGAATAGTAGACACAGGAACCTCAACATCCCTGCATGTTTGAGGTATCACTCAAGTATGTGAAGCACTTCTCATGTGATCTACATTCTTGATTAAAATCTAGAAATATAGATTCCTTTTTTTTCTTTTTTGTTTTTTCGAGAAAGGGTTTCTCTGTGTAGTCCTGGCTGTCCTGGAACTCACTCTGTAGACCAGACTGGCCTCAAACTCAGAAATCTGCCTGCCTCTGCCTACCACTTGCTGGGATTAAAGGCATGCACCACCACCGCATGACGAAATATAGATTCCTAATGGAAGATAATATTTCCTGTTATGTATATAGTTTGCATTGGTTATCTGTTATCTATGTATTAGACTGATGAATTGAAAAACTCCTTGTAAAGAAGCTATTTCCCAATTGTTTTGAGGATTAAATGTTTTCCAAATCATGAACCCAAATGCATTGTGAGTTTGTACATATGCAAATTTATCAACTGAAATAAAACTTTAAAAAGTTAAAAATGTCTAAGATAACCTAGAAGGAGGAAATGTTTCGGGGCTTATATCTAATATCAGCTTCTGAAGCTACAGTGAGGGCACTGGAGAAAAGTTAAGTAAATTAAAAGAGTATGTCCAAAAAAGCAGAACATTCTCACCTGATTTTTTAATATTGTTAACATTTCAGAGCAATGGGTAAAGAGTTACTGTAGTAGTTTGAAGTAGTATGACCTCTATAGACTCAAGTGTTTAAATGATTGGTCCATAGGGAGTGGCACTATTAGGAGGTATGGCCTTGTTGGAGTAGATATGTATGTCACTGTGGGAACGGACTTTGGGGTTTCCTATGCTCAAGCTACATCCAGTGACAGTCTTCTGCTGCCTATGATCAAGATATAGAACCTTGAGCTCCTTCTCTGACATTATGTCTGCTTGGATGCTGCCATGCTTCCCACCATGATGATGATGGACTAAACTTCTTAAACTGTAAGCCAGCCACAATTAAATGTTTTCCTTTATAAGAGTTTCTATGGTCATAGTGTCTCTTCACAGCAAAGATAACTAAGAGAGTTATCTTTCAGAAATGATTAGTTTTGTACATGTTTACAGCAAAATCACACTATACATAAACATTAATTTTTGTATCTACCTATAAATAGTAAAGCAGCAAGTAGGTAGAGAAAAGCATAGGTAAGCATGTTTATGAATTTGCATGAGGCAACAACTTAGTTAATGGGGCACCAAAAGCATCATAAAAAATACTACCATGTTAGGTGGTGATAAAATAAAAAACATCTTTTAACTAGGGCACCATGAAGAAATGAGAAATGAAGAAGGTATTTATTGTTTTTGCAACTCACAGAAGCCTTGTGTCCAGAATTTACAATGAACTCCTTAAGAACAAATATGGGAGCAAAAATTATCAATTAAAAAACCAGTCCAGAGAATTGGACATAATTAAACAAGCTAATACCTTCATAGTAGATAGAGATAAAAAGGAGGTTAGTCGTATTAGGAGGGTTTTTGTTTGTTTGTTTGTTTGTTTGTTTGTTTGTTTTTTAAGGCAAAATAGAGTTACAACATCTTACATGCACACACTGATAGAATACTTACAATTAAACAAAATTAAACTAGTAATCTGAAGCACTGGCAAGGATGAATTAGTAAGATCATACTTTAGTGCAATTACTTTTTTAAATGACTAGACATTATTTACTAACCATGAACATATTTTTTTTTAGTGATTCAGAAATTCTATTACATGGCACATGATGAAATACTGAAAGTTATTCATAGCATGGTTTTAGTAGTAAAAACTAGAAACAATCCATGCCTACCAATAGCAGAATGGACAAATCATATAATGTTTCAATGAGAAAAAGAATATACTAGGGAATAGAAAATTTTAAGAGCCAGACAATCAGGAAGTTTGCTGTGAGATTATGTCTCCTAATAATGTTGGGGGCTGCACTCATGGAGTCTCACCAACATGAATGAATGCCTAGAAATGAGTTGAACTAGAACAACACTGGCTCTGCTAAAGTGGACTGGGGATGTGGTGAGGGAACCATGGGTCCTATGTGGGAAACTATAGCCAACTGAGGAATTCTAACAGTGGGAGAAATAGTCTTCTCCAAGGAAGAGCACAAAGGCTAGTTAACCAATAGTAAATGGTCAGCCCTGAAAGCATATATACATATATATATAGGTAATATTATATAGATTGAGCAGAATATATATGCCTCCTTGCTGTTTCAAAATTATAGTGTCCTTTTTCATTAACACACACACACACACACACACACACACACACACACACACACACTAATGTCCTCAAACCAACAAACTGAATCATCTCCAGCAGCTGGGATTCATATTGAGGGTAAAACAAGAAAATTAACCTGTGGTCTGGGGAGCAGAGATGAAGGGCAAGGCTATGTATTTTCATATGGGATGTGCAGGAACAGTAGATGGAGTTGTACCCTCTACGAGGATGGCAACTGTATTTGCTGAGGAAGAGGGATCAGCACAGCAGCATGTCTGAATGTGTCTACAAGCATGCAATGTGACTTGAAGAAGAAAGTGCTCATCATCTATTAAAAACCTAAAAAGAAAGATTCCAAAAAAATGCACAATAGCTGTGATGGCCTGGCTGCACAGTCTGACTTAGATGGAATTCTTTCTTATTCTAATCATTCTATGCTATTCTACCATTGTACCATTTGATCCTATTTTCCACATTTGATTCAGCTCATTGTATAAGAAAGGGAAAAATATGTGCACCAATTTCTAAGACTCTATCTTCAAAACAACGTTCTTCTTTAAAAAAAAATTAGCTCTGATGTGTGTGTGTGTGTGTGTGTGTGTGTGTGTGTGTGTGTGTATTAATGTACACGGCAGAGTGTGGTTGCAGATGTCAGAGGAGAGCTTGTAGGAGCCGGTTGTCTCTTTCTACTATGTGGATCCTAGGTTTTTTCTACCATGTGGAATTCAGGTTTTGGTGGTAAACAACTTTACCACTGAGCCATCTCACAGACCCAGTCTTTTTTCAATAAAATTTGTTAATGTTGAAGAAGCATAAAATAACTAGAACTTAAAGGACATATTTTTTTAATTGGATGCATTTTAATGATTTCTTATACTGAAGGGCAATTTTAGGTGATAGCTTAAGTGGAATACATTAGTTCTTTTCATAATCTTATCAGATATGATGAATACATATGCTTCAGGCATTCATTTTCTTTTCAAATCTAGATAAATAAAGCCTAGAACAATGTTTAAAGGTGACAGAAAATGCCATCCCAGAACAAGGCCCTTTGGCATGAAGAAAACATTGAGTTAATAGCACACAGGAAAGAACAACGGGTGTGACAAAGGCATCTGACCCTCGGGGCTTTCTGAAAGCAGAAAATAAAATGCCTTATGAAAGATATTGTTTCTTTACTGGGAGGAAAGTTGCATCATTATCACCAGGGAATGGGAGGTAAGACTGAGAAAAAACACACATGAATGCAGGCATGCACACAAGTACACAGACAGGGCACATGCACACATGCACACACCTGGAGCAGGAGTAGTGGCTCAGAGGATAAAAGTACTGACTGTTCTTCCAGAGAACCTGGGTTCAATTCCGAGCACCACATGGCAACTGGAAATCATCTGTAATTCTGCTCCTGGTAATCAGATGCCTTCTTCTGGCTTCAACACTAGACATGCATAAAATGCACATAATATACATTCTGGGAAAACACTCATATGCAAAAAAATAAATGTTTTTTTAATCTTAATTTCATCTTTCTAGTTGTTTTTATCCCAGTAACTCACTTAGCTTGAACCTCTTTCTCTTATCATAGTTTCATAATTTGTTACTCTGTATAACTGAGTGTGGAAGCATCCAGTTTTACCATTTCCATGTCATTGATTTCTTTACTTTCTTAATCTTTAAAAAATTATGTATATGTATATTTTGTCCTTATATGTATCTGTGCACCACATGCATGCGGTGTCTGTGGAGAGCAGAAGAGTATTTCACATCCCCAGGACTGAAATTACCAATGACTATGAATGAGCATGCTGGGAATCAAACCAGGATCCCCTGGAAGAGCAGCCAGTGCTCTTAACATCTGAGCCATTTCTCCAGCTCTGTTAATTTCTTATGAAGGCTCCCATCACCCCAAACCTATTAAACATAGTTCTGTGTCTGGTTCTTTTCCAAGGTCTTATGTCAGTTTTATGATCATTCCCAGACAAAAACACAAAGAAAGCAGAGATAAAGCTTGTCTCCTCACATCTTTACCTAATATAGGATAACTATTTTCAAACAGAAACCTAAACCAAAAGCAAACAAATAAAAACCTACCCATAGTATCACCAAGATGGCAATGATTTTGAAAAAATGGTTCTCAACCTGTGAGTTACAACCCCTTTAGGAGTTATCTATCAGATATCCTGCATATATATATATATATATATATATATATATATATATACATACACATATATATATCATAATTTATAACAGTGTCAAAGTTACAGTTATGAAGTAGCAGTGAATGATTTTATCATTGCAATTACCACAACATGAGGGACTATATTAAAAGTTCACAGCATTAGGAAGGCTGAGAACACCAAAAGGAAACCTAAATAACTTCACCCAGGAAGCTAAAGACAGCTCTTTTCTCAAAGCTACCAGCTTCTAACTATGGCATCATTTTTCTTCCTTCATGTGAGTCTTTCAAAGTGGAACCTTTAGAAAGCCTTAGCAGAAAGAAGAAAGGTCCCACTATAGGCTGTGACCTTGGTCATTCCTGCCTCACCCCATCCTAGATTGTACTTTATGGCATGCTTACAATAGTGCGTCCTCTTGCCAGAGTTCCTGTCCCTTTACACTTCTCTTCCAGTCTCACATACTGCAAAACGTGCCCAGTTCCCAAACCACATATCCCTGAACAGTTCCTGGTATGTATCTTATCTGCTAACCTAAGTGTGGGGTTGCAGTTCTGGCCACTCACAATCCTCAGGGTGGCCCTTTGTGAGGGCAAGTTGTTCTGCAACCTCCAACAAGCAAGACTTGTCAAGAAATATATTTTTTTTAACACTTGATTGTTGTGGATTGGTTAGGTATAGGGCAGAGAGGAGAAGAACTGTCCAGAGTTGTATGTATAGCATCAGGCTTAACCCCGCTGCCAAGTTTGTCTTGCTAGAGACTTCATTTCACAACTCACAAATGAGCCAGTGTCAATAATTATAGGATCATGGAAATTTAAATCCATAAAGACCAAAGACAACCGTCCAGCCAACTCCATCACCCAAAGTGAAGGGTTCTTAGTCTAAGTTACTTTCTCAAGATAATCTTTTAAGGGCAAAGACAAGATTGTGATGGGTTGGCTCTGGCTCACTGTTCCTTCCATCATTAAATGCTGCTGTTGTTCAACAGAAAGAAAAAATACTTGAGGTGGGTAATGAGTACTAAAGTTCCTTAGGATAACTTGTTAAGTCCAAACGTGAATACAGTGTCTGAGGTACTATTGCATAGTGTTGTTATAGAAACCAGAGTTTAAAATAAATTCTAATCTAGCTTTAATTTTTGATAGTCTTTATGTCTTATTATATTTTTAAAAACAAAAAAAGGACCATTTTGGTAAAGTAATGTATAACAAAAAAGCCTCATGATTTTGAATAGTGGAAAGCATAAAATCCAAATTACTGCAGGTCTCATTATAATGGCACTAAAGAATCACCTCATTAGTAGTGATTATCTGGGTATTAATAGAAGTTCCTGACCTGCAAGTGTTCAGGGAGATCTGTAGCATCATGCTGCCTCAGGGAAGAATACATTTAAAAACCTTCATTTTAGTATTGAAGGAGCAAGTTGAAGGAAGAAGATTTATGACATACTGAATGATGAAAATAGGTAATCTATTTATTGCCAGAAATTTTATTTTTAAGGATTCACTGCACCTTTCTTTATAGAGTCATCCATTTCTTCTGCAAACTGTGTGTGTGTGTTGTGTTGTATGTGCCTGTGTGTCTGTGTTTGTGTCTGTGTGCCTGTGTATGCATGTATATATGCTGTTTTTCATTTATTTTCTGTGCTGTGTTATTGTACAGTGAAGCAGACTGCATCCTGGAGATGAATACTAACCTTAGAAAAATTCCTGGTTTTGGTGCTGAGAGAATCTGCATGGCCAAAGGTAACTGTAATAATGTTAAGAAAGAGTCATCTCACCCAGAAATAAACCCACAGACCTATCGAGACTTGAGTTTTGATAAAGCTGCAAAAACCATACAATGGAGAAAAAAAGCATCTTCAACAAATGGTGCTGCTCTAACTGGATGTCTGCATGTAGAATAATGAACATATATCCATATTTATCATCCTGCACAAAACTCTAGTCCAAGTGGATCAAGGACATCAACATAAAACTGAATAAACTAAGTATCATAGAAAAGAAAGTAGGAAGTACCTTTGAATACATTGGTACAGAAGACAATTTCCTTAACAGAACACCAATGGCTCAGGGTCTAAGATCAACAATTTATAAATGGGACCTCATGAAACTGCAAAGCTTCTGTAAAGCAAAGGACACTGTCAATAGAACAAATTTGCAGTCCACAGATTGGGGAAGGATCTTCACCATCCCGACATCTGACAGAGAGCTAATATCCAAAATTTATAAAGAACTCAGGAAGTTAGACACCAATGACCCAAATAACCCAATTTAAAAAGGGGGGTACAGAGCTAAACAGGGAATTATCAACAAAGAAATCTTGAATGGCCAAGAAGCACTTAAAGCAAATGTCTAAAGTCCTTAGTCATCAAGGAAATTCAAATCAAAACAACTCTGAGGTTCTATCTTGCACCTTTCAGAATGGCTAAGATTAAAAAAATAAAACAAAACCAACAAACCTCAAGAGATAGTACATGCTAGATGTGGAGCAAGGGAAACACTTCATTGCTGGTGGGAGAGCAAACTTGTACAACCACTTTGGAAATCAATTTGGCAGTTTCTCAGAAAACTGGGGATAGCTCTACCTCAAGACCCAGCTATATCATTCCTGAGTACATACCAAAAAGATGCTCCAACATCCAACAAAGATATTTGCTCAGCTATGTTCATAGCAGCTTTATTCATGATAGCCAGAAACTGGGCAACCTAGATAGTCCTCAACTGAAGAATGAATAAAGAAATTGTGTTATATCTACACAATGGAATACTAGTCAGCTATTAAAAACAAAGACATCATGAATTTTGCAGGTAAATGGATGAAACTTAAGAGTATCATCCTGAGTGATGAAACCCAGTCTCAAAAGAACATGCATAATATGTACTCACTTATAAGTGGATATTAACCATAAAATATAGGTACCATGCTACACTCCACAGACCCTAAGAAGATAAACAAGAAGAAAGGTCCAAGGGAGAAAGCTTGAATATCACTTATAAGGGGGAATAAAATAATCGTAAGAGACAGATGAAGAAGTAACTGAGAGGCAGGGGTCATGGGAAGGGGAATTGGAGGTTCAGGATTAGGTGTGAGGAAAAACAGAAGAGATGACTAGATGGCCATGAAAATGAATGGAAATCTACAACTGACTGGGGTGAGAAGGTGTGGGGGTGGGGGGGAAGGGGTGGCATCTCCAGGAGGAGACCTGGGATAAGGGAGAATCAGTGAGTGCAACCTTAACTGTGACTCACAACATTGGGGATATCGAACCTGAAGAGGCCACCTCCTTCCTAGGAAGGAACTCCAGTGGTGCAATAAAGACACCAACTCACCCACAAAATTTTCAATCCAAAATGTATCCTGTCTACAAGAAATACAGGCACATAGGATGGAACAGAGACTGAGGGAATGGCCAACTAATAACAGGCCCAACGTGAGACCCACTTCATGGGCAAGCACCGATCTCTGACACTATTAATTATACTTTGTTATGCTTGCAGAAAGGAGCATGTTGTCCTCTGAGAGGCTTTACATAGCAGCTGACTCAAACAGATACAGTCACCCACAGTCAAACAGTGATAAAGCTTGAGGACTCTTATGGAAGAATAGGAGGAACAATTGCAGGCCCCAAAGGGATAGGAACACAGGAAGACCAACCGAGTCAACTAACCTGGACTCTTGGGGCTCTCAGAGTCTGAACCACCAATCAAAGAACATGCGCGGGCTAGAGCTAGGCCTCCCAGCACATATGTGCAGCTTGACCTGCTTGAGTTCCAGTCCTGATTTCCCTTGATGATGAACAGCAATGTGGAAGTGTAAGCTGAATAAATCCTTTCCTCCCCAACTCACTTCTTAGTCATGATGTTTGTGCAGGAATAGAAACCCTGACTAAGAAAGCTACCTTGTTTGGCCTTAGTGGGAGAGGAAGCACCTAGCCTTGCAGATACTTGAAGTGCCAGGGTGGAGGGATCCCCAGGGTGTCCCCTACCCACTCAGAGGAGAAAGAGTGAGGGAATAAGGGAAGGATTGTAGGAAGGGCTGACTGGGAGGAGCAGTGAGTAGGATGTAAAGTAAATAAATAAAATATAAAATAAAATTTAAAAATTCTTCTCATATCTGAATTTTTAATTAATAAAATATCAAAAGTTGAAATATTTTTCCTTTCATTTTTTACTGTTGTTAAATATTGTAGCTAAAAGGCTGAGAAGTAAGAACTGTTTTGTTTTTTAAAAAACTGTCTGTTTGTTTAGTCTCACTTCTTATCAAGGAATCCTCTCTCTGCAGCAGACAGAGATCATTACAGAAAACAGCACCAAACAAAACGAAGAGTTGTGGAGTTTACTCTCCACGGGTACACCTACAATGCAACTCCAACATCTACAGGTTGGCCAGGGGATGCAGAAGACAGAGGAAAAGAGCAAGAGTCAGAGGAGCTGTGGGTTTATTGTGAGAATGTGTTTTGTAGGAATGTTAGCAGCAATAGCCACAAAGTCTCTTCAACATGACTGTGTGAGCATGAGCTGAACAAGGCCAACAACAATGCATATGGGAAGACAAACAGAGCTCTTAATCTTATACAAAGAACTACAGGCAGCCGAGGAATTTGGAGAATAGGAGAAACAGTTTTTCCCAGGGGAGACCTCACCAATTTGTTATTCAATGCCAAATGGCCAGCCCTGAAAACATACATACAAGTGACATTATACAGACTGAGCAATATGTGTCTGAATATTTAGGAATATGCATGCATACATATACAGGTATACATGTAGTGATAATTAATGGGGGAAAGGTGGTCATAAATCTGAGAGCAAGGAGAGGATTATGGGAGTGTTTGAAAAAAGGAGAGAGAAAGGGAAATATCAACTATAATATCAATTATATATCAACTAAATATCGATTATATAAAAATATATA
>JANHMN010000001.1:30539789-30630190 GCA_030674055.1 Rhabdomys pumilio
AATATAAAATATATAAATGTAAAGTATATATAAACATAAAATATAAATATATAAATATATAAACATTAATTATATATCAACTAAATATCAATTATAATATCAACAAATATGAGAAATAAAAGAATCCACACTTCAGAAATCCAAACTTCTTTTGACTATCACCTTGTTAAAAATAAGTTGGAGAAGAACCAACATTTCCTGTTCTAAACGTATTTCCCCTTTTGGCAAACATTCATTTCCCTCTCCCACCATGTATAACATACAATTTAACTCAGTAATTTAAATAAAAAAGGAATTTAAAGATACTAAAGATACTGCAGTGGAATATGGCTCCACAGTAGAGTTCTGGGCCAGTGTGTGACAGGTCCCAGGTATAATTCCCAAATAACCAAAAGCAAAGGCAAAGGCAAAGTAGCACTAGGAACAAGTAAAACTATTGCTTGACTCTCTACCTTCTGCTCAGAAAACATGGCCTCTTTTCCTTCCCTAGCATTTTTATTATTCTGTTATTTGTAGAAAGAATTTAGCAAGCAATTTACAAGAAGAAAGCACCCCCAGAGCTTTAGGTCTTGAATTGCCACTTTTCTGATGCGTTTTAAACATGCAGTTTGCTACAAATAAAAGTCACGAATCAAATCCTGATTCTTTGAAAGCTGCTCGAATAAAGGGTGAGTCAAATTGATGCTTTGGAAGGAGCCTGGGATGATGACTTCATACCTGTACTACAGAGCCGTCCCAGCATTAGCGGAAATGAGTACTTATTATGTAGAAAGTGTTCTGGAACAAAAAATGTCAGGGAAATGCTTCAGGGGGAGAGAGAGAGAGAGAGAGAGAGAGAGAGAGAGAGAGAGAGAGAGAGAGAGAGAGAGATTGAGAGTTGGCAAAGGCATTTAGCATCATATAATCAGGTCTTCTTAAATGTATTTTTACTCAACCAAATATATCCTATAAGATCTAAAACTGTCTTTTTGTAGAAACAATTCATTATGTTTCTCCTTGTACTTACTTTGGATCTGAGATGACAAGACTATCAAAATTCTCCCAAATGCCTGGCAGCAAGTGGCTCAGAATGAGCCTTTGACATGGCTTCACTGAAGATAAGGGTAGTGTTTTGCTTGTTCTAGAAGTCAGAGCAGCTGGGCAATGACCTTATGGCACAGCAGTCTTTATGTGTGATGGCAGAATTCTTTCTGAGTTTCCCTCTCACATTTTCTGCTTGTCACTTTTGGTGACATTTCTGAGGGGAAAATCTGGCAAGAATAAAGTTCAACATACTAAAGCTTCATGAAGACTGTGTTAGTCTTTTAGAAATGGACCAACACTCCCTTCTGGAAGAAGACCTCCTCCCTGCTGTTTGTCAACAGCATGTCATGAGCTGTTCTCCTTTATCCGAAAAGTGAGGGAAATATGAACCCGAACCCGTTCTGGTAGCATTTCAGGAATGCTACGCCAAGCTGTTTATGTGTTTTGTTTAGACAAGAAAGGAATAGGAATGAAAGTGAGGGATTAAAGCAGAGAAGACTCAGTAAGGACAAAAGTTTCTCTGTGCATTGATATTTCACAAACTGCTTGGAAAGCATCCGGAGAACACTTGGGTCCACTTTTAAATCATATTGAATCACAGTCCTTTTGATGAGACGGAGGTTTTGTCAGCATTTAATCATTAAGACATCTCAGCCATCAGTAATAAAAACACAAGTTTCACCCTCTGAAGTGGAAAGTTTGGACATCCGATCACTGATTTTTCTGCCTCTCATTGAGACCCAGGGATACAGCATTAAAACATCTGTTCTCACCAACCGCACTCAGTTTCTGCAAGGGGCGAGCAGGTTTCATCCCCAGTCTGATTTGCATTGTGCAGTTATTGTCAATGAAGGATGAACACGTGCTCAGGTGTTCAACCTGGCATGGTGGATTCAGTGAGGTCAACAGAGCAGGTCAGTGTGCTGAAGGACTGAGGAACAGGCAGAGACATGCTCCATGTTGAGTCATTGGCAGGGAGACATGCTGCATCTGGTCTTTCTCCATTATCCTAGGTCTCTCTTGCTTTCTTTCTGTTCTCTCCAGAAACACACTTGAATAAACACAAAGAACTACCCTGGACAAGCACACGACTCCAAAATCTTAGCCTGCACCGTTTCTTAGTTCAGTACTTACTCTAGGTCATGAGAGTACTATCGAACACGTTTCCTTTGTGCCGCAAACTTCTAAGTGGAGATTGAGACTAAGGCAGCAGTATTGCTTTAACTGGGATCATTGACATGTTACAGAAGATTCTGATGGCCTTTGGGAATATAAAAACAATTCAAAGAAAAAGAAATGTTCTGATCCACAGATTTTAATGGGGGGAAGGGGGGGTTGGTGGTTTTTTTTGGTGTTGTTAAGTGTGTTGCTGTAATTTAGTAAATAGTATTTACATGTAAAAATAAAAGTATTTGAAAAGCAAAGCAGAACTTGAATATGATCTGCCACTTCTTTCATTTTACCCATGGAAAAAATGAGTTTTCTCCAGATATTTATTTTTGTCAAGGGGAGTTACAGAATATCCATGTCCTGAGACTCAGAACACTTGCTGAAAAGAAAAGTACTAAAACCCATCCCTTCACTCACCCACTCTCCCAGCCAACGGACCAATCAGTCAACGGAAACCAGATGAATAGACAAAAGCACAGGAAGAAAGGCTCTTTGTGAAGAACTTTAAAATGCTTATTTATTAGCTGTGTGAATATTACATAATAAGTTTCATCCCTAGGACCACAGATTCTTTATTTCTGAAAAGCAAAACCAACTGAATTGACTCTAGCTCATTGGGTCACCATAAGGGTTAAATGAGATAATACATTTCTAAAGTTATGCAGATCATGTGCTTTAGAGGTTGAAAGTTCGTACTCCTTAAAAATCATAGGTTGGGATCCTAATCCCAAAGTGATTAATGGCTTTGGGATGATTACTGACACATAATGTCATGAGGGTGGAGCTTCCTGGTGGAATCAGTGCTCCTATAAAGAAAGACACCAGACAGCTTGGTCTTCCTCTCTATACCTCCGTGATCACAGAGAGATGGCCGCTACTTACCAAGAGACGAAGATGTACAATAAAGCTCAAAATTGCTGGCACTGTAGTCTTAATGGATGCTAAAATTATACTCGAATATGCGATTGTGTGAACTGACTACCTTTCTTGGAGGGCTTCCTTTGTCGCCCACCCACAGCCTTATCTATTTTTACTGTGCTATTATCCCAGCCATACTTCCTTACAGATTTTGCACAAATTTTCCATCAATTTCTATTGGAAACATCTTGTGTACCATACCTTCTATGTGTGAGTATGTGCAAAGAATTTTAACCTATTTGTTTGAAAACAGAATCCCAAACTGGAACTCAGATATGGCTCCTTTGTGAGGGAGCATGATAAGAAGCTGCAGGTGTCTAGCTGAGAGATGGTACACAGTCACATGCAGGCTCTGGTCAGGAGGTGTTTATTATTTCCATGATTTCAATCTATCCACAAAGCTGATTAAATTTAAATAATGCAAGAGTCAATAGTCTAAATATTTCAATAACTTCTAGGTATGCAAAGTGCAGAAATGTAAAAAGTCTGACCTACCTACAGTGTAGTTCTTACAGTAGCAATAAAAATAAATGATTTAAAAAGTGTCATTTTGTGTTGGAGCCGATGTGCCTACTAGTAACTCTCACAGTGGACCATAAAGAATACTCTTTTTATTTCAAACCTAATTATCACTGAAGACAATGCCTGATTTTTTATGTTCTTCTGTTCTTCAGTTCCTAAAACCTAAGTCCAAAAAATTTGTTAGCTCAGAAAGAACATTCCAGAATGCGGCCCAGCCTTAATTTTTGGTTATGGATATCTGTGTATTAAGACTTTATTGACAACACTAGTAAATTATAACTGCAAAGATGCTCTTTGTTAGGTGTTTTCTGTGAGCAAAACAGAAAAGTTTAAGAAAACAGGAATTTAATTTTCATAGGATTTCAATGATATTATTTCTAGTTATACACAAGGAGTGTGATGAATAGGGAGTTAGGTTACTTACTTAGCTGAGGTCCTTCTAACTGTGAATGCACTTCAAATTAGTCTCCGTGTTTATAAATCTAGCTACAAAGAGCGGGATGACTGGGAGGTGATGGGAAAGTATGAACATGCAGCCAGAGGGGTTTATTCATTAGTGTCTCCGATGCTGAGAATAATCACTACCAGGTTTGACTAACCCTCAGACAGAGCAACATCCAGCCCAGGGAACCTGCTAATGCAGCTTATGTAAAGCATTCTAAGAATTCATTTCCTTGTCATATGGTTCGAGAGCAAGGATTTTGTAGAAAGAGAAAATGACATCATATCACAATTTTAAAAGATTGGGTGGTTCTGATGGACTAGGAACACTGGAGTAGACAACAGCATTTATATGTATGGGTGCTTTGTGTGTGTGTGTGTGTGTGTGTGTGTGTGTGTGTGTGTTTCCTGTCTTTCTGTTTGCCACTGACCTACCCTCTCTCTTTCTTCCTTGGGGCAAAACAACTCAGCAACTATAACAACAACAACAGAAAAACCCTATATTTTCCTGCTGTCCCATTTTTCCCCCAAACTCCCAATTCACAAGCTTGCTCACCTTCCCTTGCTCATCCCTCAGACTCCCTCCACGTACCTCCTGCTAAGGCCCATGGGAAGACCAGTAAAGTGCCAAGGAAGAAAAATGTGTACAGGAAGAAATTGTGATCTGAAGGAGGTAGAAATGAACACTGGTGAAAAGAGCCCTGTGGGAAATGGTGACAGCTATGGGAAGTGCACGGCAGTCCCCTGCACCAGTGACAGCCTGTTGGAAGAAGTTTTGCTAGGAAAGTAAGGAAAATCCCTTGATTTTTATAGACCACGTGTCTTCCAAAAATACCTGGAGAGCTGATATGTTTTTCTATGGAAATTGCACAAATTCCAGTACTGTCAGCTCAGGACAGTTTCAGCACTGACTTCAGGTAAACAGACGACACAGTCTTTACCATAAATGTCAGTACTACTATTAAGGGCTGTGCTATAAATAACGTTAGCATTTTGCCTTCCAACTGCTAAAGATCTTGTGTGGCATATCATTTCATACTTACATAAGCCTATGGAAAAGGTACCATAAAGGCTGGGTTTTATCAATTTTTTTCACTCATTATGAGGAAGTAGAAAGCTATTGATTTAATTGATTGCGACAAGTAGAAGATTTCTGTTGTAAATTCAGGAATTCAGACTTTTTTCTCCTCGTTCTGAAATTAGTCCAGACAAAGCGGTCATGGGAGGAGTCTGGTGTCTTGCCACATTGACTGAATGTGTATGGAAACCTATAATTTTTACATGCTATACTAGTTATTAGGGCTGTGGCAGAAACCAAGACAGAAAGAGAGACAATAACAAGGAAAAGCAAATTAATAGAGGATGTTTGTAGATTACGGTGTTATCTCTGAAGGACATAACAAGATGCAAGGCCATGAGCCTCCTGTAGTTATTTGTCTTTACAGTTAAGATAAGACTGTGTCGCTGTGTAAAAGGCAACTATGAATTCTGGACAGGAATGAAACTAGAAAGGCTTGTGTAGTGAAAGAAGCTGTTGTTATTGGGGGACAGGATGTAATGTCGTGATTGGAAATTAGAAAGAATCCAGCAAACCAGTTTTGAAGTACGTATCCAGCCAACCTCACCAGGACATTCTTAACTGAATCCCAAACTCAGCTCACAAGGGTGTACTCCCAGCAGCCATCTTTGCACATAAACTTTCTTGCATAGTTTTCATGGAACAAGAATGTACTGAAACTCAGCTATGTACACTGTGCAATAAATTGCAAAACACATGAAGCTGTTTCTCTCATGGAATTTCATTTGCCCTTTGTACTTGGATGCCTGAATGCTTGCTCAGACATTTGATTCTTCTTACCGGTGAATATGAACATGTACATGTTGTTTGGAGCTACCTGAGAGTTTTTCTCTGGGGTTTGCCCTACATTAAATGACAGAGTCAACTGTATGTAATACGTAAACGTGAAACAGCCTTAGCAAACAGACACAGAAGCAGAGCTGAAGAAGGAGGAACTATTTAAGAGTCAGAAACCTGAAGTTTGTGTGTATTAAAAAAAAATCCCCTCTGGGCTCTAAATAACTGTGTGTCACCTTCAACAAGATAGCTAACCTCTCTGGGTTCTTCAGTGTTTTCTCCACGGTAACAAGAATAATGGTTCTCGTCATTTCCCTGCCTCTGGGGATATTGTCAGAATTAATGAGACACCAGGGTGAAAGGCTTTGCACTTTTCTCCCTCTGAGAATGCTGGGATACAAACAAAGTAATATCTCTATTTTTGCGAGCTCTCTTTCTGCATGGCTTAGTAGCACTCAGAAAAGAGCTCACAGAGTTTTTGAAGCAGCAGCAATTACTGTAAGTGTTACATGTTATAAGGCAAAACTGTATCTGCCAGGAAAAACAAAGGGGGGACCAAAAACTCCAGTCAGAGAAGGTCTGCTCACTCTGTGAGGCAATCAGTAGGTGGCTGGGGATAATTGCAAGTAAAATATTACTGAGCACAGAGTAGAGGCAGGGAGGAGGTGAAGCTACCTAATTAAAGTTGCCATCCCGAAGGAAGAGAGAGAAATGAGGCACTGGTTGCTGACACATTGCTGAAAGGTGCTTCGACACGCTGGAGAGAGAGGATAGAAGTTGGAGGTCAAGGGTTTGTGTCTGTCCAGGGGAACTGCTCAAAGCAATTAGAACTGTAAGGCATCAGCCAGAAGTTAAACCATAATAGGTTAAAAAAAAAAAGTTCTCAACAATTAATTAATTAATTAATTAGGATTAACTGCTGAATTGTCTATTCATCTAGGCAGGAGGTATTTTTTTTTTTCTGGTGCTGTCATCTCAGTGGAAGGTCACAATCCTCCCAGTGTTGGGTGGTAATACTGTAAAATACCCAAGAAGCAATAGAGATGCAGCCTCTTAGAATGCATTTCTACCATGCACAACACAAATTTCTTTTTTCCATTAAGTTATTTATTTACTTTACATTCCTCCCTCCTCTCCTCCCATACCCTTTCTCTCACCTCACCCTCCCCATCTACCCTTGCTTCCATCCCTTTCTCAGAAAAGGGAGAGGCCTCCCATGGATACCAACCGGCCTTGGCATATCAAGTTTCAATAAGACTAAGTGTATCTTTTTCTATTTAGACAGCCCAGTTAAGGGAAAGGGATCCAATGCAGGAGATGTAGTCAGACAACCCCTGCTCCTGATGTTAGGAGTCCCACATGAAGATTCAGGGACACAACTGTTAGGTATGTGCACAGGGCCTAGGTCTATTCCATGCATGCTCTGTGGTTGTCTGTTTGCTTTCTATGAGCTCTTATGAGGCCAGATTAGTTGATTCTGTAGGTTTTCTTGTGGTGTCCATGGCCCCTCTGGTTCCTTCAATCCTTCCTGCACCTCTTCCACGGGACTCCACAGGATTTACTTAATGTTTGGCTGTGTGTCTCTGCATCACTTTCCATCAGTTACTGGGTGAAGCATCTCTGGTGACAGTTATGCTAGGCTCCTGTCTTAAAGTATAGCAGAATATCATGAATAATGTCAGGGGAAGGCTGTCTCTCTTGGCATGGGTCTCAAGCTGAGCCAGTCATTGGTTGGCCCTTCGCTCAAATTCTGCTCCATCTTTTACCAGTGCACATGATGTAGGGAGGACAAATTGTGGTTCTAAGCTTATGTGGTTGGGTTGGTGTCCTAATACCTACATTGGACTTCTTGCCTGGTTATAGGAGATAGCCAGTTCAGGTTTCATATCTCCCATTGCTACAAATCTTAGCTGGTTCACCCTCATAGATTCTTGGAGGATCCATTGTCCTAACTTTCTACCCCATCCTAGAGCTGCTCCGACCAATCCTGTTCTCCCTCTCAGTGCTCTCTCCCTCTGTCCTCTCTGCATCTCATCCTTCCTGTTCCTATCTCCTCCCCCTGCTAGTCTTCTCCATCCCTCCATCTCTGATGTCCAATCTATTTCCTTTTCTCAGTGAGATTTAGTGTCTCTCCCCCCTCAACTCCCTTGAGGCCTCCTTGTTACTTAGCTTCTTTGGGTCTGTAGATTGTAGCATGGCTATTTTTACTTTATGCCTAATATCTACTTTAAATGAGAGCATACTATATTTGTCTTTCTGGGTATGGGTTACCTCACTCAAGAGCTTTTTTAGTTCTAGCTATTTGCGTGCAAGTTCCATGATGTCATGATTTTTTTTAATGGTTGAATAATACTCCATTGTGTAAATGTGCCACATTTTCTTTCTTTCTTTCCTTCTTTCTTTCCTTCCTTTCTTTCTTTCTTTCTTTTTAAGATTTATGTATTTATTTTATGTATGTGAGTGCCCTGTTTGTATGCACACCTTCATGCCAGAAGAGGGTATCAGGTCTCATTACAGATGGTTGTGTCCCAACATGTAGTTGCAATGAATTGAACTCAAAACCTCTGGAAGTGCACCCAGTGATCTCACCCAGCCATCTCTTCAGGCCCATACCACATTTTTTTATCCATTCTTCAATTGAAAGATATATGTTTTTTTCTAGTTTCTGGCTACAATGAATAAAGCTGTTATGATCATAATATGTGTTCTTGTGGTATGCTGGAACTTTTTTTAGGTATATGCCCAGGAGAGGTATAACTCCTTAAAATATTGACATAGATCAACTCTCAATTTTCTGAGAAACTTTCAAATTTATTGACAAAGTGGCTGTACAAGTTTGCACTCCAACCAGCAATGGATGTGTGTTCTCCTTGTTCCACATCCTCACCAGCCTGAGCTGTTTGAGTTTTTTATATTAGCCATTCTGACAGGTGTAAGATGAAATCTCAGGGTTATTTTGATTTGCATTTCACTGATGATTAAGGACACTGAATGTTTGCTTGAGTGCTTCTTAGGCATTCAAAAATCCTCTTTCAAGAATTCTGTTTAGTTTTGTACCCTACTTTGAATTAGGTTATTTGACTTGTTGGCATCTGATTTTTTAAGTTCTTTATATATTTTGGATATCAACCTTCTGTTGGATGTAAAGTTGGTGAAAATCTTCTCCCATACTATAGGTTGTCATCTTATCCTATTGATGGTATTCTTTGTCTTACAGAAGCTTTTCATTTTCGTGAGGTCCCATTTACTAATTAATGATCTTAGTACTTGAGCTGTGGGTGTTGTGTTTAGGAAGTTATGTTCTGTGTCAATGAATTAGAGTCCCTTCCCCACTTTCTTCTTCTATCAGATTTAGTGTATTCATCTTATATTAAGGTCTTTAATTTTACATGAACTTGTGTTTTGTGCAGGGCAATACTTTTGGATCTATTTGCATTTTTGGACATGCAGACATTCAGTTAGACCAGCACTGTTTGTTGAAGATGCTTTCTTTTTTCAATTTTATAGTTGACTGTATAGACTTCTTTGCCAAAAATCAAATCTCTATAGGTGTGTGAATTTATGATTTGATTTGATGCTGATTCTTTGATTTGAGTCAATTGATCAACCTGTCTGTTTTTATGCTAGTACCAAGTGATTTTTATTATTATTGATCTGTAGTACAGCTTGAAATCAGGGATGGTGATACCTCCAGAAGTTCTTTTATTGTATAGATTTGTTTTAGCTATCCTGGGTTTTCTGTTTTTCCATATTAAGTTGAGTATTGTTTTTTCAAGGTCTTTAAAGAATTGTGTTGGAATTTTGATGGGAATTGCCTTAAATCTGTAGATTGCTTTTGTTAAGAAGGCCATTTTTAGTAAGTTAATTCTACCAATCCAAGAGTATAGGAGAACTTTCCATCTTCTGATATCTCCTTCAATTTCTTTTAAAGACTTGAAATTTTTATCATACATGTCTTTTGAACTGGATATTTCTGTTTTCTTTAACAACTCAGTTGCATCACATGATTTTCTGCAAGCTGCCTTGTGAGAGGTCATGTGATGTTTTGCTGAAAATTGACACTTGAGAGAGTGCACAATGTTTAGAGAGAATTTAAATGGAACCCCATTGCCCTAATCCAAGGAGAATTCAAAGAGGACCTGGGGGGTGGGGTGGGGAGAGGAGCGGACGAATGAGAGGACAAGAGACACGAAGAAGGAGAGCAAGTCAAGGATTTTGATCAAGCTCTCAAATTTTAATTTCAGACAGCAGGTTATAAAGGCATAGCAAAATGGGAAGTTTAGGCAAGAATCATTGCTTAAGGCTATCCCACTATCCTCAAAGCCTAAGACCATCCCACTATTGTAACCAGCTTCCGGGGAAATGCCAGACATTCTTTTAAGTTCCTGGGGCCCGAGACTTTTCTTAACTTTGTGCTTTAACTGACTAGGTTTTTCCAGAACAGCAGGTAATTTCATGGGTTTGGCTCCCAGCACCTCATAAACAATGAGAAGACACTATTGCATTGCTATGCTGTGCAACACTTTGTTAGTCCTTGTTGGTCTTCATTGCTTTCCACTTTGTAGAGAGGAACATGGCAAAGAACTTCTTGTGGTATTCCAGCTGATTCTGGCTGCTTAGTAGAACCTTGCCGTTTCTGACACTGCTACTGATTCATGTCTTATGCTTGCTATTCTGCTGGACTGTTGCTATCTTGACAATGAAGAATAGAATTGCCCCAAAGGACTACTACTAAACAGGTCCACAATACCCTTTTCCTACTAATCTTTTTTCCCTATCTCTGGTTAGTGGGTTAGAAGAGAGGCTGAAGCATTTGAGAACCTTAAATAAAGTAGTTTTAATCTAAGCCCACAGTCTTTCATTTGTTTGGTTAGAGTTATACCAAGATATTTATTATTATTATTATTATTATTATTATTATTATTATTATTATTATTATTATTATTATATTTGTGGCTATTGGACAGGTATTGTTTTCCTAATTTCTTTCTCACCCATTAACTATTTGTGTATAGGAGAGCTACTGATTTTGCTTTCTTTAAAGTTAATTTTATATGCAGCCACTTTGCCAAAGATGTTTATCAGTTGTAGTAGTTTGCTGGTAGAATACTTGGGGTTACTTGTGTGCACTATATCTGCAAATAGCAATACTTTGACATCTTATTTTCCAATTTGTATGTTCTTTATCTTCTTTAGTTGTCTAACTGATATAGCTAAAACTTAAAGTACTCTATTGAATAAATAGATATGGAGAAAGTGGACAGCCTTATCTGGTCCCTGATTTTAGTGGAATTGCTTTAAGTTTCTCTTTATTTAATTTGATATTGGCTATAGGTGTGCTATATTCTGCCTTTATTGTGCTTAAGTGTATACCTTGTATCCTTGGTCTCTCCAAGACTTTTATCACAAAGAGGTATTGGCTTTTCTCAAAGACATTTTCAGCATCTAATGAGATAATTATGTCGTTTTATTCAGTTTGTTTTTCTGGTGGATTGCATTTATGGATTTTTCATACGTTGAACCAACCCTTCATCCTTGGATAAAACCTACTTGATCAGGGCGAATGATGTTTTTGATGTGTTCTTTGCTTCAGCTTGTAAGAATTTTGCTGAATATTTTTGCATCAATGTTCATAGAGGAGATTGATTTAAAATTCTTTCTTCACTTCCTCTTTGTGTGATTTAGGTATCAGGGTGACTGTGGGCTCATTAAATGAATTTGGCAGTGTTCCTTCTGTTTCTATTTTGTGCGATAACTTGAGGAGTGTTGGTATTACATTTTCTTTGAAAATCTGGTAGAATTCTGCACTAAGACCATCTGGCTCTGGGCTTTTTTGGTTGGGAGACTTTTCACAACTGCTTTTATTTTCTTAGGGGTTGTAGGTCTATTAGACTATTTATATGATCTTGATTTAGCTTTGATAAGTGGCATCTGTCAAGAAAACCATCATATTTTTTTAGACTTTACAATTTTGTGGAATGCATGTTTTTGAAGTAAGACCTAATGATACTTTGGACGATGATTTTGTAGAAAATATTTTCTGAGACTTTGAAGTGAGAACCTTCTCCTTCTATTCCTCTATTCTTAAGTTTGGTCTTTTTATAGTTTCCCAAATTTCCTGGATGTTAGTGTCAGAAACTCTATAGATTTAACATTTCTTTGACAAATGTTTCAAATTTCTTCTGTTGGATTTTCTACATCTGAGATTCTTTCTTTCATCACTTGTATTGTGTTAGAGATGCTTGCATCTAATGTTCCTGTTTTCTTACCTAAGTTTACTGTCTCCAGGATTCCCTCAGTTTGTGTTTTCTTTATTGCTTCTGTTTCTATCTTCAGGTCATGAACAGTATTATTAGTTCCTTCACATATTTGATTGTATTTTCTGTATTACTTTAAGGAATGTATTAATTTCCTTTTTAAACGCCTCTATTATCTTCATGAGGTTGAAATTAAGGTGGTTTTTTTTTTTTTTTTTTTTTTTTGGTACTTCAGTTGTATTAGCATATCCAGGGCATGTTCTAGCAGGATAGATGGACTCTGGTGGTGTCATATTGCCCTTATTGGTTGTGTTTTTTAAGTCATTATTTTTATTATTGCTATTATTATTTTGCATATTCACTTTACATCCAGCTCACTGCCACCCTCCCTGTCACTCCCTCCCACAATCTCTCCCCCATCTCTTTTTCTCTTTTCCTCTGAGCAGGTGGGGGTTCACCCTGCATATCCCCCCACCCTAGCACATCAAGTCTCTGTGACACTAGGCACGTTCTCTCGAACTGAGGCCAGACAAGGCAGTCCAGCTAGAATATATCACACAAACAGGCAACAGCTTTTGAAATAGCCCCCATTCCAGTTGTTAGTTCAGGACCCACGTGAAAGCCAAGCTGCACAACTGCTACCTGTGAGCTGGGAGGCCTAGGTCTAGCCTATGTATGTTCTTTGGTTGGTACTTCGGTCTCTGGAGGCCCCAAAGGTCTAGATTAGTTGATTCTGCTGGTCTTTCTGCATCGTTCCTGTCTCCTTAGGTACTGCAATCCTTCCTCCTATTCTTCCATAGGAGTCCCCAAGCTCCATCCACTGGTTATGAGTGTCTGTAAATGTCTGAGTCAGCTGGTAGGTGGAGCTTCTCAGAGGACAGCCATGTTAACTTCTGTCTGCATACATAACAAAATATCATTAATAATGTCAGAGATTGATGCTTGTCCATGGGATGGATCTCAAGTTAGGCCAGTTATTGTTGGCTGTTCCCTCAATCTCTGTTCCATCACTAATCTCTGCTTTTCTTGTAGACAGGATAAGTTTTGGCTCAAAAGTTTTGTGGATGGGTTGGTGTCCTTATCACTCCATGGGGGTTCCTGCCTGGCCACAGGAAGCATCTTTCCCAGGCTCTATATCCCCAGTGCAGTGAGTCATAGCTAAGAAGATCCTCATTGATTCTTGAGTGCCTCCCCTTTCCCAGGTCTCCTTTTCTTTCTGGAGGTGCCCCCTACCTCCCCTGTTGTTCGTGTTCTTAAGATGGCCTTTAGCTATCTGTTTGTCCCTGGTACCAGCAGGCCTCAGAGAATACAGTCATAACCACGGGCTTAAAAATGAATAGGGCACTGCTCATTTCTGCTGAATGTGCCCCAGGGTACCCAGCAGGCAAGGGATTGGGGGAAGGTCTTATTTGGTTGTCCCTGGTGCCAGCAGGCCTCAGGAAATGCATAGATGTGGGCCAGTAAATTGTGTGCAGGGGACCAAGTGAAGTTTACCGCTGTTGGGTGTGCTCCAGTGAGACTTTGAGGATGAATTTCTAGATAAAATTCTTTTTAAGGATATAGAACATTATCCATCTTCTCTGGTAATTGTAGCACTGTTCATATTTATAACACAGCTGCTTTTGGACAGACTATTTCATTTCAGTTGACTGCTGAGAAAAATATCATGGAGGGATATTATTGTTCTGATGAACAAAGTATAGCTCACCAAGGATAAGTCAGTATCTAAGAACACCTTAAAGACAGATTGAGAACTCTGTCTTCATCCAGAAGCTGCCTCCTCCTAATGACACACTGCCAGTCACTGGCTCTTTAAATGTATCCTTATGAATTTTTTGTTCTTAAAGGTACTTATTCCATTTTAGATCTATTTTCTATAGTTGACTTATTCACAGAGTGAAGGGTCTGTGAGTGGTTTCTTGCTTCTGAAGCTTGTGAGTAAAGCTTTGAGTGCATGCATGTGTGTGTGTGTGTGTGTGTGTGTGTGTGTGTGTGTGTGTGTCTGTAAATGGGCATAATTAGGGGTGTTTACAGGAGCATGGATTAGGGAATATTTACATCAGCACTAGCAATTTACCTGCATTGAAATTCCACGAGATTGATGCCAGTCCCGAATCCTTGTCAAGGAGAGCAATCCAGTGCTCTTTTCCATGAGATTTCAAGGCCAAACGTGTACCCTCAGCTGCCACACAGGGAGCTCATGTACTCAATCCTTTTCAAATTAGCTCATTCTAAGAAACTGTATATAATCAGCTACTTAAGAGCTTCAATTAAAAAAAAATCAAGTGAAATCAACTTTTACATTTTGAGTGTTCTATTCCTGTGAATATTCAAATTTGCTACAGAAAAGAGAAAAGAGAAATCATTGAGATATTTTCCCTCTCCTTGGGCAGAACCTAGGGGTGCTTTGGAGCACCCACATTGGGTGACTATTTCTTATTATGCAACACTTGGCTTGTTCAAACCTGGAATTTTCCACATTTAGACATTTGTGTAGTTATTCTTGCCAGGAGCCAGTGATATGGTTGTCTATTGAATCCTATGTTGATGGTCTCTTGTTGCAGTAAATCTCCAACCCAAATCACCCCAGGCAAAGAAAACACAACTCAGTTAGCATGAATACAATCTGCATGCCTAGATTGGGCAGATCTACCACTACACGGCCCTCTTCCCCATCTATAAGATCCCTTATAACTCGAGGTTTCTCCACTTCTGCTCCACTTTCCTTTCACCTCCTTCTCTTCCATCATCCTCTCTTCTTCCCCTCTCCTCCTTCTCTCCCAAATTTTTCAGCCCCACCTTCCCTTCTCCTGCCCAATTATGGGCTGTAGAGTTTATTTTACAAATTAAGGGAGGGAGCAGGTTCATAAGAAGTCACGTGATTCATTCCACCTTTTCATCCCCTTCCTAGACAGCAGAATTAGCACCAAAACACAAGTGACCCCAGAGCTATCCACAACAGCTTCCAGGTAGTACAGTATTTTTTTTTTTAGATCTATTTCAAAAGTCTTTCTTATTTCTCCACCTCTTTCTCCCTACTCTGAGTTGTCTCTTGTTCTAGTTTGGTTTCTGTTGTGATAAACACCATGAACAAACGAAACTTGGGGAGGAAAGGGTTTATGTCATCTCACACTTAAATAGTCCATTGTTCAGCGAAGCTGGGGTATAAACTCAAGGGAGGAACCACAAAACAACTATGGGATAATGTTGCTCACTGGCTAGCTCATGAATAGCATGGCATTTAAAATGACCAGTCTGAGATGACCCAGGTTTTAGGCATGATAAATGATGACAGTAGTAAGATGGGATCTACTACAACATTAATCAAGCTTGGTGAGTGGTTTTGTGTGCAAGAAACACATTACAGCACATTAACTTCCCCTTACCAGCCTTTTCTATTCCTGTGGAGGTGGGGGTGCCTCACTGTGCTATCTCATCTCTCAGGAGGTAGGCTGAATGCATGACAGTGTTGGAAGATCACAATCAACTACTGTAATTGTCTGTTGTTTAATCCACTGTGGGTTAGTATTGTCCTCTGAACATATCTCTAGACCTCCCTACATACCTAGAAGACAAACTCCTAAAGAAGGCATATCACACTCATACCACAGCAGGTACTGAACATAATTGCATTCTTTGTACGGAAAGCAGGGCATGTCTTCTTATACACTTTGGCCTGATGGGGGCAGATATGATAATTGCCTTTAAGTCATTAAAGGGTCATTTTATTAAGCAGCCTTAAGTCTTTAAAGCTCCAAATAGATTTTTGTCAAATATTTTTTTGACAGTGGCTTCTGTCTGAAAATAGAAATGATTACCTTCTGAAGAAAGACCTGGAGACTTTTTGGCCTTCTGTTATGCATGAATAGAAATTCATGTATCAGTTACAAGCTTGAGATGGCCTCTTAACTTGCCTCCTGCTTCATTACTCAAATAATTCCTGAATACCACTAGGAAAATATCTGCCTATTTTTCATGTCTGATAACAGTTCTAATAAATGCAACAATAAAAAATTAAAGAAATAACAGAAAGTAGTACTTATTCAAAGTTTCAGTGTCGTGAAAGATTTCTTGGGTTTTATGTTGAACATGTTTAGGGCCAGTAAGATGGCTCAACAGGTGAAAGGGATTGCCTCCAAGCCTGCAGCTTCAGCTCTGGAACCAATATGGTGAAAGAAGACAATTAGATTCCACAAATTTTATCCTATCTTCCACATGGGTGCTGTGGCACACATGAACCCACACATACACAAACAAAAGCAAACAAACAAATATAATAAAATATTACATCAAATATGTTGGTATGTCTCAGAAACTGTGTTTGAAAACCGAATTTAAAAAGTAGTCACTCATTTATTTTTACCATTTTAGCATTTCCAAATGTTATTTTTGTGTATAGAATTCATAGCAGTTTAGTTCTCAACTGCATTATAAGCCAGATAATTCAGTACGTCATTTTGCATAAAACAGACATCATAATTTTTGAATTTTTTTCTTTTCCTTTGGCATGTAGCATAGTTGTATTAGGAGAGAGAAAAATTTGGAAATAGTCACTTTGCTTTGTTGCCAATGTTGACTGCGAGAAAGCCAGCCTTTAATTAAGACAAGATCCCTGAAACAAAGTTCTTCTGTGCCTGAGATGTAGCTTCTGAAAGGTACATAGTTGGATGTAGCTACCTATGACTAATATGTACTGTGATGCATAGCATAGAACACACTGTGCTCATGGAACTGTCAACTTCATCTTTATAAATTGCTTGTTTGTGTGCTTTATTAAGCGTCTTTCTGAAGACATATTTTAGATCTGAGTTCCTTTTTTTATTTGCTCAAATATCACTGCTTGTGTGCAGAGCATCACTGGGACTCTGAAAAATGTAACAGTGTCGAGAATTAGCCATTTTCCTAGATACTGAATGCCCTAGAATAGCAAATGAGATACCAGACAAAGACAGAACTCAAAGGTGTACCTGATAAGAACATTAACAGGAGAATAAATAAAACATTCATGAAGTCAGAGAGGTGGACTTTATTGGGAAGAGCATGCTGAGCTTCTTGGAGGAAATAGTATTTAGCTAGAGTTGTAGCTAATGGGAAGGACCTGACTGTAGAGCAGGGTGTGGCAGTTTCCTTTTAATTGCATGTTTGAGTTCTTCAATGATATGTTGTTAGATTTTAATGGAGTGAAAAAAAGGGAAAAGCAAGTAGGGGACACTCTATTCTGATTAGTTATGTTCAGATGAGCTTCTTACACATGGATCATGTGAATCAACTCTGTGGCAGATCAAGCACATGCTAGTGACAGTAATGTCAGGGGCCTGGACTTGAACACATAGAAAAGGACAATGGAAACAGTCTAAAAATTGTGTCCAGATGAAGAGGTGAGAAGCATGGTGTGGTGGTTTGAATATGCTTGGCCCAGGGCGTGGCACCATTAGGAGGTGTGGCCTTGTTGGAGGAAGTGTGTCACTATGGGGATGGGTTTCCACTCAGTGCAGAAGAGACAGTTTTCTCCTTTTTGCCTTCAGAACAAGACATAAACCTCACAGCTCCTTCTCTGGCACCACGTCTGCCTGCAGACTGCCATGCTTTCCTCCATGATGATAGCAGACTGAAACTCTGAAAGTGTAAGCCAGCCCCAGTCAAATGTTGTCCTTGCCTTGGTCATGGTGTTTCTCCATAGCAATGGAAACTCTAACTAAGATGCATGGGAAACTATTAGGAGAATACTGATGCTAGAAAAATGGGGTCAGCATCCCAAGCATAGAATGGTTTGAAGGATATTAGAGAAATTCAATCATAGGATGCAGAACTGGGGGCAGAGTGAAGAGGGAGAAGATGAGGACCATTTTAGCAAAGCACCAAGATACAACATTAACAAATTCAGTCAATAGCTTTCATATGTGCTGATAGTGAACATGCTGAAGAAGAAACTGGAAAACAATTCGATTCACAATAACTTGAAAAACAAAATGAACACTGATGAATAAAGCTGACTGTGGAAGTAAAGGACATCAATGAACTTGTATAATTTTTGTGTTTATTTTATTGTGTCTGTATGTGTGCATCTGTGTGCACATGAATTGAATGAGATAAGTGATGCAGAGAGTTAGAGAATGAGGGAGAGAGACAGAGAAAGATAACACAGAGAGACAGAAACAGAGAGAGACAGACACGAGAGACAGAGAGAGGACAGATTTTGAGGCAGGGTCTCTTTTGTTTCTGGTAGTGTGCTTTGTACTCCATGATAGCTGGACAGTAAGCTTCTGGGTAAGTCTCTTGTGTCTGCCACCTACCTTCCTGTAATAATGTTGGACTCCTCATGTAGAGAGAATTTTGATTTCTTTAAAAAAAAACCACTAAAATATTTAGGAATATGTTTTTATTTTAATACCAGGTATGGAACATAGGAATGCTTTAGATTGACTACAGCATCTGACTATGATTTGCCTTGTGCTCTAGTATGGGCAATTTTTGCAGCTGCAGATAGTTTCTGTCAAATGATCATGTATAAAGAGAACAGAAGAAATTAGATATCCTGGTAGTAAAGATCAAACTTGCTCCAAGGAACTCACTGTCTCCAAACAGCAGGAAGCTGTCTAACGATTTCATGCTTCCCTCCACCCCTCTAGCCATTATTCTCTCCTACTTAGTACTGACTTGGAAGGGTGAAATAGGGGTGGAGAAGGGTGGTACAAAAAGAACCCATAAAGTAGCCAAAAGTCTGGCTACAGCCTCACACCACAAATAGCTTTTTATTGGCTTCCAGAGACCAAATACAAATTGTCAGGCAGTTTTCCTGCTGAGCCATCTCCCCAGGCCTTAAAGATTGACATTAAAGGTTGAAAATTTTTCCCAGGCCTTGTATTAGCCAAGTTAATATGAAAATGGCTCTGTTATTAACTAAAGGTGATGTACAGATTCAATACAATCTTCATTAAAATTCTAACATTATTTAAAACCAGAAAAATTCTAAAATTCACACAGTAGAAAAAAAAGACCTCTAATAGCTAATAATAGCTAAAGCATTCTTAAGCAAAAAGAATGATGGCTGAGTTATCATAATATCTAATCTTGGACCATAGTATAGCACCACAGTAAGAAAAACAACATGGCAATGGGTCAACAAGAGAGAATACAGCCCCAGCCACCTAAGCTTTAACAAAGAGGCTGAAAACAGACATTAGAGAAAAGGCAACCTCTCTTATAAACAGTGCTGGGGAAACTGAGTTATTTACATATAGAAAAATGAAATGAGACCTTTATTTCTCAGCCTATACAAAAGTCAATTCAAAGTGGATTAAAGGCCTTACTATAAAACCTCAAATGCTGAAACCCTCAGAGGAAAAGAAAAAGAAACTATTTCAAGATGAAGACATAAGCCAAAACTTTCTAAAATGAGATCCAAAAGCTCAGAAAATAATGCTAAGTATTGACAAATGTATAATATACAACAAAGACTTCTCTGATGAGAAAAGGGAGCAATTCTTTCAAGGAAGGAGCGACCTTGCAAATGAAGAATATATATTTTTTTTGTTTGCCATACCTTCTGACAGAGAATTAACAATTAGTATGCATAAAGAACCTTAATAACTCAGTACAAAACTCCTGATTAGTCCAATCAATAACTGCACTAATAACCTGAGCAGTTTTTAAAGGATGAAGTACAAATGACAATAAAATGTGTCATCAAGGTAAGATGACATCAGGGATCCATAACACCCCAGTGAGAATGGCTGTTGTTGTTTTGTTTGTATTGGCTTTTGAACTAGGGTTTTTTTTTTTTGTTTTTTTTTTTCAAAATTTAAAACAAGCCTTAATTAAATACTGAGCAGAATGGTCCTCTAGTCAGGTTTACTCTCTGGAATTCCAGAGATGGTGATGAATCACACGTTATAGAGACTTTTTAAGGGCAAAACCGTATGGCCATTGTATTTTCCATGAGGCTATGCTTTTTTCCCCAAGAACTACAACTCCCCGCATTCTAGAAAGCTACCTTGTTCCTGTGCAGGTGGGGTTTACAGGTTGACTTTGACTTTTACCTCCCCTCCCCCCACCTTGAATTGTATCCTGATTTAAATTCTTGACTCTATCATGGGTTCTAACACTCGTCAGCTTTAAGGTACCAAGATAAGAATAATCAGTTAAGGCATCAATGACACAAGAGCCAATAGTAACTAACAGGATCAGGAAGGCCAAAGTCCCCATGATGGCTTATATTAGAGATATTAGAGTTACTATCTAGGAGGTGCCTGGACATAGGGCACCCATCATTCATTTCATCTCGACCCCCTCTTTGTAATTTTTTGAGTAAAACCAGATTATAATCCTTAATGCATTGCATAAAAATAGTAATTTTCTCTTAAAGCACGCACTATCTCTTTGTTCTGTATAAAGCAGTATAAACACTATACCATATTATAGAACTATTTCAGTTAATAAATTTACCAGTTGATAAATCTGGACCCATTTTTCTGCTATGCCAATTGTCACTGCAGGTATCCATTTTGCCCCTATGCTAAAGAGTTTCCTTTTGACTTAGTATTTCAGCCTGTTGGGAGACAAGGAATGGTGTAGTCTTTTCTGGAACTACTTATAATTGAAACTAGGGCACTGTTGTTAGGTCCCAGAAAGGTGGAAAGGCTGGTCAAAGGCTGAACAATGGAGCATTCATCAGTAACATCTGGCTAGCTGACCTAGACAAAGACATAGGGAGCACTCATATAGGCTAGACTAGTTTACATCAGCTTTCAGCAAAGTCTAAAGCTTGGCAGTTTGCAGTCTGTGGGTGATTCCTGAATGGTATCTGTCAGTCAAGTGTAAATCTGCTGAAACAAATATAGACTAGGGACAGAAGTTTAAGTTTAGGAACTTAAAGGTAAATCTTACATTTGGAACTTTCAGGCCCTCAGTCCTAGTGATTGAGGAAAGGGAGGGAGTCTCATGAATAGGGGAGAAATACTATCCTAGGAATAGACAGAAGGGGAAATTTAGGCTATAGTTACCTGGCATCTGTTTGACCTGTGACAGGTCCAAGTGAAGTCATATGCTTTCTTTGACTCCTTAAAGATTACATAATTTTTTATTTCACAAAAAGAGATAACAACTTCTAGCTATATTAGCATCAATCTGTACTGAAATTCACATTGTAACATAATCGGAGGAGGTTTATGGCATTGAGTCATAACAAAAAACTACAGCTTTGGGTTAAAAAGCATGAACAATTTTTCCCTGTCCAGAGAGCTGGACATATGTTTTAGCCCAATAAGACATATCTGTAAGTCTATATCTGGATGACAACCAAAGGAAATTTAAAAGTTTGAGCTTGTGACAGAATAGTGAGCAGTCAGTGCTCTCGCAGCTTATCAGAATTCTGTGCATCAATGTTAAAACGCTGAACCTTTGAAATTTTAGTATAACAATAGCAATGAGGGGTGATATAAAATATTTACCATTATTCATATCCCTTAAGTTATTTTATACCTTTATAACTTTCATAGATTTTAACCCATTTTCTTTTCATTTAATCATTTAATCGTAGACATGAGTAGTTGTTATTGAGAACAGTCATTGCAAGGCATGCTTCTTCAGTGAACCTTTATCCTTTAATATGAAGCCTGTTAGCAAGACAAACCTGTCTGCCTTCTCTTAATAAGAGATCTAGTAGCTCTAAATGAACTAACAAGATGGCTACAGCCTTGAGGGAAGGAATTGGTTGTCAGCTGCTGCCAAGCTGACAAAGCTACAGTTAGCTTTGTTGTGTAGACACAAGAAAAGACATGGAGCCAAAATGACAGCAGGAAACAGAAACAAAACAATAGTTAACAATTTGAGTCCTCTGCTTCAGAAGTCCTCTAGTCTAACCAGGAAAGATTTATTTATATCTTTCTTGTACAACCCAGATGCTAGGAACCCATCAGAGGTTGGTGTCTTTGAGTCTTCCTCCACTCTTGGGTCCAACAGGGCCTTTCCAAACCTTTGGCTTGGGCCTCAGTGTTGTGTTTCTTAGCAGGTCTTCCTCTTTTCTGCCTGATCTGGGGAGCCCGATTCCCTGAGAAATGTCACACAGTCCTTGGCAAACCTACAAGTTCAACTTCCTCTTTCTTGGTTAAGAACCTGTCCATCAAGTACCTGGGATTCCAGGAATGCCTCTCCATGTAAATGAGGCATTCCCAGTATTTTAATCTCCAGCTAATGATTTACTTCACAGTGAAAACTCCTTCTCATTCTCCAAGCTTCATATATAACCTTTGTTCACCCTGAATAAAATGTATATGTACAAGCTGTCTCACTGAAGATCATTAGAGAAGGTATTTTACCCTATCCTTGCCACTCCCATCTGAACCAGGGTCCTGCAGGCCCCACTCATTTCTGGCCTGGCTTCATGCTTCCAACACAGTGAACAGAGGCACCTGAATACCCAGAGGGAGGAAGCAAAACTTGGTAGCCAATGAAAGTGCCTATGTGAAACCACACACATTAAATGGGATGAGCCTTTTCTGTCGTGTATTAATCATACATTTGGGATCTATGTCTATGTCTATGTCTATGTCTATGTCTATGTCTATGTCTATCTATCTATCTATCTATCTATCTATCTATCTATCTATCTCTTATCTATATATCTCTCTATCTATCTCTATCTCCATCTCTCTCTATCTCTCTATCTATATAATCTATCTATCTCTATCTCTATCTAATTATATCTATCTATTTCTATCTCTATCTATCTTTATCTATATCTCTCTATATCTATCTTTATCTATATCTATCTATATCTATCTATCTATCTATCTCTATCTATCTATCTAATCTCTCCCTCTTTCTCTCTCCATATATATATATATATATATATATATATATATATATATATATAATCTATCTATAGGACAGAAAAGCAGAAGAGAGGAGAGAATATCTAGGAGAAGAGATGAGCAAGAGGAGGAGAAAAGGAAGTGGGTGGGTGTTGGAGATGATCAAGTTATGTGAATCGAGAGGACAGTGTACACATCTTTATGAAACTGATCCCTGTGTACAATGAATATATGGTAATAAAAATAAATAAAGTTTAGGTGATTAATAAAAATAATTAACAGAAATAAGTCATACTTTTGGATGTTTTGGATGTCTTGATTCTGAGATGCTTCCAGTGTGTCAGGAAAAAAAAAAACTGAAAAGAAGAAATGTTACCTAGAGGCACAAGGAGACGGAGGCTTGGCTGCTTGCTACCACATATTTGGAGGACATTTCCTTAGGGCCCTTATCTGTAGAATGGAGATAGCTATGGTGTCTAAATATAATTATGTGTGTGGATTAAATAAAATCAGGTCCCTCAGAGTGCCGTGCTATGGCTCATTGGCAGGTAGTTATTTTTGATTTTAGTAATATCGCTAGTGAGCAGAGAGAAGTCTAAGTTTAGAACTTGCAAATAAAGGTACGAGGAACAGTATGCTTTTGCCTAGTGTTCTTGAAACAAGGCAGGTTCAAGTCATTTCCATGAGTTGAACCTTGTGGAACTTTTCCCATTTAGGACACAGCAAAGAGGATTCTTTAAAGGTGTTAGAGAATGAGGAGCAAGAGAAAAGGAAAGAAAGCTGTTAAGGCTAATGACTTAACACCATGCATTCTATTGCTGCTAACAGAGTAAATTGATAAAGTTCTCAGCTGGAAATATGCTAAACAGTTGGAGAGAAGGTGCTTAGCGTGATCTAGTCTCTGCCCATTGCATTCTACAATGCTCCATGTTGTTTCTCAAAACACAACAAAGTAAAGTCATAGGAATTGTTGTAATTAGGGCTATTATTATTGTGATGATACATGATTCAAAGCAACTGGAGGAGGAAAGAGGTTATTTGTCTGGCTCATGCGTCCACAGTTCATCACTGAGGGAAGTCAGGACAGGAACTCAAACAGGTCAGGGACTTGGAGGCAGCAGCTGATGCAGAGGCCATGGAAGAGTGCTTCTTCTTATTGGTTGCTCCTCCTTGTGCCTTCTTACAGAACCCAAGACCACCAGCCTAGGAGTAGCATCAGCCACAGTGGACTGGGCCCTCCAACATCAATCACTAATTAAGAAAATGGTCTACAGGCTTGCCTACAGCCAGATCATACAGAGGTATTTTCTCAGTCAAGATTCTTTCCTCTTAGATGTCAAGTTACAGCTAATCTAGGCAACTAGATTATTTGGCAAACATTACCTTGCAAACTTGGTAATGTTTATTCTATTAAAAATTTTAGAAGAGAATCAAATTGGGAAATATTACATACAACATTTCAAAAAGAACGAGGAAACAGGTCAGCCACAGTTTGCTAAAATCTGAAAGAGGAAGAGATGGCAATAGAAGATATTTAGGTCACTGATAGTGTTGGCAGGCATTTCTGTCAGAGCAGCCTTCCTAGAACGTTGTCTTTGGCAGGACTTTCCTGAACGTACTTAACTGGAGACATCACAAGCATAAGTATCACTCATGCTTCACATCCCTCACCTCACACCCAGAAATCTCAACTTTTTTGAGATAAAACATATTAGAGGTTGAAATTTTCTAAGACATTTTACAAATCTTTAAACTCTATCAAAGACCCCTTTACAGCAGCCATTATTCTGTTGTAATACTAATGCTTTGAAACTGAATGGCACTTTTTTATTTTAATGCAATCTTGTTTAGTTATCTATATAACCTATTTTATCCTTATAACTATCTTACTAGTGAGAAGCGTTGTAACTTTCAGTGGTATAGGCGAAAGTAAAACTTTTGCACTATTAAAGTGTAAGTGAGCACTTCATCTACAATTCATACCCACACTGTGTCATGCAAATCTTGCTCATCATCGTTCCTGTTTTTTAAATCTTATTTTCAGAAAATCTTTTCTTTTTTGTCTGTGCTTCTTAGTTAATTTTAAGCCAGAGAGGTAAGTTCAAGCTCTATTATTTATTTTCAGTTAAAAGGACAGTCAACTCTATGTAAATCTGATAAAGAGAAGACAGAAGGAGGGACATAAAGAGAAGGTATGAGGGAAGGAGAGAGGGAGGAAGAGAGAGGGGAGAGGAAGAGAGGAAGGAAGAAAGGGAGAGAGAGGGAGAGAAAGATGGAAGGGGAGAAAGAGAGGGATAAGAGGAGAAGGGGTAGAGAGAGACAGACAGAGAGAGAGAGAGAGAGAGAGAGAGAGAGAGAGAGAGAGAGAATCTCAAACTGTGATTCGAGGTTTAGCAGAGCCACCAGATAGTCTTGGTTTCCATGGAGACCATTAAACTACTGCTTTACATGCAGATAATGTGCAGCAGGATAGGTAAGATTAGACACAGATGTTGTTCAGTATGGCAAAATGGTAGCAATAAAAAGCCACTGGCCTTGGAAGGGAGAAATGTGTAATAAATACTTTGGACCCAGAGGTTAAAGCAAGGGTTTAGGCTTAAAAGTTTAGTCTTGCAGTATCTTTGTGAGATAATCTTACTTCTGTTTAATAATCACTTCTAGGGACTATAATACAATGCTTGCCTAGTATACATGAAGCCCTGGGTTTGGTCTTCAGCACTGCAAGAATTAAAACACAAACCCCAAGAGAAACTGGATCTGGGTCCCTTCATTTTAAGTACATGACAAGACTAGTGATTCTGGTGCATCATTTTCCCAATTGGGGGTGGGGCGAGTTATGTGCTTGGTTTTTGATTGATGAATTGTGAGCAGAAATGATGTGTATCATTTCCAAGTCTAGCATTTAACTACTGATGTAGACTTCATAGAATTCTGTTACCTGATACCTCAATGATTGACAGTACCCAGTAACTGAGGCCCTAATAAACCAGATTGAAATGAGCCTTCCCATTGACCCGCCATCTGTATGCAGTATAAGTCATATTTAAGCAAACTGAGATATAATCTTTTGTTATTTAAACAAATGAGGTAGTTTTATTAAACCATTGAAACTGCTCGTTGTTGGTTTTTTTTTTCCTCAGCTGCCTACCCCATTGTGAGTAATACATCTAATAAATGATAAAAGTAAAACTGTCATAATGTCTGTAAAGTCTTTCCCAGTTACCTATAAAATGAATTCTTAGTGGCAGGAATGATTACTTCTATTGTGCCCGTGTCTTCCTTGGGCCAGCAGTTCTGAAGTACAAAATGGAAAGTAGCTGTTCTGTTTCACAGAGGAGGCAGATCCCAACTGGGATCAGTCAAAGCCACTTTAGCTGCAAAGGGACACACCTCACTCTTCTTCTAGAATGCCTGAAAAGCAGGCTCAGTCACAGCTGTCCCCCTGAGGAGCTCCATATGTTCTCTCTGTGGTTTGGCTTTTCAGAGCATGTTAACCAAAATTCCAGAGGTAGCATCCTGGCAGAATTATTCTAAAACATTCACCAGAAGCTCCATAGATGGGTTATCTATGGTATAAGATGTGGGAATGTCAGGAGGTCAACAATTCTGTTGCTGGCGACAGGTAGAGGAGGAGGATGGTGGGGTCAGAATCAGTCTTCATTTCTACACGAGATGATTTGAATGAAGTTCATGAATGACTTGAATTAAGCCATGTCAAAATCTTGTACCTATTTCATTCAAAGTTATCATTAAAGTATGGTAAACTTTGCATGCTTGTGGAACAAACTATGGTGTTCTATGGTCAAGACACAGTATATTCTATAACAAGAATTTTGTTGAGTGTTCTGGAACTCATCATTTATCTTTACATCCCTTTGTCTGTCTGTCTGTCTGTCTGTCTATGTATCTAATCATTTATTCTGTTTTTATACAATGTATCTGGACTACAGCTTTCCCTCCCTCCATTCCTCCCAGTTCCTCCCTGATCTTTCTCCTCCCAGTCTACCTCCCACCCAGTTTTTCTGTAGAAAAGAGCAGGCTTCCCAGGGACATCAAGTGAACACTGCATTGCATTCAGATGCAGTGCATATCACATATGCATATGTGATTCCTCCTAACAATTCCAGGATGTAATGCAAAACAGTCAGTGCTATCCCAAGAATATAAAGGAAGAAGAAAGATGCTGAGAAGGCTGATTTAGTTGAACACTATACCACTAGATACATATGTGAACTTTTCGATTTACCTTTTCCTGTATTTCTTTAAGAGATTCATTCATTTCTTCTTTAAAGGCCTCTATCATCTTTATAAGATTAGTTTTAAGGTTATTTTATTGTGCATTGGTCGTGTTAGAATATCCAAGGCTTGCTGTAGTAGGGTAGCTGTCATATTACCCTGGTTTTTGTTGATCGTGTTCTTTTGAGGGTCTATATCTATCAGAATTGCTTTGGTCCCTGGATATTCCTGTTGTCATCAGTATTGAGAAGGGCTTAATCTCAGTGGTCCTGCTGTGGCACTCCTTTAATGAGTATCATTGGGTTGTATGGTTCTGGGTCAGCAGGTCTGTATAGTTTGGGGTCCTCAGGTCTGTACGGTTCAGGATCTGCAGGCCTGTATCATTTGGAATTCACAGGTCTGATGAAAGTGGGTGAAGAGGTGGCAGAAGATTAGTAGTCCACTGGAAAAAGCAGATTGCCCACAGCAAGCAGGGAGGTGTATGGGGCCAGGAAATCTAACCTATGTGTTTCAGGATCCAGAGGACTGATGAAGGTAGGTAGAGAGGTGGCAGGGGAACGGAGGTCCACTGGGGAAAGCAGACTGCCCTAGATTTATTTTTTAATATTTCAGTTTGCTACCTATGTGTTTGTATGGATTAAATAAATAATACCAGATGTCCAAATGCCATTGATATACAAGACCAAGGACAACTTAAATATCTCTCTAATGTATTGGTAAAGGCATACACATAAGCAGGAAAAAAGTCAGAGAAACATAATAACGTAGTGACAAAGATGTGTGGAGCAAAGGATGCTTAGTTCAGATGTCCAGCGAGCAGAATTTAAACAACTTTAAAGAAATAAATGTTCAGTTTGGTGGATAAGAAACCCAAACCTCTTTTGTGTAGGTAAAACTAAAAACCTGTGTGTATATATATAAGACTAGTAGAGGCTGCAGAGTGGTAATGGGCAAGGTAGAGAAATAGAGAAAGATCAATAGCAATAGACAATGGTAGGGATGATAAAGGATGCTGGACACAGATGCACAAATGATGGACAATAGAGAGATGATGCTGTGCCTTCCTTCAGTCAGCTCATCCTAAGCCTACCTATGAGGCTGTTATTTTGAAAGCTCTATAGCAGAACACGTAAAATAATTTTTCATGTGGAAACTGTTTTCCATCCTTGTCGTCTACCCATCTCTACCAGTCTTCCCAGAGTCTTATCCATTTCATCAAAATCATCCCAGATAATGGCTTCACTCTTAGTGCTGCTCACAAATTCTCGCTCTGGTCAGGTCTTCATTAGTTACACACTTCCACAAGGTAAGTGCATTAAAATTAATAATAATATTGGAGATATTGAAATTTCAAAACCTTTTTTTGAAGGAAGAAAGAGTTATTAAAGGGATAAATATAGAACTCCTAATTGAGTTTATAGGACACTTTTGAGAATGTAACTCTGAAATAAATTTAAAAAAATAAAAAGAACCCTCGTAGTCTGGTTCTTTTTGGTTCAACTTTAATTCTTTCCTCTAAAATAACCCTTCTTTCTCTGCTGCTTCTATTTGTTCTTCCCTCAAATTTCTCAAAGTTTGTTGCTTATTTGTTTCCTGCCACTCATCATTCCATGCCCTCTGGTTACAGCAGCAGGGATTAAAAGCTTTGCACTTGACATTAAAATATTATCTCACCAGTATTATGCTGTATAACATTTCCTGACCACAAGGAGAGAGTGAGCATGAAGTGATTAAACAGAAATGTCTCTGAACTATTGTTGCCAGTAGTGTAATACAGTACATTATAAGTCTAATGGCATCCAGCATATGGATCTGATTTCATTTTATGCGCTGAACAGGAAATCACTTTCTTGCCTAGAGGCATTTAAATTTTGGGAAGTTCCACAGCATGGGAAAGAATAATGGCTCCGCAGAGAGGTACAAATAAGATCTCACAGCATATGGCTTGCAGGTTAAGGCTTATAAAGAGAGCAATAAACCTGTTGAACTCAACTGACTCTGAAGAAATCAGTGCATACAATATTCGATACATGGGAGAACAATATAAAATATCTGTTAAAGAAATACTAATATTACTTGTGTGTGCATATATATATATATATATGTGTGTGTGTGTGTGTGTGTGTGTGTGTGTGTGTGTGTGTAGGTGCATATGCACATGCATATAAACCAGGAATCAATATTAGGTATCTTTCTTGATTCTTCTTCACCTTAGTTTTGAGATGGAACTCTCACAGACTGAGGATCACTTAGACTAACTGGCCAGCAGTTCCCAGGGATCCTTCTGCCTTTGCCTCCCAGTGCTGGTATGCACAGATCACTGCACAATTTTTTTTATAATGACGGTGACAAGAATATGAATTCAAGTCTTCATGCTTACATGGCAAGCACATGACTGACTCAACCATTTCCCAAGTTTGCCTCCCAAAATTATAATTCATTCAGGACCAAAAGTGTAACAACTCTCTATTAGAAGACTAGAAGAAAGAACTCAATACACTAGGTCTAATCTAGTTGGTTAGCGAATGATAATGAAAGTATAGAAATATAAGCTCTTAGAGAAAATATCATCAAATAATTCAGGGAATGTACTATATATCCTCTATGTATAGTTTATGTAAGGTTATACAAAAAGCTTGGTATAGTTTCCTGTATGTGGCCACAGTTAATTTAAATAACTTTTTAAACATTTTCATAAAAGTCCTAGTGAAATGACCCTTAGAGATTGTGGAGGTTTGAATGAACATGGCCTCTATAGACTCATAGGGAGTTGCCCCATTAGGAGGTGTGGCCTTGTTGGAAAAAGTGTCAAGGGTGGGCTTTGAGGTTTAAGAAACTTAAGCCAGGCCTAGTGGCTCACTTGCTCTCCTGCTGTCTGTAGATGAAGATGAAGAACTCTCCTCCAGCACCATGTCTGCCTGGATGCTGCCATGCTTCTTGCCATGACATTAATGGACTAAACCTCCGAAACTGTAAGCCAGCCCAAATTAAATATTTTCCTGTTGGAGACTGCTAATGCTTTAATTCAATCAGGAATATGTGTGTCCAAATGCTAAAGGTCCTTGTCTCCAGTTGGTTTTTGATAGATCAATAAAGATGCCAACAGCCAATGGCTGGGCAAAGGGAGACAGGGCAGTATGCAAAGAGAGAGAGATGCAGAATCACCATGACTAGGGGAAGAAGGATGGGACAGAGGAGAGGCAGGAGATAAAGTCAATAGGCCATGCAAGAATTTGGGTAGGTGGCCACTGGCTACTTCCCTGATTGGGCCTGTGGTAACAGGGAAAGATTTAGGAATATCCAGCCTTTGAAGTAGTCAAGGCTTTTTAAAAATAAGCTTCTCTCTCTCTCTGTGTGTGTGTGTGTGTGTGTGTGTGTGTGTGTGTGTCTGTGTGTCTGTGTGTCTGTGTGTCTTTCATTTGAAGATCCAAAGATAGCTCCTGGGCGGGTGCACACACGCAATCTGCTGAGAGCCAAAGCAGTGTAGCAATACTCTCCACTACATTTTCCTTTATAATTTTGCTATGGTAACAGTGTTTTTTTCACAGCAATAAGACACTAATACACAGATCCAGTTAGATAAAGAGTTTTTTACATGAAATGACATACATTTAACAGTTAAGATCCTGGTACTGTTACAGGCAAAAACCAGGGGAGAAGTAAGTAACAGAATTAGGTCTCATGAAATGGCTGGCATGTTTGCTGTGTACTTTTGATAAGCTAGAGACTGAGAGGGCACAAGAAACTTGACCAATGATACCTATAGAGGAACTAAGAAGAACCAATATTCAGATGTAAAATTATCTGGCTATAAAGACCCTGATTCACTGTTGCAAAAGGTTTTGAAATACCTTATTCCTTATACTTGAGTTTGTTCAAGTTGTAAGGTATCTCAATATATGCGTTGAAGAGGCTGGGCAGCCAGCCTCCACACTCTTGTCTCAGCACTCCCTCTCTGAAAGTCTTCCCTTACCCACTTTGCTTCCCCCTGAACCCCCCCTCGCCCCACCGCCTCCTGACCTTTTAATGGAGGCACAGCCTGGCCAAAATAGGCAATCCCTATTCCATAATGACACTCCCTAATGAAAACCCCGGTACAAATGGCGGCTTGAGACTTGAGAACAGATAAACAGCAACAATTCCCATCCCCCATATGGCTGAGGCTGGCACCCTCTCTGATGGATGGCTAAGCACTCACCGGTGCAGGTGGCCCCTGTACTTAGGAAAAGCACAAGAGCAAACATCCTTGGGGATATAAGCACCGTACTTTGGGGTAATCACATATTTCCAGACAGCTGTGGGCAGTTTGTGAAAACACTAGTCCCTGATAGCACCATAAAGACCAAAAGAGCTTCCTCCCCAGTTGTGTGATCCTGCCCACCACTGAAACACATGGTATTATTGTGTTTGAAAGACGACTTCCCTTATCACTTTCCTTGTTATATAACCCCGAAACTTCAGAATCTGCCTGTGTATAAATATCTCGAGCCCCTAGACGTGGGGTTGCAATCCTGTCCTGTGCAGTGGGAACAGATTGCAATCTGAACCAGGTTCGCATTATTAAAAGACTCATTGTCTCAAGACGTCAGATTAGCAATTCTTTGAGCTCTTCTGGGAATCCTGAGATCTGAGCATAACAGTGTGACACTATTCTCAGAGAGACGTGAACAAATGTCTACTCACTCCAGATAGGAACCAACAGCAAACCAAAGTACAGATACCACCAAAGTACAACTTGTTGAATCAATGTGTTTTATTGGTATCACTTAAAGGAATACGGATGAAGAGTTACTTAAAGGAGCAGAAATGACTCAAAGACAGCTCACAAAAACTGGAAACCTGAAGCATAATGCAAAACCTTCAGGAAGTTCAAAAGTTTGGAGAATGTCCTTTGAAGGCATCTCAGTTGGTCTGGGCATTTTTCCAGCCGTTTAGCTGATCTCTCTTTCAGGCAGTTCATCTTATCTGAAAGTGTCCCTCAGGAGGTCCTCACTGCTTATATATGTTAGGAAGAGAGGCTTTTGTGAATCTGGTCAGTTTCAGGAACTTCCTGAAATGATTTTGAGTTGTTTACTTCAGAGTTTAATACTTTTGTGTGTAGGAGAGAATGATACTTCACTTCCCCTTAAAACATCCTTGTTTCACCTCCCCATAAACATCCTATATTTTAATCAGCTTCCTCTTTAGATGGAAGGTTTTAATCACAGAGGAAACTGTTATATAGTACAGTCACTCACAATAACTACTTAGGCAGACAGGGATTATGATTAGTTTCTCTCTGGACATTGAAACCCTGTGATATTTCATTCTAATGTAAGTATTTGCTGATTTCTGTTGTTAAGTGGACACAAAGAGAGGGCACTTCAATTGAAGAACATCTTAGAATGGCCTTGGGGCACTGTTGTGGGACATTGTCTCCATTGCTACCTGATGTGGGAGTGTCCAACCCACTGTGGACATCATCCCTAAACCGGTGGTCCTGAAATGAATAAACAAGCTAGCTGAGCATAAGCCAGTGAGGAGACCAGAAAATAGTGCTCCTCCATATTTTGTGCTACAAATTCCTGCCTTGACTTCCCTCATTGTGACCTAGAAGTATAAGTCAAATAAACCATTTTCTCCTCTAAGTTGGGTTTTTTCTCCCATAGCAACAGAAAGTAAACTAGAACACATGGTGTTACTTTTCCCTAAGTGGTGAGATTTAGATATAAATGACATTGCAAAAAAAAAAAAATTTTTTTTTCATTTTAATGTGAAAAATATGTAACTAGTATTTATACTCTAATTAAATATCAGAATCCTTTGAGCTTTCCTGTCTGGTTACATTAAAAGCCTTTCATTGAATGTATGACTGAAAATGATTCTCAAGTTGACTATTGGCAGTGAAGCATGTTAGGTGGTACATTCTACCTCTGAGAGGACATTCTAGTTCTGAGGTGACAGTGTTGGTGAATGATTGCATAACTATGCCAGAGTGTGTCTGCAAGGGGGAATAGGTAACTATTGTTCCCCCCTTCATAGTTATAACCATAAAGATGTATGACTCAGGCTCCCTCAAGATTCCCAAGAACTGTAGATTCTAATGCTGTCTAGTCAGAGAGCTAGTTTCAACAGTTAGCCCTTTCAGAACTGGCATCAGCTTAAGTGATTATTCTGTTCATATCAAAGTTATTTATACATTGGAAGCTCCAAGGCACAGTTTCTTTCTCCTGTGGTAAAGTCTTACATTATGGATATGTATAGATTATATTGACGTTCATAAAAAGAAAGAAACAAACAAGCAAATCATCCTAAGGCCAGAAGCCTTGCTCACTCTTGGCAGCATGTCATTTAAGCTGACATTTAACATCATGTCATTGACTCACTTTTTGCCACAAGCACGCAACACACGTAACAGAAGCCAAGAAATGCAATTATCATCCGTAATAGTATATAAACATGTGAGAGATTTTTATTTTGCTATTATTTGTTGCATTCTTGCTTGAGTCCCAAAACCTTTGACCAGGGGTTATGAGGGAATGAAAAAAAGACAGATAGATGTACAGAAAAAAAGCCTGGGTTGGGTTGACTGGGCTCTTGGGTGGAAAAACAGCAGCAACTTAAAAATTCATCTTGTTTATTCTGTACAGTTGAACAGAGAGGTTGGTTTCTTGCATACAAATGAACACAGAGGTGGGTTGTTACATACAGTTGAACCATGAGACAAGTTTGATTAATTTTGGTTGGTGCTATCTCTGGAGGAGAGAAGTCTTCAGATCATAAACACCTAGATGAAAAAAACCAATGGTAGACATTCTCTGCACACTACCAGTATTCACACTTGGACTTGAGGAAGGTTTTGCATCCCTCTAAGTCTCATCCAGGGAAGATGACTCTTTACTCCATGGAACTGAGTCATTGGGGTTCTTGATGTGGATTTGTCCATGTCAGTAACACACACTCACTTGGGACTGAACAGTTGATGTGTGATGATTTTTGTTAATTAGGATAGTTGCCTAGACTGGCTAAACATGATTAGGAGCTGTGATGATCAGGAGGCAAGGCTGGTATAGGCTTCATTAATGTTACTGAGTCTGGAATGGTAACATGAGGCCATTACCAAGCATGACTCAGCACTGAGCTGTCAGAGCCATTGCTAAATGAGAGAGGCCTGTGATCTAAGGCTGAGCAAACTGAGGAAACTGAGAAAACACAAGCATATAATGTAATCAACATAATATGATTAAAGACAAAAACCAGATATGTGTCTGCTAAGAATTTTGTTATGTCTTTCCCAGAGTCATCACATTATCCTGCCTTGCTTTGTTCTTCTACAAGGTTGATGACATTTCATAAAAGAATATCACTCCTCACTGGACCCATATCAATAATTTCATTGTTTTGTGTTTACATTACAAACATTACTGGACAGTAGACTTCTCGATGTCTCTGTTTTCTTAGGTATATAACAGAAGGATTGAATGACAAGTTTTATAGTAATGTTTAATTCATATATGACATGATTCTGTGATGGGTTTGGCTTTCTCTAGAACGCCACCTTCAGAGCTAAAGACTATGACAGTTATAGCCACATTTAAATCAAACCTTATGGAACTTTAAGTAACTTTATAGTACTTTAAGTAACTAAAACCTTTGGATTGGTTCCAATGGTGCTAATCTACATTGTGGGCTATTGTGAATAGTGTTTCTATTCAGTAGAGATTTTAGTTTATAACACCATTGCATTAAGTACAGAAACATATAATGAAGTAAAGCTCTAGAGAGCACTATTTTTCAATGTGTTCTTTCTTACCATTTTCTAGTAGGGCTAGAATTACCTATAAAGAAAGTTGTATGGGAACTTACACTTTGATTCATATAGGAAGCCTCTCATTCACTATACTGAATTCATCTTACTGCTGTTCTGGGTTCTGTGCCAGGTGAATGCTCGGTGCTCTTGGCCTTGGCAATATCATATTCCCCAGTAACTATAACTGCTTCTTTGAGAGACCACTACTTCTTCCTCTTGCAATGAACCATGTGACAGTAACAGCTTACTTGTCCTTCTGGTCAACGGTGGGAACTTATTCGCGTTGTACCTTCCTACACTATCCCGTTTCATCTCCACAGGAAACCTTAGAGGCTGGTGCTCGCTTCCCTCACAAACCACAAACGAGCGAGACAAGACTTTGACAGCTTTACAAGGAGCAGAATTCGGGCTTTGAATGCCAGTTGTACACTTTAAAAAAAGTTTTTATTAATCATTCCATTTCTTTACATCTCAAATGATATCCCACTTCCCGCTTACCCCTGTCACCAACCCCCCAACCCATGACATCCCACCTCCTGGTTACCCCTCCGCCAACCCTCAATCCCACATCTGCCCTCCGCTTCCTTTCTGCCTGTATGAGATTATTCCCCCATCCACCCATACTCTTCTGTCCCACCGCTCTAGTATCTCCCCGACTCTGGGGCATCAAACCTCCCCAGCACTGCTATCTGGCAAGGCCATCCCCTGCTACATATGTATCTAGAACCAAAGATCCCTTTAGGTACATTCCTTGGTTGGTGCACTTTTAATTGCTCACTTTCTAGATAACAGGAGCGAAGAGGTGACAATGAAGATGGGAAAACTTTTTGGAATTTCAATAAATTACCTTCACTAACGGAAAAACTCGCGGGGGGCGGGCAGGAAAGCTGTTTCCACAGTTAAGAGTACTTACTATTCTGTGAGAGGACCCCAGTTCAGACTCCAACCTCCTCACAAATGTCTGTATCTCCAGCTCTAAGAGGTCAGTCAGACATTTCCTTTTGGTCCCTGTGAGTACACACACACATATATGTGTGCAAGCACAGACACAAACACATAAACGAGAATACAAAAAATATATTGTGAAAAAAACCTGGTTTTCAAGTGCACCTTTATCTGGCCATTGCAACTGTTTTTGAGAACTTATAATTTTTTTTGTTGTTATGAAAAGTATTTTACTTTCTAGAAGCTTATCCACTGTATTTTTTTTTCAGAGAGACAAATAATACCATCAGTTTTTTTGTTTTGTTTATTTTTTTTAAGTTAGATTAACAATATCCATGCTTTCAGAAAGTCTGGAAATTATTTCCTTTTGGCAATGGCTGATAAAATTTCCCAGGAACATAACATTTTTTTATGCTCTTGAAAAATAAATTATCTTGAGTTCTGTTTGTCTGTAAAGTGTTATTACTGAATCTTTAGCATGATAAGTAGACTGAGACCTAAGAGGCTTTTATTGATAGTCTTTATTAAAAGTCTCATAACTAGAATATTAAGATGCATTTCCTATTTCATATAACTGGGCTATTATTGCATGTGTAAATCTTTGATCTCTTTAAAGATAATTTTTATAAGGATAAAAATTGCTACTTCTCATAGATAGAATACATGCTTGATTTTTGTGTATGGTGTATGGTGGAAGATTAGAGGAAGGAACTTGCTAGAGATTTTTTTTCTTTTTTTTAACTACAAAATGTACCCTGTTGGTTAACTTTTTAAACCAGTAGTTGAGGGATGGAGAAGACATTGCAATACAACATCCACTGAGGTGCTGTGCTCAGCTATCAACCTTGTAGTCCTCAGCTAAAGATCATTAACCCTGCCCTGCCCTGAAGGTGGGCTTCCAGGGAAACATTCTTACAGAGGTTGGTTTTTCTCTTCATCCTGTTGTGTGAAGTTCTAGATCACAATAGCCTCTTCTGGGAATGGTCTCCCTTCTCCAGAATTATGACAGTGAAGTAGCTGAAAAGAAGCATGATCTGAGAGTAAGAAAATGAACGCAGGGCTAAACATGTAGCTCAATAGTAGTGTTTGGCATCAACCATGCCTGGCGTTTGCTCTCCAATAACATAAAATGAGTGAATGATTAGAAATGGATGCTATTCAAGTATTTTATCTTTCAAAATCCCAGGATATATATGGAATGTAATTGTTAGTATGGCACTGCTCTGTCTTTACACATTGGACTCCAGTGTTCCTCACTTGAACACAGTAGACAGGAATATAATGACGGCTATGGGAGGTGTGGATGTATCGATAGATAAGAATGCTTTGAAATAGCAAGTTCAGTCTGGGGAATACATTAAATATGTATAAATGTACTAGCAAATACGAATCTGCATTTAAGGATATTCAGTATAGTATTGTGATGGCGAAAATACAAAATTAGGAATATAAACAGCTGCCCAACTGTGTATGGTTAGACAGATATGAAACAGAATGTTATGAACGTGACTGTTTTAGACATCTTTTGGGCATCATCTCGCATCCTCTGCATCCAAATTGTACTCTAGCTGTTGCTCTAGCAACCAGCTGCACGTAGGTATAATTGACAATACTTTTCTTCAGCTGCATCATATCTTTCATTGTGTAGAGAGCCACTCCGTCAACCTAGACATGTGTAGGAGGGACTTCAGCTATTCCAGTGTACATGGAAACCTCAAATTGCAAAGGGCACAACGAAGTCTTGACCACCAGAGAATATGGATAATATAAGAAAAAAATGTGCTTTGTCTCTTAGGTGAGCAATTTGGGATTGTATTCTAGTCTGTTCCTCAAAACCCCCACTACTTAGAGTTATGATCATCTTGGCAATCACCTGCCAAGGTGACTTTCTGTCCCTTGTGCCTCACTTGTCTCTACCCTCTACCTCTTGGCCCAGGGTTTACTTTCCAAAATAAACTGCTTGTAAAAGCCCCTTGGCTCAGGATCTTCATAGAAATTCAGGATAAACACTATCTATATCCATATCCATATCTATATCCATATCTATATTTAGTCTATATATATGTTAACACATAGAAACACACACACACACATGTTTCTGTGTATTAACCTATAAGGCTTTTTTATTTTTTATATAGAGAATTGTTAAATGAGGAAAACCAAGTTTGGGTTAGTGTGTGTTAAGTCATTCATAAAATTAAGCAACAGTACAATACCCTCGGTATTGCTATTACCTTAGGAAAAGGTTAAACAATGTACATCAAGTTGTTGATATTAGACTCCTCAAGACAGCATGAGAAATTATTAGCTTTCTCTTAATGAATTTCCTTTGTATCACTAGCAGCAGTGAACACATACAAATTTCAGGGTTTAGAATATTTTGAAAAGAAAAATGATATTTAAAATTAACTTAAAATCAACACCCCAGAAAAAAGAATTTTCCCCCAGGTAGCAAGAAAAAAAAAATAGCTATTCTTTTGAACTTCAAGCACAAATTACCATATGCTTTAGCATTAACCTTGGATAAGAAAATAATTTGCCTTTGCAGGACAAATACCCAAAGCTATTCTCAAAAGTTAGAATATTGTCTGAGACTAAGAGACACTTCAGAGATTCCAGCAAGAACAATGATGTTGCAATATGAAGAGTGAACAAAATGGAATTTCCTTTCTCCAGAATTTCCAGAAGTGTAGCTGCCGCAGGCTCCTCTGATGAATAACAGCAGTGGCTAACACCTAAGAACCCCTGTAGAAAGTAAGAGAATTCACAAAACAAAATTCAGTGGAGATGCCATCACCTGTATTAGGAACCTCTCTGCCTTTGCACTAAGAGGCAGAGAGTAATAATATTCCATCCAAGGCATTGTGAAGTGTTGAAATCTCATCTGAATGCATTTCCATTTGTTTGTATCCTCCTGTGAGTTCATTATGAATTACTTCCAGGGGGAAGAAAATTGACTATGTTGATGTGTTTTAAAAAGATGCTTTTGAATTCTCTCCAGAAAGCTGTCTGTACTTCCAGTTCAGCAATGACTAGTTAAATATGCATGGAGTGAGGAAAATAGACTTTCAAAATAACAAAAAAACAGAAAATGAAGGGAACATTCTAAAAGGTATACACAGTTAAGAAATGGATGATGCATTTAAACAATATATTAGAGATAGATATATAGATATAGAGATAGAGATAGAGATATAAAGATATATAGATATATAGATATGATGCAAAGGCTATAGTTATTTAGTACAGTGACTACTAACTTTAGGTCACATTGATTGAGCTACAGAACCCAAATACTTGGTCAAAGAGCACAAGAATATTTCCAAGCCCTGACCAAAATAACAGACCCCATGTTCCCTAGCATACCTAATGCTTTAGAGACAGCAAGGCAGATAACTGTTAGGTCGGAAGTAGAATGGGCATGTGTAGAAAACGTGTTTTGGTCAAGATTAGGAAATCTCTGTAAACAATGTAATTCAACTCAGTGGAACGGATGGATTTAAATTGGTGCTTTCTGGGAATCTTGAAGTAAGGAAAGCCCATGTTCTCTTTGACCCTGGTGCTAAGATGATCTTCAAGTAGAGGAAAGGTCATTTGCAACTCAGAACAACAACAGCAACAAAAAAAAAATTTACAACATAGATGTCCCTTGTGGATAGAGGTGAGCAACCTAAAGATTCTCTGATCCATTCAATTTACTCAAGACTACATTTGTTCTCTGTGCTATTCACAACGGTAAGGACAAATGTCTCATGGGTAGCATAAAACTTATATCTTTGATAAAATAAACCAAATTGTTGGGTCCTTTGCTTGGAGTCTCAGGTTTGACTGGACTGAATTTCTTGTTTGAAGACCTTGGGAAGAGAGCTTTCAAGACCACCTGCATTGTTGGCTGTGTTCTCTCTCTTCTGGTTGCAGATCCAACATCTCTATTTGGGCTGACTGTCAATCTTTCCTTCTTGGACCTATTTTTTTCCTCCTTGAGCTGCATGCATCTTTTTTTTTTCTTTCATGTTCCTTCCTTGCAGCCCTTTTCAGTAAGGTCAGGCTGGCTCTAATACTTACAGTTTTGATGACTTGTTTTTCCCAAAATGTTTCTGTTTCTAGCCACAGGAAACTCTCTACTTTTAGGAATTTGTGTCAGGAGATTGGATTAATTTGTATAACTTATGGTACCTCTTGTATTTAAATGTCCCTTATTCTGTGAAATGTACTGTTCCTATTCAAGGCTATAGTAAGAATCTCTTTGTGTGTCTGTCTTTTTAACACATAGGTGACTCTAGGATGAGCACAATGCTAAAGTGAACCCGGAGGAAGGAGATAGTGGTGTTATTTGGAAAAAGGACAATGCTGAGAGAGGCTTCATTAAAGAAATCACTTAACTTGTCAAACACAAATTGTGTTCCTAAGGAAGAATGTGATTGCACCAGACAGGGTGAGTGTAGTAAGGTTATTTTAGGCAAGTACAAAGTCAGAAAGACATGAAAACACTTGGTTACATTTGGGGCTGGCATATACATGCCTGGATGTAAATAACAGCCAAGTGTCTAGGATTGACTATGGGGATTTGAAGACAATGCATTTGAGAGGTTCTCTTTTTAAATTTAAATTTATTTATTTACATTTCAAAACATTGCCCCCTCCTGGTTCCCTCCCTAAGGGAGCCTTCCCTCCTGTCCCCTTCCCTTCTCCTCCAAAACGGTGGGACCACCCAGGGTGTCTCCCTCCCCTGGTGCATCAAGTCTCACCAGAGTAGGCACGTCTTTGCTTCCCTGAGAGGTTCTTAGAGACAGAATTTCCAGGATTTATCGAGCAAATGAATAATGGATATTGGAAAGTAGAAAATGCAGCAAGTTTTGGATTGCCTGACAAGGTGATATAAAGGTTGGGATAGAAATCTTAGAAATGAATTCATGGGGAAAATACTAGCTTTGGTTTGGATATGTTGAGATGGAGGGTCTGATGGAAATAATTGTAGCAGGATACCATCCCATTTGTATAAAGCTCAGTGATTGGGCTGTATGAGAGGTACGAGGAGAGAAGAGGAGAAGGAAGAGGAGGAGCTAGAAAAGGCAAGGAGAAATGTAGGAGCCTTGTATGACCATGCATGTACCGAGAGCAGTCCTAGGTAACAACTTATATCTAGGTTAGTTAATTGGTTAACACTTCTAATTGTGTGGGCATCTTATTAATTTGAACATAACCAAACATATAAAGTACTTAGATAATCTTTAAGCATTAGAGTAATTTCTACTGGGTGCCTTGCGAATGGGGGTATGGTCTGGGCTCAGCCCAGCCTTGTGGAGACAACGTGGTAGATAGGCAGAGCCATCTCTCATGCTGGTGTCTTGTGGGTGGCAGAGCTGGTGTCTCTGGCCACCTGAGCTGGTGGCCTGAGCTGAACAGCAGGGAGAACAGGCCACCGCTTGTGGTCTCAGGTCTAGCCTAGTCGGGAACATAGAGGCTCTGTAATTAAAAGCCAGACCAGGTGCCACTGGTGTTAAATATTACCAGTAACACATAACGTTAGAGATTTTTAACAAGTTATTGAAGACAGACATCATGTATATGTTTTAAGGCATCAACATTTATATTACTGTTAGAAGTCTTACATTTATGAAACATTTCTTACTAGCTAGCTTTTTGTCTGATAATAAACTTTATGAAGCAGACATCTCATAAAGGCAAGTGATTGATTGAACTCATAGTGTAGAGTGAAAAATTATAAAGACCATTTTATGAAATATATATAGGCTTTTCCTTTACCCTGAGCAAAAGAATGCAGGCTCCAGAAGACGGAACTGAATGTAAGATTTCAGGCCTTCATTGCCCCGAGATATTCCGGGTGGAGGGCGTTATCCCTGAATCAGAGGACACTTGCTGGATTACATTCCTCAAGCCTCAGGGAAAAGAACCCACCTGTGGGTGAGGAAAGCCCAAAGCAGGAAGACACATTCCTGACCACAAAAAGATGCAAGTCACCTAGGTGGGACTTCGACCGGAGCAAGTGAGAAATAGTTTAACCCGAAATCGTCGGTAATAACATGGTAAGACTACATTCTTTAGAAGAATGAGTGTGCAGAGTGATTTTCACATGATCCTGTATCATTTAGGTTTGGGCTCCTCTGGAATGTTTCGCTATTCTTATGTTATGTATCCTTGACAACCCTTCACCCCCTTCCCACTCCCCTGGTTTGTGGCTTACCCTTTTAAAAACTCTCCTCAGACTGACTGGCTTGGTGAAACTGTACTCCTGCGCAAGTGTGCAGTTTGACTGCTGGCTGCCAGTTCCCCAATAAACCTCTGCTAATTGCATCCAGTAACGGTGTCTTGGAGTTTGTGGGTGTTCGAGACTTCCTGAGACTTGAGTAAGGGTCTCCTGGATTTGGGGGTCTTCAATAGTTTTTGGAGGTTCAAGAATTCTGGCTTGATGCCTTCTAGTGAGAACCTTCTCAGCCATGTCATATCACCAAGAGTAGTAGTGTTGAAAAGATCTGTTATCAACCAGGAAACAATAGACTGAATGAGGGGACGAATCAGGCTTAGGTTTTTATAAAAAGTGAAAGGTCCCCAAAATACTCTACTACCTTCTAAGGGAATCACACCTCAGTGACCTAATGTGGAAATCCCTGGGATGCCCCATTTTCAAAAGTTCCATATTATCTCTCATTATTTCACTGGAGACAATATCAACATATGTGAACATTTGGGGTATAAAAGACTTGAAAGTTATCACTATTATTTAACCACAGTGTAGTCAGTGCTGTGTGGTTGAAAGAGAGAAAAATCTAAGTTGATCCCCTGAACCCTACTCTTAAAAGCAAAGACATAAAAACCTGTAAGTCAAACACTGTGTCGCCTCAGTCCCAGGAAATTAGCTGACCATTGAACACATGGCCCTAACTAAGCAAGCCCTAAGACAACGGTGTCAAGATGCTCTGGGCCCGAGATTAGCCTAGCTGTGATTTGAACAAACAGCCCTGAGACAGTTGGTGCCAGGATGCTAAAAGTTTGAGATAAGCCTGACCCCTTTGAACCAGAACTCATGATATACGATGTGAAACTAGTCTGAAATAGCCAATTATAAAGTGACATAGCATCCATCTCAAGAGTTTGAGATCAAATGTATTGATGACCTAGTGACCTGTTCTGCCTCCTTCCCCCTTCCCTAACTCCACCCCCACCTGGTATGTAGATTCACCTTAAAAGCTGTAAACTTCTTTTGTTCCGGGGCTAAATTCCTCTACCCCTGTGTGGGCTAGAAGTGAGGACAGCCCTGGCTAGCCAGTAAACCTCATACGATTGCAGCAAGTTGTGTTTCTCGTGAGTGATTTGGGGTGCATCTGCAGTTTTCCACGGATCTTGTGAGGTCCTTTTCACTTGGGCTTTACATGGTCAGTACCAGGAATGAGAAATTTAAGTTAATATGCAATTTTGTCCCTCTTTTGCTCAACTCTCATCATTGAAGAAGAATACTCACAGCCCTCAAGGACAGGAACAATAGGGACACAGAAGCAAAGAATGGAATTTTGTTCAAGGTACTATGGGAATTCACAATAGGACTGAAGCATATTTTCTGATTTCTCACATTTTCTATGTATAGTTCGTGATTCTCCAAAGTTGTTGAAGAATCTACCTCTGTACTCTCATCTAGTTGTAAGAAGATTTGTTTCCAGAGAATATTATGACATCAACTTTTTAGTTTAACCAGATGCTGATGATTCTAGCTGAGATCTTTAGACTCGTGTCTTTTGGAAATTTGAATGAATTAGAAGAGCAAAATGTTGTGTGTTTTCGCAGGCATGGAGAAGATTATGAGGTATATGGTAGGAGAAATTCATGTCCTTGAAGAATATGACTGTACCATGCAAGTTCTATGCCTACTTAGTGTTCCAAATATGTATTTAACTGTTGTATGATAACACATTCACAATTACCAGGGATGCAAGAACAAGTAGCATCTTTCTTACCAGTAAGGCATCTTATTTACCTAACACTTGCTGGCTCCATACAAACTAGACAACAAATCTTTTTTGAACATTTGCAAAACTTCTTAAAACACAGGAAACATGGTCCTACAGATAGCAAACAGTTCTAAACTCTTTCCTTGGAGATTTCTCCTTAATTTCTGTGCCAAAATGTAATTTATTTTGAGTGCTCTCAAGTTTCTCAGGACTTTAATGAGTTTAATGGAGTGTTTGGCTGTCTTTTCCCACATCAGTGCTGTCTATTTTGAATAGCCATGAGCTCTGGGGGCTAGTTCTTTTTTCCAGTCTAGTAGAGCAGCTCTTTCTCTGACTAGAAGTTGCACATTATGTATTTTAAAACTTCTATTCTGAATGTTATAAAGTACAGCAATATCTTAGTTAGAGGTCCTATTGCTAAGAAGATCTACCACAAACATGGTAATTCTTATAAAGGAAAGCATTTAATTAGTGTAAGCTTACACTTCAGTTTAGCCCATTGTAATCCCGGTGAAGTCATGGTGGCACACAGGCAGACATAATGCTGGTGAAGGAACCTAGAGTTCTACATCTTGGCTGGAGGCCTGAAGGTAGAGACATTGGGCCTAGCTTGGGCTCTGAAACCTCAAAGCCCACCCTGAGTGAAAGCCCACTCTGAGTGACACACTTCCTCCAAAAAGCCCACACATATTCCAAGTCCACAACTCCCAATAGGGCCGTGACCTATGTGCCTATGAGGGACATTTTATTCAAACCACCACAAGCAGTAAAATAATGCTTCACATACTGTGATGCAATCTGGTTGTCAGATTTGAGAAATAATTTAACCTATCATTTTCTTTAATCTGATCTCTTCAAATAGGTGGGTCACAGATGTCTATGAAGGCCACTGTAAATAAGAGTCATGGGAGCACCCCCAAGGGTCACATGTATATGCAGATGGTAAGTGTAAGGCATCCTCCAGATAACAGAAGGAGCAGCTGAGTTGTTAGTGGCTGAATGAGGGATTCTAAATCATGGACCATCTCTATTCACTTGCCATCTGGTAATGAAGAATTTGAGCTGAGTGCACGTTATGCAAGTGGAAGACAGTTGTCCTGGAGAGCTAAGTGGAAGCAAGCTCTCTGGGAAAGAAAGGAGGTTGAGACTCCAGAGACTGCCTTGGCTGGGAGCCAGAGGAAGAGTAGCAGAGAGGCCAGGTGGTCTTTGACCCTCTAGTACTGTCTCACATGGCATAAGAGAGAGGATGGAGGTTTGAGCCTTGGCTAAGAGGGAGGGATTGCAGGACCTTACTCAGCTCAGTAGAGAGACATGCTGTCCTCTTATTAGAGGACCTGAGAGTAGACCAACAAATGCATAAAACCATCTGTACAAAATGCAAAAGAAAAAAAAACCCAGATTTACCCAAAAGATAATTATATGTCAAACCCGAGTGTTTGAATTAGATATTCTTAGCTTCTAAAGGCAGCTATGAAGTTTGTCGTGTGATGTTGACAAAAACAACCTATTCACTCAGCTTAGAATTCTTCAGAGCTATTTGGTTTCCACCTGGCTGCCTAAAGAGAATTGCTTGGCTGCTATAGCAACGGTGTCCCTGGATATATGGTAGTTGACAAAAACACTCTTTATGTGCTGAATTTTATGCTTAAAAACAGAGGCTGGGCTGATCAGATGGGTGAAATAACAAGTCGGATGATTAAATTACTGGGAGATAGCATTATGACACTGCTTTAACTCACTCCTCCCCTCCCCTGTCTCCATGATTAGCAAAGCCCATCAACTCCATCACTGTCTTCATGGCTAATACCACTACCAAGTCTCACTTTAACCTTTTGGCAACCTCCACACCATTCACTCTACCATTTGTCTTTCTTCTGTTACAGAGAGTTCTATAATATCTGTTCATAGTGGTCACTGAAAGATAGAACTCAGGTTACCTTATTCCTCTGATTGAAATCCCCCTGTGGTGTACCAGTCAGCTTTTGCTTGCCTGACACATCATCTCTACCTTCAGAGGTTTATTGTACATAAGGAGAATTAATAGCCTGGGGAGGTTCTCCTTTGGGTTTTCCCATGAATCTGCTGTGCTCCATGGGTCTGACTCTGGGCCCTGGGCAAAGGAACAGTGAGTATCTGAAGTTTAATTTTTAGTGGTCATTAGACTAATGTCTCCAAAGGCCTAGACAGCTAATGCAAGTCTGTATGTCACCTCTGCTAGCATTCAGTTCACCAAAGTAAATCACATTTACTGAAGATGGGGAGACATTTATTGTAAGCTTATGAAAGGACACTGTAAAAAAAATATGTAGCCAAGAGTTTAAATGTATAATTGTACTACATGCAAGTGAAATACTTTGTCCTGTTATTAGGTCTCTATAAAATGTCTTCCTCTGACACTGAAAAGGAAAATGAGCTCACAACTTACAAAGAAATAATTTTCAAGTAATTTCCTACCAGCTTTCAATTTTCAGTCTTGCTCTTTCTATGTTACACATTCTTGGTGAATGTTTTGCGTTTCTCCTCTCATCTGTCTGAGTATCTTCTCGTGTGTGTCTGTAGGGCATTGTCTCACTCTGGCCACACCCAATGTTATCTCCTAAGAGAGATGCTCCCAGGCTATGGATGCAGCTCAGATGTTGGAGTGCTTGCCTGTCATGCAGAGCCCTGGGTTGTATCTCGAACACCTCATTACACCACATAAAGTTTTGTGCCCTTGTAACTCCATGAGGTAGAGGCAGGGCGGTCAGGAATTCAAGGGCTCTTTGGCTTAGGGAGTTTGAGGTCAGCTGATATACACAAGACCCTGTCTGAAAAAAGGAACAAACAAACCAAAACCAGAAAGAGGTAAAAAGAAAGAATGACAGACGTCCTCACATACAATGTATATAACACACTAGCACATGTGTGTGACATTCCTTTGTAATCTCCTTTATTTATTTTCCTCTCCACTTGACACTACTTATCCTGTGTTCTAAACTTAGTTATTTGACTTTTGTCTGTCTTCTCCATGGTGTTATAAGCTGTGGGAGGGTAGAGACCCTGCTGTTCCCAGAACACACTGAGAGAAGTGGTGCAATACTTTCAGGTTCTATTTGTTCCCTGCTGTTCCACATGGTCTCTGGAACCTAGGGAATGGGGAGATTAACACCAGCCCAGGGCCAGGTTCCTCATTCTCTCTGTCTTCTGCAGATGAAAGGTATTGATTTCAGAGACTTTTTTTTCCTTGTATTTTTCCTTCCATGTAGGTCTTGTCGGGTTTTTAAATTGAAAAATGAAGGCCTGAGGATTTTGCTATGAGCCTCTATCAATTACTACTGAAGTCAATGCTCTGGATTGTTTGTGTATTTGAGTATATCTAAGATTGGCAAATGTTTAGAGTTGGATAGTGCCAAGTTTCCAAATCCTGTTCTTTTGTCTTTGAGTATTTTCTGAGGTGACCAAGTTCACAATCCTGAAAGAGGTGTGTGTCTCTTTGAATGTGTGATTGTTCTTACTCCCCAGGTCAGTCAGTGGATAGAGAATAAACAACCTGGAATCTGACAGCAGATTGATATAGACATTTCTAGAAACCGGATCTCTGCAAGGAGTAGTGCCTGGGAAGCGGAGATGGTCAGCCAGTTTCTGCAATATGGACACCACTTGTGGAGAAGCTTAACCAGCTCTAGCTATGGCAGATCAACAGTATCTCATGGACCAAGCCTGATGAAATATCACTCATGAGGAACATAACACATGTCGGTGAAGGGCTGGGGCCCTTTATACAAAAGACCCATTGTCAGGTCTTTCAGATGAAGTTAGGAAAAGAGCTAGGGTACCAAGTCCTGCAAGGAAGGCTAAAGTCCTGAACTGGGATGGCATCCAAACAATGTCTGGCTGGTAAGTAATGGAGCCAAAACAGAGGAGAAGAGTGAAGGGTCTGGGGACCATTCTGTACTCAACGCCCAAGGTACACATGGGAACCACATGTTGGTCTCAGGCACAGAGCATGGTTAAGCTGGACATGTGACTGTTTTTGTGTTGGTTGTACCTTAATTCATCAACTTCTTTTAAAATTGCTAAAATTGCTACTATTGCTGGGGTAGTGGTGGTGCACGCGTTTAGTCCCAGCACTTGGGAGGCAGAGGCAGGCAGATTTCTGAGTTCAAGGCCAGCCTGGTCTACAGAGTGAGTTCCAGGACAGCCAGGGCTACACAGAGAAACTCTGTTTCAAAAAACCAAAAAACCAAAAAAAAAAAAAAAAAAAAATTGCTACTATCGTTTAAGCAAAAAGCACAATTGTCCAGGTCAGCTGGGCAATCAAGTGGGACCCCTAGACCCTGTGGAGAGGACTGAGATGCATGAGAAAATAAAAGGCACAGCACGTCAAGAAGTCTGATCAAACTGGCAAAATTTTTATTGTTTACACCGGTTATATACTCTAAAAGCAGGATATAGGAAAGGAAAGAGGGCTTTGCAGGTGGAGAAAGCTAGCTGCAGCTGTGGGGTCTAACTAAGTTATTCTTGCAAAGCCTTTCTGTTAATAGGGGTTCTAAAAACATCTATCTAGCAGAATGTTGTCTAAATCTAGAGATCAGGAGGAAGGGTTACTAAGGTGGGTTGCTATGAGGCCTTGTTTGAAGTTCTGAGAACTGACAAGTGGAAGGTAAGCAGAAAGAAGAATAGATAGGAAAGGCCAAAGGTGAGTGTTCGCCAAGAGTAAGGCCTTGCCATGGCTTCCCACACACAATCAAAAAGTAAGTAAAGATGTGCAAGTTTCAGTATTAGAAATAATCAGAGTCACATACATATACAAATGTCCTAATGATGCTCTGCTAAAATGGTAATGAGTGAAAAATGATTCAAATTCATGATATATATTATACACATATGATATACATGTATATATTATATACACATATCAGATAGATGTACATATATATGATACATGTCTGATGTATATACTTATATAGGATATACACAAACATACATATCATATATATAATATACACATATCATATATATATCACGTATACATGTGTATATATTATGTATATCATATATATGTATAGATGAAACTGTTGAAAAATTAAAAATTAAAAATTTTACTATCTCAAGTCTTTTGCTACATGAAGTTTTGATACAAATAAAAAGACCCCTTTCCAATAGTGCTCAAGGGTACCTTTCCCCCTACCCTTTCAACACTTTTATTTTGTCCTTTCAAAAATAACTGTTTTATAAATGTGGGTTGAGATCTCATTGTGGTTCAATTTGTGTTTAATGATGGTTGGTAGTGATGAACATGCAGGCCCTTGGCTCATTTTTAAATCAGGCAATTTGTCTTTTTGTTGTTGTTGTTGTTGTTGTTGTTTTAACTATTAGATGGTAGTTGTTGTCTATTTAGACTCCTTATCAGATGTATTACATTTTTATATGCTCAATATGTTTTCAAGTACTTTTCCATTCTTTAGGTTGCTCCTTTAATCTGCCTTGGTTTTATAGAAATACTTTGGTTTGATATTATTCTGTTTGCTTATTTTTGTCTTTAACACATTGTGGTTGCTATTTTATTTTAAATGTTGCAAAATGAGGAGTCTAGTTTCACTCCTCTATGCATATTTTCCAAATAATATTTATTAGAGAGATTTTTTCCTTTCCCACTGTATAATCTTGACAACTTGGTCTTAAACCAGATAATTTTAACTGGGTGAATTTATTTCTGAATCGCTATTCTGTTTCCTTGGTCAATGTGTCTTATTTAATGTCCTTACCCTGGTAATATGATTATGATACCTTTGTATAGATTTTGAAATTAGTGTGACACTTTGGTTTTCTTCTTTTTTCTTTGAGTTTGCCTTGGTTATTTAGAATCCTTTTCAGTTCCGTATAAACTGTAGGGTTTGCTTTTCTATTTCTATGAGAAATGGTGCTGTAGAGTTTGCAGGGATGGCTCCAGTAGTTAAGAATAGACTTCAATCCCAAAGAGTCTGACAGCCTTTTCTGGCTTCTGAAGGTACTATAGACTCATGGTGCACAAATACGCCATATATACATGGTGCAGAGGTATACATCCAAAAGATCAATACACACGAAAACCAATAATAAAAAATATATCATTGGAATATTGCTAGAGACCCGCAGGAGCTGTAGTTAACTTTTGGTAGTATGAACATTTAGATGATAACGTTTTTCAATCTTTTAACTCAAGCTATCTTTCTATAGCCATTATCTTTTAAGCACTGTCTACAGGATAGACATTTTCCTAAGGAGTTTAGGAGATTACAAGTACTGAACAAAGGGCCAGAGAGATAGCTCAAAGTTTATAAGCACTGGCTGCATTTCCACAGGATGTAGTTTTGATTCCCAAGCACACATGTGGTGCACACACATGTATACAAGGAAAATACCAATGCACATAAATAAAATAAAATAAAATAAAATAAAATAAAATAAAATAAAATAAAAAATTTAAGAATATATCAAACAAGATATAATCACTGGTATTATTGGCATGATACTAATATCCACTTATCTATGCTATTTGCTTATCTATTTAATTTTTAAAAAGACTTACTTAGTTTTTAACTACATATACACATGCATGTAAGCTTGAGTAGTGAGAACACATGCCCACCATGTATATAGGAGCCTTCGCTTTGGCTTTGACTTTGGGAGGAGCAGGAGCTTCTTTCTTTGCTTTCAATGCCATCTTGGCAAAAAGGGGAACATTTCTTTAAGTTTTTCTCAATCATTTGAGACTCCCCTGCTGAGAATTCTGTTTAGATTTGTACTTCATTTTAAAATTAGATTGTTTGGGGGGTTTTGACATCTAGTTTCTTGAGTTCTTTTTATATTTTGTATATTAGTGTTCTATTAGATGTAGAGTTGCTTACAATCTTTTCCCATTCTGTAGTCTGCTGCTTTGTCTTACTGATGGTGTTCTTTGGCTTGTAGAAGCTGTTCAGTTTTGTGAGGTACCACTGATTAATTGTCAATCTTAGTGACTGTGCTACTGGTATTCTTAAGTCTATTTTCTTGGAATATCTGTTTCCAAACCTTTAACCTGAGGCCTATCCTTGATGTTGAGGTGTATGTTTTTGGATACAGCAGAGGGATATATGCTGTTTTTGAATCCATTCTGTTAGTCTGTGAATTGAGATCATTGATATCGAGAGATATCAAGGACCAATGATTTTTGATTCCTATCATTTTGTTTGGCAGAGTTAGTGGTGGTAGTGTGTGTGTGTGTGTGTGTGTGTGTGTGTGTGTGTGTGTGTGTATGTATGTGTGTGTGTGTGCGTGTGTGTGTGTGTACATGTTTGTTTGTGTATGTTTCTTTTCTTTTAATTTTGCTGGTGTGAGATAACTTCTTTCCTATGTTTTCATGGATGTAGTTTACCTCCTTAGGTTGGAGCTTTTCTTCTAGTACCTTTTGTAGGGCTAAATTTGTAGCTAGAAATTGCTTAAATTTGACTTTGTCACAGAATATATTATTTTTTTGTCAAAAATGAGTACAAGTTTTGCTAGGTATAGTAGTCTGACTGGCATCTGTGGTCTCTTAGAGTCTGCAGCACAACTGTCCAGGTCTTTCTGGCTTTTGGAGTCTCCATTGAGAAATCATAGGCAATTTTAGTAGATCTGCCTTTATATGTTACTTGGTCTTTTTCCCTTGCAGATTTTAATATTTTTCTTAGTTCTGTATATTTATTTTTTTGATTATTTGGCAAGGGTACTTTCTTTTCTGATCTAATCTATTTTGCGCTCTGTATGCTTCTTGTAACTTTATAGGCATTTCTTTTAGATTGGGAAATTTTTCTTCCATGATTTTATTGAAACTATTTTCTGTGCCTTTGAGCTGTATTCTTGTCTGGATTCTATTTCTGTTATTCTTAGGGATAGTTTTTTTTATAATGTCTCAGATTTTCTGGATGTGTGGGTCAGGAGTATTTTATATTTAACATTTTTCTTGAAAGATGTATTATTTTCTTTTATTGTATTTTCAATGACCAAGAGTCTCTTTTCCATCTCTCATACTTTATCGGCAAAGCTTGCCTCTTTAGTTCCTATTTGAATTCTTAAATAGTCCATTTTCAGAATTTTGTCAGTTTGTATTTTCTTTATTGATTCTACTTCTAATTTCAGGTCTGAAATAGTTTTACTCTTTTTCCTCTGCTTGTTCATGTTTCCTGGATTTTTAAAGGGGTTTATCAATTTCCTTTTTAAGGACCTGTATCTACTTCAGAAAGGCTATTTTAAGGCAATTTTTCTTGTGCTTCAGCTAATTTGGAATATCCAGAGCCTGACGAAGTAGTGTTGCTGGGCTCTAGTGATGCCATATTACCCTGGCATGTAGGCATCTGGGTTTGGGATGATTATAGTCTAGGTTCTGATTTCTGGATTTATCTTTGTTGGATGAGTATTTTATTCCTTGATTTCTATTCCCTGTCAGGATTTTCAAATAGTGTGACAATTGTGTGTTGCCTGTTTTCTTGACCTGCTCAGCTGGTGTGTTCACAGGGAATGCCTACTGATGTTGGAGGCTGGGTTACTGTTCTGGGATAAGTTGGGAGAAGGAAGGTTGGGAGAGCAGGTCTTTGTGATCCATTGAGAATAAGGTAAGAGATGAAAGGGAGCCCACAACATGTTTCCTGCTACATAGCTGGGAATGAGACTGGAAGATTGGATTTGGATATTTTCACAACTCATGTAGTCTTTACATTTCAGCAAAGGGATAGGAAAAGTGATTGCTAACAATAACTTTTAGGAGTCTTCACTCTATTTTTAATTTTAAAAATGGCTAAAGACTAGTTTTAAGGATTTATAATAAAATTTAGAAGTACTGAGTTCCTCATATACCCCACTGCCAATTTTTTTTTGTTTTTGTTTTCTGTTTTGTTTTGTTTGAGACAGGATTTGTGTGTGTGTGTGTGTGTGTGTGTGTGTGTGTGTGTGTGTGTGTGTTTGTGTATGTAGCCCTGGCTGTCCTATAACTCTCTCTGCAGATCAGACTGGCCTTGAGAGATCTGCTTATGCTTCCAAAGTTCTGATACTAAAGGCACATGACATCATTGCTCAGCCAGCCCAAATGCTAAGCTTTAAATAATAGTCCAACCATCCAACTATTAATGTCTCTACCAGAGTGGTATGTTTGTTACAATCGATGACATGACTGACAATTGATGGCATAACTAAAGTATACTGTACATTTGAGTTTACTTATTTTCCCAGTGGTGTATATTCTATAGGCTTAAAAATATAAGAGAGGTGTTTCAATACTACAGCACCAAATAGAATAGTTTTATTGTCCTTAAAGTTTGGTGTGCTGTGCCCACCTTTCCTCTTTTTGTTCTAGTTCCTAGCAGCTACTTATCTTTCCATGGTTACAGAGATAAATAGATTTTTAATACACAAAGAACAAGAGAATGTGAGGAATTATTAATTTTAGCTCATGACATCCATCGTGACAATGATAACACAGTGGAGCACAATAATTTATAATCACAACAGACTAGAAGCCAAAAGACAAACAGAAAGGTACTTGCTCCATGATACAAAGACACCACTGAAACACATGTTGACATACTTCTTCCAGCTAAATCACATTTCTGAGGTTTTTAGTACATTTTTAAAATAATGCCTATAGCTGGGAACCAAGCCTCCATTCCATAGATGTTTTGCATGGACCTAATATTTCATATTTAAACCATAATATGTTGTGCAAAAGCTCATGTTCCTCTTATAATAAAAATATATTTAGTCCATTCCCAAGAGTTCAAAACCATAAAAATTCCACCATTGCCTGGAAGTGTAAGTTCAAAGACTGCTCTAAAACAAGTCAAACTCTTAATTGTGAGCCCCTCTCCCTTTTTTTTTTTTTTTTTTTTTTGGTTTTTTGAGACAGGGTTTCTCTGTGTAGTCCTGACTGTCCTGGAACTCACTCTGTAGACCAGGCTAGCCTCGAACTCAGAAATCTGCCCGCCTCTGCCTCCCAAGTGCTGGGATTAAAGGCATGCACCACCACCGCCCGGCTTGTAAGCCCCTTTAAACACAAAAATAAGTTACATAATTCCACCATGCAATGACACTGAGTAAGTATTCCTATTCAAAGAAAGAATAACATAATAAGAATAAGGAATGAAGATAAATTGGGACTAGAAGGACAAACACTAAGTGCTTCAGCTCCACGTCTGTCCACATGGGACATGTGACACATGATGTGCGTTCCCAAGGATCAGAGCCTTGGTCTCCTATCCTTGTCAGCTGAATCCCATGTAGTACTCTATTGGCTTGGGTCTAATGATTGTTTACAGCCTTTCTAGTGTATGTTCTAGTTTTCTGTCACTTCCCATCTCTTAGATGCCCCACTGTGGCTAGGACTTAACCCTCAGAGCTTTGTACATTATCTTCTCAGGGATCTCCTGCAGGAACCTTAAGTTGTTACACTAATATTACTACATCTCATGTTTTCCTGTAAATTTGGGAGCAAGTCTCCATGACCCCATGACTGATTTTCATATGGCTGAGAAGCTGACATCAATGATAGATGTCACTCTGTGGATATCTCCCGTGGGAACTTTGCTACTTTGGACCATGGCTGTATTGGTGAAATAAATTTGGGATAGGTATAGACATTTGGATAAGGTCAAGCTAATTCCTGAGATGTCCTCAAAACATCTCCCCTGTTGTGGTAATACAAAGAACTTGGATTCTTTGTGTTGGTATAGATCTTCTCAGAAACTATGCCTTCCACAACCCCAACCTTACACTGATTTCTCTGACCAAACTACACATTTTATTCCTTTGTTTAAAAAGCTTTCCACTTTCATTATAAGTTAGTCAAACTTACGATACCTTAAAAGCCTTGGATTTTCTTCTGCTGAATTGATTAGCCACCTTCAAATTCAGCCTTCCTCAGTGTCTCAGGATCTACCTTGCCATAATATTCTTTGCCAGAGTATAAAACAAAGAACCTGTAGTCCAGGTCCATATAGAGTCCTTGTTCCCATTTGAAATCTCATGGAATTCACTGTTTGCATTTTTATGAACATTCTGATCTTCTGTACTCTCACCAGAATCACCCATTATGCTGTGTTATAGCTAACCAAAGCTTACATAACCCACATTTTCAAAGCTGTTTCAGAGCTTCTGTACCAAATGGTCAGATAGTCATAGCAATGACATTTTTCTGGTATCAATTTTCTGTTTTATCCCGGTTTTGCATTCCTGCTAGAAAATAGAACACACAAACCCCTTGAGGGAAAGAGGATTTATTTTGAAATATAACTTCAGAAGGCTTAGTGCATGGTTTTTGGTTCTATTCCCTTGGGCAGAACATTATATGGTTATAGGAATATGTGGTCAAAGAGGTTTTTAAAGTCAAGAGATACAGGAGGGGGAGAGGGGTAGAGGAATGGAAAGAAACAGAGAGACAGAAGAGAGAGAGAGAGAGAGAGAGAGAGAGAGAGAGAGAGAGAAGAGGAAGAGAGGAAAGGAGAGGAGAGAGAGAAGAGGAAGAGAAGAGAGAAGAGGAGAGAGAAGAGAAGAGAAGAGAAGAAGAGAAGAGAAGAGAAGAGAAGAGAAGAGAAACTAGGGATTATGTGTCTAAACTAATGTCCTATTGCTGTGAAGAGACACCACGACCAGAGCAACTCTTTTAGAGAAAAGCATTTACCATTTAATTTTATTGTTTTATGTTTCAGAGATTTAGCCCATTATTTCCATGGGGCATAAAACATGATGGAATGCAGTAGACATGGTGCTAGACAAGGAGTCTATAGTCCTGTATCTAGATTGTCAGGCAGGCAGGCAGGCATGAGAGAGAGAGAGAGAGAGAGAGAGAGAGAGAGAGAGAGAGAGAGACTGGCCTGGCTTTAGCATTAGAAACCTCAAATCCCACATACTTTCTCCAACAAAGCCATACCATACTAATAGTGCCCTTTCCTGGTGACCAAGCATCTCTGAGCCTATGGGGGCCATTCCTATTCAAAGGCTCAAAGGTATACCTCTCAGGAACCTACTTCCTCTAACTAGTCTTTACTCCTGAAGCATCAACCACTTCCCCAAGTCCTTCCACTAATGAGGACCGAACATTCAACATATTACCCCATTGGGTATTCAGACCATAATGATCTCCACATTAAATGCCTAACACAAATAAACATGCTCTTACCATGGCTGGCATAGAATTTAATCTGTTCGCCATTTTTGCTTTATTGCTGCTATTTCTTTTCTTGACTTGTCTTGTTTATCTAATTTCTTTCACCAAAAGATATTAGCCCCCAGAAGGAAGATAAATGAATAAAAAAAAAGAGAGAGAGAGGGCATAAGTTATAAGATTTCTTAGGCTACTTCTTTCTTGAGCCTATTCACATCCTGTTTGCGCACTGGAACCAGAGCATGTTATTAGGCAGTTTTGGTTAAATGGAACTCTGCACATTATGAATAAATGAAAAAGCAGCAGTGTTAAATGCAACTTATATATTTGCATTGCATAATGTTTGAAATAATAATATCTCTAATATTAATTTTTAAAAATATAGTTTTCTCTGGAGATAAATGATATTATAAGTTTAAGGGGAAATTACTTTATAGAAGCTATGTAATTTAGTTAGATTTATTTTTTATAACATGTTAGGTTATGAAAGGGGTTAGGTAATGAGAAAGTTAATATTAAAAACTGAATTCCTTAGAGAATTAATGAACAATTAGTTTTACTTTACAAATTATTTTGCCATACTGTGTTCTTGCCCAGGGGCTACATAGAGCTGAAACTCAAGCATAAAATAAGAAAGAGAAGTAATAATATCACTTAATGTGAAATAAAATATTCATATTTAAATGTTCTTGGGACATAAATGAAACCATTATTTTATGTATTTTTATGTTTTTTATTTTAATATATATACTGTTTAAGTTTCAGAACATTTTCAAGTTTTAATGCCCTGAAGCCCACACACTGAAGCTTTACCATAACTCTCAACAACTCAAGTGACTTCCTTTGACATGGAGACATGTGGTCAAATGAAAAAGACTTAATGACTTTAATTAATATGTATGTTTTAAGCAAAGTCTTTTATCTGATTCTGTGGGCTATAGAGAGAAGTAAAAATCCTTCAAGGGGTATACATTCCAAGAAAAGAAGTGATAATTCAAAATATTATTTGGCATTTGGAAACAAAGCAGGAGATCTTAATTATTGATGAGTTTTACACATAGATGTTTCATAGGAAGTGATATAGGAAAAAGATTGAACAGAGAAGGATGGGGACTGAATCTGGAAAGATGGTCCTGCGAATAGATGAAGAATGTCCAAGTGAATGCACAAATCCACTTTAGGGTTCAACTTTCCTGCTAAAAAGTAGAAAAAAACCCTAATCAACTTTGTAGTCTAGTGGAAAGACAGTGGATGTTCCTTAAACAGCAACTTTCTCTCTCAGATGCTCTTTTAAACTTACCTTTAAATACTTCACACATGAAACCAACAAAAAGGTACAAGCAAGCACACATGCAGACACACATACTCTGTTTAGACTTTTAAGGGCTTATAATGCAATAGGTCTACACACACACACACACACACACACACACACACACGTATATAAATGCTTAAATAGATTGTTAATTAGTCACATAACTTTATCCTCTTTTTGGAAATAATTCACCACGCCAGGAGAAGTGGTGAATGCTTGTAAGCCTGTAATCTCAGCAATTGGAAGGATGAGGCAGGAGGATTGCCTTAATTTAGAGATCAACCTATACTACATAGTGAATTTCAGGCTAGCTGTGTTTGCATAGCAAGACAGAGTCAAAAAAGAAAAGGAAAAAACAACAAGAAAACTAAGACAAAACCCCCAAACCAACTACTTTAAAACAGTAGTAATAACTCTGCATGTATGTGTATCATGTATACACACACATAATGAATACCCCCCCACACACACACATAATGAATACACACACACACACACACAGACACACACATTTCAGGAAATATACATATTTCCAGGAAAAGATTATACCCTGAAACACACTTTTAAGTAGTTAGGAATAAGGATGTTGATCCAGGACTGCCTATGTTTCAATCCTTCTGGTCCATCACTACTATATGTACAACTTTGGTCATGTTATTTATCTTCTCTGTCCTTCAAATTTGTGTATTAAAAAAGTGAGAGTAACAATAATATTTATTAATACTATATACAATTGCTGCAAGAATTAGCTAACATGTATAAAGGGCATGAAATGGGATAAGTATACAGTATTTTATATGTGTAACCTATTTAAATGATTATATATAAATTTACATGTTTAAAACTATGAAATAAACAAGTATGTATATAGGAATTAATACCCTATATATACATATATTCACTCTGTATAAATATAATTCTTTAACAATCATGTTTAGTACTAAAACAATCATGTTTTAGTCATGCTATTGGGACATCATTGAAACCATTATTTTCATGGTTTAGTGCCCCAAAGCCCACATTCAAGTTTCAAAGCATTACTATAGCCATCAACAATTCACATGATCTCCTTTGACACGAAGAAGTGGAGTTAAATGAAAAGCTTGATGATATATTCAGGGATAATAAGAATGCATGTGTAGGTGGTCACACAACCATATAAACACATATAGATAAAATACACATACATGCACAAATGTAGATTAAAGAAAGCTTAATACTGAAAATTGCTTTGCAATACTTTCAGTTTGGGCCTTGAAAAGCATCCAATGGCTTTCATCTCTTCTCATTCTTCTCATAGTTCTAGAGTTTCTGAAAGTCAGTCCCAGTGTCACTGAAAAGATTGAATTGCAGATAACCTCTGGAGTCAGTGTCAGCTGATGCTATGCCAGGCTTAGTTCTCCAGGAGATCCTTCAGATTTCAATGGTCTTTGTGAGCTTGCCATCTTTTAGCAATCATTTCTCTCCAGTGTGTGTTAGTTTCAATTAAACTAGGCTATAGACTTTTAAAATAGCAAGTACTTATTCTACATTAGGGCTGGAATCATTGTGCAGAGTGAAAACTAATTTAGGCATTCACTGTACATGCATTTGTTATGAATGTGTGAGGCAGAGTTTCATATTTTATTTATAATTTGTTATGATGAAAGGCCTGATTCAAAATATAAATATAGCTACAGAAACATTGTCCACAAATGATATCTGACTTCTTATGACATTTTATTTCTATGAAAGAGTACTGGTGTCATTTAGAAAATGCCATATATATATATATATATATATATATATATATATATATATATATATATATGCAAACTCAGCCACTTAATTTCCTGGTCAGCTTTTGTTATAATTTATATCATTCTTGACTGTTGAGTTTCCCTCTGAGAAGTAATATGGAATTTAAAAATTGTTAATTTACATACCCTTTTCTTCCCTAAATCCTATATATACATGTCTAACTAACTTAAAATCTTATATCTGAATGAATTATTCTTTGATCTTCTGTTTATTATCTAGCACTGTATCAGTCTACAATTTCTCCTATCATAATTTTTGAAACATTAATTTTAACACACAAAGCACTATTAACACATATAGATAACATATAGATATATGTTAATGATTTATATACAATGAAAACAATGAGACTTTTTTGTCTCTGAAACCATTCATATGTCACAGACAGTCCTGAATTATTCCCTATTAGACTTTACATTGCTATGGGAAAAACAGCTGATACAGCCAAATGGAGGAAAGAAAGCATTGTTTTTTTTTTGTTGAAGTTCGGAAGTCTTAGTTTAGCACCTTTGAGAAGCTGTGCCATGTGAAAAAGCTCACATGATGGCTATGATTTCACAGTAGAGAAAGCTAGCCCTAGTAAACCAAGACCAAGGATGAGCCTTCAGTAACCTACTTCCTTCACTCAGCACAACATTTTTTATTGGATATTTTATTTATTTACATTTCAAATGACATCCCCTTTCCCCCTTTCCCCCTTTCCCCTTCCTAAAAATCCCCTATCCCATCCTCCTCCTTTTTTTTGCTTTTATACCATTTTAGTTACATGCAAGTATTAAGGTCAGTTCTAGGTTGAGGAACTAGCAAGATAATAAATGCAAATAGTCAAGGAACAAGCAAGACAATAAACACAAATAATCAAAGAACAAGCAAGGCAATAAACAAAGTTCTGTGAACATTCCCATGGACAGGGCTTAACAGGATGACCAAAATATCTGAGCCTACTTCCCTGTCCTAGGTCAAAATCATTTTCATGTCTGAAGTCTACTTACTTGTTCTAGCTTAAGATTTTTATTCCTTACTGAAATTACTTCTTTGTTCTAGCCTAATGCCAAATTTCTGCCTGAAGCCCATTTCACTTGTCCTTGACTAATGTCAGATTCCTGCCAAGCAGCCAATTTTCTTGTCCTTGGCCAATGTCAGATTCTTGCCAAGCAGCCCCCAAAGCTCCCCTCATCTTCCCCTTTTTGATTTCATAAACAAGACTTAGCCTGTCTTAGATCATTCTGACAAGAATGCCTTCCTTACCTGTCATGGAATATGCATTATCAAAAGCAATGTACTTATGTCTTAGGTTGGTAAGACTTTGTGCAGAATCTACCATTTCACTCCTCCTCGACCTGTCCTGTTCAGATATTGACTCATCACTGGAGCCCATTGGTCTTGGGCTAGAGCCCTCATGTAGGTGTCTAGGGAAGGCATCACAGACATAAACTTGGGTACTTTTTCTAGTATATTTGCCATTTCACCATACAAGCTTACAGTGGGAATTAACCATCTGTTTTTCTTTATAAATACTTAGCACACTTGTCTTCTATTTTAAACAACAAAATGAAAGAATTTGGCATTATCAACCCATTCTCTGGGGACATGCCCAGAAGTACTCTAGCAATCATGCAATATTTATCTCCTAGTACTTGCCAAGGAAGAATGACCTGGTCTTTTCTACTTAATGCTTTTGTTTTTAAAAATTGGAATGGATCAGATTAGGAAAAAAAGGAAGAACAAAGATTCTATTAGATATGTATTCTTTGGGCTGGAGAGATGGCTCAGCCCTTAAAAGCTAGGTTCACAACCAAATATATTATCTATGCCCTTAAGGTAGCTAGATCCTACAATATTTTAGGGAACACCACTGATTTGAGAGAAGAATGGTTTCTTCTTGCTCTGACTTTGTCAACCTTTCTTTATAAAGTCTACATGAGTAAAGAGGCCAACTCTCTCCAGGTTATGGTTTGAATCAAGTAAGTTGTGGTAACAAGCAAGTCAAGAGTTCTCACTCAGAGGAGACGAATCTCCTTAATTTTAAATGTTGCCTTGAGCAATAAACAGATATGACAACAGACCTGCTAAACACATTTACTGAACAAAGACATACCTTTACTCTACAGAGACAGTTATCTGATTGAAAACTATGTTTAGTCATTCAGCCACTCCTGAGACAGCTAGTGAGTGGCCATGTTTTGAAGTTCTGTAGCTGTTAGAATCAGGAAGACAAAAATCATACTACCAACACACAGCAGATAAAGGGAGGCGGTAGGCGAGACAAAGGGCAGACAGGAAGTAATTTCCACATATAAAAAGTCTGAGAAACATTATAAAAATGGGATGAGTTTGTCAATTCATTTTAAAGTTTTAAAATTGATAAATACCTGACCTAACACTGACTAGGAGATGAAAACGAGCCACGGTGTAAGTGAGTCAAATCATGGGACAGTATTCTGGGATTCAGGTCAACATATAAGATGTTAGATTAAAAAAAATAATAACTTCTTTTGGAGAAAATTGGATAAAAATGTTCATTTGTTAAGCAACATGATATACATTAAGAGTTCCCAAGATACAGGTTGGTTACTCATGGCATTCGAGTTAGTATGGCACCAGGGAGTATGTATTATAAATTTCAGGGTCCATAATGGGGTAAGAATATTGATTACTTTCTCCTCAGGCATCCTGCATACCACCTTTTAGCACAATGAAAGCTAGCAAATGGAGATGAAGGTTGAGGTTAGTACCAGCTTGATATCTCTGTGTTCTATGATGCAAACATATGAAATCTTCAGCAGTAGAATTTTGCTGCCAAGTTCTGGAGGGAAAACAATAGCATTAATTGGGGGTCTGTAGAAGCTGGCCAATAACTCCAAAAAAAGGTAACCCACTCCTGGCATTGAACTTTTTATTTTTAAGCTGTGTCTATCAGGCATTGTTGCCCACTTTTCTGAGTAAGCAAGCATGCCTTTCCATTTCTTCTCTCTAATGTCTCAGTATGCTTTCTCTAACACACTGGGCCTAGTTACTGGATCCCCAAGGCTCTTCTCCCTGCCAAGTGACCCTCATCTGCCTGCTTTACTCAATAGCATGACGTTATTCCTTCTCTTCTCCATTCTCTTCTTCTTGGCAGCTGCTAATGTTTACTGCTTGCCTGCCTCAGGGTTTTTGTTTTAGAGTCTAATAAAATTGTCCTTGAGCATGCATTTTGGTCTGCTCCTAAGTTCTTTTATTAGTGAGACTAAGACTCTGAAGTGGAGACTCTCACATATTTTCTGTTATCATTATAAGTCATCTACACAGAAAAACCTTTTTTAAAAATGTGATTTCCTCTCCTATTCTTAAAGTTAAAAACAAATTGTACTATATATTATTTTTTTTACTTGATTTTATCTTAGTAAAGATGGCCATTGTGGGATTTCACCCCTGGACATGTATGACTTTTCTTGGTTTGAAGGTAAAATCTCTTTCTTTTGTCCTTAAATCCTTTGATTTTTTTCCAGGAAAGTAGGCTCTGTTGAAGCTGTGGAATTCAAGTATGTAAATGAAACACTTTTGCCTAACTTGTCTAAACAGATAACTGAGCCAGGGTGGGGCTTCATAGGTCACAAACAATTATTAAAATGTGGAACAGCCACATTACAGAAATGTAGTGAGACAGGAATGTAGTGAGAGAGACAGGAATGTAGTGAGACAGGAATGTAGTGAGAGAGACAGGAATGTAGTGAGACAGGAATGTAGTGAGTGATAGAAGTTTTCTTAGTAATCGTGGATGAAACTGAAAACTATGACATCAATTCTATATACAGTAGTTACTGCTGCTGGCCTTTCACAGTTTGCTAGGTCTCTCAAGCAAAGAGTAGATTTCTTTGTTATCAGTATACAGTTCAGGGTGGAAGTTCCTTAAAAAATTGAAAATAAAACTGTCATGTGACCTAGTTACACACCAATACTAGAGTCAACATTCACAGATACTTGCACATCATGTTCATTGCTTGAGTATTCACAATAGCTAGGAAGTGGAGGTAGCCTAGAAAAAATTGATAGGGAATACCTACATTAGAATTGTATTTGACTATTAAAAAATTACATGGATGAGGAAAATGGATGATGTTGGAAATCTTTGCTAATCAAACTAAGGCGGTCTGAGAAAGATAAACACTACGCTTTTCCTTATATGTTGATCCTATATGGAAAATAACATAAATGTTTATGGGTATGTATGTGTGTGTGTATATGTGTAGAAACCAGATAGGAATCCTTCAGAGAGAGAGAGAGAGAGAGAGAGAGAGAGGAAAGAGGAAAGAATGGGGAGATTAATAGAATTCTCATGTTGTGAAAGCAGAGGGGAAGGCTGTGAGGATGAAAAGACCCAGCCAGATGAAGGGAACAGAGTAATAGGAGAAGGCACAGAAGTCGGGAGGATGAACCACAACAAAGTATAATGACCTCAAGATATGTAAGTGCTGTAATGATGCCTGCTACTCTGAATGTTAACTTTTAAAAACTAATTGAGAAAACGTATTCAGATACTTTGTAGTTTTTATCCATCATCTCTCAGAGAGCCTCTAATCATATAAAGAATGTTAATCACGTGTATAGAAATAACGTCCATGAGAAAAATTTCAGACAATGAGAGTTTATAAGGAGAACAAGAGAAGATGAGCCAAAACTTTTTTGTGGATGATGAATTTGTGGGGGCAGCCCTGTTTGCATCCTCCAGTGCCCACTTTGCTGTTTCAGATGATATTGCCTGGACAGACCAGAGACTAGCCTTTCCCTGTTGACACTTATCCAGATGGCAGACATGTGTCATTTTCTTGTTGAGAACTGGAGTGCTTTACTATGCAGTAGCAGGTAGCAGAAACACCATGGGGACCAGATGTGTCTCATAGTGTGGTAGGGTCTTCTGAGTGTGAGAGGCTATAGACATGCTTATCATTTTCCCTTCTTTTACTTGTTCCTAAAATATAATGAGGACAAAGTTAACAAGAGGAAGACTTAAATGTTAAGGATGACAAAGAAGAATGATGACTGGGTCCTTGTTCATATCTTATAAAATAATCTATGCTTTCTTCTCCCTACCCCTGCAGTTCTTCTAAAGAAACTTATTCTTTGTTTGTTTTCCATGTAAAAAAATGCCTGTGAAGGATGTTTTATCTCCCAGCTAAAAACAATTCAGGGCAAGGCAGCAGAATTTTAAATGCTTGTCAAATTTTCAGAAGAGGTAAAAAAAAACAAAAAACATAATTGCATGTAGCAGAATCAGATTTCAATTGTAAGGTTACTAATAATGAAGAAATCATCCATTCCTATTTTGATAGATAGTCCATGCTTTTATACATATCACAAATTAACAAATAAATGAAATTGAAATGCTACATCAAGTGTACCTATTTTGTCTTCATTGGCCCTATTTAGGGAGTCATTTACTGAGCCTCACTGAGCCATATTCTCTTCATCTGTAAAAGAGGGTTAACCAGTGAATCTGCCTTGTCCTCTTGCTGGGAGTAAGGAGCAAGTGATGGTGGTTTGAGTGAGAATAGCCATTATAGGCACACATGTTTGAATACTTGGTCACTAGTTACTGGAACTGTTTCAGAAGGATTTGGAGATGAGGCCTTATTGGAGGAAGTGTGTCAATGGGGATGGGCTTTTAGGTTTCAAAAACACAGTTTCTCTCCACACCCCTTCTTCCTCCCTCTTTCCTTATCTCTTCCTCCTTCTCACCTTCCATCCTTTCCTCCCTTCCTCTCTCCCTCCAACTCTTTCTGCAACTTAAGGATCAGATGTGAGCTCTCAGCTACTGCTCTAGCACCATGCATGGATGCCTACTACCATAATCCCACCACGATGTTCATGGACTCACCCTCTGAAACTGTAGAGAAGCCCCATAATCAATGCTTTATTTTATAAGTTGCTTTGGTCATGGTGTCTCCTCATAGCAATAGAAGAGACACTAGGGCACAAGTGTTCACACCAAGAAAGATCTTAATAAATGTTAACTATAATTACTTCTCTGGATATTAAATTTTGATTCTCATTTTCTTTTCTGTACTTTATATTCCTTTTCTTTCTTAGAACTCCAAGTTACTTTTATATCCAGTAAACAAAACACGGCAGAATAATTTTGTAGAAAACTCTTGGATAACATAAACAGAGAACAGAAGTCTAAAATAAGTTTAAAATACCACAGAACAGTCTGATTTTTAAATTACTTTGTGGCTTAGAAATGGTGTCTGTCAGGATAATTCAGCCCACTTTCTAAAACATTTCATCAGTAGCTTTTGAAAACTTAGCAAATATGCAGCAAAAAATGGACTTTCATAATAGAATGGATCTTATTTTATGGTTGTCCACATACCCTTGGCTGGTCGTTCTTGGGTATCTTAAGCTGGTCCTATGCCCGTTTGTGAGGGCAGCAGTGTTTTTTTTTTATCTGGCCATTGAGCAAACATCCAGTTGAACTTGAGGATTCTACTGAGCATATGGCAGAGAAGTGGGAGCTGACATTTATCCTCGCTGGTCTCAGATTGATGTATTCATGGAACCTTAATATTACTCAAAATAAAGCGCAGAAACAGCAAAAGGAATGTGACTATTTTTGACTACTAGTTGATCCTGGTGTTGATGGAAATCTGGCATTGATAACATAGCAACACAGACTGATGGCTTCAGGATCCTAGAAGTGGAGCCTTTTCACTAGCCACTGGTGGTTGTTAATTAAGGTCCAGTCCAGTTACTGACTAGCTGTCTATCACGATCCAGTCTTCTTCCTATATATAAAGTTAGCTTTACTGTTAACCTTCTCATTGTGTTTTTTTTTTTCAGTATAGTTCTTCTTTTCAGAAATCATTCAGATGGAGTATCATACATAATGTGGATGTTTTGACCAGACAACATATATAACTAAGAAAATCAAGCAAAGTTGACCTGTTGAAATGAGGAAAAGAAAATAAACACCAGAGCCATAGCTTGCTTGCCAAGAGCTTCTATGTGCTTGTTGGAATTGGGTCACGATTTTGATTCTCTGTTCTCTATTCACCAGCAAGTGCTAAAGAAAATGTATCATGCAATTAGGGGATCACTAACCTAAACGTGACCTTATCAATAGGCACAAAACCAATATGAAGTATTAACTCAAATGAGCTGCATCGTGAGTATCTCCTCCATAGCAAATACATTAGTGCTTTACAGAGAGCACTTTCTTATCATCGTGAAGGAGAGTCTTGAATGACCTTGTGTGCAGGAGCAGACCCACAGTACATTCAAGCAGGAGTTTGCTGATGCTCTGAATGGAGCCAAGGACTCTAAAGTTCCTAGAGAGACTTGGAAGGACTGAACTCCTTTCATGGAATCTCCACCCAATTACAAAACGTTCAGTGAAATTGTTTTGAGAATTATATCCCAATTACATGTTACCAGTCACATTTCAGTCAGTGTTAACAGACTGCCAAGGAGCATTGGAATACTTTTGTAGGAGCTGACTTTTAGAATCACCCCGGGAAGCAGGAACTGCCTTGTATCTTCATATAGATAGACCAAGGGCCCAGCTATGGGCAGGACAAGAATTCTCCCTAGAAAACCAAAATAATACACAGAGAGGGAAACTTATGTGAGTCTGAACAAAACACTAAAAAATAAGCAGAAATATCTTTTTAAAATTACTTTAAAGAGAAAGTATTAATTTAAAAGTATGGAAAATTCAACAAAGTGGAAATAAACATGTGCATGACAAGAAGCTATAGTTCTGAAAGGAAAAAAAAGTTACAAATAAGATTATAAAGACCTGCAGCATATTTCAAATGTTCAAACAATGTTAAATTATTTTTATTAAAATACAAGAATAGTATTTGAGTTAAGAAAAACTATGTCAGATATTTATTTAAAACATTTAAAAACATAAAAATAAAACATTGAAATGAGAGTAATAACTAAGAATAAGCCTTCTATGAATTAGTAATAAGTTTAAGTCTATGTTGAAGCGATAAATCATAGGAATTGCTTTTGGAGCAAGCAAGACAGCCTGATCTAACTCTGGTCACTTAGGCAGAGGGAGTCACACTGAAGGAAAGCTTGGGAGAAAAGTGGCTTCAAGGTGTGATAAACATTTATGCAGTTATATATTTTTCACATAGTTTTCAGAAAAATATTCTGAACATTTAGTTGGCTAAAGCATATACAATATTTTCAGATAATGTGTAATGCTTCCTGTGGCTGGTATCCACGAAAACATCTAGTTTTCTTCCATCTAGTCTAACCTAGATATAGATAGAGATGAACAAAGGCTATCAGATGAGACTGCATACTATATATCCTTTGACACTGATAGTCAAAAGAGACCTTGTATTAAATTGTTTTTCTTCATTAACATTCAGGCAATTTTCATGCAAGGAAAATTTATTCAAAACTCTTCCTTTTTTTTTTCTTTTTTCTCTCTTCTAATTTTAACATAGGTCAATCCAGAAGAATGTTTTAGTTTTCTAATTATATAAGTCAACTGGCAAATGACCTTGGTACAGTCATTGCCTACAAAACATATGTTTTCAGATTCTTTTGGCTCAGCATGCCCTGCCTAAGTTCCCTGCTTGCTAATGCCTTCTGAAGACTGATCTGATTCCCAGAGTCAATATACATTAATTAACATAAACCACACAGATTAACATTATTAATTAACATTAACAATAATTAAAAATATAACATTTTTTTGCAGAATAAGAATAATGATCAATTAGAGGCAAAATTTGTTTTATTTGGAAAGGTAAAATTTGCTAAGGTGATTTTCCTAATGTACCGTTAGTTTAATTACATGAAAATGAAAGAAATAAAGCTCAATCTGCTCTTCTGTACAAGAAGGAATAGTTGACTATATTGTAGCCTGCATTTGCTACTTTGTGGGATTTTCTTTCTTCCAGCCTTCTCAATTTGTTTTACATCCTTACAACCCCTTAACACCAGATTAGAGACAATTTTGGAACAATACAATCAGATGACTCACAGCATCATGCCTTCCCCTCCATGATGGACTGTTCCCTCAACCATAAGCTGGCCAAATAAGTCCTTTGTTAAGTTGCCTTTGTAGTGGTATTTTATACTGAAATGAGAAATGTAATTAATGTACCTCTTCTTCTGACTGTGAGTAGTCAATTCTTCAAATCACTCCTCTCTTCCTGTCATACATTAGAACAAATCTTAGGTAGATACTAAAATATGTTGGCTCTGGGTGGAGTAGAATTTATAATTAATAACAAAAGTCCTTCAAGAGTTTTTAGTTACAGGATATTGTATGCATGATTATCAACAGGCAAGAATTATATTGCATTATGAAATCAAATGCCCAAATTGAAAGGGCTTAGGATTGTCCCTAAGAACCTAGAAGAATGAATCTCAAGTCTCTAGTGGAGGAAATAACCTAAGAAACCAATTTCCTTGCAATTTTTCTGAGTTCCAATGAATATCATCTTACAATAAAATATTAAAAATACAAGTAGGCAACCAATGTGGTTAGCAGACACAAAACATGCCCTGTACCTGCAAAGACTGTGGGACCGTGAAAGGATGGCTTGATTCCTGGTCGAGCACAGGCCTCGAACCCTGGACCCTAATGGGACAACAGTAGGTGTTTGGCCACACCCCCCAGATCCCAGGCTCCTGACACCAGGCCAAAGATCTCCACTGATCAGCGGAGCCTTTCAGTCACATAGGGCAAGGTCCCTACCAGCCCTTCCACAGGTGAAGGGCATGACTTCAGGTCTCAGGCCCTTGAGAGATTTCCATATTAATGAGATACCAGAAGGCCAGAGGGAGTAGCCAATTAAGTATTCCTTCCCACATCCTCCTCCCTCCCTAATTAAGTCAGGCCCACCCAGACAAATATGGGGGTATAGCCAGATTCATTTACTTCCCTCCATGGCCATGACAATAAACCCGTTAAAACCATGGACTTTCTCCCGCCAGAAGACCTCTCTGTGGTCTGCCATAGAGCCCTGCTAACTCAAGCAAGCTGGCCTTAAACCAGCCAAGTGAGTGCTGATAACAAAGTCTCTTTCCTGCGAGGTGCTGTCAGGGCTTCTTTCTCTCCCCTCATTCCTCTCACGTCTCTGTTCTTCTGGATCACCCAGCAGTGTCTGGGAGACCAAGAACAGAGATCACCGGCCTCCAGGTCCACTCAAAAGCCCTGCCCCTGCGGGACTTTCAATTGAGATCTCTGAGATCTCTCCACACCCCAGCAGAGCCCAGCGCCACGTGGAGTGAACTCAGTCAAAATCCTTCTCTTCTGCTGCCCAGAGCCCCAGTTCTAGCCACTGGGGAGGCAGATGCACCAGAACCACAACAGCCCAACAGGATCCCTGCCCTCCCACACAAGCGAGCTAACCGCCCTGCAAAAGACTATCGATTTTGTAACGATTCTGAAATCTAAGAAAGAAAAGAGAATCATAAATGTATACAAAGATTAAGGTGGTATTAATAATTAAAACTACAAATAGGAGTTCTAAAATTAAAATACAAAAGTAAGCTAAAATCTGATTAATGAAATAATATTAAATGGATGAAGACAGAGTTTCTAGCTATGAGATCTATTTAAAGAACTGATCTGAGAGGAAGCAAAGAGAGCAAGGGAAATGAAAGTATTCAAGTGGGCACAAAGGGAAAAGTTTTCAGATACCTGTGATGACATCTTTGAAACAAGAAGACACTGTGCAAAGGAAACACTTGGTCATGCTTCCCGAGCCCGGGAAGGCAGAAACATAGAATTCAGGATATGCAGAAAGTTCCAAGGAGTAAAATAAAAGCAAATAAGCAACTGAACATAGGAGAATTATGACATGAAGAAAGAGCTAGACAAGCATCCTAGAATAAAAACAGATCAATCACAAAGGAAGAACAATCAGAGTATCAGCTGATTTCTCAGTAGCAGCCATGAAAGCCAGATAACTCTAGCACACTATATTCCAACACTGGAGAGAGAAGCTCAGTTACCATGGAGTTACATGGAAGGAGGAGCTTTAAGAAACAATGCGAGGGAGCATTTCACAAAGATTAACAGTACAAGCTATGGTTGCTAGTAAAGTCCAGTCTCCTCTGGTACCTAAGTCCTGGGGCTGCATTCAGACCTTTTTCTTAAGTGTTCCGTGGGTTGGGACTTACGTTAATGGTGACAGAAAACTCTTTCACAGCCTGTTTTTCTTTACAAGCATTTCAGTTTGGACTTGGGCTAGAAAGGATGAAAATCTAAAACTGTATTTCTGTATAAGGCAAGCTGGGCATAGTTCTTTTGTGATCTTTCATTTTGTTAGTAGGAAAGGCTCTTTATTGCTTACATGAACCCTGAGGTGGAAACTCTTCCCTCCTGTGACTGGAAGTTTCTTGTTTGTGATATGCTTGTTTTCTACATGTCAGATGCTAGTTGGCTCTGGAAAGAGTCTAGGGAGATTGTTTTCCTTTATGGTTCTGTAGCTTGGTTCAACCAGTTACTATCCCTTATTTTTGCAGTGGAAGATGGATTCATTCCTTATTGTGATTGAAATGGACATTTCCTGTCTCAGAATCCCTCATCAAAAGTATTGGGAAGATCACATCTAGTCAGCATCCTTAGTGATTATGGGGAATGTTTTTTGCCTCACCTGTACAGTGGGCATTGTATAGATCGGTTACAACATAATGGAATACAGCTTTGGCATCCTTTATGTTGTAGGATAAAAGGAACTGAGATTTTATTGAGTCCAACTCCAGTTGTCCTATGACTCCTTGCTAAGAATCATGACCTTCTCTCAGGTCTTTTTCTTACTTTGGGAACTTGCCAGACCCTTAAGCAGTGGAGCCTTGAATCTTAGGAACTCTCCAGCTCGCCCATATGCTGAGAAAGTACAGGTAACCTGTACTCCCTAGCACACCACTTCCCCAAGTCTCCAACACTCTGTACCTGCTTAGACCAGCTCTATCCTTCAAGCCAAACTAGCCCCCAAATCCTGTTCTTTGTCCCATCTTTGTGAATTTGCCTGACCCTACACCTTCCATATCCTCCTAGATTCCCAGGCCTACCTATCCTGGATCTCACATTTTTTCGACCCAACCTGATAAGCCTTACTAATGCCTCTGCTAACCACAGGATTGTTCTGGATGGCATATTCTGTTCTTCAGCATAGTATACTGTATCCACTCCACATGCACAATCAACACAAGAAATCCACATCCCCAGATCTCACTGCAAAAACAATTGAAAGGTCAAGGCAGTATGTCTGTTGTTGGTCCATGTCAAACCATCCCACTTTCCCACTCGTCTCTGTCCCTCCTCTCCTCCAAATCCACCAGTCCAGTAAATGTTCTCCAATGAGAACCACCTAGGTAAAATTTAGGATAGAGAACTTGAAAGAACAATTATAAACTTTTTCTAAGAATCCAAAGAGTTTAAAGAAGATACATGTCTGTGGATGTAAAGAGAATGAATTCAAAAAGAGCACAGGCCTGAACGATGCCCAAGGAAATGCAAACATGGTTGAAGGAAATGAGAAAGATAATCCAGAATGTGGGAGCCAGGTTGTAACAAAGGTAGAAATACTGAAGAGAACTCAAGCTGAAATGAAGATGAAATTGAAGAACTAAATAATAAAACTGGAAAACTCTGGGGAAATTTTTGCAAGTAGAATGAACTAAGAAGATCAAATATCACGACTCATGGATACAGTAGAGGAATTAGACCACACAAGCAAAGAATATGAACGATTAAATACACATACACACACACACAGAGAGAGAGAGAGAGAGAGAGAGAGAGAGAGAGAGAAAGAGAGAGAGAGAGAAAGAGAGAGGGGGGAGGGAGGAGAGAGAGTTGGGGAGAGGAGAGAGAGAGAAAGAGAGGGGGCAGAAACTTACAGTACATGTGAGACACCATGAAAACAAATACATATTCAAATTATGGGCATAAATGGAGAAGAATCCTGAATAGAGGACACAGACCAGACCTTCAACAGACTTTTGAAAAAGAAAAGTTCCTTAAAAACTAAGACAAAAAGACCCATACAGAGACAAGATGCACAGAGAATGCTCAGTAGACAAGACCTGAAAAGGAAATTCCCACAGCATATCATGGTTTAAAAACACTGAAAATATAGAACAAAGAAAGAGTTTTGAAACTGGCAAGAGTAAAAAACACAAGTCCCATGCAATGAACAACCCATGAGACTAACATTGATTTCTTAATGAAAACTTTGAAAGCCAGAAGAGCTTGGAGCAATGGGCTCTAAATTCTAAATAACCCCATCTGCCCATCTAGATCACTGAACCTAGCAAAACTATGTACGATAAATGAAGGAGAAAGAAACTCTCTGTGTTACAAACAAGTGTAAGGAATTCATATCCCCCAAGCCAATCTTAAAAAGAACACTGAAAGAAATTCTTCAGACTGTAGAAGGGAAGACGCTCTGAGAGACTCCAGAAAGAAAACAAATGAAACAGTCATTACTCAAATACCCAGTACAAGTGAGAAAACAAACAAACAAACAATTCCCACATGATAAACAGTAAAGTGATTGAGATGAACACACACTTCTCAACACTAACTTTAAATAGGAACAGCACCCGCTTAAAAGACAGTATGGCTGAATGGATTAAGAAACAAAAGTGTTTTTTTTTTTTTTTTTTTTTTTTCTAATATTTTTTTTTTTTTTTTCGGTTGAGTACAACAAACTCATCTTAGCTTTAAAGATAGGCTTGAAGTGAAAGGATGGAAAACAAGATATTCCAAGTAAAAGTTCTGCCTGAAGCGTTCAGGCAGAACTGCCCTTGTGTCTGGGGGAAAAAATGATTTCATGCTAAAACTAATCAAAAGAAATAAAGAGGAACACTTCATTCTAATCAAGGGAGTGATTTACAAAGCCAACATCACATCCTAAATAAATGAGCATTCCGCTTTGCAGAGCTGTTCTGAATGAGTAGCCAACAGAGCCACTGGGACTGGGAACTTCTGAGTGTTTATTTCTTTCATAAATTTAATTTTATGCTTATGAGACTTGCCCAAACTGTACTGAACTCTGAAGGAAACTTCAGTTTGTTTGATTTTTTCTTCCTTTTTTCTATTTTAATTTCTGTTTTCTCCTTAAAAGGATTTGTGCAATAATAAAATTTTGGATAGTATACAAACTGTTATTTTCCATTTCTGTATAAGAAACTGTAAGTTCCTCACATACATACTATTGATAATACAGTAAAAACAGGTGAGCATTTGGTGTTTGTACCTCCGTATCCAGCAGTAAGCTAGTTTGTTTACAAGTTCTTATGGACTCCATATTGTCAGTGTCCAGGAAGCTTTTGTCATCTAAAATGTAAGTCCTAATGCAGCGTCTGTGTTTTAACTTTGTGTGTGTGTGTGTGTGTGTGTGTGTGTGTGTGTGTGTGTACTGGGTTTAGTGTGGTGTATGTATGTGTGTGCATGTTTGTATGTGTATACATGTGTGTGTGTCAGTGAGGTTCAGTGGTCAACATAGGATATTTTCTGAGGTTAACATAGGATATTTCTGTGATTGTTCTCTACCTTAATTTTTGAGACAAGGTCTCTCATCACATCTAGAGCTCATTAATTGACTAGTCTGGCTGCCCAGTGAGCTATGAGAACTCACCTGTTTCCCAGCTATACCCTTGTAACTCCACAACACCATGTCAAGTTTTTATGTGTATAAAGCCTCAGTCTCAGCGGATTGATGCTTTTATGTGGATAAAGCATCCAATCTCAGCACCTCATGGTTGTACAACAGGAAGCTAATTAACTAAATCACATTCCCAACCCAGGTTTAGCATACTGTGAAACATTATTTCTTCAAGAAAACAAAATTTGTCAGTGGTCCTAACTTAAAATTATGAGAGGGAGTCTTTTTCATTGGCAAACTTTTCAATAATTAGAAAAATAAAAAGTAGCTGAAGGAAAGTACAGACTCATTTTGTTAAATTTAGGCATTTGGTGTGTCTCTGGATGGATGTAGGGAGTTTGCTGATGATGCTCTTGAGGGCAGCATGAGCTCTGGAAGACACTAAGGCTTATGAATGAGTTTAGGCTGATGCAACATTTTAATAAGCTCTCTGGGGTGAAGTGTCACAAACCAGGATCCTATGAATGGTTGGGAGCTGTCTCTAAAGTTTCCACATGAAGTTAAAAAGGAACACTTTCTTTTCATAAACCCACAAAGTCACATGTCACATCCTGAAAGAAAAACTGATTCCATTTTGTGAAAGAAATATAACTTCAAGATACATTAAAGGATGCCATTCTGAAATAACTATTACCTTTTGCTTTATTCCAAAGTAAACATATGTATAAATATCCTCAGATTTCTTTGAAGTTTCTTTCTACTATCTTTGTTGTTGATGTCAGAGATGGTGTGGTAATACTTAGATTTTAATTACTAGACAATGATTAAAAGTCCAAAGAAAACCCCACAAAGCTTCTTGATCTTTGTTGGGAGATGTAACACATAGCTATGAAATGTTAGATTGTCACCTGTGAGCTTTGCCATCTCAGTTTTCTATTTTTGTTTCTCAGTTAATTAAAAGATTAAAATACACAAGGGAGGAAGGACAGAACTGCTGAGCTCTTTTCGAGATTCACTCTCTCATTTAAACTTCCCATCATTTCTAGAAAAGAAAAGCTCGTTTGTTTATCTCATGTTGCATTCTTTTGGTGAATATATAAAAGTAGAAAACAGAATTCTTTCCTGGCAAACACTGTTATTAACTAATTTTCTGCTTCCTCTAAACTCTGATAGGTACTTACATTTAGTCTAAATGTTAAGAAAAATATGTGAGTTACTATTACCCTTATAACATGTCCACCAAAAAAACAAAAACAAAAACAAAACAAAACAAAATAACATGTCCACCATTTTGAAGAGCTAAGGTGCTATACATTGCTGTATTTTCTTTATGATTTTATGCTTTAGTGACTCCAACTGATACTTAAGTCCTCTGTTGTCACTCTTTTGACTTCAATGGCGCACAGGGACAGTTTTACATAAGATCGAACATGAACACCATAGCTTCTCATAATCTTTAGTTCCAAATTTATGTGGGAATTATACTGAATACATGTTGCCATGTCCTTCTCTTATTGAAACAAGGTCTCACTCAGGCTAGCCTGGAATTCACTGCAAACTCACTCTAAATTTCTTGCCTCAGTCTCCTAAGTGTTGGGATTGTAGACATGAACCTTCTAGCCTGGATGATTCCATGTCTTAATATCAGAAAAATAAGAATGGATTTGAAACATCTTCAGAGTAACAAAAACAAAAGATGATTTCAGAATTCCTTGATATGAATGGAAAACGCTAGGTAGTGAAAGGCTTCCAGAGGTCTGGTGCATGAACTTTAACACTACAAAGAAAAATACAGACGATTACATTCATTTTGAAGAAGTATACTGAAGCAAATGTAATTCCATTTTGAAAGCTCTCAAGTTAAAAAATGATCAGAAAACCCAAGTAGGTTTTTGATATTGATATAAAACTGCAATGTACTGAGCAACCTAAATTACTTTAAATGTACACTAAAGTGTATTTTTGTACTTATATGAGCTTTTAAATTTTTTCATGCAATATATTTTTATCCTATTTTTTCCTTTAATTCCTTCCAAATCGTCCCTACCTCCCAACCCATCTACATTGTGCTTTCTTATTTTTAAAAAAACTAAACAAACAGAAAAGAAAATCAAAATTTACAGCAACAAATTCCTAAAATGATCTCAACAACACAACACAAAACAAAAGTCTTAGTCAATTATAGTTATTTTTTTTTAAATTGAGGGATTTGTTCCTTATTTTTTTAAATGTAAATAAAAATTTAAAGTAGATATGTATAAAAAACATAAAAGATACTTGCTTTTAGAGATATGCATTTGAATGAGTTATAAACCATCATCCAGTCTAACAGTAGAAAGGTAATCTAACGAGATTTCATTTAAAAAGTTCAGTATATTTGCATTTTAGTAACACAAAAGTGAGGTCAGATAAGAATAGAGGGGGAATATAACCAGGTGTAACGAGAGTTTCTGGGAAGGAACTGTGCACTTAGGTTTCCCTGGCAACAGCTTATCTTCTCATGCTACTGTGTTATCATTAGTTTCAAAAACTGAGACAGAATCAAATAAATAGTAGTTAGACATGCGCTTATCTCCCTTGGTGATAGGTGGGAAACGAGTTTTGGAGAGGTGTATGACGTCCGCAAAAATGAAATAACGAGGGAAAAATTTTAGGGACCTTATTCTCACAAGCTCCTAAGTAGGATGGAAATGAGCTTTGCTGTTTTGTTTTGTGTTGCTTTGTTTTGTTTTCCTACCCCTGTCAGGTGACTTAGGGGGAAAGAGCTGCTAGTGAGTTAAATGTGGATTCCCATTGTAGTATAGTTAGAATCACTGCTAGCTGGAGGCTTGGCAAGGGGCAGTGAGGTCTTGGCTTGTTGACTGTATTGACTGCAATTGCAAACTGTACAGCAGCCCATGCTAAGTGGGCTCCATGTTCCTTAACACAGTGAGCTGAAATGCACTCTGCACATTCAGATTTCACTACTACCAGCTTCCTTTCAACAACAGGAAATGTGATGTCTTGAGAGGCTGCTGCCACGTTCCACTGAAAGCAGCACTAATTGCTGGCAAGATGTTGTTTATACTGAGCTCAAATGTATCTTCCAGTAATCTCACCTGATTAGTTTACTTTAGTGAGTCACCCATGGCAGTTTTAAAAAACATTTTCATCTATTCGTGAGCTTTAATGGCTTTGAGCTAATGCCTAATATAATGTGTTTAACAATGACACATACAAATATACCTCTCACTAGTTGCATTTTTAAATCATTACTCAATGTAAATGCTCCATGTAACAAAGTCCTTGTTGGTTAACAGTAGATCTCACATATGATAGTAGTTACATCCAGTCATATACCTGGTGATGTAATCATTTGTGTTTGTGATGTTTTTATGATTCACTTTCCCCTGAAAGTGAATATCTCAATATTTCACTGTGGTTTGAATGTGAAAAGGCTCCCAAAGGTTTACATGATCCCTGGCTGCTGGCACTGTTGTAGAAGGACAGCCATGGAACTCTTAGGAAGTAGACTTGCTGAAGAAAGAGAATCACAGGAATAGACTTTAGGGTCTGCTTTATTGTTCAGTTTCACTTTACATTTGCTCTATGTGTCCTGACTATCAGCACAATGTAGCCTCTTGTTCCTGCCACCAGGCCTTACCCTCCTTAGTGGACTGTATCATCTCAAAAGACAGGACAAAATTAGCCTTTCCTCCCTTAAGTTGCTGCCTATTAGGCATCTCAGTCATAGCCACACAAAGTTCCTGTCATTAAGTGACAAATCATTGGACTTATGCTACTAGCAATAATAATTTTTTTTTTTAATTTTGGAAATGTGTGGTGGTGGTGGTGGTTGTGGTGATCCCTTCTCCATGGGAGTTGTTGGCCCAGGAGGATGAAGGGAGAAAAGTTAAAGGGCAGGATGGCCTTTGAGTACAGCAGAAATGATGGACTTCCAGGATCAGTTTCAGAGAGGCAGCTCAATTTTACCTGTGGTTATTTAAGGGTTATATAGTTTTTGGAAACAGGGTAGAGATTTTCAGGGAAGGTATGGGTCATTGGCTGAATTTTAGAATATGAGGAATGTCTCATTTGCATGGAGAGGCATTCCTCCACGTGCTTGCTGGACAAGTTCTTATAGGGGAAAGGAAGCAGAACCTGTAATCTCGACAAGGCCGTGTGGCATTCTGCAGGTGGAGAATGTGGTGGACTGTGACCTTCAGCTACAAGACCCAACACATATTACTTCATATTTTTTTAAGAGTAAGTAGGCATAAAACTATTCATTGGCTGTAACTCTTTTCAAATTGGAGTCTAAGTGTGAGGTGTTGAGAGAGGTAAGGTCTGTTAATCTGTTACAGCCTGAGGATGAGGCAATAGCCAGGTAAGACAGAGGCTGTGTCAGGATGAAAGGTTGATGGCATCTATTTTTAGACACTATGACTTGCAAAGAATCAATTTTGTCTTTTATTAATTGCTTCAATTTAGTCCAACTTTTTCCTTCTCACAGAAAAAGCCCTGTGTCTAATGTAAAAGCACATGACTTTCTCACAAAGTATTTGTTTTTCTCATATTAAAAACCACAACAATACTGGGCCTAACCAATAAAATACTTGTGCTTTTGGGTTCTCTGAAGAAGATGTATGTGAACAAAGAATGCCTTTTGGTACATGTCTTTCTTCCTTTCAATTTCAATAATGTATGTTTGACTTAGACAAAAGAAGCAAAATAAATCATACGAAATTATTGATCTCTTATTGATCTCATGTCATTGACATTCATTGTTTCTTTTCCTACACAGTCATAAAGAACATTCAAAGATACTGGTTTAATTTTGAGTACTTTAGGAATTCATAGACAACATCTGTTCTGAAATGAGGGGAAGGCTGGGTGAGTAGTAATATCGTGGCAATTTGATTGGGTTGCATGCATTGAGAAAAATCTTCAGGGGATTCAAATCTTGAAGGATGAATCAAGGTTCCCCAAAGAAACATTAAAGAAAAATAGCAGCCCAATTGTCAGTGCACATTCAAAACTAAAGAATGTTGAGCAACAGTCAAAATTCCATATGCCAAATTGTCTCATTCTATTTAGATATAGATAGTAAAACTCAGGTTTCAGAAATCTAAAATCTGCAAGCAAACAAGTATATTCCACATGTTTTCGTGTAAGATTAAAGATAAGAAAGTACAGGGAAACTTTCCAGTATAAATGTGGCAGTGTTTAATGAATATGTACAACTTCCAAACCAGCAAATGAGATCTACAGACTGGCAACTACTGCTCACAGTGAGATAAATGTCAAAGAGAAGCGCCGTGGAAAGGGCAAATCAATTATGGAGCCGATTAATTTAATAACATGCTACAAGGAACTCAGAGTTTTTCACATTAATAAAAAGCAAGACTTACTTGTGAATTGTAAAGAGAACAGAATAGCTTATGGTGGAGAAGTGGTCAGAATGTGCTTTGAGGGAAGAGGAGGTTCATAATATTTTAATTAAGTTTACTTTTTAGACTAAATTTGGAAAAGAAATGAGGTAACTCACAAAATAGCTACTGTTTCGTCAGATTAATCAGTTTACTTAAGTCAAGGATAATTCAAACTACATGGTACAAAAAGTTTTTTCATACCATAATACAAATTAGACAAATGCATCAATGCCTGAAAGTTAGCAGACTATCGTTTAAATGTTTCTTGTTTTAAAGGGTTAATATAGTGATATTGGGGACAGTCATCTATCTTTGTGTTCACAAGTCTTTAAATTATTAATTTGTTAATTGGTATTATGTGTTTGTGGGCATGCCTAATGTATACTTACCAGGAATATATGTGTATGTGTCAGGAGTATGTATGTATGTGTCAGGAGTATATGTGTATGTGTCAGGAGTATATGTGTATGTGTCAGGAGTATATGTGTATATGTCAGGAGTATATGTGTATGTGTCAGGAGTATATGTCCATGTATCAGGAGTATATGTGTATGTATCAGGAGTATAAGTGTATGTGCCAAGAGTATATGTGTTGTGCCATGATGCATGGTTGGAGTTCAGAAGATAATTGAGGAGCTAGTGTTCATCTTTCACCTCTATGTAGGGTTCTTTCTTTCTACCTTTATGTGGATCTGGGTACCCGGTTCAGCCATCAGGCTGAGTAGCAAGTGTGCTACCCACTGATCCCTCTTGCTGTTCTTACTCAACATACCTTAAAGTAAATTTTATGTCAATTTTACGTACAAAAAGTATTATGATTACTAATTGATAACTAATTCTTATTCAAATCTCAATTCTGTCGTGAATTTGGGGGTGGTTATGGTGGATAAGTGCATTAAATTTATTTGACACTGAAAGCATAAATTTAATGTGAGGCTTCATAGCTTCTGTTTTGAATGCCAGTTTTATATGTACATAAACTCCTTAAGTTATGTAGACTTTGGGTCTACCTAACTTTGACATGTGATATTTGTATTTTTTTGCAAGAATTTTTTTTATAATTAAGATCATTGAACAAAAATAGGCCAGGCAGTAGTGGTACATGCCTTTAATTCCAGCACTCAGGAGTTAGAGGCAGGTGGATCTCTGTGAGTATGAGGCCATCCTGGTCTATAGAGCTATTTCTAGGAGAGCCAAGGCTACACAATGAAGCTTTGCCTTGATAACCCAAACTAAACAAACAAATAGAAGCAAACAAAAAAGTTATGAATGATAAAATAGGGATGGCTTAGGGAAACAGAAAGTAATATTTATACATATGAACAACTCATAATCCAAAAAGAATAGCTTTAGTAGTCTTTTCTCACTTCAGGGTAAATATGCATTCATTTAAAAATGTATAACCCAGAAGTATGTCCTTTGACAGTAGAAAATGCAACAAGATATGAGGTTGGGATATCATAACTCACACAAGTATAACCATAATTAAACATGCAAAAATGATTATGAATCTGTAGTAGTTAATTAAGCCTTTTGCTATTATTGGAAATCCTTAATATCTTTAGCTAAAGGTAAAGATACTAATATTTGAATATTAGCAGTTAGGGGACAGAGTAAGGCACACTGACAAATAATTTTTTATTTAAAAATTTTATGGGAATTGAGTTTGGACTGTGACTGTTGGACATGACTCAACTGTGAATTAAATACACATGCAGATTTTATTACACTTATGGATATGATTAATTGTATTCATATTAGCCATGTGATTTGAATTATATAGCCTCACTTTTGTGATATGTTTGGAAATGAACTCATTTGAACAATTCAAACAATAATAGGAACAGGGGAAGTGGTTCAATGAAGAATCAGCTTTTCAAAATTCTGTTAGCTGTATCTTGTTTTTTCCTATTGGGATTATGTAGATATCTTGAAGTGGAAATTCTGTTTAATGAGATAAGTGCAGAGTAGCCATGTTAATATGTTGTATTGACCAAGCCAGCTCAGTCAAGACACAGGTTCTCCAGGGCAAGAACAAGGATTAAAATGAACAATGACAATTAAACAACACTGTAGCATGACCCCAGCCAGCTCTAAGGCTGAAGTGAGTTTATTCTATTCCAGTCTACTTTTATACCACTTTAAGTACATGCAAAAGAATACGATCAGTTCTGAGTTAAGGAACAAGCAAGGCAATAAACAAAATTCTGTAAACACCTTTCTAGAGGCTAGTCAGGATGTCTAAGACAAAAGGAATGTCACATGGACCTCAGCTGAGCCAGTTCTGAGCCTTGCATTAACTCAAATGTAAATGTTCTTAATTTGAGCCTATTTCCTGAGTCCTGACCCAAAGTCAGATTCTGCCTTCAGGTTATTTCTTTTGTCCTGGCCCAATGTTAAATTCCCTGCCAAGTTTCTAGAAGTGGCCCCCCAAAGCTCTCCACACTCTATAGAGGTGATGTGAGAGAGAAGTGTGACATAAGTACAGGAATTCACATAATCAAAGTTATATGGATAAATAAAACTTCAAAACATGACAGTATTTCAATAAATGACTCTCGGGTGAAAATACTGACAAAATTTCATGTCTTAGTTACTTTTTTAATTGCTCTGAAGTGACACCATGACCAAGGCAACTTACATAGCAAAGGGTTTATTGAGGGTTACATTTCAGAGAGTGAGTCCATAACCATCACAGCAGGAAGCATGGCACCAGGCATGCAGACATGGTAATGGAGTAATGGCAGGGAGCTTACACTCTATATTCAAGTAGAATGATGAGAGAGAAAGAGAGAGAGAGAGAGAGAGAGAGAGAGAGAGAGAGAGAGAGAGAGAGAGAGCTGAAAATGGTATGGGCTTTTGAAGCATCAAAGCCTACCCCAGTGACACACCTCCTCCAACAAGGCCACACAACCTAATCCTTCCTAGACAGTACCAACCCCTGGGGATCAAGCTAAAGCACTTAAATATGTGAGCTTATGGAGACCATTACTATTCAAACTACTCTACCCCTGAAATCCCAACTGTACCCTTTTAATAACCACCTAACACTCCTTCCTCAACAATAGCATTCCAGTGTATGAGTATATCACATTTGCTCTCCAACTGCTGGGTGTTTGGAGAACTTTTCAGCACTGAGCTACTAAAAATACTGTTGTTATGAATTTCTCCACTTTTATACAAATTTTAGTGAATATATGAAACTAATTTTTGATGGTATATACCTAAGAGTACACGTTCTTGGTCATAATGGCACAAACAAATAACAATGCAACCAAAAAATATTCTATATGTACTCATCTTCACTGGCATGGCCAAAAGATATCAGATGATGTGGTTGTACTGACGTCTCGAGCCCAGTATCTTATTTGTTTTGAGCAGGTTGTGATAAGGCTTTAGTATCCCCGCAGGGAGAGGAGCGACAGGTCCTTCTCCACTCAGGAATCATATAGTGGATTGACTGTAAGATTTACCAGCTCCACAAGAGAGAGGAGAGAGTACACCAGAGACAGAGGGTTTGACATTCAATTGCTCTTTAATAATGCATAGCAAACAATATATTATCACCAGTGCCAAAGCTATTGTAACAATGAGGTATTGCCACATTCCCTATGCATTGCCTCTATCAATATCAGTACAATAAACACAAATAATAAGTTGCTAATTACCAAAGAAATAGGTATAGCAATAAGCACATCATTATTAATGAGTTATACGATCTGAGTCCTTATGACTGCAGTTTCCAGCAGCTCAGGTCTGGAGAGTGCTTGACCAAGAAGTTGGTCTCTGGGCTGTTGTTTTGATGACCCGGTGCAGCAGAGTGCTCTGTATCTTGGCTGCTGCTTTGATGATCGGGTGCAACAGAGGAGGCGGAGGATCACATGAGGCAGTCCATGGCTACCAGTGTGATGAAGTGCTACAACTGGGGGCTCCTCTTTTATGTTTGAATTAGGGTTACTTCTGATGTGAACGGCAGATAACCAGTTGTGTCTGGTTATCTCTGGGCTATGACTTCATTGGAGGTGGTTATTTTAATTATTATAACTTATTTCTGTGTGTGCACATTTTGATTCATAAGGTTTCAAAGTAACATCTGGTTATCACAACTTCAAGACTTGTCTAGACTTGTTTTCTTTCCTATTACACTATGGAGTCAGTCCTGTTAGGGGACCTGCTTTTTACAACCAAATTAGACTCTTTTCAGTTTTTTCAGGTGTTTAACATAATCACTAGTATTTTATAGTGTCTTTTCATTGTCGCCTTCCCATAGAAGTGCATAGCTGGAGTGCTACGGTTTTCATGTTTATTCTTTCACTGCTCAATGACTCTCAGCTCATTGTCATGAATTTGTATTATCATTCATAAAGGACTTTGTACCTCTTCTCTTATTCATGTGTATGAATTTGTTATGTATTTCAGAAACTAACCTTTTGTGAAATTTATTAACTGTAAACAATTTTCCTGAGTGGCAGCTTTCATTTAGTCCCTTATACTGAATAATTTGCTCTTTGTAAGTGTACAGGCTGGGAGTTTTTAGGGTATTACCTATGCAGTTGTACATTCATCCCTTTGGTTTGTAGAGTGAAAACTTATAAAGACCATTTTATAAAATATATACAGGCTCACTAGTTCCAAGAAAGCAGAACTGAATGTAAGATTTCAGACCTTCACTGCCCGGGATACACTCCAGGAGGAGTACATTATCCCTGAGTCAGAGGACACTTACTGGATTAACATTCCTTAAGCCTCAGGGAAGAGAACCCACCTGTGGGTGGGGAAGGCCCAAAGCAGGAAGACACATTCCTGACCACAAAGAAAGATGCAAGTCATCTGGGTGGTTCCAAGAACTAGCTAACTTTCACTGTTCTTGGTTACCTGCCCCCCCCCCCCCCCCCCCCAGGTCTTCCCAGTGTTACAGCCTGCTCATGTTCAAAATTTGTAAAGCAACCAATCATGTGTAACCACACGAAAATTCCTTCCTTTCCCCACCCCTTGCTATAAAAAGCCACTTATTCCACCACTCTGGGTCAAATTCTGCTCCTACGTGAACATGCAATTTCATCTTGGCTAGTCAACTCTCCTCCCTAATAAACCTCTGCTGATTGAATCCAGGTACTGTGTCTTGTGATTTTTTGGGTGGCCGTGATTTCCCGAGACTTGAGTAAGGGTCTCTGAGTTTGGGGACTTTCAGGTTCAATTATAAAATACTCACTTTATCCCAAAAGTTTACTTCATCCCTATTTGTGGCTAATCCCTGCCCCAACCTGCACCCACAGATAGTCACTGATCAATGTTAGGAAGCAGATATTTTCATGTTTCAGAATAGTTAGAGCCTTCTGGGCAAATGTTACCAACATCTGAGTAAAAAAAAAATGTTTTGAAAAGGATACTAAACCTTGTGTTTTCCTCAGAGCCAAGTGTCTGTCAGTCTTGTTTTTTCACTAACTCTTACCTTTCTGAGAGAGTTCATTTGTATTTCAAAGGCTTGCAAATGAGAACCCAAGGTGATTCAGTCAGTACAGTGCCTGCCTTGGATGCTTGAAGACCAGAGTTTGGATCATTAGTACTCAAATACAAACACACAGTGATACACATCTATTACCTCAGCTCCGATGGTGGTGACGTACAAGGCAGACTGGACTCACAAAACACAATCTATCCAATTGGTAATAAGTTCTGGTTCAGTAAGAGACATTGTTTGAAATTCAAGATGGACAGTGATAGAGGAAAATTCTATCCACACGCACGCACGCATGTGCACGCACCTGCATGCATGAAGCACCCCTCCCCAAAATTAAAAGGTTGAAGGTGAAGGAGGTTTCTTTTTCTCAGGAAGGAGGGGCAGGGACACAGTAAATGTGCTGTGCTTTCTTTTATTAAACTCATGGTTCACAAATGCAGAGTTCCTATCCAATATTGACATTTGACCCTTGCATGAGCTTTGAACACGTGCCTTGTCATCATTGCTGTGCAGTGTGAACTCTGACTTGTGTTTCAGAAGATTTCCTTCTTTGAGATAACAGGTAGAAGTGAAACAAAAGCAGAAAAATCTATCCTAGCTCCCAGTGAGAATTCACTCTACATACAGAGGAAAAATAAGAAAAAAACTTTTTAGTTGTATGCATCCAGTTCTGGCTAATGCCCCAAAAGTAGCTAGCCTCGAACAGAAAACTTTGCTAACCTATTTAGACTGTATGCTTATACATTCCACCTACATGGTTATACTTAAACCTTTTCCAGGTCCTGTCCACAGGTTATACTTAGAACAATTTAAACAGAGACAAGAGACTGTTAATACGGCAGTTTAGGCAAATGGGAGACTCCACAGCAAAGATGTTGCCAGGATTATATTATAAGCCTGTGGTGTTATTCTTTTCCAATAGCTGTCACCCAGGGTAATCTTTCCAAACATGGCCCAATTATGCTTTTCTTAAGAAAATAAATGGGGCTATAAGGTGGGCCAGGGCTTAAGATGGTTGTCTCCCTGTGCTGTCCCCTGAGATGCCTGAAAGAGGTCTCTGATAGGTAAAAGAGCCTAAAGATGCCCTGTAAGTCAGAGTTGTCCCCTTTGTTATGGGAATGAAGCCAAATAGCTGATCAATTCTGATACCGTTTACATGCTAGCAGCCTTGGCTTAGTTCAAACAAGCCTGGTTAGTGTACTACTTACCTTTGGATATTTCAGAAGAAGAGACTTCTTAGCTAAACTCTACTTTGTGTAACCTAATGTCTTCTAAGCAAGTTTATTAGTAATTTTTTTATGATATCAACACTATTATTTCAGTTCCTTGTACATCATAACCTCATCTATTTTGCTGACAGTGATGGCACCTTGTTTAAAATGCTTTCTTTTTCTGTCCCCTTATTCTTGTCTTGCTGCCTCTGCCTGCTCTTTCCCTCCTCCTCCCCTCTTCCTTCTCACCCTCCTCTTCCTCCCCCTCTTCCTCCTTCATTTCCTCCTCCCCCCTCTTCCTCCTTCCTCTTCCTCCTCCCCCTCTTCCTTCTCCCCTCTTCCTCCTCCCCCTGTTCCTCTTCCCCCTCTTCCTCCTCCCCTTCCTCTTCCTCCCTTCTTCCTTCCCCACTTCCTCTTCCCCCTCTTCCTCCTTCCCCTCTTTTTCCTCCCCGTCTTTTTTCTTCCTCTCTTTCTTCTTCCTTTTTTTTTTTTTTTAAATGTAGACAGTCTTGTTATACATAGTGCTTAAACCCCTGGCAATCATCCTGCCTTAGCCTCTGAGTGCTAGGAGCTTAGACCTGCCACTACAAGGACTGGATTTTGAAACATGATTGTGTAGAAGAAACAGGAGAGAGCCCCGCTTCTGATTGGCAGGATTTGGCAGAAGCCAACAAGAATAGCAACAGACATTTTCAAGAGGGTTGAGGAAGTGCTGGCTTGTGCTGAGGGCAGTAGGCCAGTGGATCAGGCAAGTCAAGTGTTGCTTTTGTCTTCAGTTCCAGGAAAGGAAAAGATGATCTGGGAATTTCCAAACACAGGCTTTTTAAAGAGAAATAATCTTATAAGACTAAGGATTTTCAAAAGTGATATTTGCCTCAAGTAGTAGAAATTTCTGTATTCACTGCTGTCTTTTCAGGGGAGAAGGAGAAAATGAATTAGTTCCCAAAGCTAAGAAAGGCTTTGATGGTTCCAACTGCTACACTTCTGTATCTAAAGGGAGCTGGATCCTACTTCTGAGTAGACAGTTTGTTCTCCCATCTCCCTTCTGCCCGCATCTCTTGTCTTTTGTGATTTACAGATGAGACACAGGTCTGGTCACTGGGTGTTCTGTTAAGACTAGAATTCAACTCTTTATGCTGCATAGCCTCAGGGAGGAGGAATCAATCACTAATAACTGTTCACACTGGTTCCATGCACCTGATTTTATGGGAGGAAAGGATGTGGCACCTAGAGGTTGTATAGGTTCCATGAAAGTCAAATGTGGATCATACTTGTACATTAAGTACTTAGAAATTGACTCTGCTAAGAAGTAATGGCTGACAGACTAACCAAAGGACCAGTCCTATCATCACTGCTTCTGTATCAGTGCTTCATCTGCAGGTAGCCATGACAATAATTCAAAGAGTATCTATACAAAGTCAGTAATTGTTATCAGGCCCTGAACCCAGTGAAATCACATCTAGGCAACCCCCACATCGTTGCCAAGACAACTGCCATACATTTGCAGAATCCACCTGTCTACCTCACCTTTACCTGGGAGAAGCTATGTCACCATCCATATAAAACAGGCAGAAACCCCTGACCTTGCTCTCTTCTTTCTCTCTCTTCTTCCCTCTCTTCTTCCATCTTCTTTCTCTACTTCTCTTCCTCCCCCCATCTTTGCCCTATCTCCTGAATAAACCTCACTTGGAATTGTTTGGTCTGGTGTGGTCTGTTCTAAGCTGCGCACAGACTTATTACAATACCTAATCTTTCTTATTTTCTTTCAAAGCTGCAGGTATAATGATAAGAGTAACTGAGTGGTCTTACCAGCAGTGTGTTACAGCATCCTATTCCAGACCTCTAAAATACTTCTAAAGAACTGTACTTTTTATCCTAAACCTACAGTCACCGAGAATCACAGGAAAAATGAGACCTAGCCAAATAGAATATCAGTGCACAATGCAGTTATAAACGAGGGTGAAGCTGTACCCTGAAGTGGTTGTAATCATCTCATGCAAATTGGCTTGATACCCCAAGCCAAGAGACTTCCTTGAACCATCTTGTAGAATAATAATTGAGATAATCACTAAGGAGACTCTATTCAGAACCAGGACCTTTAATCAGCTTAATCATGAATATCTTTTGCATCCTGCTCTGGTTCATCCTTGACTTAAATCTAAAGTTTATGACAGCACCACAAAGATGAACTTGGTGTCGCTCCATTCCAGTTTCTGCTCCCCTTTCCAATGTGCCACACTCATTCAGTCTCCTTTCTCTGCTTTCCCCCATTATCTATCCCTTTAACAGGAGTACCGGGATGGGTAGACAACCATAGCTGTTGAGTCTGGAATAACAGTTGCTTGGGAGATGTAAAATGGTGCAGCTTGAGACCAGTGTAGGTGCCAGGAACTGCACAGCACAAGCCAAAGTGCAGGTAACGATGAATCTTCTTCATCCCACATATTGCTTAGATTCCACTCCCCTGCCACGAGCTGAGAGACAGCAGGATACCTTGGCAGCTGGGAATTTCATGTCTGTAATTCTGTGTCAACTGTAGCTTTCAGTAAAGCTTGAAGGAAAGAAAAATAATTGATAGCATTATCCAGCTGATATTAAATCTAAATGCCTAGCAAAAATAAGGCAGCTTGCTTACCTTTCTCTCTGTATGGATGTGAAACAGGGTTGTTCCTATCAGGATATACTGAAAATAGAGAATGGGTTGCTGCATAAAAGATGGTCAGTCCCCTTGACAGATATGTTTTCCTATTTCTTTTTGAAGGGATCCTCTGGATGTTCAGTAGCAGAGAAATGAAAAAAAAAAGTAGTTTCAAGTAATAAAGGGGTTTTTTCCTAACCATGCAAAGAATTCCATTGACTGTCACATTCAGATACAGTGACCTCACAAGGTGACAATTTTAGGTGAAAGGAGTTTAGAGCTGAGGATGTAAGAAGATTTATCATAATACCTCACAAGTTGTTGGAAGCTTTACTGAGATAACGACTTGTTTACAAAAGCATTGGTCTGCCAAGGAGGAGTATGCTTATCTGTGGTCCCTATGCTGCGTTTTCATTAGTTAAACTTCTCCTATCCTTTAAAAATTTCTTTAAAATTTACCACTTTTTCCTCTAATATTTGTCTTCCCAAATTATTCCCTCCCAAAGTCATGATCTATATATCTATATCTATCTCTATCTCTATCTATCTCTATCTATCTCTATCTCTATCTCTATCTCTATCTCTATCTCTATCTCTATCTCTATCTCTATCTCTATCTCTGTTTAATCTATACACACACACATATATGTATTATCTCACATTCTTAATTATATATGTAATATATATATATAATATATATATATATATGAATAAATATGTAAATACAACCTACTGAATCTTAGAATAAGATCTTGCATACACACCTTGACAAACCATTGTTAACCAATACTTTCTTCTACTATTTTGATCTTGTTTATTCTGGTCTTCCAAAGGATTGTTTCTACCCTTTGTTCTGTGAGCACAATAGACTGTGCCCTTTAAAGTGTCTCCAAGCCCAATGATTCTTCTACATATCATTTACCTTTCTCCCCAAAGCACATTCCACCTCTTCCCTCCCTGTAAGACATAGGGGAATCTGCATTATATTGCCCTATAGCACATACTGCCACTTTGTGAATACTTACGTGCACATGAGTAATTTGTGTACTTCTCCTATTAAATGGGCCAGCAGTTCACTCCAGGACACCTTCAAAAGGCACAAACTTCTCCTTTTGCCCCCATGCTTGTTTATTAGAATTTCATGGTTGCTTAGAATTTAAATGTCAGTTGATGCCACTTTTCTGTCAGTTCTCAGGGAAGAAGGAACATTAATTCTGAAGGCATTGATCCTGGGAGAATTCATAGGATGTAATCACATTGATGACTGGGTTTGGATTTTTATCTAAAAGACAAAGTTTACTTTTGATTTATGAAATAGCATGTTTCCCACTTAATTATCAGTAAAATAACTTGGCATGTAGAGAATAGGCATGACATTTTTAACAAGTCTTTATGTTATTACATTTCAACATGTAGATTTATTGTTCCCTGCAGTTGTATTTGCCAGTTGACAGAGACTGTGACAGGACTGTGACAAATTTGAGAGAAAGGAAATTTTAAGTCAGAGAAGTGTAGTTAATACTTGGGCAAGTATAGTTTAAACTGCTTAACTTCCTAAGAGAACATCTTGATACCAGTAAATGAATCAATGTCGTTCAGATGCCCAGCCAGTAAGATGAGTAAGAAAGGCAGATCTTTTGGAGAAACAGAATTCTTAGTCTGACAATCTGGAGAGTTTTTTGAAAACAAACAAACAAACAAACAAACTAACAAAACCAAAATGTGAACCATAAATCATTTAGCTTCCATATCCCTATGGAGACACAAAAATGTATCTGATAATTACATTTTTTTTTCCTTTCTCAAAATGGTATAAATAAATCATTTACTGAAAGGTATAGAAAACTTTTGAAAAGTATAGAAAGTTTTTATGACCCCATAGACCTGAACCAAACCAAACCAAACCAAACCAAACCAAACCAAACCAAACCAAA
>JANHMN010000001.1:30632934-30652477 GCA_030674055.1 Rhabdomys pumilio
ATTGCTATACAGATTAGGCAGGTTTTGAACTCAGGGAGATCCACCTGCCTCTGCTTCCCAAGTTCTGGGATTAAAGGTGTGCACCCACATGCCTGGATCAACCAAGGACTTTTAAAAACCTATTTGTCTTCTAAACTCTGTTTTACCTTAGCTGTAATATAACAAAACCTTATATTATGTAAGTCACAGTACCATTTTACATTCTACCGAGAAAAGCCTGTTCCCATAAGACAAAACTTCAGGAAATGCTATATAGCAAAATGCAGCATTACTCTTCAGAAACAAAATAGTAAAAATAAACATTTTTTACTCATTTTGCCCATCTCAGTATGGTTTCAGAGCTAGCTTGCAGATGCTTCCACAGGTTTTCCGAATCATGGAGGGTGACCTCTATTTTCTCCTATTTGCATGGTAAATGGTGCAGGCCCCGCCCAACTCCTCCGTCACTTCCTGTCTGATCTGTCTGATCATGTTTCTTAGCCACAGTCACAGTTCCTGCTGTCTGGTGTCTTTTTTTTTTCTTTTTTTTGAGACAGGGTTTCTCTGTATAGTCCTGGCTGTCCTGGAACTCACTCTGTAGACCAGGCTGATCTCGAACTCATAAATCCGCCTGCCTCTGCCTCCCAAGTGCTGGATTAAAGTTGTGCGCCACCACTGCCCGGCTTGTCTGTGGCTCTTTAAGTGTGGCTTCATGCCTTCTGCATTAAGAGAGAGCATGTCAAAGAAAGCTTCATGCCAGTATAGTTGCTGCTCCATGCCCTGTGATAGCTCCATTGCTGATAGATAATCGTTCTTCAATCCTCTCATATTCCATAGTAGATTTTAAACAAGGCCTCATATAACCTGTATTTTCCATTTCTATTTTCCCTTACTTTGTACTATATGTTAGAGCAGGGTCATTATAAATATTTATCAATAATAGAACACTGTTCTCTATGCAGTGACCACATTGTGTGTGTGTGTGTGTGTGTGGAGGGAAGCTCTTCATTTGCAAAATCTTTATTTATTACTGGGTTAGTACACTATCTCTTTTACTTCCTATTTGCAAATTTTTTTTTTGCCTGTTGTCAGGCAAGATGGTATATATCTGTAATCACAAGTTCAAGTTCAGCCTGGACAGCTAAAAAAACTAAAAAGAGTTTTATTTGTCAAAATGAGTAATACGATTGTTTCTGGAAGTCTAAAAATTAAATTAGGAAAGCCACACCAATGCGATAAAATAAATCACTTTAATAATTAATATACATAAATAGTTTATATTGGAAACAATAAAGTCAAATCAATTCTGTATAACAACAAATTTACAAAAATTTAAAAATATATTCATCTTCTTACATCCAAAATAATGGTAAAATATGATGGCTGTAATTTTTCTGAATGAGTTTCCTCTTATATTTTATGAACAAACTTAAAATTACAGCAACTTACAGTATTACAGTGCTTATTAACCTTAAAGAATTGAAATAAAATTCTTATGTAGAAACTAAAAATAAAATAATTAAAATCACTTGTGTAACTTTTTTGAAAAATAAATTAGGCACTTTATATTGAAATTCTTGTTCTATCAAAGTGTTTGGGACATAGTTACATTCATTTCCGGCAATGCTCAGACATTATCTGCCATTCCTTTAAGCAGGATGACATGAGACACAAGCTGTCCACCAAGGGAGAGAAGCAGGGTTTTCTCAGAGAACAGGGGATAGCAATACGAAATAGAATTAGCTTAAAAGCCCACGTTTCTCGTGACACATACTTTTTTTTTCATTTAGAAAAGTTGTTTTTAGACCTTTGAGGGGACACAACCTCTAACGGTACCAAAAGTCATTTTTTAATCATGTTACCCTGTAATTACCCGGCACTCAAGTCCACTGAGGGTCACAGTTCCTCTTGTGATTCAAGGGATTCAAAGTATTCTGTTTAGTCAACTGACTCATGATTCATCACGGTTTACACAGACTAGGGATAAATAAATAACTGCATTCTCCTCCTTGTGTGGCCTGCAGGAGCATAGCCTCTGGCACCCAGGAGGGTAGTTTTGTCCACGTGGCAGCCAGGTGCCAGAAGTCCCTGGCACAGAGCAATAAGAAAACAAACCCGAGGCGGTTGGCCGAGGTATTTCTGAGCCAAATTCTCTGAATTACCTAGAAACCAGGCAATATAAGTTTAACCAAGGCAGAAAGTTTTGCATTTAGCCAATGGTAACACTTGGGTGGCATTTTGTCGAGGAGAGAGCTGCCAGCTGCTTCCTCGTCCTTGCCTTATTTTTCTTTTGCATTTTCTTAGCTTTGGTTTTGCTTGTCTTCTTTTTCTTCTTTTCCTCTTTATACCAGGGACCCCAGACTCCTCCGTTAAGCCTAGGGTTGCTTCTGGGATCCTTCGGAGGGTACCTGACAGGCACCGCAGTCTTGTTGAACTGTGACAGTCTCCGCAGCAGCTTCTTCACAATGCCTGGATACCTGCTGGATAGGTCCACCCTCTCATATGGATCAGCGGTGATGTTGAAAAGCCAGATACTCTTGCCAGTTGACAAGGTAATCCTCTCATTGTGCCACCGGTTTGGGCCCAGATTGCTGAAAGCCTGAGGGGGGACCCAGTCACTGTAGCCAGGATTTCCTGTGAGCAGTTTCCAGTGTTGCACCCGGATGGCCGACTGGATTGCGGTGTTCCAGATTCCGTAGCCTGCTGCCCAGGAGCCATTTTTCGCCTTGGTGTAGATGGGGTCAATGTTGTGCAAAATATCCACTCGGGGTGAACGAAGACCTTCGCTTATGGTCTCCCAGATATCGTATCCATCTAGCTGAATGTCTTCATCAATCTGTCCTTCAGCCAGTGAAATCAAGGTTGGGTACCAATCGGTGATGTGCACAAGCTCCTTACACACGGTTCCCTTGTTTTTTAGAAGTGGGCTGTGCACAAAGCCAACTGCTCGGATGCCTCCTTCCCAATATGTTCCTTTGCTGCCTCTGAGAGGCCAGTTACTTCCTCCTGCTGTGGGCTGCCCGCCATTATCTGAGGAGTAAATGATAATGCTATTGTTATAGAAACCATACCTCTTTAGAGCCAGGGTCACATTGTGGATTGCTTCATCCAAGCAGGAGAGCATGGCCGCATACCTCCTCCTGTTTATGTTGATAATGGATCTGTAGTGTTCAAAGTACCTGCCAGGCGCTTGCAGTGGTGAGTGGACGGCTTGGTAAGCAACATATAAAAATAGAGGTTTTGTGGGGTCCTGGGAGGCTAAGATTTGCTGCACTCTCTGCGTGTACATCTGTGTTGAATAGATGCCATTGTCATAGTCCCAAGCCGCATTGTCGTTTTCATACAAGTCATAGCCACACACCCCAGGACTGTCACATTTGTAGTGTGTATAATAATCACCACTTCCCAAAAGGGAGCCAAAAAAGGTATCAAATCCTCTCTTGGTGGGCATGCAGTCTTTTCTGTAAAATCCCAAGTGCCACTTCCCAACCATATGTGTTGAATAGCCGACCTCCTTCAGCTTCTGAGGTAGGGTTGCATTGTCCAGAGGTAGACAGTTGGGTTGGGTAGGTCTAATGATAGAGTGCTGAAGTCCTGTGTGTATCTGATACCTTTGAGGAAAGAGTAAACATTTTGTCAAGGCAGGGTAAAAGGGACATTCTTCATACAGATGATTTTTAAGTTAAATAAATTTTCTGTCAGTATCAACTCCAAATTAAATATGATCAACTGAATAGCTCTATTCTGCTTCACGTTTTAAGTGGCTTCACATTTAACAGCTGAAGAGCGTCTTCAGTACTTTGGAAACTAAGATTTTTACCCCTTATCTCAAAGTTTTTAAAAAATCCTTATAAAAATTAAAATAAAGTGTAGTCTTTTAATTACACAACAGAGTGCTAGTAATATAGAGAAGAACTCACAGAATTAGAGCATTATGGATTTCACACTAGCTTCTGAATCATAGCCTGAGATCATATTTCTCAAACTAACACTAGTGTTCTAGAACATAGGCAGAATTATGCAACAATTCCCCGGTAGCTTGTCAAAAAATATTTCATGCTTCATTCCCAACCCATTTGATCTCTGAAAAAGGAAATGGCTTCTGGCTGCAGGAACCAAACTCAATGTTGATAGCTAAAGTAGGAAGATTGTTCTTCTAGTTCCACAGAAAGCAAGTGCACTTATGTTTGCCAGAGTCTCCCTCCCTCATCCCCTTCCTCCATTCCTGACCCTTCAGTAAATTGCTTAGAATGAAGTCTAGGAAAGCAGAGTGAGCATTCTATACTAAATTAAAATGACAAGGAAGCTAATTTCCAGCTTTCCCAAGGGATTACCTCCCAGAACCAGTTACTATCATTAAACTCATGAGGTTACTGTGAGTGACTGGCACCTGTTAAGTCATGATACTTGAAAACAGAATTGACTGCAGTTATTGGGTATGCCCAAAATAATTCTTAAAATAGAACACAAACACAAAGGCTATAAAAATATTTAGGTCAAAAATGAAGGTATTCTTGGATTCAAATAAATTGCAAAGAAGAAAATTAAGAGAAAAAAACCCAAACTTGGGCTAGTTTCTTTGTAAGAATTTTATTTCAGGTTTTTAAAGTTACTAAGCAGTGTAATACCATAAGTTACTGTAACTTTATGTTTGTTTATAAAACATAGTAGAAAACTCATTCAGAAAAATTATGGCCATCATTTTTCTACCATTATTTGAATGTAAGAAAATGATTATATTTTTAAATTTTTGTAAATTTGTTGTTATACAGAGTTGAATGGACTTTATTTGTTTTCAATATAAACTATGTATATTTAGAGTGATTTATTTTATGACTCAGTAAATAAAATGAAAACTTGAGTTTAGAGACTCAGTACTCACATAGGAAAGCTGATCACAGTGGCCTATGTAATATATGTAACCTAGCACTGGTGGGGACAGGCAGATCCTTGGAGCTAGCTGGTGAAAAGTTTAGCTGAATCACAGAGCTCCACAAATATGTACACAAATAGATCTCACAGAACACACACACACACACACACACACACATACACACACACACACTCACTCACTCACCAGAATGCACCCACCCCCAAAACCAACACTTGTCCGCAGTGATGTCATATGTACTTTAGGTGAATAGTCCAATTTGCATTTAAATGCTTAGCAGGTAGTGCGATGCAAGTGTGAGATCCTGAGTGTTAATTGTACACGCCTGCTGATGGGGTAGTAAGGCCTGTGCTGACAAATCTCACTCTGCCAAGCTCCATTTGCATCTGCCCTTCATTCCATTCATCTTTAGCAGTTAGCATTTCACAGCAGTCACAGTTGTGGGAACTTAACATAGAGAAACTCCTAAAGACATTTCACAAGCACCATACTCAGAGGGTGTCATCACTGATCTTGATAATTTTGGTCTAGCTGAGGACCCTTAACAATCACTTGTCAGATCACTAGTTTTGAACATGAAAAATTATGAAAGGTCTACCAAGGTAAACTTGGAAAGACTTGAAGGGAGGAAAGTCTGTATTTGTAAAATCTTACCAATAAGTCACAGGTCTATGTTATTACTTAAATAATTATCATGCATAAACCATACATTTACTCGAATGCACACTTAATTTCTCAGAAGGCTAAAGATTTTAAGCCTTTGTAATTAAATCAGTTATTTCTCACCTAGTGGTAGAGACAAAAGAAATGATGCTTATAAAAATATAATAAATATTTGTGGAGGGGAGAGAGGGAAAAAGAAAGGACGGGAGAGGAGAGGAGAAAGAGAAGAAAGAGTGAAGATAAGAAGGATGTTAGCTGATAAATGATAGTCCAGAGTCAGCAGTGAACTAAGAGATATCTGCTTCATTCAGAAGATGGGGATGAGTTGGCAGATAAATCAGAGTCCAGAGTCACTACTGAATTAAGAAGTTTCTACTTCTCTGAAAATAGAAAGGTTTCCACAGTGGGAAATTTTGAGCCAACAACAGGAAGGCTTGCCAATAGTTCATAAGGAATGAGAGTTTTGGGGTCACTTTCTCCATTAGTAGTTCTGAGGCTCGAACTGCAGCAAAGAGCGTGGAGCAGAATGTGGGTTCTTAACTAAACAGGAAAGTGTTGGAATCTGATATACTTGAGTTTGGATTTCCATAGTTACCTCTGAGATTGCAGGCATTGTTTAACTCTCTGATCTTCAGTTTCCTCATCAGGGAAATTAGGGTGATAGTATATGTTGGGATGTTGTGGGCCCCCAAAAGGAGCACAGAGTCTAGGATGGGGAGAAGAGTTAGAAAATGGTAGCTGTCACTATGATCACCTAAAAGTGTAGACTGGTATGTAATGACATATTTGTAGAAATTTTTATAGTTTGTAGATTTTCTTTCATATGTATAATTGCACTTAACCCTCAGTACTGTAGGCAGAAGTCACACTCCGTGTCTTCATTTCATGACAGAGAGGCAGAGAGTTGTAGTATTTTTATGAACTGCCTCAACTGCTTAGCAGGCTGTGAAACTGACTTTGGAATAGCATGGCTAAGCCTGCTACTCATTCAGTTTTTAAATTATTAGTTACTATGCCTACTTTCTGAAAACATTCAGGGTCAATCAAAAGTGAAGGATTAGCAAACCAGCTAGTATGGCTTATATTGATCACAGAAATATCTAACATTTGAACAGAACCCATTGGGCAAAGACAAAAAGAAAGTCTCCCCATGTTAGCACCCCACACCTCCACCTTCACCCTTGCACACGACTCCTTGACTTTCTAAAGCTTTGTTATTTCCTAGTCCTAATCATGATACCACTAACAGTTGACTCAACTTAAAGGTACAAATTCTCTTGCCTTAAGATCAGGTGGAGATGGAGGCAGTGCCTGCCAATCATATGGAAAGCAAGCTGCTGCATCTCTTTGTTCCTTCTCCCACCAAGAATGTTGGTAGATTGTTTTAATTCAGGCAAGAGAAAGTTGAAATCTGAGATGAGTTTGCCTGAGTATTTGGGGTGAGCATGACTTTCACTCGACAGCAGCAACTGTCCAGCAGACAAGGCAGGTAACTTCAAAATATACCACCTCTTTTTTCTTTGATCTTAACTCATTGAAGGGAGTGTCTAAAGGACTCCTATTAATCAAGAGATCAAAGTTAATGTGATTATTAATGAGAGAAACTGTAACTGTGTGGAATGCTACTGAAAAAAAAGAGGAAGCTCTAGGACGGAGGAAAAAAAAAAACAGTCTCTACAGCATTCCAACCAAAGATGGAGCCTGAACTTAATAGATGGTCATGTTGTGCAAAGAAGGTTCTCAAAGGAGGGATATTTCCAGTTTGAAAGGAGTTAAGAGGAGATGAGGATCAAATGTGTGCTCCTGAGTTACAGTGAGTACAACCAGAGAGCTGAACAGCCAAAGTAACTCTCAAGAGCAATCGAGAAGAACTGTGTTGATTTCCTAATTTGATGGATGCTTGAATCTAATAAAGAAAAAAGGCAATAAGGGGGATGGCGTGTTGTAGGATAACAGTGTGAGGGGTGGTGAATCCTCATGCTAGAAATTAACTCTTAAAATAATTCAAGAAAAATGTTTCTGGTTATCCCTGCAATCTTTCAGTAAATATGAGATGGGTTCAAGTTTAGTAAATATACACAAAAAATAATCAGAAGCAAAAAACATTTCCATTGAGATTTCAAGCAGTTTAATGGCTATAAATGGATTTCAGGAATGAGATCCAGTTGGCTGTAAATTCAGCAAAGAGAGAAAACACAATAATGAAAAAAGAAGAACTAAAGTGCTAATAAGAAAATATAAGACAGTAGGCAAATTCCGAGGAATAATTCCATTTTATGTGAATCAGAACATAAAGAGAAAACTGTTGACTATTAAAGCATATGCCTCAGTTCATACAAATGCACATTTATGTACTATTATAAGACAAAAGCAAAAAAAAAATTAAAATGACCTAAAACTAAGAAATGAGAGAAGATACAGTAAGGTGAAAAGACCTCCATTTTATGCTTTATTATTTCCTAGTCATAATCACGATACCACTAATAGTGGACACCACTTGATGCGCATGCACAAGAACCAGTAGGATTAATACTGTAACATGACAGTCCCACCACGAGCAACAGTCCTCATCAAAATTTCAACACATTTCTTCACTGAAGTTAAAAGATTGAAACCATTTCAAGTTCATGTGAAACACAAAACCCTGGATAGTTAAAACATCCTGAATAATAAAATAACTGCTGGAGTTATCACCATCCTAGATTTCACATTGTACTGCAGAGTTACAATAAAATCATTACGGTATTGACATAGGAACAAATATATTGACCCGATGGAATCAAATTGGAGTTGCAGACATAAATATGCACACCAATAAACACCTGATTTTTTTTTTTTTAAAGAAGCCAGAAAGCATCTTTAACAAATGGTGTCTGGCAAATGGAGGATGCATGTGGAATAATCTAAGTAGACCTATACTTATCACCCTGTGCAAAACTCAACTCCAAATGGATCAAAAACTTCAACATGAGGCCAAATCTGATAGAAGGGAGAGTAGGGAATAGTCTTGAGCTCATTGGAACAGCAAAAGGTTTTCTGTATAGGCTATCATTAGGCACCAAAAAGAATTAATAAATAATGTTATATATTTACTCTCACATATGAATGTTAGCTCTTCAACCTAGGATGCTGCAATCCGAATAGTCACAAAGGTTAGATACCGGAATGGGGGCAGTGGAGGTAGAGGATCTTCCAAGGAAGGGGAAATAGAATTTAGTTTTACAAAGAAGAGGAAAAGGATGGGAGACCACTGTAACGGAGCAAATACTGGTGAGGAGAGCTAATGCTAAAGGCTTTTGGAAAACCACATGGAAACCTACTATGGTAAAAGCTTCCTAATTTATATACATATAGTAGAATGATTCAAATGAAGTTATTGAATAATGAAGAAGACAATGCCCCAATTAGACATCTTATTCCACCAAGTAAAAGCTCCATTAGGTTTTACATCTTATTAAACCACTGGTCAAAGGGTCCTGTGGACTGCCCAAACATCACAGGCTATTGTCAAGGCTATTGGTTGCCCTCTACAACCTGATGCTAAGGCCCTGTTGCTGAACACGACACTTATTTATGTTTTCAACCATGGAGAAGTCACTAATAGAAGCTTTACTGATACTGGCAAGTGTTCATAGTGCTGAAGGAATTTTGTGCTATGGGAAGAGAGAGAGGTAATCATCACTGTCACTAAGCTACAAACCCTGTGACCTACAACAGTGACCTACCTGAAAGATATACCGGTACAATAGTGCCACGAATGTCATGAGAGTAGCCAAGCACGTTTTGACTATGTTTAAGATCCATTCTGTGCGATAGAATGCATGCCTGACTGCTAAAGTGGACTAGAACCTGAAACTAAAAGCGTAGCAATAAAAATGACTCCTAATGATATTGCTATACCCATAAATCCATGCCTTGTTCTGCCTTCATCAAAGTAGCTTCTTTGTTCAGTAGATAGTGTTTGTATATGTAGGATGTGAGTTAAAATTGGCTTTGTGTTAGCCATCTACAGCTGGACATGGGGCCTATACTTAATTGTGATTAATGTACGTGTCTTCTTCATAGAGTATATTTTGAAAGACTGCATTATCTTTATTAAAAATAAAGTAATACTCCTGAAATATAGTTAACATTTTGGTCTGGCTACTATGTGAAGAAAATTTCATAGGACAAGCATGAACCTGGCACTGATGCCAACTCTGGTAACAGCAATAACCATCATTCTCATTTTCCTGCCAATTGAAAGAAAACCATGCTAAATGGCCCTTTAAGCTTGGCAGAAGAACATAGGAGGATGTTTATAATCTTTAAAAAAGATATTAATTTGTATCACTAGATATTAGATATTATAATTCAAAAAATAATTAAATTTATCCAAGAATATGGGATTGAATTATGGTTTAAACTAATTACAAATTTAATTAGTTTAAACCTTTATAAATAGAATATAAAATGAATACTAATAGTTCTGTAAAGATTCTAAAGTCCAGATGCATAAAAGAAGCCACTAGTTTAGTGCACATTGCTTTCAATAGGAAGGAAACAGGCATAGGAGATTATAGTTTATAAACCAAGTAACAGATATTCATAATGCATAAAGATAATATTACAAATTGCTAAAGACATTTATCACTTGCTTTAAGAAGACTCTGCTGTCTTGCAGAATAATTCTATTTATAGGCCTTAATTTCATCTTTCAGTTAATTATACCCTGGAGATTGGTGCAGCTGGGTATGGTGTCACAAGAGAAGGACTAATTTTTCACTTAACACTCATGTTTTTTACTGTCATCCAAACACAATGCTTACTTTGGGGGCCATAAAAATAATTGAAATGGTCTCTGCTCTCAAAATACTCAGTCCAGTGGATAAGACCAAAAAACAATTAGAGAACCCTCTTATTGAAGCAAGCACTCTAGCATACATCCATTAAGTGCTTATGGGAAGAATCAAAAGACTGCTCATCTGGGGCCAAATTTAGAAATTTAGTACACTCATTGGAGTGTCTTGGAGATGCTGATCAAAGAAGTTGAAAGAACAAAGAATAAAGCACATTGTCAGGGGAGCCAGACTCTAAGAGAGTTTATTCAAGAGGAAGCACCATCCAGGTAGGGGATGAAGGGGAGATGAAGAATGGTCCTGGGACTGGAGCAGAATGTTCAAACTTAAAACTATGAAAGCGTGGCTCTTCACTGATGAATAACTTAGAATGTTGTACTGGCTGGTTTTGTGTGTCAACTTGACAGAAGCTGGAGTTATCACAGAGAAAGGAGCCTCCTTTGAAAAAAATGCTTCCGTGAGATCCATCTGTAAGGCATTTTCTCAACTTGTGATCAATGAGGGAGGGCCCAGCCCATTGTGGGTGGTCATCCCCTGGTTAGTAGGCCTGGGTTCTATAAGAAGGCAAGCTGAGCATTACAGGGCAATCCAGTAAGCAGCATCCATCCATGACCTCTGCATCAGCTCCTGCCTTCAAGTTCCTGCCCTGTGTGAGTTTCTGTCCTGATTTTCTTTGAAAATGAAAAGCAATGTGGAAGTGTAAGCTGAAATAAACCCTTTTCTCTCCAACTTGCTTCTTGGCCATGATGTTTTGTACAGGAATACAAACTCTGACTAGGACAAATGTGAAAGATCTATACATGTCTTCATGGAACATAACTTTATAGAGGCAGGAAGCTTCTAAATGATAGAAGCTATGTCATAATATCGAGCAAAGTAAGCATTTCATAAAGGTCATAGGTCATCACAGGAGTGCTGTTCAAAATAATGCAAAATAAAACTCTTGCATTAGAAAACTCATTCAGATAGTAATGAGGACAGACTAGTGAAACAAGACACACTTGTGGATATTTACTCCAGTCCAAGAGATAAACTGTGTCAGCAAGTACTAAGATTAGCACAGTGAAGTTGAGCTACGGGAACATTTGTGTTTATAATAGACACTCGATAGGTCTACACACCGTGGATGGGGAGCAAGGAAGACAGAATGTTTAAAGTGGGCTCACCTTGCCTGGGTGTGAGGAGGTTTCTGAGTTATGCATCCCAGGAAGAGACATTGGAGTGAAAGGGAGGATGGTGAGTCCTGATTTGTGTTGCTAAAATGTACAATGAAGTAGGAGAGATTCAAGACTCATTAGCTTGCAGGCAGGAGTCAAATTCATTAGACATGTTTGTATATATATATATATATATATATATATATATATATATATGTATATATATATATGTATGTATATATATTTACATACATACATACATACATACATACATACATACATACATATACGAATGATAGAGCTAAGAGCTGAAGCCGAAGTGAAAGTCCAGAAAATACCCTATTTGGGAGGAAAGCAAGAAGTACTAGAAAAAGGCTGAGATGAAACAACCATTGAGAACTAGAGCACTGGACAGTTTTTAAGAGTTGAAGGCAACACTTGCCATATAGAAGCAGGAAAGATGAGACGTGGAACGCATCAGCAAGATGCAATACAAATGTATTTTAACAGAAGTCAGAAGAAACACACAAGAGGGAAGAGACGGTGTTTTGTGAGTGGAGACACATATGGGGAATAATGGAAGTGTGCAGACTGTGAACATGGACACCATTTTCAGAGGCAGGGCTCTAAGTGATGAAGGGAAAAAGTATTGACAATATATCACCAAGTGAAACAACAATGGTTGAGGCAGATTGGCTCTTATATTATAAAATTATTATGACAAAAAAGTTTAGGTCCCATGAGGATAGGGTCTTTGTTCACTACTATATCTCTATCACCTAAAACTGTATGGGGTCCATACATAATACATGATTTTTAGAAATTTGTTAGATGAATCAATAATGTAGCATATTCATAATGAGAAAAAAATAAGTGAGACTGTATGTGAAACTATTAAAGTTGATTATTTATATGCTGATAATAATTTCAGGAGAAGATGCTTTTGTGTTTTATAAACTGATAATTATATATAAGTGAAAGTTAGATGATTACATTAAAATTAATCTTTTCTACTCAGAGTACATAGTAACTCTTGTTGAGTCTACAAATTATACATACATATATTTATATATATGTAATTTATACACAAATTTATATATAAATGTGTTTGTGTGATCTATTTATAATATATATTCATTATATATATATATATATATATATATATGTGTGTGTGTGTGTGTGTGTGTGTGTAAAAGGAATTAAAATTCATTCATATCATTGATGTCTTTCCTAGTAGGAGCATTGACTCTGAAGACCTTTAGAACAAAGTAGGATAGAGTGAGCTCGATAGACTGAAATGTTCTCTCAAAGTCAGAGAAAAATCATTCTTTCACTAACCAACTGAATTCAGATCATCTGGCAAGTAATGTTCAAATTCCTGACCGTGTCTAATCTTTCTTGCTCATCAAATTCTCCTTTTTGTCCTTGCAATTGCCCAGCTGATCCCTAACTGACTAACATACATGACATTTATTATTCTATTTAACTAAACGCAGTTTTCCTTGTGGAAAAGGCCCACTAACCACACATTAAGTTTCTCCTCTTTGCAAATAGTTTCCATCAAGCAGAAGATTTGTCACTAGTGCAGACTTCTCTCTCACATCCTTTTATTCTTTGGGGGAAATTGATTGATATAATTAATTAATATGATACTTTATCTTTTCAGAGTCATGGAACCTGGGCTGGCCTCCAATACTTTCTCCCAAGTGCTAGAATTACAGGGTGTTTTTCAGTATGAAGCTCTGTAGACCTACTGTGTAACGATAAGGTTTCATGTGGAATTTACAAACTACCACATGTCTATCAAAAAGAATACCCCTTCATGTGATTAATGGATTCTTTGTTTGACAACTTATTTTTAGGAGAAATTTTGAGTTACGGCTTTATGGGCACATTTACTATTCTCTAATTTGCAGACATGTTTCAAAGACACAAATATCACATGAGATACTGTGCACATACTTCAAAGCACTTATAGATTTCTTATGTTCTCAATATGAGCACTGATTACTATTAAATCGGTGTAAAGTATTTCATGTTCAGTCTCTCTATTCCAAGTAGAAAATATACTTAATATTAAATGTTAAACCATGCATGACATTAGTAACTGTGCCCTAGAAACAGGCTATGTTACAGAAAATATCCTTAACAAGTGTTGTTGTAACAATAATTAGGGTTTCACAGTAAAATATAGTCCCTGGGAACATTTTATATACTTTCAATTCATTCAAAAGGATTACCTCTCTCTTTTATATGAATCAATCTAAACAGATTGGCTTTTTCTTCTATAGATACAATTGACATATTTAAGGAATGTAACATTTCTTTGTTGTTATGCTTTTTTCTTCTTTTTTTGTGTGTAGTATGTGTTCTTGTTCACATATGTTTATGTGTACACATATGCGTTCATGTGGGGGGGGCAGAGATTGAATCTGGGTATCTTCCTCTACTGCTTTCTTCCTTACGTTTTGAGACCAAGTCTGTCATTGAATGTGGTGCTCATTCCTTCCCTTAAGCTGGCTGTCCAATGGACTTCAAAGATCCTTCTGTCTGCCTAATCCAGCTGCTCCTGCACTATAGTTTAGTTGGAGATAAGCTACCATGCCTGTCTATTAAGGGTTTAATGTGGGTCCTGACAATTCCAATTCAGGTTTTCTTGGTTGAGCAGCGAGTACTTTTCCAAATGAGCCTTCTCCCCAAACCCAGAAGTCATATAATTTTGAAAAAAAATTAAAGTTATGAACAGTTTCAAATTTATGTTTATTTAGTGATTCTATAGCTATTAGTCCAACAAAAAGTTCCATTCATGAACAGAATATTTTCTTTCAGCTGTGGTTAGGAAGTACCTGTCAAGCAACTGAGTGTCTTTGCTCCTGGATTAGACTGGCAATATGAAAGTATCTCATTTCAAACTCATGTGGAACACATTTGTGTCTCAGCCCTAAGGTATATAAAACGAATTGAAATTCAAGATGGCAGTTTCCAGAAAAAAAAAAAAAAGAAAAGAAAATACAAATTTAATTTAACAGAAACTGCACTTCTCAAGACCCTAAACATTCTGGGTATGCATCATGAAGATAAGAAATACTGTAATATACTATGTATCTAAAGTAGGGGACATTTTTGTGACTTACAGAGAGCTGGGCGAACAATTGTTTATTGACTATACCAGCTGCTTTTCTTCACTTTCAGCTTATCACTTTCAAAGGATGTTTATGATTCTTGGATGAAGCAGTTTCAGCTCATAATGAAAAGCATCACTGAGTAAAATTCACATTAATTGCTATAACTAGTGCTTATGGCTGGGATGGTTAGCATATGTGCACTAGAATAAAACATATCCATTGAGTAACAAATACTAGGTTTCTTTAAAATCTGAAGCTATAGGCTTCAATGTACCTGTGATTTTTGCCCTTTTATTAGTATGTTTTCTAAATTCTAACAATGACGATAGTTGACTCTGTTAGATGCAAAAGCTGAGCCACTTTTTGTTTTTATTTTTATATTTAATTCTAATTAGATAATTTTACTCTTTTATTTCCTCCCTCAAACTTCTCCCACTACATGCTACTTGATTCCTGTCAAATTATGGACACTTTTTAAAAATTCATTGTTGTTTTACACACACACACACACACACACACACACACACACATACACACACATGCACACACAACTACTCATTCTGTTTACTCTTACTTACTTGTATAGAACTTCAGGGCTTATCAACTGATATTGGATTACCAAATAGGGCTTTCAGCCCTGTGGGAAACTCTATCTCCAGCACTGGGTCATTTTTCAATAGTTTGGGATTTGTTATTAACATGACAATATTATGAAGCAATTCATACAAAGAAGTAAAAATATGGAATTAATACATAATGAAGTATTAAACTTTAGAAGTAGCTTTAAATGCCACTAAGAAATTAGCGTGGTAAGATATATTAGTTACCCTAATATTTATCATCAATTATTTTCCCTACCTTAGTCACTACAAAAGCATAGCCGTTACTGCCTTAATTTTGCATAGCAATTTTCTTTTCATTTAGCTTTATCCTTTATGTAGAAAATTATTCAAAATATTTGCTGTATTCAATTCTTAAGGTTTTCAGTATATGAGATATTTTCTAGTGGTAAGAACCACTTTTACAATCCAAAAGAAAAATGAATATATCCAGATGATCTCTGATAGATATGTCTACTGTCTTAAGCACCCTGGGACTGAGAAACTCCCTACCTGGCTTTTATTCTTACAACCATCGTTTATTTCTCTTGCAGCAGAGAAAACAGTCTTTCTTCCTCCTCTTCTCCTTCTCCTTTTCCTTCTCTTTCTCCTTCTCCTCCTGCTCCTCTTCCTCCTCTTTCTCCTCCTCCTCCTCCTCTCCCCTCCTCTCCCCCCTCCCCTTCCCTCTTCCCTCTTCCTCTTCCTCTTCCTCTTCCTCTTCCTTTTGCTTTGTTATCACAAAATACAAAAACATTTTCGCTGTGAGTCTATAGAGATCCTATATTTTCCTCAGGAATGATATATATCCTCAATTCCTAGTGGAGTGATCAGGCATCACTGCACAGAGGAACTGCTGCAGTCAAGTGAGAGTCCAGTACCTGTGCAGTGGAGAGGATGCCAAGTAGAGGGCTCCACGTTTTATCACACACCCTCTCCAGAGACTTGTTTCTAGGAAATGTCTTTCTCTCTCAGATTCATGGCTGGATCTCAGAGGATAACCATCCATTTCATGGATGATGTGAGGGAGAGTGTATCTATCTGTTAGAAACCAGGATTTCTGGGCAATTGATTTGTACCCAAACTGTGCTTCACTTTTGAATGTTCTAATGACTTGGCATTATAGTCATATCCCAACAGGCATTATGGAACAATCAGCCAACATGGTGATACTATGAGAAGCCTGAGATAGGTTGGTGGTGTGGGTAAAGCCAGTGTGGGTGAGCCTCAAACGTTAGGGGGAATAAAAAAGGAAGGAGAAGGAGATGAAGGTGGAGAGGAGGAGATGGGGAGCTAAGAATAGTCAAGAAGAGTCAAAACATACAGGCTCAAATCTGGTTCTCAGGGAAGCTGAAACTTCAGTTAATCAAGCTTCCCTGAACCTCAGCAACCTCTTTGTAAAGTAGACAAAAACAACACCCAAACTCCACAAGGCTTTGTTGCTCTTATTTTTTTAAAGTGAGGTATAAGTTTAAATTAAATAGAAGGTATAATGTATATTGTATACATTTAGGCAATAGGAGTTAATAAAAGACTGTCTGTTCCTACATCTTACTTCCTCCCCATCCATCATTCCTCCTTTCTTCCCTATTTGTCAAATGCAAATGCGGAAACTCAAACCAGAGTGAAGCAAAGGCTGCAGCTGGTGCCTAAGGCTGCTTTAAGGCCGGTAGGATGGCATGCAGTTCATTGCCTTTCCTTTCCCTGAGGGTTTGGAATGTGCAAGCATCCATAGAGTTGCCTCTTATAATATGGTAGTCCCTTTAGATGTCTGTGAAGTGAAGAGATGCAAAGAGATAATACCCACTGTGAATATGGAAATCCACGTTTCTAGCTAATGACCCAGATTTATTTTCACAAACAATAAACATTCCAAAAGGAGGTAGTTTGAAAAAACAAACAAACAAGCAAACAAACAAACGAACAAACAAACACAAAAACAAAAAAACAGAGGAAAGGTGCTGAATCTGTAGGAATATTTATGATCTGTTATTATAGTTACCAATAAACAGAAGCCTATCAGTTGTTAGGCTTTCTAGTGTTAATTTAACATGTACATTTTGATACATCCTCAAATTGAGGTAGATTTGTTCCTGAAATTTTTCTTTGGATTGTTTAATATATTTAGTGTATGTATCAGAGGCAAATGAGAATGGTAGATAATTTCTGCTGGGACACTGTTTTTGTTATTTAGTCACCACAAATAGGTTCCCAAACTATTCTCCAAAATGCATAGTTCCAAGAAATCAGCCATCACTGGGCAGAGGTGTCTGTCTCGGAGGCACCTGTGGTCATGCATGCATGTCCTTTTGTCTGACTGTCTTGCCTGTTGTCCCTTTCCTGCACCACTCCTTTCATTCACACTCCTCCTCAACCATGCTGGCCACCTCCTTCTAACATTTGTGGTATTATCCCAACACTGTCCATTCCCATGAACTTTGGCAATTCTACAGAGTCCATTCCTGTCAGACGTGTCTTGCAGTTAGTTAGGTTCTAAGAGAGAGAGATTTCCCAAGAATAGCTTAATTATAATTGATAGTGACACAATTAAAAGTGTTCACAAAAGAATGAGAACTAAAGTTGTTTTCAAACGTTGCATTAATGTAGTTCTTATATTTTATTTGCAGCACTGAAGGCAACTAGGGTATCAAATGATCTGAGCTACTAATCGTAAATTACGCATTTCCTATTATTATTTGCCAATATATCATTGCAGTATTCAATGTGACGGATGTATGTGTACCAGTAATTCTAAAATTCTGGTCAACATCTTTTGGGGGTGTGTGGGGGGTAGGTTTATTTTACTTTGAAATGATCAGCCTATAAAATTATGTAGAAATGGAAATTTCATTTCTGTTTTTTCTATTTTTCTTATTTTCAGGAAATGGGATAACATATATTTCTCACTGAGTTACAATGAGTGCTAAAAGAGTTAATATATTAGAAGAACATTGGAAATACAATCTCAGGTAATTACAGATTTAGCAGGGTTATTAGAATTTTGGTAGTCTTACCAACTTTGGACCTGTGAACACAACCCACATTCATCTTCTTTTTCTGACAATATACCTCAATAAGGCTGAATTTTCTGCGTAAGTTTAAACAGAAACAATAGATAGTAAAGAGAAATCTAGTTGTTATCAGCCAATGTTTAGCCAATTAATAGTTTCTAAACAACAAATGATACTACTCTTCTCACTCCTAATCTTTACTTTGTAGACTGTGGTTATATTCCATAAAAGGTCTTATTTCCTATTTTCATTCCTATTCTGGTGAAAGCCAGTAAGTAGAAGTCTGCAAACATATGCTATTTGGGATCACCAGTGATGATGTGGGTCCCTAGGCTAGAACTGGTGCTTGAATATCTCTGAATTATTCTATGATGAAGAAGTGATTTCAAACAGATGTGTCAATCAATGGCAATGGGCCATACATTCTTTACTTAAATTATGAAAATCTCCATCCAAAATCTAAATGATAATATTAGGCTACAGAATTCTTTCAGTCATTAGGACATGGGCTTTGGAGTGACTGTTCCAATACAGAATCCATCCTGGTCTCTGTGGCAGGATGAAAACAAATGTTTCAAAAGGTGAAAACAGTGTGTGGATTTTTTCATAACTTGTATACATTGAAAAAAAACTATATTTCTCCCTTCAAATTCTTGAATAGTTGGCCCTATTTTATGAGTAGTTTAAAAATAAATAAGAGGAGAACTTTTTTTCCCTATATGAGCTGCACTGAAGCTGAGAGATGTCTAGTTTTAGAGCAGAACATGGGGTTCAGCTGAGATCAAGGACCCAACTGCAAAGAGAGCCGATAGGACTGAGAGCCTCTAGCAATAAGCAGACATCTCCTGAGACTGCTGGATTGACAGGTGTTGAAACCAACTTTAAATAGATCAAACAGAATGAAATTTCAGGCAGAACCTTGGGTAAGCTTCTCTGTGCTTATAGAGGGGACTATGAGTCCCTAACAATTCATTAGACATTCCATGACCTAATGTGAATGAAGTGTCTGTGTTAAGTGTAATGCACTAATCCAGTGATAATTATTCACACTGTTCAATTAAACAGAGGAGTCCTGGTTTGCAGGCAGAGCACACTGCTGTGGGTTAGGCCTTATCACCTAGCTCCTTGGCTTTCCTTTTCTAAACATCCTGATCATAACTCCCCCCCTCATTTCCTCCCAGTCCCATCCTTACAAATCACTCCCACAATTACTCCCGTCTCTTTTCCTCAGAGAAGGGGAAGCCCCTCTTGGGTACCACTCATCCTGGGATAAACCTTTATAG
>JANHMN010000001.1:30652487-30665883 GCA_030674055.1 Rhabdomys pumilio
AAAACAAAACAAAACAAAACAAAACAAAACAAAACAAAACAAAACAATTCAAACAACAGGCAGCATGCCTGGGCATCACACAGCCCACAGCACACAGCAGTCTCCTCTTTGAATCCATCAACATCACTGTGAAGAATGTACTGTATTGATGACATTAGAGACCATGTAAGAAACCCATGAAATAGTTGCGTGTAACTTTTTTCCCAAAGCAACAATCTGATTAATTAAACCTCATCCCTTTAGACATCGGAGAAGCATCAAGTTGTCGTTTTGGGTGTGAAACTGTAAACTAGCCCAAATCAACTTGAAAGAGTGTTAATTGGCGAGTTTGTAATCAAGGAAGAAATGTAATTTAACACTTAGTTTTCATATTTAAAATATAAATAGGAGAGTTACTGTAAAATATTTTAGGTATTCTTTCATTGATGAGCTACTGTTCTGGGTTTAATTATGGCCTATATAGCACAATATTGTCCCCTCTATTCTGTTCCTGTTCTTTTCTCCCACTTCACCGAAAATTTAGTCATGTTTTATAGGTATTTGATGCAAGTAATATACATTTAGCTCTCATCAATCCCTGTTATAGTCTCACTAGATTAAAGACGAACTTAATAATCTTTAGATTTATACTCATACCTTTTAGAAAACAAGACATTATAGAATCAAAAAGTTTTAGAATAGCATGAAAGTTTGTAATATAAAATTAAATTATAAAACTCTATCTAGTGATGGAATTCCATTCAATCATGTAGAGCAATTTTCTTTAATCAAATTTTCTTCCATTGTGCTCCATGGAAGAATGCAATTTGCTCTACATAGAAAACTGTGGAATGAACCAAGTCAACTTGGTTGGCTTGGCTAAGGCAAGGTGCCCAGATAGTTCATTCAACAGTATTCTATCTAGTTTCTGAGAGAAATTTCAGGTGAGATTAAGACTTAATTAAGTTAATTATGGATAATCAGCTTACCCACTGGAATGTGGATTGGTCTCATGGAATTAGTCCAGACTTTTGATAGAAAAAGTACATCTTTCCTGAAAATAGAGTTTAGCTAGCAGAATATCATCTGACTTACACTGCCATATAAACCCTTCCTTCCTGTGGCTTTACTTAAGACTTTTAATTTAAAAGGGGGAGATATATAGATTTAGCTACCTGAGGGGCCTACATTTTGTAGGAGTATGTGTGGATTTCTTGCTGCCATGACAAAAACAAAAAACCAAAACCAACCAACCAACCAAACAAACAAACAAAAAAACCAAAAATCTAATTTAATGGGCTGAGCTTTTATTCTGTATTGCAGTTTAGGTGTATTGACCCTCATGGTGGAGGAGCAAGTTACCAGGAACTTGAAGCAGCTGGTCGCAAGGCATTCACAATCAGAGATCAGGGAGTGATGAACACAGGAAGCTGCTCAGCTTCTTTACCTCCACTTACATGGCCCAGGATCTCAGCCAGAGAATGGAACTACCCACAGAGATAAGTCTTTCTATTTCAATACAATCAAAATAATTCCTCACAAGAATGGCAATATCCCAGTCTCTAAGGTAACTCTGGATTGTCAAGTTGACAATCAATCATGACAGTACCTTTTTCAACATCTCATTTGGTAAATAGTGGAAGTGGTAGAATACAGAGCTATCAAATCAAGCAGAGCTGAAAGGTCAAAATAGCCTCTAATTACAAACAGCCATTTATACTAATGTTAATTAAAACCCAGTTTCGTAGCTATATTGACTACATTTTCTGTGTTCATTGCTGCCTGTGGGTAATGGCTATGGAATAAGTTAAGAACACTTGAGTCACCAAGTAAAAATCTATAGGATCATATTTTCTACTGCAAGATTGGGTAGTTATAAATTTTAGTTTTGGTGTTTATTAACAGAGTTCATCAACGTGACTGTTGAGTATTTTAGTTTCCTTGTATATAGTGTCATAATTGTGGATTTTATTAGCTTGGGTTGTTTAGATAATGAAAAACAATATGAAACAGTTGATGTTTTGTAAGCATTTTTGATAAGTTCATTCAAATTATAAAACAATTGTTTTATGTATTTAATGTGATTTTATTCTACATATTGACTACTGTACTACTAATGGCATTTATAATCAGTAAATTATGAAATACCGTATTCTCAGAGCAATGAATGAATCTCAAATTTAGATATTAATGTGCTATGCAATTTTTATAACAAGGAAGTCAGTCCAGAACATGAGCATGGAATAGTTTGCAACAAAGAAAACTTGCTTTTATTTTCTTTCATTAAGATGAAAGTTCTGACCTCGGATAAAGAGGCACCCAAGAATCAATAAAGGTGACCTTAGTTGTGACTCACTACATTGAACATATGGAACCTGAAGAGTCCACCTCATGTAGCCAGACAGGAACCCCAGTGGAGCAACAGGGACACCAACTTACCCATGAAATGTTCAACCCAAAATTTATCCTGTCTACAAGAAGTGCAGGCACAAGGGATGGAGCAGAGACTGAGGGAATGACCAACCAATAACTGGCCCAAATTGAGACTATGGGCAAGCACCAATTCCTAACACTGTTAATAATACTCTGTTATGCCTGCAGACAGGAGCAAGATGTCCTCTGAGAGGCTCCACCCAGCAGCTGAATCAGACAGATACAGAAACCACAGCCAAACAGTGGATGAAGCTTGAGGACTCTTATGGAAGAATAGGAGGAAAGATTGCTTGCTCTGAAATGAATAGGAACTCTACAGGAAGACCAACAGAGTCAAGTAGCCTGGACCCTTGGAGCTCTTAAAGCCTGAACCAACATAAGGACATACCCGGGATGAACCTACGCCTCCCTGCACATATGTAGCAGACGTGTAGCTTGGTTTTCATGTGGGTCCCAAACGACTGGAACTGGGAGCTGTCCTAAAAGCTGTTGCCTATCCATGGGATGTGGTCTTCTAGCTGAGCTGCCTTGTCTGGCCTCAATGGGTGAGGAAGTGCCTAATCTTGCAGAGACTTGAAGTGCCAGGTTTAGGGGAATACCAAGGGTCCCTCAAATGCTCAGAAAAGAAGGGAAAGGGGTATGGGGGAAGGATTGTGAGACAGTGACCCAGAAGGTGACAATGAATGGGATGGAAAATGAATAAGTAAAAAAAAAAATAAATTAAATTAAAAAAGGATGAAAGTTCAAATGTATGTCCATGTCCTTTATACAATGATGGCATAGCACAACATATAATAATTTTTTCTTTTTAAAGGATGAAGCAAGAACTTATCATATTTCAGCCACCTTTAGTTTTATAATTAACCCTTCCCACCCCTTCATTTTTTTCAACCTTTCTCTCTCCCTTCTCCCTTTCTTCCCAAAAAAGCGCCCCTAAAACATAGATGAACAAGAGACAGTTCTATCTCTCAAGGAAGCTACAACCAAGCAAGAAAGGCTGAGATAAATATACAGTTAGTTTAGTGTGCTAGGTACTTAAACAGTGTTGATGACAGAGTTGTATGGTAACTTAAATGTTAGTAGATCAATAAAGTTCATAGTAATGTTATTTGGAGAAATATTTAAGCTTAGAGACCTACGTGAGAGAGGAAGTGAAGAATAGTTCGTAAGAACCTTGCAGGGGAGGCTGTGGGCCACAGACAGCCACTGAAGATAAAATATAAAGGCAGAATTGGAGACATAGAGGACAAGTCATGTCAAAGCCTGAGTGAAACTAGCCTATTGGATATTTGCTGACATTGTCTTGCCAAATGAACTCTGTAGCTATGAAGATGTTTTGAATTTTAATTTATAGGAAGGTAGGTATACAGGAACTAAGAAACTGAAGAAGCAAAATATATGAAAAGACAGGATGTGAGCAAGATGGTGCACTTATCCTTAGGGTTCTTAAATGCTTGTGATTAGACATTTAAGTCTAATTTTCAGTGCCACAGCAGGGCCCAGTGATAAAAAACAAACGAGCTGAAGCCTAAAGTCAGAACTCTGGAAGCCAGACTCCCATCTTTCTCTTTTGATAAAGTCTGGTCACTAGGAAGAACTTCTAAAATGAAGACAGCTTCCCTAAAGACAGCACAACAGCCTGGGCTGATATCTGAGATGTATGGGAACAGCAGCATCATAGACTCCAGAAGAAGCAAAAGCTGTTCCCTGTAAGAATTAAACCTCAAAAAGCAATCAAGTAAGGGAAGCGTCTGAACGAATGTCAATGTCGGGAGGATGTACCTACTGTAAATTGTATGTACCTATTGCAAGGAACTTACAACTAAGGGCCAATGCTTGTCAATAACCTAGGAAAGAGCCTGTGAGACACTGTTAATTTTTGTGTCTCCAGAGAGCACTGTAGTTCAGTTGGCTTTGAGATTATCATTCTGTCTAGTCGATGTGACAGGTATTTAGTTAGTAAACTAGCTGGATATACTCACATCAATGTGGATACAAAGCAGAAAACATAAAGATTAAAAACAATGTATTTATTTACTATTCTTTTAAAATTTCTCCTTTAAGATTACTATTTTATATATTACATATTTAAGTGTATTTTTATTTGTAATGTATGCTTACGTATTTACATATATATTCAAGATAAATATTAGAAATTCTTTTATTCAGAGCTATTTGTTTCTATGAAACATTGGAAGCTGTAAAACATTTGACTCAAACATCCTCACTAATTCTAAACTTCCTAAATACTTTTTTTTTTTGCTTATAACTTATTACCATTCATTTAGGGAAGGAATGCAATGGTTTTACTAAAAATAGCATTCTGCACCATGTAAAAACTTGTGTATTGGATTAATAATTAATCACATAAGAATGTATTTGCCTTACAACACTGGCTACCAAGGCATCTGTGAAACATCTCCACTTTCATTTCAGTGCCTAAAACCCAAATACTAGCCCATGAACTATGGACATTGAAAAGTGAAAGGTCACATAATAGTATCAACAATGAAGTACTGCTTTTATTATTATTATTATTATTATTATTATTATTATTATTATTATTATTATTTAGCACAGTTCACTTATGTTTCTGATTCTACTAACTGTGGGGAAATAGCTAGCAAAGAAGCCAGTAAAGTAAATACACGTAGTGGACAATCCAACACTTATAATTTTAAACAAGATTAACAGTGATAGAACTGGATTTTTCTCCTTCTTTAAAACAAGTTTGCTTTCTGTTTTGACCAAAAACAAGTAAAAGTGAAGAGGAATTAATAATGAGAAAAAGGAAATGAAAGGCAGAGGCGAGCAAGGCCAACTGACAAAGGGGCGCCAAGAGTCAGCCTAGAAGACAGTTAAGCCACTCAAGGAAAGACAGAAATGCTCTTCATGTGCCAAGTTTCATATACAATATCACCAGTGTTTCTTTCAATAAATGTCCCAGAGAAACTATTTATTACCTAATTGTAATTAAAAACAACTTTTGGAGTTATTTTGAAATGAGGAGAAGCAAAATATTTCTCCTCTGAGGAATCTTTACACATGTAAGCAAAGCTGCACGCCACAAGGAAGAGAATGCTTGTAAGAAAAAGCATTAACTGACAAATAAATACAAATTAAAATAGAGCTGAAATGTGAAGAGTATCTTCACCTGAAAGATATTAAAATACAATTTTACTTTCTTATTTGAAACAAATTGAGATGTAAAAGAAGGGTAATTAAGATAATTGGTCTTAATCGGGAAAGAATGATGCTAACTCACAATAAACCAACAACTGAGAATGGAGTTGGATATCCACCAGTCAAAGGCTACCAGTTCTAATTCATTCTAGTCAGAAAGACTGTCATCAAGAAAACAAATATTAAATTCTTCTGAGGATGAAGGGAAAAGGGACATTTTCCCTATGTGTAAAAGAGACACATTTACTATGTGCGAGGGTGTAAATTAATCTGTCATATAGAGACATTAGCATGGAGGTTTTTTAAAAAAACAAAACAACAAACAATAAAACTGAGTTTTTTTTTTTCATCTTATGTCTGGCTACATACCTCAAAAAATCAGTCAGTTTACTAGAGATAGATGCATATTCAAGTATATCATGACACTGTTAAAAATAGCTAAATAATTAATGGTAATAGCCTATGTGCTCATGGGAAAAACACACTATTGGATCTTTAAGAATAAGGTTAAGTCATCTGTAAGAAAATGGATAGAATTAGAGGTTATTCAGTTACGGGAAATAACACAGACTCAGAAAGGTAGGTATTACATATTTTTGCTGTAGAACCTATGAAAAAAGAAAGAGAAATGAGGGCAGGAATGTGTGGCAGGAATTTCCCTGACCTATCTATTTAAATATTAGTGCAGCAAGAGGCTCTGGTTAATTATGAAAAAGGAAAAAAAGAAGAACCACTGGGGAGGGGTACAGAGAGCTGGTGGCAGTAACACATGAAATCTGCCAGTCCATTATTTAATATTTCCTGCAAAAGGTGATGAACCAACGTGTTGGGCAAGAATCCACTAGAAATTTAAGATTATTAGCCTGAGAGTTAGAGTTTTATTTTATTTTAATTTTTAATTTTGTTAAGTGATCACTGAGAGAGTTGAAGGAGGTGGAACAAAGGAAGCTGCTCTGAGGTCCCCTGTTGTGGAGAGTTACAGGCTGCTCTAGCCAGGAGAGAGAAAAAGAATGAAGTTGCCTACTTTTTAGGACAGAGGGATTGAACTGTGAATTTAAAATTTGGATTATTTGCTTTTAGAACATATTTTTATAGCCGGGCAGTGGTGGTGCACGCCTTTAATCCCAGCACTTGGGAGGCAGAGGCAGGCGGATTTCTGAGTTCGAGGCCAGCCTGGTCTACAGAGTGAGTTCCAGGACAGCCAGGACTACACAGAGAAACCCTGTCTCGAAAAACAAACAAACAAACAAAAAAAAACCCAAAAAACAAAAAAAACAAAGAACATATTTTTATATAGATTCTGTCCAAATCAAAAATTTTGTGAAATTTTGCCCACCGTTCAGAACTAGGATAGGGAAAACTAGTCACTGACTCCAGAGTAGAGAGTGCAGTGATAATCATTGCCTGTTTTGATCAGGTATTAATTATTAATGTCTGTGGCTCCAGGTAGAGAGATTAACAGATAGATATTATACAGGTATTTATAAAATAAATATGTGTGGCTCCAGGCAGAGAGCCAAACAGATATATGATATAACAAGATGGCTGCTCTAGGCAGAGAGCCAAACAATAAGATTGTATGATGATTGCTTTATAGACCTCACAGGACACTCAAATACTGTCTAATGTGGGCTCACGGGAATCTTGGGTTATATTTCTGCTTGGCAAATTAGATAATGCCTAATAATAAGCACATATAGTATTTTAGTTTACTTCATTTGTTTTGGATTGTTTTAATTTTCAATATGGGTATGATTTTGAGTTTTGTGGTTATATTATTCCTCTAAGAGAGAGGTCTAAATAAAGGGTTTTCTGATTACTGGCTCAAAGATATGCTGATTTGGGGAGAAGGTTTTGTCTTTGCATTTTTAGAAAAGGTGTTTAGTGTCTGTACACCTTCCAGAATAATATGGATCGGATTTGATAGAGGTAGACCCCCAGAGAACTAGATTCCAGAGAATCAATCAAACAAACAAAAAGTTATCTTGATAATACTAAAATTTTGCTTTGAGGTTTATATTGGTGGATATTCTCATCAGACATGCAGAACTGACCTGCTTGAACTCCTGATGTCTTGAACTTTCAGTTGGATCCAGTCAAGACACAGACATCAGAGACTAAATCAAACGTTAGTGTGGCCTTCTTAAGGCCAACCAGCTTTCCTATTTTCTCTACCCTCCCCCTGCCCTCTTCAAAATATCTCAACGCCCATATTCAGCTTGAAGATGTTATACAGAGTCACTGCTTCTGTTCCTTGGGCTTTGAGTCTGGAGGGGATTATTATAGGTTGTCTTTCTAGAGAATGTAGAAATGGTTATAATCGAAACAGGGAGGGAATAGCTAAAATTGATGGTATAGCCATAATCTCAATTGGTAAAAATCTTTATAATTGTTACTAAGTTGAGGTCCTATTTTCTTAAGTGGTACAGAATTTATTTTAAGGCAAATTGAGGGTTTCATTGGCATAAATTTCTTCTATTGATACAAAAATTTTTAAAAGTACAGGGCTTAGATCCAGTCCTTCTATGACTGTTATTATAAACTGATCTGAGATGACTAAGCCTGTGCGTTAAGGGCCAAATAGCAAATTCATGGCTCTAAGTTTATTGTTAGGGTGTTTTCAGATATTTTAATTGGAAATAGCTGAGACTAGTTAACAGAGAAGAGTTCATATTACTTTACATAGATATTTGGTTTTCAAAAATGTCAGAAATTCACAGAATGTGGCAATTAATGTTATTTATTCACTTGTTGTTGAGACAAGTCTGATCCTGTCAGCATTCCCTTTCTTGGATTCAAAGAAGAAATTGAGCATCAGTGGAGTTTCTCCAGTTGTGGTGAGATAGACACCAGGCAAGAATAGCTTCATTTCATCTACAGACAAAATACTGTCCAGAAAAAGGACACACATTACAGGTTAGGACAGCTTAGTTCTTCAGAGACAGAATAGGCTAGTCCTTAAAAACTCCTGTTTTTCATAGGTCTGTCAGGTGACCCTGGGCCAGAAGGCTGAAGACTGATGCTTCAACTTCCTGACTTACTGGGGTTGTATAGGTTGGCAGCTGTCTCTACTATTTCTCTCAATTCAGGAAGCTATATTAGGCTTCCTATATCTTCAAACATGTTGGTCATTTTCAGATTTCTGATGAAGTTGAAAAGCTACTTGTAGTCTCATAGTCAACCCAGGCTATTTACTTTGAGAAAACAGATCTGAGAGGATATTTTCAGATGGCATATAATCTAAAGGCAAGACATAAGTCAAGGTAGATTCATAAGTCTTTTGAGTTAGGATAGAGGACAGTGTCCTATTTTAGTGACAAAAATGTTGGACTGGGTGTTAGGTCTATCTTATAACTTATAAATTACAAAATGGTAATAGTTGTACTCAATTTATTTTGAATGTTATTTTTATTTTTTTATTTTTAACATATATATGTATATTATTTTAACAAAAAGGGTGATATGTGGCAGGAATTAACATATATATATATGCATACATATATGTATGTATATATATGTATGTATATAACAATATATATAACAATATATATAACAATATATATAGTATTTTAACAGAAAGGGTGATATGTGGCAGGAATTAACCTGTCCAATCTATTTCAATATTAGTGCCACAGGAGGCCTGTGATTGGACAGGGAAAAGAAAGACGGAGAAAAGAGTTGTAGAGAGAGAAAGAGAGAGAGAGAGAGAGAGAGAGAGAGAGAGAGAGAGAGAGATGAGAGAGGAGGTGAGAGAATTAAGATGGAAGACAGACAGAGGGAAGATCCTGAATCAGTGTGGCTTTAAATAGCCACAGGTAAATATGACATCATAAAGGATAGAATAATTGAAATAACTTGTCTAAATTGTGTGAGCATCTTGTCTTCCGTATTGAGAATTTATTGATATATAAATCTGAATGGTTAACTCTAAGCTTTGTTTTGATTTTACTGGGTTACTGGGTATTGCCTAGAGCTGTGGAGGCAGCGACCATGACAATGTTTCAGGGACCCCAGGCCAATGGGTCTGCTGAGATGAGAACACCCCGCCAGTGCTGGCAATAGCGCGGGAACAGACGGGACCATGTAGGGACAGAGAGCTGGTGACAGTAACTCATGAAGACTGTTGGTCCATTTCTTTTTAAAATACTTTTTGCAACAGGAAAGTAAATTAGGGGCTGCTAGAGATACGGCAGGATAGGGTGAGTTAAGGTAAGTACAGTAAGAGGAGTGAATGCCAAGCAGGTACATTATATGCTTATGTAGAAATGCCACAATGAGATGTGCTACACTTAAAATTAATATATGCTAATAAACTTTCTAAAGTGTGGCCAGTGCCTTCAGCTTGCATGGTTGCAACTATACTGAATTGTGGCCCCTTTAGAATAATTCTTCTCTATTCTGGTTTTATTGCATATATTTCAAGTATGCTTTATTTTTTTTAAAAAAAATGATTTTATTTATTTTATATATATGACAAGTTTCAGACATGCCAGAACATTACAGATGGTTGTGAGCCACCACGTGGCTGCTGGGAATTGAACTCAGGACCTTTGGAAGAGCAGTCAGTCTCTTAACCGCTGAGCCATCTCTCTAGCTCTCAAGCACACTTAAAACAGAGAAATTGTATTCATGGTTTGTGGACCTTCACAATGGCCCTGATGTCAGGAATGTGTGGAACCCCGATGTTACAATAATTTAAAGACCAAGATATAATGGGTTGAATGAAATCATCTTTGATCCAAACTCTGAGGATACAACTGGTCTTGCTGTCACCCAGGGCCAGGCTTCCATTGCAAATCTCCAACAAACTGTGCTGTGAAAAATCTCAGGTCATTTTGCCTTTGACAGAGTTGTTCAGGACCAATGACTACAAACAGAATCCACTAGAAGAGAGAAGAGGCAGGAAAGTAGCTGGGAAAAAGCTCAGAGAGGAGAACAATTTGATATTACTTAGGATAACCGGAAACTACCTACTTTTTGTTCTCATTGTTGTTGCTATGCAGAATTTGAGAATAGACATATTTTTTAACTAATTATTACTCGTGCTTGGTTCAGAAAATTGGTTCACCCAGAGGACTACATCTATCATAATCACACTAAAGTTAAATGTTATTAGTGAAGCTTAGACACTGAGGAAGTAAAGGGCGATATAGGAGGCAGGAAATTACATATAAGTTACAGTGTGTGAAAACACGGATCTGCCCAAGAACACACTATCAACATGTATGGAACCAGGATGACAACTTACATGGAACGCAACTTACACAAACCATCCCCTAAGCAAGTGTTTCAGAAACGGAGTCAGCTTCGGCTGAACTCCCAGTCTCTTAATTGGTAAGTGGCTCAAAGTTATCTGGAGAATATCAAAAGATATTACATAAACTACTGTTGGTTACCTAATTTTCATTCTCAATGTGGTTGCTAAGAAGACTTTGACAATAGACCTATTTTTAACTAATTAACGATTCAGCACTTGTACTCGGGCCAGAAATGGTGAACATTACGAAGCTTTCTTTTTTCTTTTTTTCTTTTTTCTTATTTTTATTTTTTATTTTTTTAAAGCTTTTATTCTTACTTTACTTGCTAAATTTTGTTCATGTATATGTTGTGTACACATTCATGTCTATGCTGATGGAAGTGACCATGAGTGCTGTGGAGGCTAGAAGGGACACTGGGTGTCCTGATCTGCCACGCTCCACCTCATTTCATCAAGAACGGGTCTCTTGATGGTCCTGAAGCTAGGATGGCAGCTGCTAAGCCTCTGCAAACTTTCTGTCTTTGCCTCCCGTAGTGCTGGGGTTACAGGTGCACCTGGCAAAGTGTAGATTCTTATATAGGTTTTGGAATACACGCTCATGTCATATTACTATGTTTGCATAATAAATTCTTTTAATCATTGAGGCATACCTCTAGCCCATACATTATATTCCTATTCTGTCCATCCTCTCAGGAACCTCCAAATAAACCTCATCTCCTAAAAACATGTTTACCCAGCCTCTTTGTAGATGCTGTTCTTGGTCCACTAAGGTCCAGCATCCTGATGTCTGCATCTCTCCTCAGCTCACCTCCAACACCACCTTGTACTTTAGCATGTGCAAATCACACACAGTAGATAAACTGAGCTCCTGTGTAATCCATGATTCCTGATGGCTTCTGACATTCCTCTTTCTGTTTTCATCTCTACTGTGCTGGTATGTTGCACTCTCTGGAGCTTTCACTTAGCTAGGAGCAAAGTTTGTCTTGTCCTGAATTACTAAAAATATAATAGTAATGTAAAAGCCCCGTGTTTTGCCTGGGCGATGGAAGCTGCTCCATTCTGAGGAATATAAGCCACGGTTCTGTTCCACACTTTTCACGCACTGCATCTGGAAACAGGTTAGCTACTACCCCTGCATCTTAGTACTGCTTGAAAATAATTACACAGAACTTTGAGCATCACGTGATCAGACTGTAGAATCTACCACTTTTTTGCTTGTCTCTTGGCTTACTGTCAAATGTTACTCATTCCACTACTTTATCCACAATGAGTATTCTTCTAATGCTCTGGTTACTTGATTTCTCTTTTTCCTGGAGTCTTTTCTTTTGAGCTATGGTCTTCTAAGATCATGATCTGGATGACTTAAAAATCACCAGTTTTTAAAGGTATAAATTACAATTTATAATATTTCATTTCTAATCACTGGTACATTTTTTTTCCTGCAAAAATCCGAGCCTACTGAGACTACTAATCTATCTGTAACCTATCTATTTCACTGTTCCTATCTGTTTTGTCTCCTTGTTGACTCTCCATGTATGAACATATGAGCAAGGTTTTTTTTTTTTTTTAAATCATTATCACTATTTCATACTCTTTTGGCAAACTCCAATTCTGTTTCTGTCCAGGGAGTGGCAAAGCCATTTCCAGAGCAAAATCTAAAATGAAAATGATGCACAATCATTGCTTTGGTCTGAATGTAGCCTGGAAATTTTCATGCAACTTAATTACCAATGTGATAGCATTAAGTAGCAGGGTCTTCAGGAAATGATTAACTCATGAGAGAGGAACTATCATGAATGGAATTAATATTCTCCAATAAAAGATGTTGCAGAGAACTTTCTAGACCCTTTCCTCTTTTCTGCCATAAGAGGACAAATGAAAAGGCAGTATTTTTGCTGCAGAGAGCAATGCTTACCTGACCCTAGCTCTGATGGTGCCTTAATCTTGCATATCCAGTCTCCAGAACTATAAGAAACATATTTCTATGATTTACAAATCACCTCGGGTAATATTCATTGTATATCAGTCTAAGTAGACTGATAGACTGATCACACTTTCAAGTTATGGTCACGTACACCTGGCAGCCCCTTAGTGCTGGCCTACTCCTCTTGGGATTCTCTTTTTCACTGCTGTACTTTTCTAAATATTTCATATTACATTCCTCTCAGCTCCTGCCTCTTATGCTTTCCAGACTGTTTAACTTATCTCCTATCTTGTGTTCTGACTTCGGCATTATCCCAATTTAATACTTTATTGCTCTGTAACCATTCATTCTCTTCCTTCCATGTTCATGGCCATGGTCAGCCTGGTCAACCCTTACTCCTTCACTAAATCCCATCTTCTCCAACAATTCTCTACAGCCTCTAATTCTTCCTCTACCCATGTGAACATGCATGCATAACACACACACACACACACACACACACACACACACACACACACACACACTTTCAAAACAGAGCCCTGACTTGTGAGTATTCACATATACTACACACAAACACACACACACACACACACACACACACACACACACACACACACACA
>JANHMN010000001.1:30665893-30691672 GCA_030674055.1 Rhabdomys pumilio
CACACACACACACACACACACACACACACACACACACACACACACACTTTCAAAACAGAACCCTGACTTGTCAGTATTCACATATACTACACACACATACACATGCACAAAAGTTAAAAACGAGCATCTTCCCAGTAATTTTGCTACTCTCCAGGATTAGTAGAACTTTCCTCTCCATTGGACCCAATGTCTTGTGCATGTTCTGCTATTATCCCATCTTGCAAAGCACCTTTTTTTTCAACTTATGTTTTCATACATTGCTTCCATTCTCTCTTCATCTACAGCAAACCTTTAACTCTCCTGCTCATCTATACTCTCCTACCACCATATTTTTACTATTTTCAGTGTTTTTATTGGATATTTTCTTTTATTACATTTCAAATGTCATTCCCACCCCCACCCCTGGAAAACTCCTATCTCTTTCCCCCTCCCCCTGCTTCCATGAGAGTGCTTTCCCACCCACACACTCACTCTCGTCTCCCAGCTCTCACATTCCCCTACACTGGGGCATAGGTCCTTCACAGAACCAAGGGCCTCTTCTTTCATTGATGCCCAACCAGGCCATCCTCTGCTATGTGTGGCTGGAGCCATGGGTCCCTCCATGTGTACTCCTTGGTTGGTGGTTTAGTCCCTGGGAGCTCTGGGGATCTGCTTGATTAATAGTTGTTTTTCTTCCTGTGGAGTGGAAAACCTCTTCAACTCCTTCAGTCCTTTCTCTAACTTCTCCATTGGGGACCCTGTGATCAGTCCAATGGTTGGCTGGAAGCATCCTCCTCTGTATTTATTAGTCTCTGGCAGTCTCTAGATGGCCTTTCCTTCAGTTTCTGCTCCACAGTTTATCTCCATATTTCCTCCTGTGAGTATTTTGTTTCCCCTTCTAAGAAGGACTGAAGCACTCACACTTTGGTCTTCCTTCTTCTTGAGCTTCAAGTGGTCTGTGAATTGTATCTTAGGTATTCCAAGATTTTGAGCTAATATCAATTTATCAGTGACTGCATACCATGTGTGTTCTTTTGTGATTGGGTTACCTCACTCAGGATGGTACTTTCTAGTTCCTTCCATTTGCCTAAGAATCTCATGAATTCATTGTTTTTAATAGCTGAGTAGTACTCCAATTGTGTAAATGTACCACATTTTCTATATCTTTTCTTCTGTTGAAGGACATCTGGGTTCTTTTGAACTTCTGGCTGCTACAAATAAGGCTGCTATGAACACAGCGAAGCATGTGTCCTTGTTATATCTTTTGGTTATATACCTGGGAGTAGTATAGCTGGGTTCTTAGACTGCCAGACTGATTTTCAGAGTGGTTGCATAATCTTGCAATCCCATCAACAATGAAGGAGTGCTCCTCTTTCTCTACATTCTCACCAGCATCTGCTGTCACCTGAGGTTTTGATCTTAGTCATTCTAACTTATGTGAGGTAGAATATGAGGGTTGTTTTGATTAGCATTTCCCTGATAACTAAGGATCTCGAACATCTTTAGGTGCTTGTTGGCCATTCGATATTCTTCAGTTGAGAATTCTTTGTTTAGCTCTGTACCCCATTTTTAATAGGGTTATTTGATCCTCTGGAGTCTAACTTCTTGTGTTGTTTGTTTATATTGTATGTTAGCCCTCTATTAAATGTAGGATTGGTAAAACCTTTTCCTAATCTATTGGTTGCCGTTTTGTCCTATTGACAGTGTCCTTTGCTTTATAGAAGCTTTGCAATTTCACAAGGTCCCATTTATCTATTGTTGATCTTAGAGCATAAGCCATTGGTGTTCTGTTCAGGAAAATTTCCCCATGCTCATGTGTTTGAGGCTCTTCCTCACTTTCTCTTCTATTAGTTTCAGTGTATCTGGTTTATGTGGAGGTCCTTGATCCACTTGGACTTGAGCTTTGTATGTGGAGATTAGGATGGATTGATTTGCATTCCTGTTCTTCCCAAGACTTTTACCATGAAGGGGTGTTGAATTTTTTTCAAATGCTTTTTAAGCATCTAATGAGATGGTCATGTGTTTTTTTTTTTTCTTTGAGTTTGTTTGTATAGTGGATTATGTTGTTGGATTTCCAAATATTGAACCATCCCTGCATCCCTGGGATGAAGCCTACTTGGTCATGATGGATGATTGTTTTGATGTGTTCTTGGATTTGGTTAGTGAAAATTTTATTGAGTATTTTTGCATCATTATTCATAAGGAAAATTGGTCTGAGGTTCTCTTTCTTTGTTGGGCCTTTGTGCAGTTTAGGTATAAGCATAATTGTGACTACTTAGAGCAGACTGGGTAGTATTCCTTTTGTTTCTATTTTGTAGAATAGTTTGAAGAGTATTGGTATTAGGTCTTCTTTGAAGGTCTGATAGAATTCTGCACTAAAACCATGTGGTCCTGGGCTGGTTTTGGTTGGGAGACTTTTAATGACTGCTGCTATTTCTTTAGGGATTAAGGGAGTGCTTAGGTGGTTTATCTGATCCTGATTTAACTTTGGCATCTGATATCTGTCTAGAAAATTGTCCATTTCATCCAGATTCTCTAGTTTTGTTGAGTATAGCCTTTTGTAGTAGGATCTGATGATTTTTTTTTAAATTTCCTTGGCTTCCATTGTTATTTCTCCCTTTCATTTCTGATTTTGTTACTTTGGATATTGTCTCTGTGTCTTCTGGTAGTCTGGCTAAGGGTTTATCTATCTTGCTAATTTTCTCAAAGAACCAGCTCCTGGTTTTGTTGATTCTTTGTATAGTTCTTTCTGTTTCTACTTGGTTGATTTCAGCCCTGAATTTGATTATTTCCTGCTGTCTACTTCTTTGGGGTGTATTTTCTTTCTGTTCTAGAGCTTCCAGGTGAGCTATCAAGCTGCTAGTGTATGTTCTCTCCATTTACTTTTTGGAGGCACTTAGAGCTATGAATTTTCCCCTTAACACTGCTTTCACTGAATCCCACAAGTTTTGGTATGATGTGCCTTCATTGTCATTAAATTCTAAAAAGTTGTTAATTTCTTTCTTTCTTTCTTTCTTTCTTTCTTTCTTTCTTTCTTTCTTTCTTTCTTTCTTGAGCAAGTTATCATTGAGTAGAATGTTGTTCAGCTTTCATGTATATGTGGGCTTTCTGTTGTTTTTGTCATTATTGAAGACTAGCCTTAGTCCATGTTGATCTGATAGGATTTATAGGATTATTTCAATGTTCTTGTATTTGTTGAGGCCTGTTTTGTGACCAATTATATAATTAATTTTGGAGACGGTACCATGAGGTTCTAAGAAGAAGTTGTATTATTTTGTTTTAGGATGAAATGTTCTATAAATATTTGTTAAATCCATTTGGTTCATAACTTCTGTTAGTTTTACTGTGTCTCTGTTTAGTTTCTGTTTCCATGATCTGTTCATTGCTGAGAGACGGGTGTTGAAGTCTCTCACTATTATTGTGTGAGGTGCAATGTGTGCTTTAAGCTTTAGTAAAGTTTCTTTTATGAATGTAGGTGCCCTGGAATTTAGCTTAGTTGTTCAGAATTGAGAGTTCATCTTGGTTGATATTTCCTTTGAGGAACATGAAGTGTCCATCTTTATCTTTTTTTTTTTTTTTTAAATAACTTTTGGTTGAAAGTTGATTTGATTTGATATAAGAATGGCTACTCCAGCTTGTTTTTTGGGACCATTTGCTTGGAAAATTTTTTTCCAGCCTTTTACTCTTAGGTAGTGTCTTGTTTTGTTACTGAGATGCATTTCCTGTTTGCAGCAAAGTGCTGAGTCCTGTTTTCCATATTCAATCCGTTAATCTATATCTTTTTATTGGGGAATTGAGTCCATTGATGTTAAGAGATATTAAGGAAAATTGATTGTTGCTTCCTGTTACTTTTATTGTTATAGGTAGAATTATGTTTGTGTGGCTATTTTCTTTTGGGTTTGTTGAAAAGATTACTTTCTTACTTTTTCTGGGGTGTAGTTTCCCTCTTTGTGTTAATGTTTTCCATCTATTATTCTTTGTAGGGCTGGATTTGTTGAAAGATATTGTGTAACCATGGTTTTGTCATGAATATCTTGGTTTCTCCATCTATGGTAATTGAGAGTTTTGCTGGGTACAGTAGCTGGGCTGGCATTTGTGTTCTCTCAGGGTCTGTATGACATTTGCCCAGAATATTCTGGCTTTTATAGTCTCTGGTGAGAAATCTGGTGTAATTTTGATAGGTCTGGCTTCATAGGCTACTTGACATTTTCCCCTTACTGCTTTTAATATTCTTTCTTTGTTTTGTGCATTTGGTGTTTTGACTATTATGTGACAGAAGGAATTTCTTTTCTGGTCCAGTTTATTTTGAGTTTTGTAGGCTTCTTGTATGTTCATGGGCATCTCTCTATTTAGGTTAAGAAAGTTTTCTTCCATAATTTTGTTGAAAATATTTACTGGCCCTTTAAGCTGGAAATCTTCACTCTCCTCTATAGTATTTTTCTTAGGTTTGGTCTTCTCATTGTGTCCTGCATTTCCTGAATGTTCTGGCTTAAGAGCTTTTTGCATTTTACATTTTCTTTTTCAGTTGTGTCAATATTTTCCATCATATTTTCTGCACCTGAGATTCTCATTTCTGTCTCTTGTATTCTGTTGGTGATGCTTGCATCTATAAATCCTGATATCTTTCTTATGTTTTCTATCTCCAGAGTTGTCTCCCTTTGTGATTTCTTTATTGTTTCTACTTCCATTTTTATGTCCCGGATGGTTTTGTTCAATTCCTTCACCTGTTTGGTTGTATTTTTTTGTAATTTTTAAGGGATTTTTGTTTCCTCTTTAAGGGCTTCTACTTGTTTACCTGTGTTTTCTTGTATTTCTTTGAGGGAGTTATTTATGTCCTTCTTAAAGTCCTGTATCATCACCATGAGAAGTGCTTTTAAATCAGAATGTTGCTTTTCTGGTGGTGAGAGAACTGGGTTCTGATGATGCTAAGTAACTTTGGTTTCTGTTGCTTATGTTCTTGTTCTTGTCTCTCACCATCTGGTTATTTCTAGTGACCTGCCCTTGCTGTCTCTTACTGAAGCCTGTTTCTCCTGTGAACCTGATTGTGTCAGAACTCCTCAGAGTCCAGCTGTCTCTGGGATCTTGTGATTCTGGGATTTTGTAATCCTGAGATCATGGGTATGTCAGAGCTCCTGGGAGTCAAGCTGCCTCTCGGATCCTGAAATCCTGGTGTGACCAAGCTTCTGAGATCCTGAGATCCTGGGCATGTTAGAGCACCTGGGAGTCGAGCTTCCTGTGGTTGTTGTGGGACTGGGTTCTGAGACAGGACTCAACATCTGCTCAGGGCACTGGCTCAGACCAGGAGAAAACCCCACCATATTATTATAGCACATTATCCTTGCTTTTCTAATAGTTTCTGTAGTTATCACTAATTCTATAAATCATCAGTGGCCTCCATGTTAGTCAATTCATCAATATTGTTTTTCTTCTCACTTGATTTCTCAGCATTTTTTGGACAAAGTTCCGTTTTATGTGTTTTATCCTCTTGGGTTTTGAACATTATCTGTCTTAGGTTTTTATATGTCATTGCTCTTCCCTTACCCAGAACAATAGCTTTTGAGTGAAGTCAATTGTATAACCTTGCTATTAAAAACACAATTACCTACAGGGTACACAAAATATTACCATTTCAGAATTCAAGACCTTTGAAACTATGACCTCAACCTTTTACAAACCCAAACCTTAAGTGTCCCAAAGGCAACTAGTTGAAGGAAACTCAAAACAAGATGATTCCTGTGATTTTAACTGAATCTGTTCTGGAGCCATGCCCAGATATAATGGCCCATTTCAAATGTTACTTCTTGTTATGGGCTTCCCCCACCTCTGGAATACAATCGAGTACAGTCATAGACTAGGGGATCTTTTTCAATTACGTCAAACAGAGGAAATGAGGGATCTGTTTAGTTTTTCATTTCATTTTAGCATCAAGTAGTATTGATAGTATTTAAGAGATTTTCCTTAAAATTGAAAGCCATAAAACGTAAAAAACTAGCAATTTATTTTGAAATTACTAAATAGTATCCATGTGTGTTCCTACATAGCTTAGATTCTAAGTGATTTTTCAACTGTCCTAACACTGTGACTCTTTAATACAGTTTATAAAATTATTTATTCTGATTTCAGAACCCTTGCATGCACTGTAGCCTCAGTCAGGATGTTTTTCTCCTCTGGTGGCACTCAGGCTGTGAGCTGGGAAGCTGTCCGCTCCCCAGACCTTCATTATACTCTCACAGCTAAGAGAGGAGTAGGTGACAGATGCTGACTCTGTCAATGTTTTTAAGACATCAGAGCAGCTTTGAGCCCCAAGGTAATGGACTTTAATTACAAGGAACTTAGTGATCCCCAGTATAAACCTCGTGGAGTTTTGTTCTAAGATATGTTGGTGTGTGTACCTTTTTTTAGGTAGCTGTGAACAAACTCCAGATAGGGCACTAACAAAAGACTAATAACGAACCAATTTTACCCAACCCTAGCTTGGTGAATTAGAGAACTTATTGGAGCTAATCTCATAAGCATTGAATCCTCAATGGCAGCTGCACCACTGTGGGGTGGGGGTGGGAGACACACCAACGTGGATGACAACTTTTAAATCTGAAGACAGGAGTCCTCTGCACAATGTGCAGTCAGCTTGAACACTGTGGAGGGTCTTCCTGCCTAGCAGTTATAACTGCTAGTAAAAGCTTGGGAAAGATTCTTGACAATCTTGTGGCTTCCTGAGAGTTCTGAGCCTTGGAAGTTTCCATGAATCCTTGAGTCTTTTGAGTCTCCCTCCTCCCTTCAGGAGAGACTATTTCCATTCAGAGGAGGAAATATTTATACAACAACTGGAAATCACCAAAGATATTCAAGAGCTACTCTCACGAGTGAGTGTCTATGACCACAGTAGAAAGATATTCTGCACATTTGTTTGTTTCTGGTGTTCGCTTGTATGCTAAATTCAGTAAAGGATGACAGGAAGTTTTGAGCAGAAGAGAGATAAGATCTGGTTAGTTTAAAAAAAAAAATCCATGGTAGACTGGTGTTGAATTGATTTGGTGTGGCAAGAAAAAGAAAAACTCCTGTATTAAGTTCTTAGTTTCTTGTCCAGTAACTAGGTGTCTAAGGTTTCATCGTTTTAGAATCAATTAGTTACCAGAAGAGATCTGTTCACTAAAAAAAACAGTTGAAATCAACATATCCAGCAAAATTATGTTCTGTATTAAAGAGGTTGTCTACGGCCTGGAAACAGGCTAAAACAATTACATGTTGTCCTTTTAAGGGAACGCTGGGATGGGTGGGTAGAGGACCTTCTGGGGAGCATCATTTCTATAAGGTTGTAAACGTTATGACTGCCAAGGGTATTTTATAAATGTAAGTGGTAGCAAATTGAGAACAGTACAAATTATTTTAACCAAACCAACCTAACTAAATTTGTTCACAAAGGATACATTTTTTTTCTATAGAAAAAATTACTTCAAATGTTATATTTTAAAGCATGTTAATCAATATTATGTTCATCAAATTCACTTTAACATTTATAAGTATTTACATAACACCCTTCCAAATTCTCATCTGAGTCAGTGGCATTTTAATTACTCTTTCCTAAAGTTGTGACTTTAATAAGATCTTTGATATATTTTAATTAAGTATTTGAGCATAATATTTTTAGTTTTTTGAAATTATGTGTTATCGTGGAGACCAGTTGTACACAGAAAAATTAACAAACATTTCTGGGTTCAAATAGACAAATAATGTCATTAGTTCTTTTTTAGTCCCTCCTCAATATTTATTTCTGACAACAAGAGCAGATAGGATAGAGGTCCTTAGACCTTTACTATTGAAATTGATGATACTGTTCCTGTCACTGAATTCTATGAAACTGACTCCAAGGCATGTAACTTAGGGGGAAGGTTTTTGAGGGATAAAGAGACATCATAAAAAACCATACAAAACTGGCATAATTGCCCACATAAACCCTAGAAATATTAACATGCTCAATATAGGCTACTTTTAGCTTGTATAGATCTGTTTAAATAAACAGATATAATCATTATTAGTTAGAAATGGCCTGGGTACTTTCACTTGGTCTGTCTTTTGTCTTCTTCCTTCTTTTTGAAGGAAGGTGAAACACTTCTCTTAAGGAATTTTCACACAGCTTTTTCTGTAATTTTAACCAGCCATTTTGGATGTTGATGGGACCCTTAGGGGCTTGAAAAATATCAATTGGTTCAGGGTTGCTGGCAGAGTGATTTAGGAAAGCAATTTCTCATAAAATACCTTTCTTTCTATTCTTTAAAAAAAATTTCCCCCAAGAATCAGTTTTCCCTCTTGGCATAAAAGTAATTTGTTTTGTAGTTATTGGAATGATTAAGTTAAAATAAAAGAGTGTAAATCACGTTTAACCCTATTCCCTGGTTGGATGAAAGACAGAGAGATGGAATCAAGTTTCCCTCTCACCCTTTCCACAGTTTGTTTTCCATTTTGTTATCTGTCTGTCTTCTTTGTTTTCCTTGAACTAGATAAAGCAGGGACTGTACTTGTTCTACTTAATTGAAGCAAACAGCTCTTCTAATGTGGCTACCACCTTTGTTTTACCTATAATCAGCATGCATAAACACAATGATGTAGACACAAAAAGGTTTTTGTACCAAGAAGACTTATATGCCAAAAGAAATTTTAGCACCAAAAATAAATGCATCAAAAGACAAAGATACTGATTATGATTTTAAAATATCATATTTTCCAAAGTGAATTATCACTTCTGTATCAATAAGATTTCTTTTGTATTCTGTGGAAGTATCACATGTCAATAAAGATCTGATGGTCAATAAATTGAGCAGGATTAAAAGGTGGATCATAAAAATTGGGGGGGCGTGGAGGCAGGGTAAAAAAAGTGAGACATTTGGCAGAGAGGAACTCTAGGAAAGAGTCTCAGGTGTGGGAAGATTCTCTGGTCAGACTGGGAGAAAGTCAGACATATAAAACATTAGACAGGTCATTAGCCATGTGGCAGGCAGAATAGTATAAACAGGTTACTTTAAGTTATAAGCTAAAGGGATCAGGCTTAGCTTTGGGCTAGGCATTCTTTTTAATAAATAATAAGCTTCTGAGTCATTATTTGGGAACTGGACACCTCAAATTTTGCACATGATCAACAGTGAACATTAGAGAGTAAAAGTAATAATGAAATAGAAGGTTCTTTTTATGCTACTTCATATATAGAGAAATGATTTATGTCTTTAATATGTAAAACTCTCCCAAGTTTCATTCTAATTTACATAACCTTCATTTCTGTTTGCCTCAACAATAACAATACATTTATGATAGTGTATATTTGCATAAATTATATAACTTCTCCCGATACATAGAATTATAGTTGAGCAGTAGGTTTCATATCTAGAAGCAGTAACTATGTTGTTGATGTTACATGGATGTATCTCTTCTCTTCCCTGTACAGAAGTTTCTAGCTTCTTACTTCCTCTGTCTCTATGTTTTTACTTTGTAAATTACAAGAGCCAGGTCATAACAATATTGCAAGAACAATTATTTCAGAATTGGACATGGTGGTTCAAGCCCGTAACTCCAGAACTCAATAGGCTGAGACAAGAGGATGACAAATTCAAGGCTATCCTTGGCTACATACAGAGTCTCATGTGTCCTTTGTCTCCAGGGCAGGGATTACAGACATGCATGGGCTTGCTCTGGTTTCTTAGGTGACTTCAGGAGACCAGGCTCCGGCAGGCATGCAAAACTGCACAACAGGCACTAACTACTAAGTACTAGTCCCTCACTCCAGGCCATCTGAGGTAGTTACTAATAACAGGTTCAATTTTGTGTTCACCCAGGCTCTTCCTGCTTAGATCAATAAGTACAAACCATACCTCCTCCCATCACAGTCTCCTTACATGTAAGGATTGCTTCCATCCTATTGAGTTGTCTGTTACTTTGCCAGGCATCATGGTCTGTGCTTGATAGATCTCCTAAGCGCATGCTCCCTTTTGCCAGTCTGCTCTTGGCTAGAACAAAAAAAGTAGGCTTAAGGCATGAAAATGACTTTGGGCTAGGACAGGGAAGTAGGCTCAGATATTTTGGTCATCCTGATAAGCCCTTAGAAATAGTGATCACAGAAGTGATCAATAGACTCTGTTTATTGTCCTGTGTGTTCTTTGACTATCTGGGTTTATTGTCTTGCTTGTTCCTTGACTATTTGCATCTATTGTATTGCTAGTTCCTCAACCTAGAACTGACCTTAATACTTGCATGTAATTAAAATGGTATAAAGGCAAAAAAGAGAGAGGAGGAGGAAGAAGAAGAGGAGGAGGAGGAGGAGAAAGAGGAAGAGGGATGAGATAGGGGATTAATGGGGAGGATGGGAAAAGGAGATAACATCTGAAATGTAAATAAATAAAATAATAAAAAAATGAAAAAACTCTGGCACTTTGAGTTGAATTTAGTACTCTGGATGTGTTCTCAGTGGTGCAGCATTCCACAGGACTATTGCCTTCTCAGTGGGAAGTTCAATGCCTGTTGTCCGTGCGTCTTACTGTGAACTTCCAGGCAGAGAAAACCCCAAGAGATTTTTTTCTATTTTAGTTGTTCTTAAGCCAGGTTCTCCACATCCTGTAGAAGAGTGGTTCATTTTGTTGATCTTTATCAAGAATTCCCTATTTCTTGAGGCTTTTTCTCAATCTTCCTTCTATTTGTAAGTCTTGAAAACGTTTGCTTTCTCATGCAGTGTATTACCTCACCCTCCTGTTAATTTTAGTACATGTGTGCCTTCGTGTGAATTACTTTTGAGTTTGAGGTAAGAGTACTTGGGTCAATGATGAATACTAAAATAACTCTGGATGGCAAAGTCAACATTTTATTGATTACTCACTCTATATTTTTAATTTAAATCAATTGCCTTTTCTATAAACTTTCTTTATTGAAACTAAGACATAACATATGTTTAACTTTCCCTGATATCATTATGCTAGAACAAATTAGAAGATGTTCTTCTTGTATGCAGTCTTTGTAAATAATACAAGGTTCCTTTCAGTGATTGCTAATGCTTTTAGTGACTTCCACCAGGCAACCAACTGGCTAACAAAGAAGAATGGTTAATCATGGCACCTGTAGTAATCAATATCATTCCTATGTTCAAACTATTTCTCTTTTTGACATGGCACATTTTACACCTTTAGTATTGTGATTTCCTTCACTGTCATGAGTCTTCAATATCTATTCTTAATCATTTCATACATGGATCTATGTTTAAAATGCAGCATGTAATTGAATCTACTCTGCTTCATGATTCAGTTATCGGCTCTTACAGTTCCTTAATAGTGGGAGGATAAACCCTGGGTGAGGCAGTACTGAAATCAGTCACTAGAGGGCAATAGAAGGTTAAGAAATAGGTACCAAGTTGTGGCCTGGTCAAAAGGACAAATAGACCAACTGGACCTTTTAGGATGGGTAGTGAAAGCCAGTTCCCAGCTCACTGTTGGAGAAGTTAATCACAGCCAAGTTTAGCCCCAAATTCCAGTTTAGAAGAGACTTACATGAGGACATGAATACTATCCTGTCCAAGTCAACTAGTAAGCACTCAACTACTCACAAAGCAATGTCAAAACATTTCTATCAAATCTAGGGCAGATGTCAGACAAAGCCTTGGTGTGATGGTTGGAATGTAAGTCTGTATTCAAAACTAAGATCAAAATGGTGTAGGGTCAGCATTCATAGACTCAATGTATTGACTACCTACCACATGCGTACGAGAGAAACAAAAATATTTCCCATGGCTGGAACAACTTTGTAAAGGGGTATTATGCCTATTTCACTTGAAGAAAACTGGGAACACGGTGTTAAAAATTTAGACAGCATAGCTATGTTTGATATGAGCATAAGACAGCAGAACTGTATTTCACAGGCTATGCTAAAAGACTGCAGGCATGCTGCTCTAGTCATGGGAATGCCTGGAAGGAAACGTGCCTGGGGTCTTGTGAGGGAGACTCTGATGGCAATCTGCTCCAGAAGACTTGACCCTCCCTGTTAGTCTCTGTAGAGAGGGGATCTGTCTTCTCACTATTCCCTCACTGAGTAAAGTTCACTGTGTAGTGGTCAACGGCGCAAACAAAATTATTGACACATTTCTTCTTTTTCTTTAAAGTCTTAAGGAGAACATATGCCCTGTAAGTATAATAGATAACTTAGTTTACTTGTATGCATTTAGAAAAATCAATTCAAAGAACAGTAGTGATTCTAACATCAAATAAAATACGCACCATTATCCCCAGATAAGAGCCATTCTAGACTAACTTAGTGAAAATACATTAAGAAGTTAAGGGTGGGCACACTTTGAGGGCTAGAAACACATTGAATTTGTCCATCTGTAAATCTAGGTGGAATATAGTTTAAGTTAAAATGATCGGTGAAAGTTTAATAACTAAATCTTTAAAGAACTGACTAAAATGACAAAGACCAAGTGCTTTGAAAAAATAAAGGTGACTTCAAAGGTTAACTCATGAAATGATTAGGTCACTCGTGTCATAGACACATGGTATGAGATTAAATAAAATTGTCTGAGAAGGCCTGAAACTCAAAAGGAAGTATTTCCAGAAAGTATTTCTAGTATTCCATGTATTTCTAGAATACTCTAGAGTGAGCTGTAAGTAATTGTAATAAGCACAATTCTTTTTTTAAAGTATAGTTTTCTATAGTTTTACTGTTCTGGGCTTCTAGGATCTTTCTCAGAAAAGGAGTAATTAACTATTTGGAATTTTCTAAAGGGACTTCGGATTTCCCAGAGTGGCTAACATTTTAAATATTTGAATGAATTTGTTACATATCTGGATACATAAAAACTATTAACAACAACTGTCCATGGCTCTAGCTACCCCATTTCTGTCACATATAAATACAATATTCCTTTCGACTAATTCAAGTTTCCCTTAAAATTAACAGATATAAATTCCATAATAGCATTTTCTCATAAAAGAAAACCACCTCAATTTTCAAGAAGTATGAAGTAGAAAATGTTTCAGATTTGTGAACTCCAGGCCCACAATCACGTTACTTGCTTATATTTTCAATCATGTAAAATTTTGTTTAAGATTCTTCATAAATACCAAGAAAATAAACAATATGCTGTATTTCAAAGTTGGCCTCAAGCTGTCAAAGAGCTGTTCCCTTTATGTTATTTAAGGCTCAAACATAAAAAGGAACTTTCAACATCATCTCTTATTTTTCACTATACACATTATCCCAAGGATGGAGATTCCCACAGTACTGATGGGCATTTTGTTTTTATATACCAGCACAATAGGTGGAGATTTATCTCACAGCAGCAGGACAGCTGGTCCCAACTCATAGCAGGCTGCAATGAAGCAACGTGCAACTTCCAAAAGTGGGCTGTTTCTAAAATGTCCACAGACATCCCACACCGATGTTCTAGGAGCCATGGAGCGTCTTTTAAACCATCTGGGGTTTGTTCTAGTGAGACAACCTTCTTCCTTTTGCTGTTCTCTGTGTACTTATTTGTCTCCTGTTATTTTCATCTCCCATTCCCTCCTATAAATGGAGCCCTGCTCTTTTCTCTCCTGTCTCAACTTCTTGACTGTTTTCTTTAGCATGTGCGAGCATCTGCTTGCGAGCCTGTGCCAGATGGATACAATTCATTATTGGAAAAATCTGAGGAAAAGAGGAGATCAAGGTTCTTTTTACATAGGCAGGGGACAAAAAACGGTGGGACTGGAAAAGTAGACACTGGTCAGGAGTATTCTGAAGACACCTAGGGTTCCACTAGATGGGGGGCACTGTATAAACCCAGGATGAGACTGGTCTTTAGCAGCGCAAGAGATAAACTCTACTTGCCATCCCTCCACCGTTTTTGTAAGCAAACTCTATCAAAATCAACAAGTGGCCTGGTTGTTATGGAGATAGTCACTTAACACAATACATCAAAGTCTATACAGTCTTAGCTAGCTGTATCTCAGTGAATGTGTAGTTAAATAAGAAAAAAGAATTGAGAAAAACTAGTGGAAACACTCAGAAGCCCAGTTGATCTTGTAAGAGCTAGGAGGTTGTGGCTCTTCTTATAAAAGAAGCTCCATGTTCCCCATGGGTGGAGCTCAATAAATACCATGCAAATTATAACAACTGACCTGTTCAGTGTTTTCCAGTCTCCTGTTGCTTTGCATATCTTCTATAACTACTACAACCCCTGTTTATAGCTGAGGTAACCGAGTCTTAAAATAATACAGAGATTTAGTGGCCTATATCTCATTAAAAAAACAAAAAACAAAAAACCAGAACTTTAAAGCACACTTGTCAACTCCCAATGAGATTTTTGAATTCTAAATTTGCTATAATTTGCCACACAATATGCTGGCTCTTCACAAATGTTTAGGCACAGTCTACACTGCAGGACAGTCCTATCATGGTTCAGATTTTACTGCATTTTCCAGGAAATATTATTGTATAGTTTCTTCTGTCATTAGGACCTGTGTCCTAACAGTTCCTGGAGATAGTACTTTAGAGCCACTGATATTAGAGAACCCTGAGGTTTTCCCTGAAGACCTATGGAAATACCTGTGTTGTATCAAAGTTATGCACTCCCCATGTGCTGAGGTTTGCCGTTTGGGAGACTAAAGTCATAGAGCGAACATAGATGTCATCTCCCTGACCCCCACCTTTCTTAAACACACTTGGATCTTGATGGCTATGAACTCCTGCTCAGCACAAATGAGCCGACTGAACCATGGACAAATGCAGTGAAGAACACGAGTCTGAAATGTACTACCTGAGGAGCGATGTTTAAACACACCCCCTGTAGGCACCTTGGCCTGGGTGTTTCAGTGCTGGAAGGATTTAGGCTAAAGATGCACTGAGTCGAGGAAACTCGGATCTTCACACCTTTAGACAGTGTTTTCCTCATGTTAGGGGATACGTTTTTACGCCAAGCATGCTTGAACTCCCTCTGCTCTCGAAGGCTTGCTGGTAAGCCTTCTGGTCATGGAAAGAGCAAGAGATGTTGAACACAGTCTTTTAAGGTATAAAAAAAAAAAAAAACAAAAACTGTATTCATCAGAACAAAACGTGACCAAGTTTAGCTGAGATAGAAAATAGTTTGAGATGTTCTGAGTACATTGAGTGCTGTATTTTAGCACCACAAAAATGTCAAGTTTGTAATTTTCATAGAAATAAAGGCTACAATTCTAAGATTTTCCCACTGTTCCTGGAACCCAGAACCAATTGCAGCTGAGTTCCTTTGCTTTGCTTTATCTCAAAGGTTCCCTCTTCATATGTGCCCTTTGGAAGAAGAGTAATTCCTCTTTTTCTTTAAGTTACTTTATTTACCACTCCTTAACACTGTGTCTCATTTTATCAGTATAGCCATCTGCGATACAAACATGACATTTTACAGTGCAGAGAAGCTCACATGTCAGGATCTAACTGATAATAACTGAAGATTTACCTGCACTCCATCTCAGATCCACATGTCTTACGAAGGTGACATGCCCTGGATTGCTGTACTCTTGTCTACTCTGCTCCATCATGTCCAGTTTACAAGGGATTAGACACTGTCACGTTTTGTGTGTGTAACTGTAGTGATTCACCTCCTTTCACACTGAGCGTTTGAACACTTATAATTCATGAAACAACTTCCAAAATTAAAAATCAGGGGTACAGGACATAAGGAACAAACCACACATTTGTGTGAAGAGGCACACAGCCTCAGCCACAGAGTTCGCTCAGAGGGAAGGAAAGTAGACACTGGAGAAAACCATAGCAGCCGCCTCACATCCAGTTACTGCTTTTGGAGAAATAGTGACTCCTCTGGTGTGAGTCGGAGCTAAGAGAAATGTTTTCTGCTTTTTTTTTTTTTTTTTGCTGATTTTTGTGTTTTGTTTTTGTTTTTGTTTTTTCTTTTAATTTTTAATCTTTTTTCCAGGAAGACAACGGCCTGGGTGACATCTTCATTGTTGAACTAACCACCATTGTTAACACCTGAGCTAGTCAAAAGCCTGACATCAGATAGCACCCCCAAGTCAGAGAGCCTCAGTTTGGCCTGCCACAATCCCCTGGTGAAAGACTCGGAGACACAATTGTTGAAAACAAAAGGGTCAGACACTGCTAAATGAAATAATGCAGAAGGCAGGAGCTGGGCTCAAGCTGGGAATCGCCTTAACAGAGAGAGTTTTGTCTTTTGCAGCTAAACCCAGCTCTTATCAGCAGGATTTACTCACTGAATTCAACAGCTCTGAACTTGAGGCCAATGGACCATTTCCATTCTGGAGCTACCTAGGTGTACTTCACTGCCATACACCCAAGAACGCTAACATTCCAGTACTGTATATGTCTTCACAGTGGCATCCCTCCAGAGTGATGACATCTTGAAGGTAGGATGTCCCTGATTTTAACTGTCTCTGTCCAGCGATTGCTCCCATACTCTCAATGCATTCAGGAGACAATCTTTCAATGAACATTTCAACCAGGTATAGGGTACCCTCCAGGGACTCTTCAGGAGGGAGGGGAGAACTAAGTGTGGCACATAAAGACCCTGGCACACATACACATACAAAAAGAAAAAAAAAACCTGTTACCGTGGAAACAGCTCTGGCAGACATCAGGAACTTTTCAACACAGACTCAACAACAGTACAAGCCGTAGGAGAAACAAGAGCTCAGTGTTCAGCTGCCCCCACATCCCACCCCATGTATAGACATAGCAGCATCTAACTTGAGAAATCAGAGAGAAGGTGTCGGGATGCTTCACCAAATCCACGGGTTCTTGTTCTGATTTGTTTTGTTTCTTAAGCTACACAATTAGCAAGATTCTTACTTTATTTTAAATAAAACAGACAACTTGGCAATACTGTACTTGTATAGAAAGCACACTTGTAATCAACACAGTTTGGTGGTGTTATATTTAAAAATTTTAAATGTTTTTTTATTTACTGCCTTTAACATATTCATCTAACTTTTGTTTATGCATTTTCCTCTTTGGGGAGCAATATTATTCTTCTTTAGATTCTTTTTATTTTGCTTGTCTGTGTTTCCCTCTTCCATATATGTAGCCTTATTCTGACTTCACTTTATTTTTTCCCTTAAATTCTCATGTTTTATTATTGCTAACATCATTACATTTAACTGATTATGTGAATATTCTCATTTGTTTGATATTTTGTTTTGAGATGCTCTCATGTAGCTCATGTTAACCTGGCACTTGCAATGAAAGCACATTTGACAGAGGAAGCTGAGATAAACACTAACTCACAGAGAGTCCCCCAAAGCTATTTTTTCCTCCAAATTTTTGACAAAGGTACTAAAACCACACATACTTGAGAGTATTTTGCTGATCTGTTTTTTTTCCCAAATAGTGTTGGGTCATCTGCAACTCAACTGTGTTTTTAAGTGTAGAATGAAACTAAAATTGTATCTCTAACTCTACACAAAATTACATTTAAAAAAATTATCAAAGACCTGAATGTAAGAACTGCTTTAGGAAATGTGAGACACTGCTTTGGGAAAGCATAGGGAAAACTCTTCAGGATATAGACATAGTTGAGAATTTTCTGAACAGTTATGTTGTAGCACAGGAAAGAATCTCAAGAATCGCCCTCTGGAGTGACAACAACAGAATTGAAGAACACCTACACAGCAAAGAGAACAATCACCAGTGGGAAGAGGTGGCCTGCAGTGTGAGAGGAGATCTCTTCCAACTGTGTATCACAGAGGGATTGGTATCCAGGATATATAAAGAGCTCAAAATACTTAGCAATCCCAGTCATCCCATCAATAGATGGGCTGATGAGACTGAAATGAGAAATACAAAGGCAAGTAAGTTGAAAAATATTCAATATCCACATCATTGGGGTAACAGCTATTCCTGGTTGCCAACTTGACTATTTCTGGAATGAACTACAATCCAGAATTGGAGGGCTCGCTTGTAATCCAGATCTTGAGGCTGAAAGATACAAGTTTCTGACTTGGATCTTGGCATGGAGATCATGAGGGATAGATGCCAAGTAAAGCTTAGGCCCAAGGAAGGTAGTACACACTTTAATCCCAGGAGACTGGGGCAAGGAGATCTCTGAGTTCATGGTCAGCCTGGAACAAAGCAAGTTTCAGATACAGGCGTGTTGCTACACACTTTTAATCTGTGCTACACGTTTTCCTGGAGGGCACTGGGAGAAGAAAGACTCACTCTTCTTTGCCTACTTGCACTTACTAGCTGCACATCTGTTGGAACCTACTTCTACAGAAGACCAGCTGAAACAACTAGCCTTGTGGGACTGAGCTACTACTAGATTTTTGGACTTCCATTTACAGCTGACCATTGTTGGGTTAGTTGGACTACAGACTGTAAGTCGTCACAATAAATTCCCTCAATATGAAGAGACACTCCATAAGTTTTGTGCCTCTAGAGAGCCCTGACCAATATATCAGACGAATGCAAATGAAAACTTTGAAATTTCATCTAACTCAGTTCTGATGATTGTCATGAAGAAACACATTAATTCAAGTGCTGGAAAAAGAGTGGGGAAAGGGAACCATATGTTTACTATGGATACAGCTATAAACCGGTACAGTCACCATGGAAATCGCTGTGGAGTTCCCTCAAGAACCTGAAATACAATCCATTCATACTGCTTTTGTGAGTATACCTGAAGGACTCTAGGAAGACACCACAGAGGTACTGTGCACAAGTCACAACTGCCAGTTGTCGAACTGGCTTAGTTGTCCTTCAACAATGGCTAAGCAAATGTGATTTGTGTACACAACAGGATTTTATGAAGCCACAAAGAAAAAAGGAAAATTATGACATTTGGAAAGAAATGAATGCAACTAAAAAATCACCATGTTAAGCAAAACCAACAAGACTCATAAATCTCGCTTGTTTTTCTCTCACATGAACCCAAGTTTAAAAGTGTGTGTGTGTGTGTGTGTGTGTGTAATTATTTTATGTGTATGTAGTTTATAAGTCTAGAAAGAAGATCATGAGAGAGAAGTAAGAGATCTTATGAAGGTTGGAAATCCACGAAGGTAAGGGATATAATGCAATTATGAAAGCATATGTAAGGACTAATCCAAAAAAAAAAAAGGGTAAAGACAATAGGTGAGAAGGGTTTTTGAAGGGGAATGAATAAGAAAAATGTTATCTAACACATATGTATGAAGATTCCATGTTGAAACACTTTACATTTCATGTTAATTTAAGAAAAGTGATAAAAGAAACATACTTTGATGAATTAAAATATGTATTTAGTGATTTGGGCACTCACAGCATGGAATTCTTGTGGTAATTCTAGGGTTGGGTAGGGAGTCCTTGGGACAATTCCTTATATGAAAAGTTAACAGCAACTGTCTTCAACATGGTGTCTGTGGTCTTGTGACAGCAACAGTTCTTTTATATTTTGCTTTTGAAAAACTATTGCACAATTTAATTTTAAAATCTTGATTGGAGTTCTTTAACACTAGTTTTTTCTTGTTTTTTTTTTTTTTTTAAATCAAGTTGAAAAGACTTTTTCTGAGATGAATAAATAAACAGAAATGTCCTTTATGTATGCAAAAAAATCACTGTAAAGTTTAGCAGATTTTAAGTAGAAAAAAGTACACAGCATGAACACATATTTGAGAAGAAAAACTATTCATTCAAACTGTTCTGTTCCATTGATGCCTCTTAAGTCACTCTGCATGGTCGACCGTCTGAGACCAGAGAGGACTCATCCTCTCTACTTTTTAGCATGGACATGTAATCCGGTGCACAGACATGCTTTCATATTGCAGGACTGATTCCCTTTTACACACTGAACACAATAATTTGGTTTTTCATACTTTTTTATGACTTTTAAAACAAGAAACATTAAATTGTGAAAAAGATTATAAACTGCTTACGTGAGGAAAATACAAAAACCCTTGAAAGCAAGCTAGAGGGTTTTTTGTTTGTTTGTTTGTTTGTTTTGTTTTTTTGTTTTTTTCCCTGAAAGGGTTAAGTACCTCTATCAGGTTTATGATGAAATGGCAATTTAAAACTTTTATGAATAAATAGCACACAGAATCCCAACACGGACCTGACATCCTGTCTGGATAACATCTTCCATGCTGAGACTTAGCAATTACCATTTTATAGTCCATGCTTAGGTACCCAAGCAAAACAACTTCATCCGTACAACATATACAAGTGCAGCAAATCTTTGTAAATGTTCTTGCTGTTTTGTAAACCATTTAAAAAGAAACTCTAAGCCAGCACATGAAAGATGATAAAAGCAGCCAGAGGTTGTCTGGGGTCTAATTAGAGATACACTCCAGCTGTTGCTACTACCTGGAGCCTCCTCATCTGACTCCCTCCTTCAAATACTATAGGGAGGAGGGGAAAAAGGAGAGGAGAGAGAGAAAGAGTGAGAGGAGGTGTGAGAGAAAGAGACTGAAATAGAATAAATTAGAAACCACTAATTGTTAGATATTGATGAACTGATTCATTTAGTGATTTTACTTAAAGCGCTGCTTATGCTGCCTATTTAACAAGCATGACTTTACTTTTCTACCTCAGATATAATGATGTAGAGACATAGCTGAATCAATGGGTCATTGCCCTTAAGAACCTGCTGACTTCCAGACAGGCTTCTGTAAGATCTTGCTTGCTTGCACCTCCCCACGTTGTAATTTTAGAATATAAAATGAGAATACACACTGGACCCATCACTGAAGCCTCTCAGGCACTCTCCTGGCGTCAATCCACTCCGACTACACTCTCATTTGGTATCGGGGTGCTTCTATGCTTAAGACATTACTTCATAAAAAAATGGAGTCTAATGGGCAAGAGATACATAAAAGCAACAATCAGTGTTTAAAAACTGTGTTAGCTTCAATATGCTTGGCCCATGGGAAGTGGCACTAATAGGACTGTGACCTTGTTGGAATAGGTATGGCCTTGTTGGAGGAAGCGTTCATTGTGTAGGCAGGCTTTCAAGTTTCCTAGTGCTCAAGCTCTGTCCAGTGTCGAAGAGAGCCTTCTTCTGGACACTTGATTCTCCTTTGGATCAAGATGTAGAACTCTCATCTACTTCTCCTGCACCATGTCTGCCTGCAGGCTGCTAAGCTTCCTGCCATGAAGATAATGGACTGAACCTCTGAAACTATAAGCCAGCCCAATTAAACATTATCCTTTATAAAAGTTGTCTTGGTCATGATGTCTCTTTACAGCAATGAAACCCTTAGACAAAAACTTACATGCATTCTAGCAATACAAAGTGTCATCAGTGTTATGACTAATGATCATATATGACTTCATGCTTATCTACATGTATGAATATATATATATATATATATATATATATATATATATATATATATATATCTTCCTGCATTAAGGCACTTGGAGTCTGAAGAATATATCTTATATCACCTATACCTATACCTATACCTATACCTATACCTATACCTATACCTATACCTATATCTATATATTCTTCAGACTCCAAGTGCCTTAATGCAAACTAGTCCCTACATAGTAGATTGGTTGCTTTTCTCTGTGGAAATAAACTAATACAAAAGACTGGAAAAGAAGACAGACAACGTCTTACAGTTTCAAGTTAAATAATATTTCAAAAGGCTTCATTTCTGTGGTTCAAATTCATTTCTCCCTTTTAACAGCTTACCTTTCACTAGTTTGGGGGTCCATCTTGAAAACACCTTTCTTTTGAGCCTTTGACATCTCTAAGTTCCCCTTATTGTCTTTGCTTAGGGCTAAAACCCTCCCTTGATTACAACACTCTCTCCTTTTCTACTCCACGAGCATTTTTAACAACCTTCTAGAATCAAGGCACTTGCTTAAGGAGTCTATGTGTGGTGGTGGTGGTGGTAATAGGGGCACTGGATGGTTAAATGATCTTCTGTTTTGGCAATTTAAAACATAATAAAATTTTAATTGTGATTGGAGCTCTGAGTAGAACATTTCTGTTTCAGGAAAACATTGTGAAATTGAGTGTTATGCCACCAGTTGCTGTGGGGATTGTGCCGAGTGGCTCAACGGAACATAACCACGTCATCCAATCGTAGACTGTGGGGAAATGATTTTTGTTCACGGTCAGTTCAGCATTCCAACTCATTAGCAGTCCAGCCTTTAAAGAGGCATGCCATTTATTTTCAAAAAAACCCTTCTGTTTAATGTCTCAAGTGCACAGACTCAGATGTGGTGACTCAGATCCTCAGCATTGAATCACTTAGCCAAATATGAGTCAGAGCAATGGCGCCCTCACGGACGTTCAGCTATCTGAACTGAGGGAAGTATGCAAACTTGTGAATAACTTCCTGGTCTCAAAGGAGACAGAATTTTTAGTTGTTATAAAATGCCAGAGCAAGAAAAAACCAGTATGAGATGGTTTTCCTGTTTCAGCCTTTCTGAACTTCACCATCTATTAGGACAATCTCAGTCTCATTATTGCGTCCCTTAAAAAGATCACAGTGGCCACGTGTGGCATGTAAACAAAGGTTTTTGAGCAGCTGCTGTATCTTACTTTGTGCTAATTCACTGTGGATTTTTACGCCATTTGGCAACTACAGCCAGCACAGGATTAACTATTCCATCAGAATGTGCTTATTTGGCAGTGTATTATCACAGGAGTTTTCTTTTTTTCCCTGAAAGACGAGATAAACACATAGAGCTAAATGGCATAGTTTAGAGCGGTTCTCTACCTCACATTGTATGGTTCATGTTGATTGGGCTAATTGTCACGACACCCAACCCCCAAGCAGAACTTTCTCTGTGAAAGTTTAAATTTCTCTTGTTTGTATCCCAAGGTTCTGCTGACCCGCCATTAAGGAGCATTCCTTCTTTCTATCCCATAAGAGTGGTTGTTGATTTGCTCTCAGTTCGTAACATCGCTGCTATTTTTTTCCCCAGTATTTGAGTTTTCATTCAAAAGCTCCCTTTTCATGGCCAGCAATGCATTTACAGGACTGATAAGGAACTAGGAAACTGGGAGGAAGCAATGGTGAAATTAAAATGGCAGAGAAGGCTATTTTCATACCTGTGCGTGGCACCTAATTCTTGCCAGACAGGAGTGAGGAGTGTGCATGAGTAATGGATAGTCACAGATAATCAACAAGCGTTTTCCCTTGGAAGAGTTTACCTGTTAATCACCAAGGAAGGGAAATTTGGCCTTTTCTTAGCCTTCTCCAGCTCCTTTGCCAGACTGTGGCTCCAAGGCTCCCCTCCAGGAGTCCATATAGTTGCAAAGGCTTTGTGTGGCTGCTACAGAAGAAACGGGAATGATTCATGTGCTTGTGGATGTGACAAACTTGAAACTGTTTCTAAGTGTATCTTTTCATGAATGAAATAAATTCAAAATTGTTTAATTGCAAAATGCTACATATAGTATAAATATGAAAAAAAGATTGTTATTGAACTACCTTATTTTTAATAGCTATATGTAATTCTGGCATATCTGTAAGAATGAAAATGACATTTTGTACGAAAATCAAAGACATTTCTTATTAAAATAAATGTTTAAGAGCCTGGTATTCTCTGCTTCTGATATTAATTTTTACATTTTCTAACTCTGATGCATTATCTGAAGCATGATCACAGGCTCAATGTTTTATTCATCTATTGCATTAACTTGGTAACTTCTCTGCCTAAATATGTTTTTTAAACAAGGCAGAACATTTCAAACAATGACCCAGGAGTCCTGAAGCCTGGGTGGAAGGTCTGTGACTCTGCCTTGAAAGTTGGCAACTTGGGGTTGGGAACCTGCCAGGTACCCTGCTTTCATGTCTGGGCTTTTCTTTCAAAGATAGCATTTGAATGAGAGGTTCCTCAATGGGAAGGAATCTGTAAATCACAGAACACATTTCAAGTCCGGCAAGAGAATAGGTCAATATACCTTTGGCAGACGTGCAAACCTGCTGACTCCTGTAATGGAAGTAATGGCAGAAGAGTGCCACATGTACTGTGTACTGTGTTGCCTCATGTAGACAGCCAGAGGCCAATAGAAGAAGCCAAAGATGGGGTAGGAGGTCTGAGAAATTTTTCAAACCTTGAGTAGTAAAATTACACAGACAAGTCAACCCAGCTTATGGTAAGCTTCAGGTTATGATTTAAAATAGCGGGTGAGGAAAATAGAAAGTGGAGACAGTCAAAGTATATGTGACAGATTTTAACAAATGTCAGGGAACACATTGCTCTGGAACTAATAAAATGAGAGAGAGAGAGAGAGAGAGAGAGAGAGAGAGAGAGAGAGAGAGAGAGATTGAAATTGTAAAGTATTCCTTAGATTCACTTCATTGAAGGAAGAGACTGAAGTTTACTTTGTATCAGAAAGAGACTATTTATATCTATTGATTTAAGATTTTAAGATCCAGGGAAATGGATATTTGGGCTTATGTGTTAGATTAAATAGACTGTATATTTTAATTTCAAAATTGGGTGTGGTAACTAAGAGGAATGTAGGTGTGGTAACTAAGAGGAATGTATTGTATAAAACATTTATCTCTATAGACTTACAACCGCAAGTCTGACTAAGGCTTACTAAGACTTACTATAGTCTTACTGTTGGCACAACTGTTTATTCTTTGGCCCAGAAAGCAACTGCAGAAGACAGCAGTGTTGCTCCCAGGATGGCTCATAGGCTGTTCAGCAAGTGCCCTGTCCTGGAGAACAAAGAAAAGATCATCATGTGGAAAAGATTTTTTCTTTTTTGTTAAGACCGTTTTCTAAAAATAAAAGCAAAATGGCACATTTTTAGTTATTTCCAAATAAGAAACAAAGGGCGTGCCTCAATTCTTCAGAAACCAAACAAATCCCCTTATGCTCTCAGAAATAAATCCCTGAAAAATATTAATTCTAAAAGTCCATACATGGATCCAGCCTGACTCACACTCTTGTTATTCTAAGAGAAAAGACACACGTGTGCCTGTGCACATGTGTGTGTCTGTATGTCTCTGTTGTTGGGGGTCATTTAACATTAGTGCAATTAATAATCTAAAATCCTAGTGCTTTCTTCTTCATGATATTTTGCTTTTCTCACTGCTGTAACCAAATGCCTGGCAGGAGGACTTGAGGGAAGTTTACTTTTGGCCTTTTTGGTAAGGTGGCAGTGAGGTGGCTTGGTCCATGGTTGTGGCAACTATAGTAGTGTGGCATCTTCACATCTTGGTGAACCAGAAAAGCAGGGAAAAGCTAGTGTGCCTCATTGTGGATCTCTGTTGTTAACTTACCTCCACCAGAGATCCCTACAGCTTTCTGTACAGTTCCATAGTCTCCCATATGGCCCTACAACCTCCCCAATGGCCCCATATCCTCTCATATGGTCTCACAGTCTCCTACACAGTCTCACAATTTCCCATACGCCCCCTCCCAACCCCACAGCATCCCATATGGTACCATAGCCTTCCATACAGTCTCACAGCATCCCATACAATCCCACAGCCTCCCATACAGCGCCACCAGTTGGACAGAGAGCATTCTCTTCAACTAGAGGGACATCTCACATTCAAACCAACATACATGGATTCTTCCTGTTGATTCTCTTTCCTCACCAAGCACTTGAGTAACTGGTTACACTGGTGTGTTGGATCTGTGCCTCTGCACAGTATTTGGAAAAGAGATGGATAATGGCAAATTTATGCGGTTAATGCTACCCTGGACAAACACCTTTACCTTGGCTGCAGCTCTTGGTGATGGCCACTAGTGTGGTCCTGCCTTCTTTTAAAATATTACTGAGAGTCCATGTCAGCACTTGATGTAGACTTTCTGTTCAACCTCTTATGCTTAATTAATAATAAAAATGTGTGTGTGTGTGTGTGTGTGTGTGTGTGTGTGTGTGTGTGTGTGTGT
>JANHMN010000001.1:30700718-30725283 GCA_030674055.1 Rhabdomys pumilio
AAAATGTGTGTGTGTGTGTTTGTGTGTGTGTGTGTGTGTGTGTGTGTGTGAGAGAGAGAGAGAGAGAGAGAGAGAGAGAGAGAGAGAGAGAGAAGCTTTTGTGATGATTGTGCAAAAACCATTCACCTGTCAATAAAATGCTGACTGGCCAATGAGCTGAGGCAAGAATAGAAGGTGGAACAACCAACAGGGAGAGAGATTTCTGTGACAGAGTCAGGCAGGGATTCACCTCATACTCTGAGGAAGAGACAGACACATGAAACTTAAAAGAAGGTAACCAGCCATGTTGCATGCTTAGGAGAGAATAAACTGGATTATTGAGATATGAGCTAGTCAGGATCAGAGCCAAAGCTATTGACCTAAGCATTTATTTATATACAAGAAGTCTCAGGGTTGTTATTTCTGGGAACAAAGTGGATGGGTGGAAAAACATAAGGTTGCAGATGGCAATAACTCTGTGTAAGTGTGAGTGTTTGTGTGTGTGTGTGTGTGTACATGAGGCCATACAATGAGCTAATTAAATCTGTTTTCCTAAGCTTTCTCCTGTCATTTTATGACAAGAATGATTACAAAATTCAGTTGCCTTTTCAGGGTTTCCAATCTAGTGCAGTTGATAAATCTCCTGAAGACACGTCCTAGCTTTGGAGCTCTTGGCAAGCCTGCAGAGAAGCTCTTTGGATCTCTATCCACTGGGACAAATTGAAAGCCCCAGAGCTCTTGGCTATGCACATAGCTGTGCAGTGTGACTGCAGTGGTACATGACAGACACTTGGCAGACTCAATATTATCCATCTGTACAGGGAGACTGTCATTAAAGCCAAACTTTTAGAGTTTCCTTAGAAAGCTTCTGAGGGGAAAAATATCTCATCATATTCTTCATGCTCTGTGTAAATCTTCATCATAATTCAAGTCTTCCCAACATATCTGCTTTGGCTTTGATTCTAACCTCCATGTTTCTCTATGTTCTCCATTTTTATTCAACTTCTATCCTTACTCTCCAGTCCTTTCATAAAAGCCTTTTTTTAATTGACAGTTTGCTCTGTAAAAATCCCTCTTGATGTTAGCAAAGCCCTTTGACATTCCCAGTTTTCACTCTACTTCATTTTCGTCTGTCCCTACTTTATTCTCTGCTCTGGGCTGGTCTTTTACTCCCCTTCACTTCCCTCAGAATCTGAGGCTGGAGAGGTAGGCTTCTTCTTAGTTCCTCATTACACTTCCAACCAACCCTCAGAAACTCAGTCCCTTTAAAAAGCAGCAGGACAGAACAGACTTTTAGGGAATTCCAGGCCCCATTCCTTATCCCTAGGACAGAGACGCTCCCTTTCCCTGCACTAGATTACCATTCTCTTCGTGCATGCTCTCATAATTCTCAATGATTTAAGTGTCCACAGGAACAAAGCGTTCAGCACTCTGTCTTAACTGCTTCACTTCCAAAGATCTCACCCTCTGTCTCACCTCCACCAACACTGCAGTACTTGGAGCGTTGTCCCAGTATGAGCTTTTCAGTGACCATACTGTCTAAAAAAACAATCACAACTGTTGGCGAAGGTGGCATTTCCCATTAATTCCCACCCTTCCTCTTAGTCTTCTCATAGGTGCTCATCTGGAAACTCTGTCTGGTCTGTCTGAACATAAACTCACTACACCTCTTTTACCTTCCACATTCAAGTCCATGATCATTCACTGTGCTCATTTGGGAAATCCACAAATCTGCTTAACTCCAGCTCTGCCACTGAGGTGCTTCTCCCTGCAGTATAGCTGGATAGAAACTATCATGCAGACTCTGTCATCTCTGAGCTCTCAAAGCTCAGGTGGGTTTCAGGAGTGCCAGCTTCCTGTCTGCACTTCCCTGCTCAGATCACCTCTCTACTCCCTGGAAAGCATTTTACATCCAACTCTCTCAAACACCTAGAGCTTAATTCTCAGTGGTTGACCTCACTTTTATGTTATTTGGAAAGCAGAAAGATTCCAAAGTGAACTTCATATTCCTCAAATCAAATCTTCCAATCTATTTGTGCCTCATAACTGTCTTCATTACTATTGTAGTGAATGAAGTGTAAAGAACAGCCCAGGTGACTTTGAGAAACAATGAGGAGGATTTACATCCTAGACATTTTTATCAACTACATTTAAGAGGTGGCACCATTGGAAAAGAGGAGAGTCATTAGAAAAGAAGAGTCAAAAAATGGTCCACTTGGAAGAGCGTTGATGAAGATGATTCTGGAGAAAGTGTGGTCTTAAGGAACTCTCTCTCTCTCTCTCTCTCTCTCTCTCTCTCTCTCTCTCTCTCTCTTCCTCTCTCCCTCTGTGTGTGTGTGTGTGTGTCTTCAGGCACTTGTGTGACACAGAATGCATGCCCATGTTATGACATGCTGGTGGAGATCAGAGAACCATTCTTGGGAGTCCTTTGGGACTCACTTTTCTCCTGCCACTTTGTGGGTTCTGAGGATTGAGTTCACATTGTCAGATTAAATGGACAGATACGGGAAAATGAATACTTTGGAACTCTGATTTAACGCTACATCAAAAATTAATTCTAGTTGATCTAATATAAAAACAGCAGTAAACGTTGAGGAGGAAAAGCCCATTACCATGATATGCTATAGGTCAGACGATCTTAAACAAACACAGGGAGGAAAGGAACATAAATTGAGTTGCAATAAAGTTAAAACCTAGTCATTAAAAAAATCACATTAGCACCAGAATGGAAAAGAAAGCTACAAAGTGAAAAATTTGTGCAATACAAATAGCTGACGAAGGAAGAGATTATATACATAATTATCACACTCCATCAAGGAACAAATAGTCACCTAAACAGAGAGTAGGAGAATGGTTTACATCAACACTAAGTAAAAGGCATTCGACATTGTCCCTTACTAGGAAAATGCAGAATTTAATCAGGTCAGCCATACCTGTGTACAGCAACTATAACGTCTATGAAAAGAAACAATACCAAATGTTGGCCTAGGTAGAGTTTTCCCACACAGTTGCAGTTGCTCATGCCCAGAAAAAATGCTCTGGAAACTGTTGGACAATATCTACAAGAGCTGAACACACCTTGAACACGTCTGCACCTCAGCGGCTCTCTTTGACGGACACACAAGAGAATGCCAAGAGACGCTCATCAAAACATGATCAAGTGTGTTTATGGCAGCATTTCCAGGATGGTGTCAAACTTGGAGACCACCAACATCTTTGACGGCAGAACGGACAAACAAACTGCAGCATATTTAACACAAAGGAAGACTATCCCACAATGAGATTCAACAAATTGCGTCAATAGGCAACAATATGGGGGAAAAAAAACCTATAATAATAAAAGCAGCACTTATTGTAAGATAAATTCAGATTGCCAATCTTTCCTTAAGTCTTCAAAACCGCATGCCTAATGCTTGCAAAGCCTCGAATTCTTTCAGAAGCCATGAGTATGTTCTTGTTAAAGAATGAGTGCTGTTATTTCTCCGTGCCGCCACTTGGAACACTTCCTTAAGAATAGTAAAGTTACCTTGACATTGATTGAACACAGGCAGCTACTTTCTGAATTAATGTTTATGTCATCGGACGAACCATGGAGATCCATTGACCATACTGAATCATTACCCCTCTTGAACTCTTACCAGATCTATTCAAAACAGGAACAACAGTAGCTGCTACATTACAGAACTGTTGTGAGAATTAAACGAGATAACGTGTGTGACAGTGATAGCTCCGTAGGTGCTTGCGTTTAACACAGATGCTTTTTAATTCACCATAAACGGGGTTACCATCAGAAAACCCTGACATGCTCATGAAAGTTCCTACTGGTTTCAGGACACACCACCCAGAGCTGTTGAAGCTGAGTGGTGGGTAGGCCAGGAATTTTATATTTTGACTGGCGTTTGAAGTGATTCATTCTGCACACTCAAGTCTGAGGACTACCAGCTACCAACCAGGTTTTCTCAATTGTTCTTCACAGTTTGCATGGAGCAGTCAGCACGCAGTGAACGCTTCCTGACAGGATGACTGCTATTCAGTGTTACCAGAGTGGTATGTTACAAATTATAAAAGGAATTTGTTACAGATCTGTGCAGCATACAACAAAAGTTTCATGTCTTGATTGCAGAAAAATATGAAAAGAGTTGTTGTTATGTCAGTGGTATCAAAAGTGAATTCAGCTCCAGCCATTGGACACTTCACAAGTCAGGTATTTGACTCCTCTCCTGTTTCCTTACAAAATAATCCATTTCACTGGGACTTTTATTGCTTCCTTTCTCTGGCCCCCTTTTGAGACTGCAGTAGTCACAGAACTGTTCTCACAGACAGGGTAAGTACCATATTCTCTGGGTCTGAAGTATTCGTGTTAAGCCCAGAACTAGGCAGTCATGACCACTTTCATTCTTACATCTGTATTCATTTACAGGAAAGTCCCAGGGAAAGTAAGACATCTCCCACTGCTTGACTCAGGTAGAAATCTGTCTGAAATCACAGTAGCTACTTGATTATTTTGGTCTATGAAACAATTATGTGACTTATTGCACTGAACCAAAATTTTAGGAGGAAGCAACATCTTCCCATTGGATGTTTGCACCAACGAGGCTGACTCAGCCTCTGATTAAAAAAAAAAAAAAGAAAAAAAAAAAAAAACAAAACAAAAAAAAAACCCCCCCCCCCCCCCCCCCCCACACAATCAAAATAGGAGTTACTTCTGTCTCCCACTTTGTCCCATCTAATTAAGTAAACTTAAAGATAAAGGTAGAATAGATATTCTGTTTAAGGTGTTTCCAAATGTCCTTCTTCAGCAAAAAGATTATTTTACATACTTTATTATGGAAAGGAAGTGCATGAACTCAGTTTCATTTATTTTTCTACTACTGTTGGCTCTCTGTGAAAACCTGAATTCTCTAAATCAACTTAAGTGTCTTTAAGACGTGCTCATTTCCTGAGTTAAGGATGAGGATGGTTGGACAGAGGTGAAGAACTTAAGCCGAGGCCACCAGATGGGCTTATTGTCTGACAATTGTAACCGTTGTATAATTATCAAACACTCTTGACTTTGTGGTGCAATGACTAACCTTGAAGAAGACTCTGGACACTAAGACCTGTTTCTCCTTTGCCTCCTCTTTCTCCTCCTCTTCTTTTTCTCCTTTCCTTCTTCTACATTTTCAATGTTTGTTTGTTTTATGAGCTTTCGAGATAGGCCCTTACTTTCTTGCTCTGGCTAACCAGGAACTCACTATGTAGACTAGACTGACATCTAACTCACAGAGATCTGCTTCCTGAGTGCTGGGATTAGAGGTGTGTGCCCTATGCCCTGTTCTCTACCTCTTCTTTCTAATGCTGAAAGAAATTATTTTCTGGGAGTGATGGTAAATTTTGACAGTTTGCTAAGCAATGGAAATTATGCTGTAAGCAAAAGTCTTTGCAAGACAGAAGTTTCTACAAAACACTGTAGTCATAATTTTTCCAGACTGGTTACTGGCGACTCTTACAAGGTCCAATTCCAAGAACAACTGAACTTGAAGCAAGGGTTCTCTGTCCTGAAGCCAAAATCACAAGGCACATAGATTAAAGCCATCAACTGTTCAGAAGTAGCTTGACCCCTTGACCCATTTGCTTTATCTTCCAAACCGAATCTGCACCATGAAAACAAGTTATGATCATGTATCTTCTGACAAAGTAACAATAGAAAAATGTATGAGCACCTTAAGATGAGCTATTTAGCAAACTGTTGATAACATTTCTTAGTCCCCTGAGCTGTGCTAATGACTCAGAACCCTTCCCCACACTGGAGGAGAAAGAACAGCAGAAAATTCCACTAAACCCATTGCATTTTGAGAACTGCCTTAGCAGACAGATATGACAGCACAAGAGAAAAGCACCCAGCAAAGATGCAAACAGAGTCATATTCCACACCGGTCATATTCCATGTCACCTTTCCTGTTTCTGTGGCCTCTGTTCTCTCTGTGATGATCTGGGGTTTCAAAGATGCAATTCTAAATTTTGTAACAATCTAAGAGTTGTAAATGACATTTTCCTCTGTGAATTCTGTTCTGATACCTGAAATGAAATGTGAATGCACTTGACAATCTAAACAGATTGGGAAGCAGCAACCATGGAGCTCTCTGGTTGGTGGATGAGTGTAAAACTACTGACACCATTCAAAAGCTCACAGCTGGCTGTCAGGGGAGGGGGGAGGAAAGGGAGGAGATTAGGGCCGGGTATTGACACTAATGATGAGGGGCCATTCATTCATTCATTCATTCACTTGTTCATCCATTGAGTTGTTTCCTCTAACTTTTGGATCCTCTCTTAAATTAGAAACCAGTTTTAAATAAAGGCTTACAATTTTTCCAAGTAACACACAGAAGCGGTAACACTTACTTTCCGGTAATAAACTGGCTCCTGGATGGTGTGCAAATAGGTTGGACATAGTAGTTCTCCAGTTTAACTCCTTCTGCAGCGAGTTTGTCAAGAGTGGGCGTCTTTATCTCAGATCCGTGGTACCCTACATCTCTAAATCCCTGATCATCAGCTAATATAAAAATGAGATGGGGCTGGGAGGTGCCCGCTGCGCCTGCTCCAGGTCTCTCTTCAACTTGAGCGCTTAGGGACCCCTCCTCTTCTAAGTCCTGGCCCCAGCACAGGTAGCCATAGGTGAGCAGGCTGAGGACCCAGAAGCCTGCCAGGGCACCCATCGCTACCATCTTTCCAGGCCAGATCCTGGCCTGTGGAGATAGCGGAGGCAGAGGCTCCGCACTGTCCCTGGGGGCCATTCACTCTGGTCCCAGCAGAGACTCCACAAGCAGAACCCTGCCCCCTTTGCTGCTGGCACACTCATACATGCGACTGGGTAGATCCAGCTGAAGGAAGACTGTGAGGGAATCCTGTTCCCCTCCCACCACTTCCCAAAACTTCAATCCTCTGGAGGTGATGATTTAACCCATGAACGCTGGAAAATCTAGAAGGCAGCAGAGGTCCTTTTGACCTGACCAGCTTGCATGGTTTTACTTTAAAAATTTTTTTTTTACCTCCTACATCACTCAGCAGCGTCCAGAAAAATATAAAAAGTTAGTATCTTCATCCAAAAGTTTTCACAAAGAAAAAAAAAAAGACAAGAATGGAAGTGATAGACACACAGGACAGGGACGTCTGATAGTCACATCTTCCTCCACATCTTTGGGGAGCAGGACTGAGCCCATGCGCAGGCAAGCACCAAGGGTGGTGGGACTGACATCGCTCCAGCCTTCCAGGCACCCGGGAAGCCTTGCCAAGTTGCCCGAGCAACTCCTTGCTTATGGATGAATGACAGGTTGAGCCAAGGGGACCTTCTTCGTGTTGGCCGCTTCCCCTACCTTTTCAGGGATAGTTCCTCATTTTCCGCTGTGCGTTTCTCAGTCCTCTTGACCCCTTTCCGGGCCCCCGAAGTGAGAAAGGATCCTGCCCCAGCTGGCCTTCTCTCCCGGCAATTCCTTCTCCACTCTGCAGCGCTTGGGGACTCTCACGGAATCCTGGCCGGCGATCGCAGATCGCACGTGTCCTCTGTGGGTGCTCCAGCTGCTCCAGCGAGCCCTTGGGTGGCTGACTTAGTTCTAGCCATCTGTGCCTTCTTCCTCTACTCGCCAGGCAGTCGCAGCCGGAGATACATGCTTGCTGGTTGAGGGCGGGCCCAGGCCGGGGAGGCGTTGGCTCTACGCCCGCCTTTCTGCGAGGAAAAGGATGGACCCGGGAAGGGCGGCTTCGCTGCAGGGCTGCTCCCTGGGGTCCCCAGTGAGCCGCCCCAGTGCAGGTGAAGGACGATCATTCTGTCGGTCTGCCCTTGGACGGCCCACTCGTTCATTCCGAAACTTTGGAAGCTACTGGAGCGAGTGAGAAGAGAGCAGGAGAATCAACAGATGGCACAGAACACTCTATGGCTGGTTTTCCTTCATGGCTAGACTGACTGCACCACCACCCCCGCCCTCCCCCCACGCCGCCATCCATCCGCCGCCCATTACTATCCCTCCCTAACTTTGCCTTTTCTTTTCTCCTTATTTTTACTGACAGCCACAAAGTGCAACTTTTAAACTAGTACCTTTTCTATCAAGAGTTGACTTTTTCAGCCCGATTTATTCACTACTCTTTCCTTAGTGAAGATGTTAAGAAAGTAGGCTTTTTGCCTCTCTCCAAAGTTTCAGGGTTTTCCCGCCAAGAATTTAGAGAGAGATGAGGGTTATACCCTGAAGGAGGAGGCTCATCTATGTGTATAGTGTTGAGTCAGGGATTCATGTGCTAACCTGGAACTTACTGTATACCTGAAGGTGACTCTGAGCTTCTGATGCTCCTGCCTCCACTTCCCCAGATTGTAAGATTTTTTTTCAAGTCAGGTTTATATAGTGTTGGATTAACACCCCTCCACACACACACCCTCGGCATAGTGTCATATAATGTTGAGTCAACCCCCTGCCATCTGCCAGCTGAGCTCTGCTTCCAGCCTTTGAATTGTTTTGCAGTGAACATTGCTTCCTGTCTAGTATCACCGGGTATTCCCCTCTCACTCCTCCCCCTCCCTCTCCCGTTCTCTCTTCTCACTTGTTTCTCCTTTTTCTTTTCTCTCTCTCGCCTCTCCCTATGATAGAAGATTGTTTTCACTGAGAAAACATACTTTATTTTTACTACAGTTATAACCTTTTAAAACACTGCCCAGAGGCAGGATCTCAATAGAAGAGGCATCAATGCCAAAAATTATATATAAATTATATATAAATATGCATCATATCCATTTTTTTAACACTTTCTCACTGAACACCTAGTATAGACTGGCATATAACATGCAAGATTCAATTAATGGCTAAGTCATAATTCCAAGTTTCATTTAGCTGTTACTTACTTTTGTAATTCCCTCTTGTTACTACAGTTCCTGTCAACTTTGCAGGCAAACTTGGTGAGGTGGAAACTTAAACTGGAAGACAGAATGCTGTTTTATGCAGCTAATTTCGCCAACATGCACAGGCAGTTACTTATTCTGGCTGCTTCCAGGAGAGGTGTTGAGATTTAGAAGACATGCTTAGAATTGGGAGCAGCAACTCTTTAAGTTTAAATTTCCAAACTTATAAGACTCAGTTCTACTGGGAGATTAAAAGCAGGGCTCCAGGCTTCCCTGATCTAATGGGGCAGGGGCTGGAGTGAAGAAGTTCACTACCTAGCTACAGTTGGAGAGCTAATGAGTAACATGGAAGGAGGGTTGTCTGTGTTTCTGCGTGACAATAACAAGCATTTCTAATTTAGATTTCTGGCAAGAATTTTCTTTAAGCCAACATTTATGCAATATCTCCTGTGCGCTAACCATAATACTCCGGACACGGATACACTTATGCTTCTAAGTCTTGATGTAGAGTCTCTTATACTCTGTTATTCTAGACTAGCCCTGAGGAACGTTGTTCCACGTAACAATAGCGGGCCAGTTGGTCCAGTAATAGCAGTGGGAAGCAAGGAGTGACCTAAATTAGACTGTCTGGGCTCTGATAGATCCTCTACTATGGTGGAGAAGAAAGGTCCTGCTCAACCAAAACCTTCAGGCCCCAAGTGTTACTGTGAGAAGGCATTCTGGAGAAGACAAAAGCAAAAAAATAAAACAAACACACCTCGTGTAAGACGTGTGTGGTTAGGAGGCGAGGTACTTCAGAGGAGTGAGCTTTAAATAGAAAAGGGTATTATTTTATTTGTTATCTTTCTTTTTCTGTAGAAATTTTGGATGTATAAATATGACTTCAAAGCTCCTTCTCTTCAAAAGATTCGCTTACAAATGGGGTTTAAAAATCATTCTCAGCCAACAAGCACAGACTGGTCACAATTGGCAGCCAAGAGCCTATTGTCTGTGTACTTGGATTATAAGTACACAGGCAACATTTCCTACCACAGAGTTGGAATTCATGCTCCCTTGTTTTAGATAATAGTCTTACCTCCCTCATGAAATGTCAAGTTGAAGCATCTGTACAGATAAGCAGTTTTCTCCTGATTTTAGAGCCATCGTTCTCAATTTCAGCCATCAGTTGTTTTTATGGAATCTTGTCTTAGGTTTATTTTGGTTTGGGCATAATTAATTATAAATAAACCCCGTTTAGTGACAGAATGGCCATATGTCTTAGTTACTGTTATATTGGTGTGAAGAGACAGCAAGAGTAAAGAAACTAAAAGAAGAAAGTGATTCATTAGAAGCTTGATTACAGCGTCAGAGTGTTAGGCAATTGTCATCATGGCAGCAGGCAGGCAGGTGTGGTACTGGAGAGTAGCTGAGAGCTGACATCTGATTCACAAGATGTAGGCAGAGATAGAGAGATGGAGACAGAGCTGTATACTAAGGGGATCTGAAGAGCTGGCCCATGACTTTTTGGACATTAAGAGTCTATAGTTTTATGAATAGGACATGCCACTCTAGTATGGTTTCTTCTGGGATGAATTTATAGGAATGGAAACAACAAAGAACACTTCATCCCATGAGTTCGACTAATTGTAATGTCCTTTAAAGATGTCTGACACTTGTGAAGCCTTTTGATTGGAACAAGTAGTGATGAAGAATATAGAAACGGAGTTTGGGAATTTCTTTTTTCTGGGGATGTTTGGAGGAGTACAGGGTGGACTTCCACATTTGCCAGAAAGTTTGAAATTTTCATGGTAATGCATCCGTTGGTTAAAATACTAGGATTTGGTTATGAGAACTGATGTTCATTGAAAGCTCAACAACAAAAAGCAATTAATTGATTAGGAGGGAAATGGATACAAGTTTGGGGACCCCAGGTAGAATTTTCTTTGATAATAGAAAAATCAAATAAAAGGTAGGGTAAATTATGGGCATGGTAGCTACTTGGAATGGGAATCCAAATAAGGCAAACATAGTAGCAGCAGCTCTACCCTGGGGGACAGACTTAGGGTGTAAGACCACCAAAGTTGACAGTATAGCGTACAGCAGTGAGTATCTGTGACCCATCAATAAATAGGAAAGCAAAAAACACCACCAACAAGCAGCAAAATGAGTAACTGGGCAAGTATTACTCTGGGGCACTCATGTTCAATTTCTCCATAGAATGACATTGCTCAAACCCAGCTAATGCAAGGATAGAACTGCTTTAGCTTGCAAACTTCATGTGCTTATTATTTAAAAGGTGACCAGACAGTACTCCTACCATTTTATTCTTCTTCTTACCCATAGATGTTTGTTTTTAAGTAAGCATGTACTCAGATGTTTAAAAGATGTAACACATTTTAAAGGCAGGTTTAGAAACTGGAAAAAGAGTCCATTAATGACTTACAGATGCCTTAAGAAATTCGCTGAGCTTATGTGTAAGTTAAGTACTTAAAAATGAAGAAATATCATAAACTTTAAATTAAAGCATAAATAATATAAAACAGATGTTTGTCCTAATGTGGTCATCTTGACAAGGGCCTCTCTCTGTGTCAGTCAGGTTTGTGTTACTATTACAAAATACCTCAGGGAAGCAGCTTACTTTGGCACAGTTTGGAGGCATTGAGTCAATGATCCATGGCCTTGTTGGTTTTGTGCTAGTGGCAGAACAACTTATCATGGTGGGAATGTCTGGGACATCAAAGAGAGAGTTAAAAATGTTTGAACTCCACAATTCACCATCAGCACATGGCCCCAGTGATCTTAAACCTCCCATTAACTACCATCTCTTAACCTTTTTACCATTTCCTAACAGTGGTTTTGGTTGTAGAGTGATCCTTGAACTTGTGAATCCTCAGGACATGCTCATCCATACCCTCACAACACAGCACCATAAACTAGTGGTTCAGTAGGAAATTCACACTTGAGTCCTTTACTTTCTGACTATTAAAAATGATCAGTTAATGTGGTAAGAGAAGAAGGAAGGAGATAGCAGAGGCAGCAGCTTGTGCACTGGCTTGAGTCTTTAAATACTACAGCAACATTAGTTCCCAGAATAAGAACAGAATGGTTAACTAGCTGGGTTAGTACTAATATTCAGAACTCATCTTCTTGTCTAGGGAAATATTTGTATATAAGCTACAAATAAAATATTTTTTAAAATAAAAGAATGATATTGTAGACAGTAAATATATTTCAATATTTAATGTAGAAAATTAAATATACCCCAAATAACAAAGTTTTTGATATTAGAAAGTCAGGTAATCTAGACTGCCAAAGAAGTGTCCTTTAAAAAAATTAACAAACACATTTATGCTAAACCCAACTCTAAAACAACACTTAGTAATGCTAAAACCTGAAATTTTCTACAGTTTTAAACTATGGTAATAATGCTCAAATGGTAAACTATATGTTTTTATATACTCACAATATTCTGTTAAATTATTAAACTCGATTGTTTATTATAACAACAGACATATTTTTGTTTTAAAAGTTTTTTTTTCAGTCTCTAGTGGGATATGAGGGCTCAATCAAAGGATCCATAGTGGATGAATATATGTTATTAAAAGCTTTCTGTGTGATTCTGTTCACAGAGAATTCTGAAAGGCACTGATAGATGATCCAAAGCATCAAGAAATACTTTAATGATATTGGTTATTAGATGGAGTTGGTGTCATTTACCAAATACAATATAGGAAATGGAGCTAAAACAATGGGTGAGTCAGTCTATATTCAGAAAGGGTGAGGGCTGAGCGTCTCATTTTGTAATGACAGGAGGAAATAAAGTTGAAAAATGATCAGTTAATGTGGTAAGAGAGGAAGGAAGGTGTAGGCAGGAGCTACCAGGGGCAGCAGCTTGTGCGGGGGCTGATGGATGCAGAGAGAGTCAGAGAAAGCATTGAGAGGAAGGATCACCTTTAAATACAGCTTCTCTAGGTGATGTCTGCAAGCAGGATCCCTGGACCAGTGGTAGGAGACCGTCACTTCTTGAGGTTAAAGTAAGTAGTGTAGGAATGGGTTTTGACAGAGGAAGAATCCAGGCTCTAAAATAGTCAGCGATGTTCAGGAAATAGTGAAAAATTATTCAGTAATGAAATTAGTAGAAATTGGTGATTTTAGAATTAGAATGAGGTTGAGGGAGGGAGAAAATCCTGGGAGAAATGACTGGAATTGGGGAATATTTCAAGGGTGAGGAGGAAACCTAGTGCAATGGATACTCCACAGAATCTATGAGAATAACCCTAGCATAGACACCTAGTAAAAGGGGACACAGGGCCTGAACTGGCCATCTTTTGTAACCAGAAGGCCTTAAGTTAAGGGATGAGACACCAGTTAAACCACAAAACCTTCAACCTACAGTTCATTCTGCCTGCTGAGTGGGCTGGGACCAGAGCCTAACAGAATCATTATCAAAAGAAGGTCACAATGGAAATATCACTATATCTTGATCAAATGAGTAGTGTGTTTCAGAACAGGAATAGAGTGGAGTGTGATAAAAGGGTCTCAGAGATTATTAAGGATGGAGAATATGAGAAGTAATGAGAGAAACAAAACTGCAATGATAAAACTAATCAAAGGTTACCTGATAAAACACTCTGCTAAGTATCTTCCCAAGAACTATGACAGTGTTGGCAGAACCATTCCATACAGGTAGACACATGTGAGAAATGAACACTGTTTGTACAAAGGGGCGGGAGGAAAGAAAGGAACATGAAGACAATAGGAAATCAAATATCTAAAGACCAAGAAGGCAAGAAAACAAACAAACCAACACAACCACAGCACCAGGAAAGGGAGAGGCTGACAGAACTGTCAGGCATGACAATGAGGACCAGAGAATACATATCCTGGGTGTCAGGTATCAATTTGTCAGGATCCTGTCCCTCAAACAGCTTATGAATGCTTTTCTCCTATGCATTCACAAACATTGACAATAAAGAATTTCAACACCCGAACAAACTGACATTCAAGAGATAGACTTAAGGAGGAAAAAGGCTTCATCTCAATCAGTAAATAAGAATTGACAAATGTGAAATAATAAAACTAATAGCCTGATAGATGAGACATATGTAATCTTGACAATAAACAGGACAGTTGCAAAAGAAGTTGAAAAACTTAAACAAATGTGTTCAAAGGCTATCCAGAGACTGTTCCACCTAGGGATCCATCCCGTCTGCAGACACCAAACCCAGATACTGTTGCTGATGCCAAGAAGCCCTTGATGAGAGCATCTTGGCATAGCTGTCCCCGGAGAGGCTCTGGCAGAGCCTGACCAGTTTGGATGCGGATGCAGGCAACCAATCATTGGACTAAGCACGGGACTCCAAGGGAAGAGTTAGGAGAAGGACTGAAGCGCTGAAGGGGAATGCAACCCCATAGGAAAAACGACAATATCGACTAACCAGACCACCCAGAGCTCCCAGGGACTAAACCACCAACCACAGAGTACACATGGAGGGACTCATGGCTCCAGCCGCAGATGTAACAGAGGATTGCATTATCTGTCATTAATGGGAGGGGAGTTCCTTTGTCCTGTGAAGGCTCAGTGCCCCATCACAGAGAAATGCTAGGACAGTGAGGCAGGAGTGGGTGGGTAGGTGGGGGAGCACCCTTATAGAGGCAGGGAAAGGGGGATGGGATAGGGGCTTGCAGAGGGGAAACCGGGAAAGGGGACAACATTTGAAATGTAAATAATTAAATTAACCAATAAAATGAATAAAATTTTTTTTTGTTAAAACATAAAGACTAAATATAGAAGATGAAAAGAATCAATCTGCCTACTTGCTAAATTATGAGTTACTTGACCTATCTTTGCCTCAGTTTTTCTTATCTGTAAAACAGGAGCAAAAGTAGTATTTACTCTAGAATATGCTATGTTAGTTAGCTATGGGCAAACAAACAAACAAAATTCCACAACCATGGGGGGAGCTAAAAAAATCTCCCCAAAATTCAACAATTTCAAGCCACAATAATTCAATTTTACAAATCTCAGCATTGGGCCAGCTTTCTTCCTAGTATTGTCTCTCTTTTGTGATCAGTGACATAGGTACATACTCCTGTCATATCAATAGCTGAGGAGCATAAGCCCAAGGAAGGAAGCATATACTTGCCCTACCTTCTTACATACCATTGGTCAATAACAGAATTACAAGATGAATGTTAATGTCAAGAAGTAAAAAATACATTCTTCCCAGGATGAATCTATTTAAAATAAAAGCTGTGGATCTACCAGGGGTGATGAATTGGGGTTTATAATTGAATCTACTTTGGTTGACTTGAGAATGATATGATTTAATATCTGAGAAGTATTTCAGAAATTACCAGATGTATATTAAATACTGTGATGGTTTGAATAAAATTGGATCCCATAGGGCTATAGGGAGTGGCACTGTTAGGAGGTGTGGTTCTGTTGGAGTAGTGTGTCTTTATTAGAGGAGGTGGGCATTGAGGTCACAAGAGCTCAAGCCAGTTCTCTTCCTGATGTCTACTGATCCTGATTATAGAGCTCTCAGCTCCTTCTCCAGCATCATGTCTGCCTGCCCGCTGCCATGTTTCCTGCCACGACAAAATAGACTAAACCTCTGAAAACTAGCCCTAGTTAAATGTTTTCCTGTATAAGAGTTCCTATTGTCATGGTGTCTCTTCACAGAAATAGCAACCTTAACTAAGACAAATACTATAAATATTCATTTTAATTTTTTATCCTAGTTATAGCCTTTTTAAAAACAATTTAGAGGTTAGCATTATTGTAATGAAACATATCACTTTAATGCTGACAATACAGAATGCAGCATCCAACAGCCTCAAAGTAAGATAATATTCCCATTCTTGTTATATAGTGTACATTATTATGTAATCACGATGTGTGTTCATAAGTAAAACACAGGAAAGGCAAAAAATGGATCTGGTGCTGTAGATAAACAATATGTAAAATAAACTTTTCAAAATGAAAGGGTAAATATTCCAAGTGACGAACATAATATTTATGCAGTTATGTAACTATGCTAAAAATAACCCATATACCATAGCATGTGCCAAAAATCTATCTCATTTAGAAAGAAAAGCACTTCTTAAAAGAGTACTTTAGAAACTCTGATAGAAGCTTGAAAGGCTAGACATGTGTAGGCATTATTTTCAGCTTTTCAATGTATGGGATCTTCTGTGACTTATGGCTGATCATGAAACAAATTCAAAAGACTATTAAGGCAGAAGTTTTAACTGAGGAACTGAAAAACAAAGCTGTGATTTTTCCAAAACTATGTGCCAGAACTAGATGCCAATTTTCCATACAGATTATAGAAAACCAGTTGTACAACTCTTAAAATCCTTACCTACTCCAATGTATGCAGATTGAAGAAGATTCTTGAGGGGACATTTTAACAAGGGGATTGTTATGCCCTGAATACATCTACCCATAATACTGGGCTGTGGTGGGAAATTCTGACCTGAAATTCACATGGTCTGATGCTTGACTTTCTCCCAGAAATCTATGGGGTAGCTGTTGGTGCTCAGAGAAAAAGTATAGGTCACAGAAGGCTGCTGAATTCTTCGGAACTTCCTTAGGGCAAAGTATACTTGCATGATCCCTAGGAACGAGATACTATCACTTGCAAAGCAAAGATGTCTTGGGTGCTTTTGCCCTGTGAAGTAGGTGAAAATGCAGTGGGTTCAGAAGGGTTTTGCAGAGAATAGCGGCGGAGTTCTACACTGGGGAGGTGACTCATTAATATGTCTCTAGATAAAAAGCCCTCAGAGATGGATGGGGCACCTTTACAAACAAAAGTCACTCCATGACACATGTTGGCTCAGAATGCATCATGTTGGTCATCCAACCTAACTTGGAGAAGTTAACTAAGAATAGGGAAGAAGGATTAGAAATTTTACGTAAGCACTGCAATGTTCTAGATCTGGGGAGAGGAGAAAAAGTTTTGCTTCAACTCAACTGTACAGTTTTCATAACTGTATATTGTTAGACTCATTTTTCAGCACTGAGATCAGATTTGTTATAGATACTGATCAAAAAATTGTTAATTGACAATGCCGCTCAAGGTATTGGTTGGAATTGTCCAATGCAGTAGATTTACTGTCTTAGTTAAGCTTTCTGTTGCTGAGATAAAACTCCACGACCAAAGCAACTCGGGGAGAAATATGTTTGTTTGGCTTATGCTTCCACATCACTGTTCATCATCAAAGGAAGTCTGAACTAGAACTCAAACAGGCGGGAACCTGAAGGCAGGAATATGACATAGTGATATTCAGGAGTGGCCCTATCCCCAATGGACTGGGCCTTCCCACTTCAATCACTAATTAAAATGCTCTACAAGCTTGCCTACAGCCAAGCCTCATGAAGGCATTTTCTTTTGAGGCTCCCTCTTTTGCAATGACTCTAGCTTGTGTCAAGTTGACACACAACTAGGCAGCAGAATTAGATATCAATATGTCAAAGATATAAAAACAGCAAAACTAAATTCAAAATGAAATGAAACTAATTTTTTTCTCCATAAAACATGAAAACAGTTAAACATGTATGAAATTAAAAAGAATTCTTTCAAGTTCATAAAATATTACTTCCCAATAAATGTGCAAAAGGATTGGACATGGTTAATATTAATAGGAACGAGTGACAAGGACATAAAAACATTTCGCTTCTTAGTAGTGAGGAATATAAAATAAACAGCATAAAACATGACTATCTCTTTAAATTATCAAATACACTGTTTTGTGATGTGGAATGTTGCTAAGATTAGAATGAAGTTGGTCTTTACATTCAACTGGAAAACATAATCATTTAGGAAAGTAGCTTACATTCATTTAGGGACATTTGAATGGTGCAATAGTATGATTATTAGAAGTGTTTAAATATAATTAAAAACAAACTATTTTTATAATGCATAGAAAACATTAAAATATTCTAAGCTACATTTAAATATTTGTGTTAATTCATATATATATATATATATATATATATATATATATATATATATTTCAAACTAGTAAGGTTGAGTCACTGGGCAGAGAAAGTGTTAAACAGAAGAGAAGGTCATAAGAAACAGGGAGGTAAGAACACCAGCTGGACAGAGTGGAGACCCTGTCCTGGGCACAGGGAGGCCATTAACCCTTGTTCTGCAGCCTCATGTGATGTCTCCTCATGATATAGAACAGGTCCTTTAACTTTTCTGAGTGTTGGTGACTTCAAATATATAAAAAAAGTTAGATGAGTCCCAGGCCCAAAATAATATCTCCTTTCTCTTTGAGATTCCTTTTCTCTCTCCTTAATAAAAGAAGACAGAATTTCTAGGGCAGAAGCCAGTTGGATATCAGCACCAACTATAAGTCAGAGAATGTTCAAACATAAACCAGTTCGAAGAGCTTGAGTCTCTAAAGACTACCGAACTATCTCATGGTAGAATTATATATAATCTTCACTGTGAGTTATATAGTCTTTTTTAAAAATAACTTTCAAATATTTCACATACTTCAAGGAAAGGATTAAGACAGGGTTCAACTTTTATTTCTACTGTCCATCAAGACACAACATCTTTTCAATTTTTAGTCTGTTGCAAGTGTGAAGAGTGTGGTCTGTATCAACTTTTACTGTTATTTCCTGAGGATGAGGTCAGAATAACATACATGAAAATATTTTGTAGCATCTCTGTAAATTTTTATATTTCTCCAGTTTTCTCCATAGCTCTGACTTTAGAAAATTCCTTGAAAATGGGTCAGCTGAGAATTCAAATGATTCAAATAGCTAGCTTCTGATCTTGCTGTTAGTGATAGCATGGTTGTTGAAGGTGGGGATCTGCAACCACTAATTTACTAAATCAGAAAAATCCGTAACAACAATCTATGAACAGTAACTCTTATGCCCACAGACAAATGTTGCCCTCATCTCTTATCTCGGAAACTTCTCTTTGGAACAGATAGAGACTACTACAGAAAACCACAACCAATCAACATAGAGCATTGTGCAGCACAGTCTCAATAGACTTCTACAAAGCACTCCTATACATAAGACCATTGCAGAAGAGGCGGCAGAAAGATTGTTAGCACCAGAGGACCAAGGGATTTTGCTGTGAGATTATGTCTCTTAATAATGTCAGATTTTAATTTTGGAAACATTTTCAACCATTATAATGTAAGAGAATAATTTATTAGTCCAAATCTTATACTTCGTTCAGAAAACGTAATTTTCAAAACATGAATTACATTGGCTATCACAGTGCCTTTGTATTATGATGAGAGTTCTAGGGAGATTCTTGTTGTTCTTTCCTGGTCAGTATTTGAGATTGTAAATCTTGGCCATCAGATTGAAAGACACTTGCATGATTGGTAAAGTTCATTTGTGTGTGTGTGGTTAGATTGACTTGTGTGCCATCACACCACATGGCTGATACCCACACTGAATGTGCTTGGCACAATTCTGTAGACTGGAGATCTGGATGGGACAACATCAAAGAAGACGGGAAGATGGGATACAGCTACAAGATTGGTACCCAGTTTGCTGCTGACAACCTGCTCTAGGCTCCATGTTCTTCAGTTTTCCTTAATCCTCTTAGTCTTCAGCTTGAACTTGATGCTCCGCATTCTTTTCCTCTTGCCATGAGGTCCAAGCTTAGAGTGAGCATCTACTTGTTTTCCGTGCTCATGCCTGTAGACAGCAACTGAAGGAATACTCAGCCTTTGATTGTGTAAGTCAATTTAACCAATTTCCTCTTATAATATATACATTTTATCAGTTCTAGGTCTCTAAGGAACCCTAATAATGCCCCACCCCCATCCTCTTAGGAAATATTTGGTTTTAAATAGTTGGGTCAGCTGGAACGATAAAGCTGGTGTTGAGCAACACTAAAGCAAACACAAATATTTTGGAATATTTCTTGTACAAAATAGGGAATAGCAATTTTATTCATAGGTTTTGAAACATGTATCTTAAATGTTTTAATGTTTTAAAATGCTATCAGGTTTTCCTCTTAAGTTTATCTCATGAGAACTATTTTGGATACTTTAATCATTTAAACATCACTGTGATTGGCATAGTTTCTTTTTCGTGTCAATGATATGTCTCATCGATATCAGAGGGAATATTTACCTCTTGATTATCTTGTGATCCCTTTCAATAATAAGTAGGGAAACAGATTTTCTGCAGATGTTTCTATTAGTATGTTGAGTATTCTGAGCCAGAAAGTCTTACTTAAATTTAAAGAATACATCTTTTTAAACCCTTGAAATTTATTTATTTAGTTTTCTTCAGTTTAACGCCACATGGAACCTTGTCTTGTGACATCCCTGAATTTCTATTTATATGAGTTAATTTTAAGAAATCTGTTCTTTGTTTACAATAATGTCTCAATACTTTTGGCAAAACATACATATAAGTAAACATGGAATAATAAGCTATCTTTGCAGAACCAACAGTGAACTCACATGTGTTTTAATTTAAGATAAAATAACTAATAATTGTATGTGGACAGCTGGTATTATAGGAGATTTTAAAATTCACAAATGAAGTGGAAAATAATTCTAGCTAATTGCTCTTTCCTTCAAGGCTGTAATATCGTTTGGAATGAAGAATCTTTTTGCTCAAAGTCATTGCTGTGGTTTGGATCTGGTTTGTGCTAATTCCTCAAGGGTCATGGGCTGACATTTAGCTGCCCTGCTCATCCTCCTCCAATTTTCTTATTATCTTTTTTGCTAAGTTCCACATAGGAGAGGAAAACATGTGGTAATCATCTTTCCAAGTTTGGCTTATTTTGCTTAATGAAATGTTCTCCCCTTCCATCTACTTTCCTGTAAATATGATTTTACCCTATTATATATGTTCTATTATATGTTTGTACCACATCTTCCTTATTCATTCATTAATTTCCAAGACTCTGTAGCTTGGCCACTGTGAACACTGCCATGGTAAACATTGGTATATGTGCAGCCAGCTCTACAGCAAGCTCTTTCTCATTCCTTTCAGTGCATGCCCAGGAATTATGCAATTGGGTAGCAAGGTAGCGCTATTTTCAGGTTTTCAAGCAGCTTCCTTATTGAGTCCCAGTGTAGCAACATTAATTACCTCTTCCCTGCAACATATAAGGTTCCTCCTCCTAGCAATCCCCTCAGGCACTTTGTTTTTATTTCTGTGTTCATATTCTTTCTGACTGGGGTGAAATGAAATCACAACGTAACTTGAATACATTTCCATGATGGTTAAGATGTTAAAACCCAGGAAGAGTAGTGACAATAATGCTTTGTTACTCAGTGGGAGCAGGCATGGCACTTTGAGGAAGAAAAATATGATTTTCCATAAAAGACTTGAACTTGGACAGAAGCGATCAACTGTATACACACACACACACACACACACACACACACACACACACACACACACACACACTGATACCAGAGCCACTCAGTACCCAGTGAAGCTCAATACAACACCTACCTTCCTTAGAATTTAAACAACTGAGTAATAGTAGTAGTAAGATACCTCTGACTTCAATTCCTCTTATACATCACTAAGATTTTGAACATTTATTTAGGAGAGTGTCTGTACCATCCACCTAAAGAAGAGAGATGCTGCTTCTGGGTATCTAAGGTCATGCCATTCATCCATAGCTTGGTCATCTTGACTATCTTACTATCTCCTTCTTAGCCTTAGTGAGAGACTAGTTAACTGTTGGTTATTTCCAGTTTCCTTGTGCGAGGGTACACTGTGATCATCGTCACTGATCTATGTGTATTTTCCTGTTTAGTTCTAGGATCAAGGCAGTTATGAAAGCTAAGCCTTCTACTGGGATGTTTGGGGAAAAATAAGCCATGGATTCTCTGGAAATTTTCAGGAAAACAAAAATCAAATAAAACCAAACCAAATCAAAACAGTCAAACTAATAGCCACAGCTTTTAGTCTAGATCATGGTAGCTTCTGGGCTTTGTGAGGAATTTTATTCATAATTACCACACCATCAGTGGAAGACTCAGTGGTGGAATGAGAAGAGGATATTAGGTCTTCTGGATTAGATTATAAATGTTTGTAAACCTCAATGTAGGTTTGGGAAATGAAACCTGGGTCCTCTAGAAGATCAGGAAGTGATCTTAATCTTTCCAACCCATCTCATAGCTTTATTTCTTTAATATTTTTCTTTTTCTGTCCTTTTGGCATTTAAGTTATAATATGCTGTGGGCGAGCCTCTTTCTGACTACGTTTCTAGATCAATCCTGTACCTGGAAGCCCATATATCCCTCCATGATTTAGGAAATGTTCTCTGGTTACCCCATTCAATAGGTTTTCTCTGTTTTTAGTCTATACCTTGTCAAGTCTGGTATCCTAATGTTGCTCCAGATGTTGTTCATGTCCTGCTCATAATTTTTATTATTATTTAAATATGTGTATTCATCAATTTCATCTTGATATCAATTCTGTTTAGAGAATGATTCACAATAACTGTACTTCCAGTTTTAAGTGAGAGATTTCTTTAAGTATGCAGCAAGTAAAAGAAAAAGAATAGCAAAGAGTGGTTAAGTGAAAGAACATAAAATTGGGCATGTACAATATTCAGCATAAATGACCAGAAAAGCCCCTTTGAGATAGCTAGGTGGAATTTTCAGTTGAGAGTCCTGGGAAGAATATATTTTCTCCTTAGGTGTGGTTTGCCATGTCCTATTTCCACCAGATGCATTTTTATACTATGAGATATGTAATAGTGATGCCTGTTAGAGGTGATTTACTCTTTGACTGTTTTCATGGTACACATTTTTGAATACTCCTGGCTTTTAACTGTTCTCCTTACAACAATATCAGTGGGCCAGCTCTAGGATAGGAAGTCTTAGAGGCCACTTGAGATTAAACATGGTTGAGTTTCAGATAGGAGGCTCACCATTGCTCCCAGAGTTTGTTTTCAATGAGTGTGGACAACACACAGTAATTTACTAATGTGATTTATGCTACAGTGTCCTACATATTCCTCCTCTGCTTAAGCTAGTCTATTATTGATGTTTCCACTGAGTTTTTAACTTGACATCTTGAGCTCATCAAATCTAAGATTTCCATCTGGTTTGTTTTTCTAATTCACAAGGTATAGCTACATCTTATATTCATGTCATATATTCTTTATTGCTGTCCTTAATTTTGTACTATCTCAGATGTTACCAATTTAAATAAAACATTCTTCTATATTAGCTCTCTGATATTTCATCCATTTCAATATAGCTGGCCTAAACTTCTACAGAAATGTGAACTACTGCTCCTGATGGCAAGAATATAAGAATATATTACACACACACACACACACACACACACACACACACACACACACACACATACACACACAACTCATACACACACTCACACACATACACACTCATATATTGTTTTTGAACATCTGCTGGGATAAACATCTTCCAATTTTATGTGAAAATCTTTTTAGCAAGTGTCCTTTTGTTGATGTTTTCTGGAATATCACATTAGTATATTATTATTGAGAAGTGTAGTGGGGGCAAAATAAGTATAAACCTTAGATTTATAAGATGATCCTTAGACAGCTTAAGCAGCCAGACTTGATGAAAAAAATCAAACTCTGCTTTGTGTCTTCAACTGGAATTCAACTTTTTACCATGCTTGCTTCTAGAGGAATTCATCCTTGGCCACAGTGAAAAACTGGGTAGATGCTGAATGAGACATGGCAATATAATTTATTCTGCATTCTATGAGATAGGGAAAGGTAGAGGCATATGTTTCCTCATGTGGTATGCTTGCTCAGACATGGCCTTTCCAAAACATTTTCTCCATATGAGTCTATGCTTGTGTGCAAGAAAATGCAGTGCAGTATTCAAGTACCAGTGACAACGAAACTCCCAGATCAGCTAAACCTTGACTGCTTCTCATCTGCATGTATCATCAAGCCCACATTCCTTCTGTGTCTCCCTGCTTCCTTTTTCATTATATCTCCATCCTGCCACACCCAGGCTATTTCTTACTATTTGTTTTAGACAGTTCCCCATATCTCTGCAAGTCTTGGACTGTCCAATGTGTTCCCTCAGTCACCCAACTTGATGAATGGCTCTTCTCTGGTTGCTTTGATTCTGAGCTACACAACAATTGGAAAGCTCTGCTCACTTCTAAAACTCACCAAACATCTCCAAATATGATTTATTAAATTACTTTTAGGAAGAATAACATTTCACCTATTAACTGTTGATATTTTTATATAACTTTTAAGAGATACATTTCTTTGCTAACATTGTTTTCTGAAGTTAACTAAATACAATATGGAGAAAAGTTTTTGCATTTCAATTACATTTGGTATCTACAATGATTCAGAGACAAAAAGTAATTAGTTGAATCTGGTCCAACTGGTAACTCTTTCTTAAGACTAATGATTAGAGCAAGTTTTAACAAAGGATATACACCATCTACTCAGACTCTACTGCAGTTAAAAGATGCATGAAAAGAATACACAATAGAACATAAAAGTACCAAGAGCATAGGAATGCATTATTTAAACATTTCCTAGTATACATGGTTTTCTAGACAGATTAGAGTTTTCTTTTCAAACGTTCTAGACAAGTGAACATAAAAGAAGTTTCTCTGGTGTTTATTTTTAAATAACTGAATATAAAAATCCAGTTCTCTTTCAAAGTGGCATCAAAACGTTTTACTATTTTATTATTCAGATTCCCCTCAATAGATTCTCTTTATTCATCCAACAAGAGCTAGCTTTCAAA
>JANHMN010000001.1:30725683-30751110 GCA_030674055.1 Rhabdomys pumilio
AGGCTGTTGTTATGGCGGACGTTGCCATTTTGGATTGTATTTGTGGGCCTCCGCGACAGATCTGAGGGATAGAATGGAGTAGGGCAGGGATCAGAATTTGGGTCATGTCATCTATTATGGGGAAGCCTGTCACAGTGCTGCTATAATGGGCTGAGAGGTAGTGTCAACATCCAAACACTTCAGCTGCTACCAGTCAACATTGCTGCTGCTGACACTTCTGCTACCCCAAGAACTGCCCCTGCCAGTGCTTTCATCCTTACTATGGCTTCTTCTCCTATTGTGGCAAACACTCTTGTCACTGCCAGCCTAGTGTCTAATGGCCCCACAAGCCTTTGAAAAGGATTTCCCTGCCATCTGTTAGGTGGTGGTAGGGAGTTCATTTCCAGACAGCTAAGTGCAGTAGAATCCACCCTGGCAGCACCCAGTCACATACAAAATCATCTACCCAGAACAAAGAATAGTAGTAGCAAAGTAGGAAACACTCACCTACTCACTTTGCCTAAATAAGTGTCCCTCCTCTTGTCATCAGAAAGCCAGTCTTGAGACTTTTCTCCATGTATTGTCTTTATCATGGTAAAGCACAAGCCCCAGTAAATCCTTGTTTAGATGATTTCTCACATTGAGCCAAGGAGCCCTCAACTAAAGTGATAGCTCTAAGAGCTGGTAATATTGAACGATGATAGCTGGATACTTCAACGCTATATTTAGCTTTTCCATAATTCCGAATTGAGCAATCCTATACCACCACTGTTTGTTGGCAATATATTTATACATGGGGGATGAAACAGGTTGATTTTTATTTATCATTGTAGTCCCAGGTTTCTAACATATCTATCTGTTTCATAACAAGTGATTAATAAATTTAAGATGAATGAAGAAGAAAAACAGGGGGATTGATGCCATGTACATCAGCTAGAGTTCTTCCCTTTTTAAGTTGTTCTTTCAGGAAATAGTAAGTTCTAGGATGTTTCATATACATGCTTAGCTTCTAAAAATGTCTCATGGAGAACTCAATTTTCTCAGTTTTGGAAATGAGAGATTTAGTTGGGGAACATTTAATGCTACATTGTTAATCAACAATGTCCAGCTGGAAAAAAATCATTGTTTTTCATAAACACATTGAAATAGGTTAGATCTTAAATTCACTAACTTCATTTTCCCCGTCCAGTCAATGAACATTTATAAAGTTCAGCACACTACTGTCTGTAATTGAGGATATTAGAACTCTGATCATTTACCTAAGGCCTCTTTTGCCAATGGCAAAGGAATGGAATACTGGACTAGTATGCTGGCTCATGGACCATGTTCCTTGCTTGAAGATTCTCTTACTTCAGAGGACTGTGGAAATTTTAATGTGCAGTTTTATGTAGTGCAGACATTGTTTACTTTATAGATTAAAGAGCCCAAATTAAAATAAAACAAAACCAACCCTCCTTGTGCCTTCTATCACCTTATGGAATCACGTTATGGAAACTTTGGTAGAATTGTCTCTTGGTTTGTCTGTAGGAACTTAGGAAAAGGATAGGCATTGGTTACATACCACTCCCCTACAATGGAGGTGTGGGGAAAAAATTGAGAAACACACATAGTATGCTATATATGTTATTTAAACAGTTGTTTTTCCTTACACCTGGTTAGGAAATAATGGTACAAAAAAGATCTATATATTTTCAAAAAGTCATAATCTTTAGGAAAATATTTCAGATCTCTGATTGGTTGAGCCAGGACTGCAGAGTCTGTATTTGTTCACCCCAGGGACCAACTGGCTATGCTTTAGTGGGATGAAGCAAGGCGTTTTCTCGGATCTCTTGTTCCTGCCAGTCTTCTTCCCAAGACTTGGTGGCTGCTTGTAGAGCTGATGCCCATATGCAGGCTCCTCTAGCTCTTAGGCTCCCAGAGCCTATTGTTGGCCATTTATATCAACATATAACCTTAACATCTGGTTATACTTTATTTTTTCTTCTTATTAGGTATCTTTAGCTGTGGTTATAAACCATTCATGTGGCCAATTTCTTCTGGTGGAGAGATTTTAATATTTCCTGCAGTTCAGTTTACTCGATGGCCTTAAATTTTAAGTTCATAGATGGGATTTAAAAAAAACTAGAGATGATTCAGAATTTTCTCACTGTTAGGCTGGTAACAACATTTTTCTCTAACGTCTTTCTCTAAGTAGCTATGGAAACCCTGCCTGCATTGTTATTTGAAACTTTGCTGCTTTCTGGATAAGGACATTAGAGTTTTCACAAGCTATATTCCAACTAAAAGCTGAATCCCATCAGAAGATGCTGAGCCTCACTGCATGGGATTCTGCCCTTTGTATTTCCTCAGAGCAAGTGCAGATGGTAGATTATGGACTGTTTGGTTCAAATATATGGCCCTATGGGATGTAGGCAGTGTCAGCTCAAAGGTCAAGGGTTAGTTAATCCAGAAGGATATGACACTATTCCCTGGGAGATGTGAACGAATGTCTACTCACCTCAGATAGGAATTCAATGACACACCAATGTATGAATACCACCAAGACCCAACTTGGTGAACCAGTGAGTCTTATTGGGTTATGAAAATATGAGTGAGGGACAAAAGTTATAGGAACAAAAATGACTGAAAGATAGCTGCCTCATGAACACTTATGGAAACATTGGGGACAAGTCACAAAAGCTGACAACCTAGAGCATACTGTCTAGTATTCAGGCAGTGCAACAGATTGTAGCATGTCTTTCCTAGGTAGGTCAACTGGTAGGAGCCTCTTAAGGCAGCTCAGATGGTTTGTTTCTTCTAAGTTGCTCCACTAATCTCTGCTTCTTTCAGGTGGCTAGACTTGTCAGAGACTCTTCTATATATCTATCTTGCCTGAGAGTTGTTCTTAGCAGACTTTGTTTCTTATATACTCTGGGAGGAGGGAGGAGTCTAGTGAATATGGTCAGTTTCAGGAACTTCCTGAAGCTATTTTGAGTTATTGACTTTTTGCCTTTAAGGAGCTTTCCTATAGGATGGAGTATTTCACTTCCTCCTAGAACATTCTGTTGTTTCACCTCCTTGTAAAAGTTCTTTCCTAAAATATCGTGTTGTTTTACTTTTCTTTTATATTCTATGTCTGAAGAAGTTTTCCTCCAAGATAGAAAGCTTTGATCTTGGAGAAAACTGCTATGCAACAAAGAAGTTGCATGTACTTCTTCACTTCCTTTGAAAATTGGTGGGGGAAAGTATACAGGCTTTTCATGGTTTACCACATTCAAGAACTATTTATTTTCCGGAAGTTAAGTTGGAAAGAGTTGTGCAATTTTGGACAAAATTGGCATGCTTTTCCTAGAGATTAGTGAATAGTTCAATGCAATATTTTACAGTAGTACACAATATCTGCTTAAGGTTGTAATACATAACCAATAACTCTTAAATGTAGTGTTTTTAAGTAATGGGCACGTATTGTCTTACAATTTTTATGAGTAAGAAATCCAGACATGCCTTGGCAGGTTGCCTTGAAGTCGAAGTCTCTCAAAGACTTAGTCCTTTGACATTATAGTTTCATCTTAAGACTAGCCTGAGGTAGAGGCTGTGGAGGGATCAGTTTCTAAGCTCATACAAGTGGGTGTTGGTAAAGTCTGGCTCCCTTCCACACCATTGACTCACGATGTGACAGCTGCCTTTTTACATGGGAAGAGTTTCGTGAGAGAAAGTCAGCAAGAAAGTGAGTGCAAGATAGGAATCACTGATTTTTAGGACAAAAATTAAAAATGAGAACTCATTATTCTGCCATGTTCTGCTGGTTGGACTTCAGTCAATAAGAACAGCCTTTATTCATGGATGTAAATGATGTAACATGGAGATCGTTGGTGTCCATGTCAGAGGCTGCCAACCACACTGGTTGGGCATCTGTCTTACCTATACATGATAAAAAACTCAAAATCTTAGTATTGGTTAATTTAGTATTTCATGTTTTCAATGTATTAATTTTGATTTTTATGTTTTGTTTTTAGTAGCAATTTATTAGTACCATTGGAGTCTTTCCTCACCTCCTTTGAAAAAGAGGAAGGTTAAAATGTTGGAAGACAGGGTCGGGAATGTGACCCAGTGGTAGAGGTAGGAAATACCTAGATAAAATTAGGTTAAAATCTTTTCTTTCTCAACTCAATTTTTTCAGATTATTGTTTAATAACTTATTAAAATAAAAACATTTAGTTTCTCTTATGATGAAGCTATAAAGTTGACAATAAAATCAAATAGATATGCTAAAGTAAGATCTTAGAGATGGTTTGTTCAATCTCTAGTTACAAAGATTCTAAATCTTCAAAGCTTTGGTTTCTATATTAGCATTCAAATGCGTTTCAGGCCTAATTCTCTGCATTTTGTATCTGTCACTTAAAATTACAACCTCCAAAATCTTCCAAAATCTGAAATTTTGGAGTGCTGAATTGACATAAAAAGTGTAATATCTCAATTTACAGAGATGTGTTCATGTACACAATCGCTCAAATATTATTTATAATTGTAGCCACATGTATAAAATATATATGAGATGTTGATTTCATGGTTACTTTTGGATTCCATCCACAATATGTCTAATTGTAGTATGCAAATATCATAAAATCTGATAAAATTTTGTATTTTGAAATGCTTCTGACCCTCAGCATCTGGATAAGAGATGCTCATTTTGTGTTCTAAAAGAAACTCATGATTTTCACTTGGAAATACGCTTGCCTTTCCAGTCCATGGCAACATACAAGTTCCTGATGATACCTACTATGTCCACTTCCCTGTGAAGCCTGTATGTGAAATTCTTGAATAAAGTACAGCTCGACTCTATTTACATTTCTTTCTTCTAAGTGCCATTCTCTGCTTTTAATGATTATAATATATATTCTGAAGACCACTTCTCTGCTTTTGCTCTTGTTACATTCTAACCTAATCTCTGCATAGTAGATATTCTAATTATTTTGAAGCAAAACTCTGTTGGTATTTAATTACTCTGAAATGCTTTGAGAACAAAAATAATAAACATGCTTGTTAAGTCCTGCCACACTTGGCCTCTTCTGCCATATGTGAGATCATTTCTCTTTTTCCGTTGATCCAACCTTAATTTAAGCAATTCTGCTGTCTTAGCGGTCTTCTTTGAAATAGTCTCTCTGCCATTAAGCAGTTTTTCATATGCCTTTTCTAGCTTTTCCATTATATCTCAGATCAGTTATCACTGTATCTCAGATCAGTTATCACTGTATCTCAGATCAGTTATCACTGCCTCTTAGAAGCATCATTTAAGCTTTCTTATGCAGGGAAGTTCCATCACATTCTAATGGTCATAACACATTTTATCACTGAATTTTTATTTTTTGTATTTGAGTACCTCTTCTCTTCCATCCTAAACTCTTAGTATCCCAGGAGTAGAGGTTTGGAATTCATTTTGTATCATACTCTCTCAGAATCTAGTACTAAATTTGAACCCCAGAAACATCTTCTAGATTGTCTGAATATAGGACTTGACAGTTTGACCTCTGTAATAACCTTTTAACTTATCTTCACTTGTTTTTTGTTTGTTTGTTTTTGTTTTGTTTTTCTTTTACTGGGTATTTTCTTTATTTACATTTCAAATGTTATTCACTTCCCAGATCTCCTCTCTGAAAAGCCCCTATCCCACCCCCCCACACGCTTGTTAATAAACATGTCCAGTCTTTAATTAAGATGAAAGGAACATAGACTCTATAATTTCAGGTTTAAAAGCTTGTACTGACTCTGCCCCAACCCTAGGAGGAGCTATTGGCTAGTGGGGAAGGCTTAGACATTTTCCTTCATGGGTGTAGCCCATGTTTCACTAATAACCCCACACTCATGCAAACAACTCTGATTAAATTTAGTGGGCCATAAAAAGGATGGGGAAGGAGGGGAACTTACTGAGAAGAACATGGTATTTGGAGAGAGAGGAAGAGAATGACAGTGGAAAGGGTGAATATGATTAGAATATATTATATATGTATGGAATTGAAGATGTTTAAAAGGTAGATGAATGATACTGCAAATGAAGACGGAAGCCAACTGAATAAATAGAATAACTAAGTATGTGTAGGTCTCGGAATTGAAACATATAAAAAGGAATCAGTACTAATGGGGAAATGAAGGAGTTTGATAAAGGCTTATACATGCTCTCAGTGAGTATAGTGAAGACAGCACGTTAGGGGAAGACAGAAGTCACAAAATGGGTTCCTAAATTTTGGTGGCTTGTGAGGAAAAAATAGGCAAAAGCTAACTACTTCTTAAGCTTTAAGACGTAACTCAGAGACCTGCCACGTTGCCCCTGCTAGTCCTGGAGCTGTAGAAAAATCATCTCATTGACATCAACCTTAGCCCTCTTTCTGCCAAAAGACTAGCTTCCTCTAAGTGTAGATAATGTCAGTAACGAAGCAGACACATTGTCGGATCTGGCTTTTGTCCACAAAATAATTTTCTTTGATGCACACTAAGATTTCATCGAGCGTGCAGAACTCTTGGCCTCTACACACCATGATTTCTTTTTCAAAACAATGAAAAGACCTACCTTGAAAATTATGAGTGTACAGAACTCTGTTCTTCCCTCTGGAAGACACAAATGGTAATGGCTGCCAATGTGACAGCGTAGCATCTGGAAAGAATGAGGTAAAGCATGCTCCCTCTCGGAAGTTCTGGGGAGCACTGCTCTTCCAGGTCTAAGGAATAAAGTGAAAGACTTGGAAGACTAGGCTTGATTCTAAAAGGTTCTGTTAGGGCTAACCACTCAGCGAGTCATAACTGTCACACAAGTTCTTAAACTAGAAATAATATTTTAAGTGAAAAACTAGTAATTTGAATAAGAATTTGCCTCTGCTTTTACACTACATGAAAATTGTTTAGTAAATAGCGTGTGACAGTTGTTCAGCAAGTTTTGGCAACATTTGGTAAAATGTAAGTGAGTTAACAGTTTTGCTAAGTTATTCACACATTTGTGTTTATTAATCTACAAGGTGAAGATCACTATTCAATGTCTCAATGTTGCTATGAGGATTTACAGATTACTTAATATATATGCTACACACATCAGTCTGTCAGTCTGTCTATCTATCTATCAATCATCTATTATCTATCACCTATTATCTATTCATCTGTCATCTATCCATATCTATCTTCTATATCCTAAATATTTCTCTGACTTTAATTAATACATCTGAGGAATAAAATAAAGGAAAACTAAAGAAGGATGAAGTTAAACAGAGTCCAAAAACATAGAAATACACATAAATTCACTCTTTAGGTCCCTTTTCTATTTTGTTAGAATAATTGTTTCTTACTTCCAGGGGTCTATTTGGTTAGAAATTATCTCTGTGAATTCTTTTTCATCTTTAGAATCTTTTCTCTAATATATTATGGAACCAAGCTGTTCATTCTCTATCTTCTCCTTCTTAACACCAACAAAAGTGGAAGAATCTGTGGCCTGTAGTTGAGGAGGAGAGACAACATACAGAATGCAATAACTGTGATTCTTTTAATGGATAAACATTTATGGTGTTGAGAAATAGTTATATTTAAGCAAACAAGAACTTGACTCTCCCAGTTAGTGAAAAAAAAAATCCTTAAGCAAACCACATAAATTTCATGGTGCATAAAATAATTGACAAATTGCCAAAATACTTTTAAAAATATCTTGCTAACCTTTCAAGAGACAAATGTAAGACTTATAAAATTTATCTACTAAGTTATGCAGAATCCTTTGAAGAGGTATAGAGTCCAAATAAAATAAATTAGAAGCACCACAGGGTTGCTTGTCTCTCCAAAACATGACCCAACTATCTAATTAGTCTCTTGTTTGTTTACCAGATTTGTATCTGATAGTTTCATTTGTGCACCATTAAATTCTAGAATCCCCCCTTACCTCATTCTTAGAATTCACAAAAGGAAAAAATACCTGACAGTAGGCCATAATTTAAAACATACTATCTTCTTTAAGAAAAACAGCTATGTAGAGATTAGATATGCATTATTTAATAGAAATCACCCTTGTATAGTGTTTTACAGATGAAAAGAACACTTGGATAGATAAATAAATCTGGGAAATAGGTTACATCTTGGGAACAAGTCGTTTTCAATGAGCATTTTTCAAAGCTGGGCACAGTTTTCTAGTTTCCTGTCTGTCTGGCCCTCCTGAATCAGTGAGGTGAATGTATCCTGATTCATTTCCTGCAGTTTAAAACTCCTGGCATAAAGCTCTCATAGGCTGCCCTCCCAGGGGTAGTCAGTATTCTCTCCCTTCTTTGGACCTATTCCAGAATCAACTGTGCTCAGCTCAGCCCTTTAATTCTTGACCAACCATCATCTAAGTCCATCTCCTGTCTACCTCATATGAAAATCTAGTCACATGTAACATAATGTCTCAGTTTTTTGCTTTAAAGATAAAATTTTAAACTATGTAATTGACTTACAGGAAAACCACAATTGATGGCATTGAGTAAAGGCTTCTGGCAATGTGTGAGCATTATAGAAACATTAGGTTCAGCATCATGAATAAATCTGAAGTCCCACAGTATGGGCTTTCTCTTTCTATCTTCCAGTAAACCCTTAATCGATTCCTTGGATATCCTCACACCTCATTTATAACCATTTTGTAACCATGAGGAAGAGTCACTACCATGTTTGTTAAAATATCCACAAAGATGCTTTGCTTTGTGTTTTAAGTCCGTGTGACTAAAGATTTACTTGCTACCCTAAAATCTTTGGGAATTTTGATGACACATTTGATATAAAACATATAAACAATAACAGAATTTTTAATTTTATGTCTGTGAGTGTTTCATCTGCATGCATGTATGTGCACCATGTACATGCCTTCTGCCAACAGAGGTCAGAAGTAGGTGTTGGGTTTCCTGGAACTGGAGTTATAGATGACTGTGAGCCATGATGTAGGTGCAGGAACTGAACCAAGGTCATTTACAAGAGCGACAAGTGGTCTTAACCTCTTGAGCTAGCTCTCTATCCCCAAATTTTAATTATTCTATGCATTTTGGTTTTTGAATTTAACAAAATTCAAAATTATTTTTGAAATTAACACTTGGCTTGAAAGCTATGAAGTACTCAGGAAGTGTAAAAGAAAATGATTTCGAATCTTGGTTTTAGTTGTGATACAGCGATATAATATCTTCTCACATCCTGAAAATATGCTAACTTTTAATCGAGAAAACTTACTCAAAGTATTTAGGTGAAAATTTGATCTCCTATATAAGGAGTGATGCAATCCTGTATATTTTTTTTTCTTCACCCATGATTATAGAAGAGCAGCTGATGGATGGCTGTTCATTTCCTCTGCACCAGAGGTTCTCACAGATTATAACCACATGGACAGAGTTTTGGTCCTTAAGAAAGCATGTTAGACCTAAAGAGACAAAAGTTTCCTTCTTATAGACTTAAATGTAATGGTATATTGATTTTAAACAGCTGACACTAATTTGAAATCTGGACAAGAAGACAGAGAATGAAGGATACGGAAGACAAAATACTAACATACATCATAATGTGTCAGGGACAGTCTTAATTATTCACTGAAGGCCCAAAATCAGCTATAGGTCTAAGTCAGCCTGCTAACAAAAAGTCTTGGTCTCTATCGAAAAACACTGAACAAATGGCTATAAGATCTTGTAAACAGGCAGCTTTGGTGGAAATTTAAGAGCCTGGATAAGAACAAGTAGTCATAGATCTTGTGTAGCCTTGGTGGATAGTATAAATTTACATAAGGACAAGTGAATCATAGGCAGAGTCATAGTGATCTGTCCTCTGAACCTTCACCCAGCTGATACTCTGTTCTGGAAGATATCTGTACTCCCCCTGAACTCCTATGCTCCTGCATCATCCCCTTCCCCACATCCTGCCTTTCTGTGTTTATAACCCCTGTGTGAAAAAGTAAAAACTAAGGTTTGATCAGCCTATAGACAAGCCATGGTTCTTTGTGTTCACCTGTGTCCCCCATCCTCTCTTTCAGGTGATCTCCCTGGACCCTGTTCAATGCCCTGCTGGACAGGACAGTAATGAGGACAACATATGCTTGAATACATCGTTTATGTAACTGGTATGTGCAATGTTTTATACAGTGCACCTCATAGATCTGTGAGGCGTTATTAGTAAATAACCATGTTATTACTTTTCACTGCAATTTTGGCTTAATTTCCAGGCTTATGTGCCTTGTGTTAGAAGAATCAGATAGTTACCAATGTTGGTTTTGTCATGGCATTGTTCTGGTGGCTCCTATAACTTTCAGAACCAGAATTTTTAGAACATGTCCTGATAATCCAACCTATAATATATATCTGGTTAAAAACCCTGTGCTTATAATGGACAAAGTATATTCCTGAATTCAGAAAGATCAATGTTTAATTTTTATGTCTTATTTTTCTCACTACTAGTCAGGAAAACAATATCTGATTTGTAGAGCACTGTATGGTTTATCAAACACAAAACACCAATGAAAATTGTCTGCTAAGAACTATTTTAAAACTCAGCATGGTTTAGTCGCCATGTATCAAAACACAAAATATACAAAACATTTATACTTGTAAATTATCTCATGGCAATATTGGAGAGAAAATGGAAAAAAATTAGAAAATAATGTTATAAAATAAAATGAGTAACTCCAACATAGAGAGATCTGTCAGCTAGGACTATAGAAGAGTCCAGAGACTAAAGATTAAGAAATAAAGAAGAAATGGATGAAGAAGTCAGTGGCAACTGAGATTGATGGAGCATCACAGTCGGCAGCATCAGCAATGATGTCAGAATGAGAGAAAGAATCAAGTTGACTAATAGAGTTGAAGAATAGGTTAGAGAGGAGACAATTCAAGATCTCATTGAGAATGTTCTCAGCCTCATGTGAAGAGGCCAAGCAGAGAGCCTGGGAAGCAGGCTAGATCCTGAGGTGAGTCTAAGATGCCAACACAAGATCAGTATCTAAGGATGTGCATGACATTGAGAACTAAATTGCCCTTGGACCTACACTGTTAGAATCATGAGCAAAGATGGCTGTGTGTGCCATTGAATGTGGGGCAGTTTGAGAACAGGCGATTGTACCCATGATCCCAGAAACTAAGACAGTTCTTTGTACTTGGGTTTCATTTTGTGGAGAGAAAGTGTTTAGTAGAAATTCTTGTTCAAATTTGTTAAAATGATTTTGTAAAAACATTTTTTTCAAATAGAATGTAAAGTAATACTTTGTATTATTGCCTAAAATATAATACCACTTTTGAAAAGACTTATATAGAAGATTTTCCTCTTAATCAAAGGTTGAAGACAAGATGGGTTCTGACTTGGAGCGAGAATAGCAAATCTTCTCATTTCCCTGTAATTGGTAGGCAAGAATGATAGGGTCATTTCTTCAGGAAAATGAATCTACAAACATAGTTGTCAGTAGACTGGACATGGAGGTAATGACTGGAAGGAGAACAATTAGACGTTATAATGTCCCTGTAGTGACTTGGGACTTGCATTATCTAATACTTTACTCTCTAGTTCAAATCAGAGAACTATTTTAGATAAAGAACCAAACACTTTTCCCCCTCTTTTCTTCTTTTGTTTGCAAAGGGAATGTCTTTCTAAAGATATTTTATACTTCCATAAAATTGGCCACATGGTTTCAATTTGGACTTCTGATTACCTAAGTACTAGACAGAAATAAAGATTAGTTTATTATTATTTTACTAAAATATAATCATTTTGTCCTTCTTGCGCCTTCATCTAGCCCTTTCCATATGACTCATTGATCCTTCTCAAATTCATGGCTTCTTATCCTTCAGTTATTATTGTTACACATAAATATGCATGAATACATATAATGTGCTCAGTCCATTCACTGTTATCTATAAGTATATTAATGTTTGTGGTTATTCAGTATTGATTTTTGAAATGTTTACCAGTATTATTTGATATAAGATTTGCTTCTTGCTCAAATATTGCTTACTCAAGATGTTTAGCAAAGGAACATGAATTACGTTTCAAATGTTAAAAAAAAAGAAGAAGAAGCATTTTCAACTAAAACCAGGACCAAGGCAAGGTTGTCTATTCTTTCTACTCATGTTCAACATAGTGCTTGAAGTCTTAGCTGAAGTAACAAGATGAGAGGAGTCATGAGAGGAGATACAACTATGGAAAGCAGGAGCCAAAGCATCTTTCCTTGAAGATAATATGATGCTATACATAAGAGATGCTAAAGACTACATCGGAAATCTCCTAATCTGAGAAACGTAACTAGTACAAAAGCAGGTACAAAACTAACACATAAAAACCAGTAGCCTTTTTATACAAATGACAAACATACCAAGAAAAATAATAGGTAAATAATAAAATTCAGAAAAGGATTAAAAATTCTTGGAACTCTTCTGACCAAAGAAGAAAGAAACTTGCACAATGAAAATGTTATGACACTAAAGAAAGAAATTAAAAGTGATCCCAGATGAAAAGACCTTTTATGCTCATAGTTTTCCTAGGGTTACTATGAAAATAGCCATCCTGCGAAAAGCAATCCGTAGATTGAATGCAATTCCCCCCAAGATTTGAATACGATTATTCACAGAAAACTAAAAACCCAATGTTAAAATTTGTATGGAAGTACAAAAGACTCTGACTCTGGATAGGTTAAAAGAAAACAAAACAAACAAATGAAAGAAAGAAACAATGAAACAATGAAAGGAAAATAAATTGGAACACTTAAAAACTGCCAGAGACACGGCCAAACTCAATTTAGTGTCCTGCTACAGAGAAGTAATAGTAAACTAAGCATGGTGCTGCCACAAAATTGGAATGGAATCAAAGATCCAGGTGTATAACTTTACTTACCAAAAGTTGACTGAATTTTAATAAAGATACCAAAAGTATACATTGGAGAAAAGACACCAAGGTTAATAGATGATGTTAAGGAAACTGGATACACAAGTAGAAAAATGAAACTTGCTCCTTCTCTCTCACCCTAGACACAAGTCAACTCCAAATTAAAGAAAAAAAAACTCAATGATATTTCTGAAACTCTGAAACTTCTCTAGAAAAAATAGGAAGCATATCAGGATGTAGTCTCAGGGAAAGACTTTCTGAAGGAACCAGAACCAATGATCAGTAAGTGGGGCTCATGAAATGAACAGCTTCTGCACCACAAAAGGAACTGTTAACCAACTGAAGAGGAAGCTTACAAAATGGGAAAACATTGTTCTACCAGCTACACACCTGACAAAGTACGAGATGTAGACTATAAAAGAACTAAAAACAGACAAACAAACAAACAAAACCCTAAATACCAAGACAAAAAAAACTCAATTAGAAAAATTAGTTTTTACTGAATAGAGCATTCTTAGAAGAAATACAAATGACTAAAGTGTTCATTATCCTTAGCTATCAAGGAGATGTAAATGAAGTGACTTTGAGATTTCATCTTACTTGATTCAGAATGAGTGAAGTCAAGAAAACAAAAGACAAGAAATAGCAATGGTAATATAGGGAATGGGAACTGTTGGTGGGATTGTAAATTAGTGCAGCCACTATGGAAATCAGTATAGAAGTTCCCTCCTCCACCCAGACATAGATCTTCTGGGTGACCCAGCTATATACCACTCCTAGGTATCTTCCCAAATGGCTCTTCCTACTGCAGACCCTTGCTCAGGCATGTACATAGCTTCTCTATTCACTACAGCGAGGACACAGAAGCAGCCTTGATGGACATTAACTGATGAATGGATAATAAAAATATGGTCTGTAAAGACAATGTGATCTTAGTCAGCTGTAAAGAAAAAGCAAATTATAAAAATGTCAAATAAGTGGGTGGATCTGAAAGACATTATGCTGCCTGAGATAACCCAAATCCAAAAAAGAACAAATATATGTTCTCACTCATATGTGAACCTTAGTGTTAAATCCTTAGATTTGTGTGTTTAATTTGGAACATTTGTAGATTACTGGAAAATGATAAGCCACCATTAGTGGGAAGAGAAAAATGATCTTAGGGGTGTGGGTATATTTGAATACAGGTGAAATGAGAGAGGAAAGGAAGGAGAATGATGGGGGGAGGGGAGTGTTAGGCGGAGCAAGGGTTGAGAGCGTAGGATAGAGGAGCTTGTAGTGGAAGAGACAATTGACGTTGAGGAGGTTTTGAAAATACTTAGGGAAATCTCCTGTATTATAAGTCTTATATGTCTATTCACATATAGAATATATTTAATATGTATATATTATTATATAAACTATGTATGAGTTTAACTGGAGTTACTCTACATAGGGTTTACTGCTCCTCTCAGAAGACATAGGTTGCCAAATAAAAGACCAGTGCTAAGTGTATGATACCTGCTTGCCTGTTGTTGCTTAAGGATGTCCCAAAGATTTTCCCCAAACATTATAGACTGTGTCTAGAACTTAATGGTAATACTCTGTTGATGATACACTACAAACACTGATGATAAAGCACAAAAAAAATAAAGTTACTACTGATCAGGGTGTTTTCTTTTTATTGTCTACCTGTCATATACAGGAAAGTGCAGTGTAGGCTGCTAGAGACACAGAAGCCATCAAGAGTTCATCTACTATGAATCCCGTGTACTTCAATAATGAATGAAGGAAGGAAGGAAGGAAGGAAGGAAGGAAGGAAGGAAGGAAGGAAGGAAAGAAGGAAGGAAGGAAGGGCATGACCAGATATTCCCATGGATGCAATAGTGTCATTAAGAACATTAACTATATGCCTTTTCACTGGATTTATAGTCTGCTCTACAGAAAGACACACGCTTGGTACTGCAAGTCTGGCCAAGAGCTAAGGTTATGTATATCACATGTGCCAAGGGTGAGCTTAGCACTATTATCTTACCAAATGAACATAGTATAAAAACGGTCATTTAAATATTTATCTCTCAACCTGAAATTTAGTAAGGCTCTCAGATCTCATCAGAGAAGGTGGTGGGTTAATTATTTATTCACTTATTTATTTTTATGTATAGCATGTTGGTAAATGTAGCAACTCACAACTACTTAAGGTGCAGAGAATAAATGACCATGGAGTGTTCAGTCCCTCAATAAGACATCACACTCCTTCTTTGGGGCTGAGAGATCATTGCAGAGGACTGGGCAGAAAGACTGTCAGAGTCAGAGTTCAAGGAGGGCCAGACACAAGTGGTGCCTGAACAAAATCCACACAAGATAAACACAGCCAACACTCCAGCGTGAAACAGGAGTTCATGAGTCTCCCATCCCTAACTGAGGAGCTAGGGACAGTTGAAGGCTTCTGAGAGAAAAAGAGCTAATTTTAGTTAAGAGTTTGGTTCTTGGTAGATTAACTACACTCTATTGAATGATCCACACTCACAAGTACATGGGAAATCCAAATTTTAGTCAGTAGGTTATTAAATTAAAAAAAAAAAGAAAAGGACTTATGTTTGGTGGGTTAGGGATGTATGCGTGAAAGGAAGGAATTAAGTAGAGGAATTAGATGTGAATTTGATTAAAATACATTGTATGAATTTCTCGAAGAATTAACAAAACATCTATTTTTAAAGGTTACAGAAATACCTGGTCTGGGATGGGGCCAGTTAAAGGTCTTCACAGAATCTAGGAGTCTCCAGGATCTGACTCTTACATAAAATATACTAAAGTTATTTCTTATATTAAGTATTACTGCCATCTAACTAATGTAGTTTTAGTAGTAATGAATATTTGCTATTGTATCATACCTGTTAGCAAGCAGTTATTGATAATTAACTTTGTAATCTTTTACAGTGTTAAGCCAAATATTTCTAGACTTAACCCTGCTTATGGAAAGTCACATCCCATACTTATGAAGATTTATGTGCAAATATTGGACCTTGGAACAAAGATCACTCTACTCTAAGTACCTCCACAAATTATGTCTTAAGACTCATAAAAATTATGAGAGGTTTGTTGATCTATCAAATATCTCATTTTTCAAAATAGTCAGATTTTTAAACTGGTCTCTTGGGCTAAGATTGCATTTGTCATGTTTTCTAAAGCATGTCAGAAATTCTTGAAAACACAGCTTTCCTTTATCGGCCTCATTTTTAAAATTATTTTTATTTTTTTACAGTCCAGTTGTTACCCTCTCCCAGTCCACCCTTCCTCAGTTCTTCATCCCATTCCTCCTCCCCCCATCTCCAAGAGGATGTGCCTACCCCTCCAACTCCCCACCCTTGCCAGGCCTCCCCACCCCCTGGGGCGCCAAGTCTCTAAGTCTTCTTTCACTGAGGCCAGATCTGGCAGTCTTCCACTGCATATGTGTTGGGGGCCTCTGACCATCTATTCTATGCTGCCTGGTTGGTGGCTTAGTGTCTATAAGCCCCATTTTATCTCTGGAATTTAGTCAGAGACCTCTACATACCTTATCAATTATAATTTCAATCCCAAAGATCACACTGTTGTTTTCACTCATGTATACTAGCTTGACTAAACATTTGCTCGCACTGTGGGTAAAGCTCCCTTGCTGGCGCCAGCTGGCAGAAATCATGAGAATGTGTTACCAATAGATTGGTTGCACAATATTAGGGAATTTCCTGCATTTTCCTGTGCAGTGACCAATATAAAAAGAATTAGAAGTCAGTATATATGGTTTCTGAATTAAGAATAACCTTCTCAAAATTCCCAAGTTTGCATATTGGGCTTGTTGCCAGCCCTGTCCTCAGTACATCATAGGCAAAGAACATCTAATATTTCACACACTTGCCAATAAAACTGCTACAAATGAATTGGCATGTTGAGTACTTTCAAGAACAAAGAAAATATGTGTTATAAATGTAATAAATTTAGCCAGCATAGAGCTCATCTACTTTTCCTTTCAACTAGCAATTCAACTGTTCAAAATCAATTGGTTTTGAAAAGTTTGGGGACACAAGGAGCCTGACAGCTGACAGTATTTGAGTGGAGCAAATACTCCAAGCAGCCACAGGAAGCCTATGGTGAAAGCCCCTGGGGACCTTGTCCCAGGGATGCAAGGCTTATTCAGAAAGTCACTGACAGCTCAATATTCCCTTTCTTCTAGTTGAACAGAAAACGAAGGGATAATGCGATGGAAGAAAAAGATATAATTGCCCCCAATTATCACATTTGAAACTAATTTTCTTTTTGAAGTGTCATGTGCCTTTATAAAGTCTTGGGCACTGATACATTATTATACTATTCTAAAAGGAAATGTTAATGCCTCTCTAATGTCACCCATTTGGAAAACTATAAGAAATATGCTGTAGATAGCATCTATGTAGATTAGTAAGAGATATTAACAAAAATCCTATTATATGATTTTAAAAGGAACAATAAAACCAATTCCCAGTTTGTATATTTGAAAAAGATGTGACATAATTAGGGAAAAGACCCATGCGGCTCAGATATTGGAGCATTACTGATGAATAATCAAACACAGGTGAAAATCATAGAGAATGAGGTATACCATTTTAGCCATAGCTTTCAATATATCTAACAATTTTTTGTTGTATTTAAATACTTCTAAATAGGAACAAAATAATCCTTAGGTTTCTGCCTAAGCAGAAATGAGTGTTTTTTTTTCAACCACTTAATTGTTTACAGAAGAAAGAAAAATGAAATAAGGAAAGAAAAGAGAAGCAGGAATAAAGACATCTGTGTGGTCTAATAAAATCATGTGATGGAACCTGGACAGAGGTCACTACGGACTCAAAACAGCACTGGAACTCCTGAGAAGAGCCAAGTGTAAATAAAACAAAGGCTTTCCCACAGTGGAGATGGCAGGCCTTTTCAACTTAAATTGAATAGCTTATGATATATTCAAATATCTGGTTTATGTTAGAGGGGAAATTAGCTTTAAAAACATTTGTAGCTGTAGATCTGCTGCTATGGAAACCACAATCCTCTTCTCTTATAAGCACTATGCTTGTTCTGTTCTCTGTACTTAGTGATGCCCTTTTAGCCATTTCCTAGATGCGAAAGAAAATATTGAAGTCCAAATCCAGATGGAAGAGTTCTTGTGATGAACATGTCTCCATTCCCCTAGGAGAGAAGCTTTGGATCCTTGTGAACAGATGGCAAAAGACTGGAAACTAAAAACTCCAGAGCTTTTGCTGGACCAACAATCATCAACAATGTTGGTGATTTGCATGGCGAAGGATGCTCTGCCTGGCTGAAAGGACCAGGCTTCCTGCTGGAAGTCAAGAGGGTTCCAGCTCATGTGCATAAAGGACAGGCCTGTGTTACAACTTTGATAAGAACCTTCCGGAGGAAAGGTACTCTAGTTCCTCTGATTCTTAAGAAAATTCTACAAAGTTAGGAGGAATTCTTGTGTTGCCAAAGAGATGGATACAGAGGAAGCAATAAATTAGATGGATTAGAGGAAAGACCCCCCCATAGGATTAGCTAGTTCTCCACTCTGATGGTGAAAGAAAATGGCCTCTCTATGACTAGATTGGTTTTGAAGCTCAGGGCTACCAAGCACCTACTTCTTAACATTAATGTATGATTTTAGCAGCCCTGGGCCTTGCTGCTGTCTCAGTTCAGGGAAGTACTAGCCAGGGTCAAAGTGTCTTCATCTTTACCCAGGACATCTTGCATTTTGTGTAGCATAAGGAGTAGCTTGAACTCAAGGACTATTGACTGGGACAGGTCTAGGAGGTGGTCAGTCAGTAAACAAATCAAGGCTTTAGCAGAGTTTTACACATCCTTAGTGGCAGTTTAGACCCATCTCCTTCATTAAAATGGATGAGTTGGCTATCTTGACCTACCTATAAGTGTAAAGGTTGGCTCAGTCAGTAGGGGCTTGCAGAAAGGTGGTGATGAGTTTGGAGATGAGCAATACCCTTGACAGTTCCAGAAGGAGGGAAACTGAAAGGATGACTTTACCAGCTCACTTACTACCCGCTGGGGCACCTCCTTGGTGAGTCCCTTTTTCCAGACTCTCAAGCAAAAAGCCAAGTAATGCAGGGGCTGGTGAGAGAGGTAACCACAGAGTAAGAGAAGTTGAGGCTTGCCTGAAGCGTTAGTATAAGAGGAAATCAAGGAGAACCGGAAATCTGTCGAGCAGATGCTAAGGAAGCTCATGGGAGTTGGAGGGCACTGAAGAGCATTGAATGTGAAATACAGGGCATAATGTGTGGTGATGACCTTGATGACACCCAAGGAAAATTCAGAAACATAGGAAGGGAGGACAAGAAAAAGGAGTTTCTCTGTCAGAGATAGGAGCTGTCTTTAGGATCATCCTGTCAATCAAGGAAAAGTAACCTGTATCTATAGTTAAATAGGTTTTCCTAAGAAATTCTGAGTGGTGTCCTGGGGACTGCTCTCTGTTTTGTTTCAGAGCTAATGGGTATCTTACTTGGTCTGTAAAAGACAACCTATGTTTACTAAAGGATGATGACATTAGAGGTAGATCTGTCAAAGAATTTGATGCTCACCATGAGCAAGGGGGACTGGATTTGGAAAGAATAGATAAGATAATAAACAGGGTGTAGAAGAGAGTCTCTGAAAATGTGTCAGCATTGAACTACAGCGTTCTTACATTGAAACTGACACCTATCTCTGTATCTGTGCTTCTATTGTTTCTTGAGTTCCAGATTTGTTAGCCAAGCACTGTTATGTAGCAGGATAAGCAAAAAGAAAATTGAACATACTTAGAGCAGTCTGTGGCAAGTAGTAATCTGTTCATGAAAATCTGAACTAGAGAGATTCATTTATACAATAGTAGTATTTTGCTAGAATGCAACTACCACTTATGATGACAGTCTGGTGACAAAGTCAAAAGATAGAACAAGAGGCATATGTCCTTCCACCCATCACAAGTGGAGGAACTCCTATGCTGTGGCAAAAGTTTCTTTACAGTGCAGTAGATTCAATGCCAGGAATTAGAAATAAAGATAGAATGAAGAAATAATTTCCAAACCTTTACATCTCTACTAAGCTCTGATCTCTACCACGTTAAAGAACCCCATACTCACATTTTGAATGCTGTAGTATCGAATGGTTCTGTTCTTTTTCATCCAGTCTTCCCTAGAAGTCCATTCTCCACATTTCATGAACGTACCAAGGGTTTTCCCAATCACGTACTTACAGTGACTGTTGTAACACAAAAGCGTGACTATGTTGCAGACTTTACTTCAGCACACACTGAAGGAAGTGGATGGATCTCATTCCGCAGGTCTGGCTTTTCTCTGTCTAGGAGGTGCTTTTTCTAAATATTTTCTAAAGCAACACCCATACTCCATGAAATCTATCTCTACCTTATACCATTTCAACGCTATACCATATCATTTTAATTTCCACGACTGGAAATGTTACAGTACCCACTTGGCTTGCTTATTTGTATGATTGATGTCACTAGTACAATTAGCAAGGTCCCTGCTTGTGTATCACAGAGATACCAGTCAGCACAATATCTTTGTATCTAGTAGTCTGCACTAAATATTTGTGGACTACAAGTGAATAAATAACTAGAAAAGAATGACGTTGGAAACATGTTTGAGGAAGGGATGATGAAAAATAAGTACAGACTTCAATCTTTTGCCAAAGTTAAGCCAAAGCAATTGTTGGAGCCAGTTGCTTACCCAGTAAAGATTATTTATTACATCCTGGATGTCATAGCATTCTATATGAACTTATATTCTTTTACATTTTATCCAGAGAGTAAAAATTATTCTTTCCTTTTGTTTTTTCCTTATCCTGAGCCAATTTCCTATCCCTGACGAATGTTCCCCTAACTCATAGTCATGTTCATAAATTTGCTTCAGTCTTTGATGTGGAACATTCTAGTGATGCTTGGAAATGTAAGTCGTTTAGACTAGGCACACTTAGTTTGTTCTTTCAGACCATGACTAGTTTCTTACTCAATGAGAGTTTTATCTAAATGATTCCTAATTTCACTCTTAATTTATCTCTGAACTTGAAAGTAATAAAATTAGAAGATGGTTTTATAGTTGTCAACACTTTCAAGAAAAAATGCTTACTCTCCTTGCAACTTTTTATTTAAATAGAAGTTTAATACATTTATGTAGGATGTGAGTGATGAGAACAAGGAGTGGCCAGCTTCCACACCAAGAAATAGAAGTTTACCAGCAGAACAGAAGACTGATAACCCAAAGGACTGTTCAATTTCTATCCTCTTGTTCCTTCTGTACAGTTTGGCCTGATTTAAAATTCATATAATCCAATAAAATATATGTGTTATTCTGTTCCTGGATTCTTTCTTATGGCCTAAAATATTTTACCCATGCTGTCAGGAGTAGTAATTTTTCATTCTCTATCTGTGCCTTTATTTTTTTGTTCTTGCTCTGGAGAATCCACAGTTTATATATCCATTATACAATTGGTGGAAATTGGGCTTGCTTCCAATTTTTGACTCATGAATAATTCTACTATAGAAATTCTTCTGTATGTTTCTTGAGATATATATGCAAGAATTTCTGTTGGAAATTATCTTCATAGTAGGATTACAATATTATAAGTTTTTTTTTATTATTATATTGGTTCAACTGTTAACCGACCGTGTATAAGAATTCAAGTAATTGCATATTCTTGTTCACTTCGGGTCCTGAAAGTTTTTCAATTTTAAGCATTCTGTTGAGTATGCATTAGCATCTTGCTGAAGCTGTTGTCTTTTTTTCCTGATGACTGACTTCCTCCTGTACTTTATCTTGTTAGTTGGGTGTGATGGCTAATCCTCACTGTGTATTTGAATGGATTTGAGTCACCTTGGACACATACCTGGGGGATATCTGTGAGAGTGTTTTCTGAGGTGTTTCACTGAGGGAATGCTCATTCTGAACGTGGGTGGCACCGTGCTGTGAATGGGGATTGGAGACTGATAAAAAGAGGAGAAATGAAGAAGGCAGTGGGGCAGCATCAATCCTTGTTTACTTTCTTTGTCACTGCCTGACTCTCTGTTTCTCTCTCTGTCTCTCTGTGTCTATCTCTATGTCTCTGTCTTCCCCCTCTCTTTCTCTCTGCTTTTCCCTTATGGATTATGGACACAGTGTCTCCTTCTGCTTCACACTCTTCAGAGCGTATATTCTGTGTCATGGTGGACGATGACCCCTCAAAGTCAAAGTAATTTTTTCTTTCCTTAAGTTGCTTTTGTAAGCATTTTGTACTCCCCCGCTTTGCTGCTTTTCAAGACTTCTTTATTTCCTACATCCAGCAGTTTGATTATCCTATGGTGTAGCAAGCTTCTTTTCTGATCCTGTCTATATGGTGTTATGTATGCCTTCGGTACCTCCAACGGCTTCATTTTCTCTTGATTTGAAATTTGTTTCCTAATATTTGTTCAAAATATTCTCTGTGCCTTTCACTTGGGATTATTCTCTTTCTTCTACATCCATTTGTAGATTTCTTCTTTTTTATAGTGTATCACAACTCTCTTTAATGAGTCTGTTTTCTCAACTTTGTGTTCAAGCTCTGTTATTCTTTCTTCTCTTTGACTCAGTCTATTAATGAGGCTTTCCTCTGAGAAGGAAGACTAAAGTGTGAATGCTTCAGTCTTATTTAGAAAGGGGAGAGAAATAGAGGCAGAGAGTGGGAGGGACTTGTGAGAAAGAGAGGAGGGGGAGCGGAAAAGGGAGCCAGGATCAGGTATGGGAGGAGACAGGGGAGATGTACAGAGGGTCAAAAAATTGAATAGAGATGTGCAGCAATGGGAGATTGGGAAGTGGGAGTAGCCACCAGAAAGTCCCAGATGCCAGGAAAGCAAGAGGTTCCCAGGACCTACCAGGGGTGACATTAGCTGAAATACCCAACAAAAAGGCAGGGAGAACCTGTAGAGACCATATCCAGAAGTTAGGCATGGCTCCTAGTAGAAGGATGGGTCCACCCACCCATTTCCAAAATTTTAACCCAGAATTGCTCCTATCTAAAGAAAATACAGGGACAAAGAGTGCAGCAGAGACTGAAGGAAAGGCGGAAGCAGAGACTGTTCCACCTGGGAATCCATCCCATATGCAGACACCAAACCCAGACACTATTGCTGATGCCAAGAAGCACTTGCTGACAGCAGCCTGATATAGCTTGAGAGGCTCTGTGAGAGCCTGACCAATACAGATTCAGATGCTCACAGCCAACCTTGGACTGAGCACAAGGACCCCAATGGAAGAGTTAGGGGAAGGACTAAAGGAGCTGAAGAAGTTTGCTACCCCATAGGAAGAACAACAATATCAACCAACCAGACACCCCCCCACACATACACACAGCAGAGCTCCCAGGGATTAAACAACCAACCAAAAAGTACACATGGAGGGACCCATGGCTCCAGCTGCATATGTAGCAAAGAATGGCTTTATTGGGCATCAGTGGGAGCAGAGGCACTTGGTCCTATGAAGGCATCATGCCCTAGTATAGGGGGATGTTAGGGCAGTGAGGTAGGAGTGAGTGGGTAGGTGGGGGAGCACCCTCATAGAAGTAAGTGGAGGGGGGACAGGATAGGGGTTTTCTGGAGGGGAAACAGGGAAAGGGAATAACATTTGAAATGTAATTAAATAAAATAACCAGTAAAAAAAGATTTTTTATTTAGCTTTTCTTTAAATAGTTAAGATTTTCATTCTATTTCATTTTTATATCTCAAACTATTTCCATTATTTCATTATAAACTTTTTTTGTGTTTTCATAATATTTATTGAATTCTTTATTCATATTTTCTTTTAGTTTCTTGAACATATTCATAATTTACAGTGGAAAATCTTTGTCTTGTGCATCAACTAATATCTCTTAAGAACATGACAAAGGGCAAGGTAATTTCTGGAGGAGATATATTGTCCTTATTTTTATGTTGTTTGGTTTTGGTGAGATCTAGGGATCTAGAGTTAGGATGCTCATGGACAGTCTTTGTATAGACCTTGAGTTAGGATGCTCATGGACTGTCTTTGTATAGATATCTGCTATTACCTTTATTGAGTGAACGCTACATCTTTGCTGTTGTCCCAAATTGCCAAGTAGTAGACTAGCAAAATGGTGCTTGGTGTTCAGGTTATAGACTTAGAAGATTCTTGATGCTGACCTTCAGGAGTCCCTGGAGTTTTGAAGATTCTACAGGTCCTTAACTAACAAGGACTAGGGCCATAGTGAGAGTAGACAGTAGATGTCTTTATCTGGAGTCATTTAAGCAGGATAACATGCCCTTCTGTGTCATCTTAGTAATGGGAATGCAGAATGGCTCTGTGAGTCCCTCTCTGAGGTTGAATGTCAGAGGGCTAGTGGCTGATAGACAAATAAGCAGACTGATTTTGTGGTCTATACCCGGGGTTCTGGGTTGCAGAACACACACATATTACACACAACTTATTTTTGTACTTTTATTGTGACATATAGCAATGATAGAATTTTAATTTAGAATTATAACTTACTATATATCAAAGAATCATAGAAATAAAATGGCACACACACACACACACATAGACACACATTAACCGACATGAATTTTATAGGTTTCTTATTCAACTGGGGTGGATACTTTTTCTCCAGTAACACCAAACTGTATTAATTATTATAACATTTTTCTTTCTTAAAAAATGAGGTGATATTCACACAATCCAAATTGACAACTATAAAGTGTACCTTTCAGTAGTATAAAACTGTCTTGGTTTGCTTTATATTGTTGTGATGAAACTAAAAGCAACTTATGGAAGAAAGGATTTACTTAAGCTTACTGTTTACAGTCAGTCATGGATGAATATTAACCAAAGATAGGGACTTTGAGGCAGGAACTAAAGCAGAGGCTAATGAAGAATGGTGCTTATTGGCTTGTTTTCCTTGGCTTGCTCAGACTACTTTTTACATAACCCAGGACAGCCTGCACAGGATCGGCACAACCTCCAATGTGCTGGATTCTCTCTTTTCAACAATTAACCAAGAAATTGTCCCACAGATTTGCCTACAGGCCGATTCCATTGAGGCATTTTCTTCTCAGATAGTCTAGTTCATGTCAAGTTGCAAAAAACAAACGAGAAACAAACAAACTCCAACAAGAAAAACTTTAATAGAACTTTTGTCAACTTGACACATAAACACATCACTGTTAAGCCAAATAACCCTTCATTTCCGAATTAGCCCCAAGGTCTCATATCATTATATCATGGCATAATTTCAGTATCACAGTAAAAACATTTTTATTCCAAGAGAGAAGCAGAGCATAGTCACAATTGAATCAACCATAGATTCAGCGGTGTAAAAAGTCCAGACTCACTTATGATCTTCTGACCTTAAACAGCCTAGACAGATACACTTCTCTGACTCTGCCTTGTACAGCATGTGCCTTATAGGCTATGGCTAGTTCCACTCCATAGCTATTGCTATCCTTGGTGGTCAGTCCATAGTCCTGACATCTACAATTCACTGGGGTCTCCACAGGCTGCACCCTCGATAACAGTCTCATGGCTTCTCTTCAGGGACTCTGCCATTGGCACGATGTTAAGCCTAAGTCTCTTTCCAAGACATCATCAGTCCTGGGATTAACACTACAACTGAGGCTATAT
>JANHMN010000001.1:30771270-30815706 GCA_030674055.1 Rhabdomys pumilio
ACACAGCACATTGCAGGAATGGCTCAATATACATAAATTGATAAACGCAATCCATGACATAAATAATTGAAAGACAAAAAACACATGAGCATCTCATTAGATGCAGAAAAGGCCTTTGACAAAAATCCAGCACCCCTTCATGATGAAAGTCCTGGAGGGATTAGGGATAGAAGGGACAAACCTTAGCATAATAAAAGCCAACATCAACTTAAATGGAGAGAAACTCAAGGTAATTCCACTATTAACCTAGAAACAGGACAAGGATGTCCAAGCTATCAGTATTTGTTCAATAAAAACGATCAAGGTTATACAAATTGGGGAGGAAGAAGTCAAAGTATCTTTATTTGTAGATGAAATAATGGTAGACATAAGCAACTCTAAAAATTCTATCGGGAAATGCCGACAGTTGATAAACACTTTCAGCAATGTAGCCTGCATTCAGACAAAGAGAATGAAAAAGAAGTCATGGAAACAACACTCTTCACAGTATACTCAAAAATTATAAAACCTCTCAGGATAACTCTAACCAAGCAAAGACTGGTAGGGTAAAAACTAAATCATAAAAGATAGAAACTGAAGAAAGTATCAGAAACATCCCCCATGCTCACAGATAGGGAGAATTAACATAGGAAAGATGGCCGGCTTACCAAAAGCAATCTACAGATTCGATGCAGTTCATATCAACCCCCCCCCCCCCCCCCCGACCCCAAGTTAGAAAGGTAAATATCAATAAAAGACAGTTCATGCTTGAAAGGATGAAGCACTCACCCATTGCTGGTAGAAGTGTAAACATGTACAGCCTATACAGAAATTAGCATAGTGGTTCCTCAGGAAGAACAGAATCAATCTACTTCAAAATCTGGCACTTATACACAAAGGCCACTTCATCCTACCACAAAAACACGTGTTCAACCATGTTCATTATTCATTTATTTATAAAAGTCAGAAATTGGAAATAACATAGAAATCCTTTAATAGAAGAATGGATACAGAAAATGTGGTACATTTACACAATGAAGTATTACTCATTCATTAAGAAAATGAAATCATAAAATTTGTAGGTAAATGCATAAATCTAGAAAGTATCATCTTGAGTGAGATATCCCTGACCCAGAAAAACAAAGATGGTAGTAGGTATCAGCATATATGTGGGTATTCACTGATAAGTCATAAGAAGGGAAAAAGAATAGATAGCAATGGATAACTGGGAGGAGGGGGACAGTAGAACAGGAGGACCAAGTGGGCAAGAGGAGACAATAGGGGAAAACAAGAGACAGATCTGGTTCCTCTTCTGCAGTGATTAATTTTGTGTTAACCTCCCTTGGTCGTGACATTCAGGCGGGAGTCTTACATAGTTGGAATGTTGCTCTGAAAATATTTTCAAACAGAATTAATATTTAAGTCAGTAGAGTTGTAGAAAGATGATTATTTCTATAATATGGAAATGTCATCCAACCTGTTTAAGACTGTCAAAGTAAAGGGGTCTCCTGAGGATGAAAGGATCCTGCCTTCAGATGGCTTTCAGCCTCAAGACTGGAGCGTGAACTCTTCATGGATCTGTAGTATGCCAGCTTCCATGGCCAGCACTGCTACTAGCCCTACAATAATGTGAGACGAATTCTTAAAATGATTTTCTCTTGTTTTCCTTTTCTACATATTTTGTTTGCTCTTTCTCTAGAGAACCCCAAATCACAAAACCCCTTCCAGACATTAGCAGGATTGCTAACCTAAATCTAATCTTAGGAAAATTTGTGACCCCCTATTTGTCAGAGACCTGGAAAATCATAACTTCTGGAATTCACATGGGAGATAAATAGGCTTGAAGAGCTTGTTCCAGAAGAAGAGAAAGAGCCGGACAGTGCCAAATGCCACAGTATCACTGTCCTGCCAAACTAAGGCATAGAATAAAAACATCAGAATTATTGCAGTAGGTATTTCAGTACTCATATTTTACTTAAACACATTTTCACAGGTAAATAAAGAGAAAATCTTGGTTAGTATTTGAGATTTTGTTGTCCTACCTTGAATCTATAAATCGAAAGGAAATGCAATAGTGAAAATCAATGACCCACAAGAATGTAGATATATTCCTGCAGCCATATCTGCTGCCTCATAAACTCCTCCTATTCTGATAGGAAAATTTGAGATTACTGTTGTAGCAGCAATGTTCTGGTACACTTCTTTAAAAGGCTATTGCGACTTGAGTCAAGGTCAAGTCCCCCAAAAGACATTAGTCTACAGTTAGAGCCAGAGGGTAACGGGCCTATGGCTGCTTAGTCAACGTGTCCTTAAACCTAAAATAGATGGTCCCAGGGATGACAGACTGTAGGGTTGTTGGCCCATGTCTGCTCCACCACGGGGCACTTGGCCTCTTGCGTATGTGGTACGCAGGGAGTTTGACTGTGCCTATCCCAAGCCACTGGGCTGTAGGGAATACACAGTCTGAGACGATGTATGAAAGCAGGAGCTGGCTCAGGGGTCCTCAATATGGCTGGGGCAGAAGGGGTTCTTAGACTCTTAGATATCCAGACACTACTGGGAGTTGCAGAGAAGTAGAGAACGGAGTAAGGGGCTCTCGGGCTGTGGACAATGTCTAGTCCAGGCCAGGGGAGCTCCAGCTTGTCTCATGGGGATTGTCTTTATCAGGCTTGGTAGTGGTTGTGGATGGGAGTGCAGAGAGGCCTTCTATAGGAGATTAGGCTGTGGTTCTCTAGGTGAAGGCCTTCTTCATGGCTCCCCATGGTGGATCTTGGTGAAAAGACTTAGCCTACGGTTCTTAACAGCTTATTGTCAAGGCAGAAAGTGGATCCGTAAAACTATACCCTACTCCTCAGGGTGGGCCTGGGATTAAATACATTTTTCAGGGAGAAATGTCTGGGAAAGGAAGCTTATTGGTTAAGCCCTCCAGGCCTCTAGGTAACTCATTAGGAGAGCTTTGTTTTAGGCCTATGTAACTACAGGTCACTTCTCTTTTATGTGAGAAGCACGGCACGTGTTCCAAGTCAGGAGTCTGGCGGGGAGCTGAGAGGTACCTAAGCCTCAGGTGTGTGCCCACTGAGTCTCCGAGTCTCGACCTGCTCTGCCTTACAAAGCTTCCTGGCATGGTTTTACATCCCACAGGGAACTACTAACTCAATTTTAGAAAGGTAATTGTGTATGTATGCACGTATACCATTTGTGTGTGTGTGCATTGATGTGCATGTATGTGGAGGCCAGAGGCTAACATAGGTATATGTCTTATTCAGCTGATTTCTGCCTCAATATTTGTGAACTATGACCGTCTACAGAACTTAGATCTCATTGATCTGGCTAGCAATCTCTAGGGATTTGCCTGTTGCCACCTCCTCCACACTGATTTATAGATATATAAATATATATAAATCGACTGTGAGTGGAAGAAGAGGCTACATCAATCAGGAAGCAGACACAGCAACAAGCCACTGGCAAGATACACACTTCAAAGGCATGTTCTCAGTGACCTACTTTCTCAAGGCTTTGCATGCTAACAGCTCACTCAGCCCTGAACTCATCCATGTCTTAATCCATTAAAGACATGTGATGTCTTCATGATCTAACCACCTTTCAATACCACTACCTCCTAGGGCCAAAGCCTTCAACACATGAACCTTAAAAAGAGATTTTATATTCAAACCATAAATGTCACAATAAACTTTGCTGTATTAAACTACCCAGTGACCATTTCTTACAGTATTTTGGGGAAATGAATGGGTGAGAGATCGATTATGACAAAGAAGTAAATTCAAAAGAGCAGCCTTAAAGTTTTGGAATCCCAATCTGGCCTTTCTTGGATATGATGCCTCTTCCTTGCCTCTAATCTCAACCACATGCAGTCTGCTTTATATATGTCATAGGTACCACTTGGTCAAAAAGAGGGTCTAGTATATTTAAACTGATTAATGGTTCAGGAATCTAGGTTCTCTGGGTGGGGTAGTGTGGTCCTTAATGACTACTTGGCTGAATGTATTGGCAAATCACTCTGCAGAGACCTTGAAGGCCAAAACAGAGGCAGAAGAACAAAATTAACCTCTCTAAGTTTAACAAAAGATCCTCTTACCTCTCTTGTAACAGATTCTTGTAGATGACAGTTTACAATGTGATTAGGGAAAGGCTGAGGGTGATAAAGTCTTAGCTACTGGAATGAAATGAATCCATTTTGAGACAGTAGAGGAAGAATGATAACTTTGCTACATGGAAATGAATTCCCTGAACCCTCATGGTTCAGGAGAGGAAATGAAAACTTTTTTCTCCCTCTTCACTATGAACCTGGGAACTTTTCTCGTGTAAGTGAAACAATGTGGTATCGTGTTTCTAGGCTGTCACCAATTAAATTCAACACAGTGCTGGGTTTATTATCTTTGGCTTGAATTTTTGACCCTAAATTGATTATCTCCCCAAACCATACTCAGTCAGAAGCTTATTGGAAAGGTAAAGCATAACTGTGATCTCCTGTAGCTTTTATGAAAAACGTCTGTCACTGCTCCCAGATACATACAGAGCTCCGTCTCTGCAGCTCTGTCTAAATTAATCCTTGGCTACCCATTTTCTGGGTACAAGGTAAGATATCTTTGTGGTGTGATTGCACTAACTCAATCTCTTCAAAAACATAAGACTAAACTATACTGAGAATCCCAAGTCCATTAGCCAAGTATAAGGCCCCTGCACTGTTGGACCTGTTTTCCCAGTGATATGTGGGACATTTGTGAAAAGTTTCTTTCCAGGGTCAGCTCATGTGTCTCTGACATCGAACTTCTTGTACGCATGTATTTGTTTCCCTCTTGAAAATGCAGCTTTTTGTACCATTGACATTGTGGTATGAGACCATTCGCATTTAACAAAACTTCAGTGGATCATGTCCTCAGATGACTGTAGAGTTTCCTCCAACATCACTCTGCATGGCTTACTCTGGGGAGTTTCTGAGAGAGATGTTGACTCATTATTGACACGTCCTCTGTTGGCAGGTTGTATAAATGTGAGTCATTCAGTTTGAAAGAATGGTGAGAAATTTGTCCTTGGCTTTAGCTAAAGTCCTGGAAGACACTAGGATTGGTCTTAACTCTTGGGCTAGGATTGCTGTAGATGCTAGAATAATCTTTCTGGAACAGTGCAGAGTCTTTAACCACTTGTTTATCCTGTTAACTGCCTCACCTTGGGCCCTCAAGAAAGGCCAAAAGAGATAGTCAAATAAAATGATACCTCTTTTTCTAAATTAAATTGCACCTCCCCCAAATTCATGTTAAAGATTCAACCCTTAGACGCCTAAAGCATGACTGCGCTTGGAAATACATTCTTTAAATAAATAACTAAATTAAATAAGGCTACAAAGTGGATCATAATCCTACACGGCTGTTGTGTTTATTGAAAAAAAATGTCACGAACAAAAACAGAAAACGCACCATGTGAAGACAACCACCTGTAAGCTAAAGAGAAAGGCATTTGGAAGAAACTTAAACTAATGCTAGTATAAGACCCTAGGTTATGACTAGAAGTGCTTATTTGAATCAGAGATGAAGAGAAAGCTTGTGAAGAGGACAGATCATGTGAGGGTATCCATTTCTAAACCCAGGAGAAGACTTAGGAAAAATGGCACCTCTAGTACCTCCGTTTGAACTTGGACTTCTGGGCTCCATGACTCAGAAATGATACTTGGTTCCTTAATCTACCAGGTCTACAGTACTTTGTTATGGCTGCCTTAGCAGATGAATGCACATTCAATGCACATCAGTTTATGGAATTTGTTATTTATTTCCTGGTCCCTGGTGCTTTGTTGTAAGTTACTTTACCTAGTGATGAACAACTAGATCTGTCAATTAGATTTGTATGTGGTGAATCAAAAAGATTTGTTTTGATCTTATCCAAATCAAATTATTAGGAGTGACGGATGAAATAGTAAAATATCATAATTCATGAAACAAGTCGAATGTCATTCAACTGACTAATTGAAAATGAAAATGTGATGCATATAGTGTACATGATACCACTCATCTGTAAAGAGTAATGAAATAATGAAAATTGTTAGTAAATGGATAAAACTGGAAAATGATAAATCGAGTGAGATAATCCAGATTCAGAAAGGTCAGTACTGCATGTTTTCTCTTATCTGTGGCTCTTAGCTTCAAATCCTCATATATGAGTACATATGTATTGAAGTAACTCTAGAATTCAGGAAAGCAAAGGGGGTGCCATAGGGAAGGTGAGAGGGGCATTAGAGAGGGGAATAATAGGGTGCATGTGATTTGAAGTGGTGGATGGGAAAAATGGGGAGAAAGGCTTTTATTGGAGAGGGGAAAGGAGATTAGTACTAAAGGGAAGTCAGGAGAATGGCAGAGAATAGTAAGGATGGCTGAAAAAGCCATTAGCAATCACACTATGCTATTCACCTAAAATTACATATAATGTGTATATGTATTTAGATATACATATAGAGTTTAAGTGAAATTATCCCACTTGAGCTGTAAATGTTCCCCATGACAGCAATAGGCTGTCCAACAAAAATCCCAAAGCTAAGCTAGGCAGTAGGAGTGCATGTCTTTAATCCTAGCACTTGGGAGTCAGAGGCAGTTGGATCTCTGAGTTCAAGATTGCAGGGTGCTCAGCCCCAGTTGGTACTTCTACAAAACAACTCTTGCATCTAAGATTTTAGGAAAATTTTGGAAGATGGTGCTGTGTGTGTGTGTGTGTGTGTGTGTGTGTGTGTGTGTGTGTACCAATAACAATAAAAAAATGGCCATGAATTTGAGAGGAACCTAGGAGTATGGGAGAAGATGGAGGGAGGAAAAAGGTAAAGAAAATTACATAATTGTATTTTAATTAAAAATAAAAGTGAATAAAAGAAGTTCTTCAGGTGTCAAGTTGACAAAGAGTAAAGGGTGGGAACTGTCAGGACACATCATTGTTTCAGTGCTGTTTATTTTTCAAGAAACATGAACTGTGGCATAGACTGACCAACGGTTTCAGAGCATTTTTTCCCAACATGTGTATGAGACTAGATTTACAGGACAGAATCCTTGGAGCAAACGAAAATCAGACATACTAATCTGCTAAAAAAAAAAAAAAAAATTTGAGGTTCCTGGACTCAGGCTTCTCTCCTGTCGTCACTCATACTGTGAGCAGGTATCATCTGGTATTTGTATTGGTCTCTTGAGAATGACATTCTAGGAACTGAGACAAAACCCTGCTTGCTATACCTTGAGGTATGAAGCTTCCCTTCCTGACCCAGGAGGCTCTGTCTTCTACCATTTCCATGAAACTCCAGTAGAAATATCTGCTATTTGACCCTCAGGGCCAAATGTCAAACTTTTCATACTATTTGAAAACCAGACTACATTTTTCCATATTCTAAGAAAAAAAAAAAACACTAGAATAAGAAGTAGCAAAGTTATTGTAAAAATTCTGCTGGTTGGATGGGAGAGCATTTCCCTTAATTTCTACTTTCTGATTTCTAGACTCATTTCAATGAGACCATCTGGAACCTTGATGCTTACCTTTATCCTGTGAGTACGTGTCTTCTATTATTGAAGGGAAAGTTCTTTGTAAATCTACATTTTACAATTGTACACTTCACATATCTATATGCCAATTATACTTCAATAAATCCAAAATGAAATCATTTTGTCATTTCCAATAATACACTAGACCTCACTTTCAAAATCTGTCCACCTCAATTTTAGATCCCTAACAAACACAAATGTGCAGAGACTATGTTGTATTAGTACATAGTTTTCATTTGTATTTATTTTGGGGGCCTAAAACGTAGAATAAATATGAAATATATCAGGATACAACAAAGATGATAAAGGTGAATTAGGTTAGTCCAGGAGGCAGAATGTCCCAGAGTGAGTGTCTATCTGTGCAGTTTTAGAAACTAAATATATGACTATGCTTTTTTTGAATACCAAATTACTTTTACTTTTTAAAAATAACTCTAAGCTCTTGAAATTTTCCTCTATCATTAGTCTATCTATCTGTCATCTATCTATCTATCTATCTATCTATCTATCTATCTATCTATCTATCTATCTTTTTGTAATTTCCAGCACTCTTTCTTCTCCACCCATAGATACAAATTTCAACTGCTATTATCTTTCTTTTGCCTAGAGAATTAGGTACACATACATGCGTGCATGCATTATGCAATCCCATTCACACATAAACAATTTTTCAATGTAGTCCCATTGTTACATTTTGTACATCTGGAGAAGTTTCAGGTTATTATTATTATTTTTTTTAACAATTCTTAGAACATGTTGAATCAATTGACTTTTCTTTTCTTGGTATTTTAAAGATATTGCTGTTTTCTGGCTCACCCTGCCCATAATGTGAACATAATTTGCTCCTCTGTGGGTCATGTGCATGTTTTTCTTCTGGCTGCTTTTAAAATTCTTTTTAATGTCCATTTTAAAAGCAATTTAATTTTGATGTGCTTTGGTATGATTTCTTTGTTTTTGTGTTCAAGGTTTATTGTTCTTTTTGGGTTCTACGGATCTACTGTTTCTATTTGATTTTTAAGAATGTGGCCTATCTCCTCTTCATGTATGTTTACCCTGACTCCCTCCTTCCCATCATAGGAGGTCTGGGTTACTTGTACTTTAGGTTTGCTTGAAATGGTCCTGAAGTTCTCCACTGGTCTCATTTTGTCTGTCTCTGGCTTGCATCTTGGCTAGTGTCTATGGCTGTATTCTAAGTAACTAATCATTTGCCTCTTTGGTGGTCTGAACTGCCACCTACAGTTTGCGACAGGCTGTGCTGTCACATGCTATTCTCTGTTCTACCAGTTTGATTAGGCAGTTCAAAACATTTTTCCCTGGCTGTACTTAACATGCACTGACTCTCCTCCTTTATTGTTCTGAAAAACTGACAGCATCTGTATTTTTTATAAAGAGGTATTTCCTTGTAAAACATTCATTTTAATTTTTTAAATTTTATACAAAATAATTTTAGATAATTATAGGTGGTGGTGGGATGTTTCAATGCATGCATAGAATGTATAGTAATAAATAACAATTAATTTTTCTTCTTATCATTCCTTTATATTTAAAACCTTCTAGCCCATCAATCCTAGTTCTTTATAAAGTACATAAAATGATACCGTGAGCTACAGTGACTTTACTGTGCTGGAAGACAGACTCTAGAATATCATCCTGATGGCTCTTTTGGTATTTGCTATTTTCCCTCTCCTTTATGTTATTTTTTTTTAATTCTGTAATTAGTTTTTATTCCTTCTGCATTGAGACCATAGTTTTAACTTCCAGTTATGAGAAAGGCCACATCATCTTTGCTTTTAGTATTATTTCTATTTCTAAACATAATATTTTTTTTGGCTCCATCCATTTTGCTATAACAGAGTTTTTTTTCTTTCTAATTGATGATGAATACGTCATCAATTAAAAGTTGAACCACAGAAAAGGTAAAGCCACTTGGTTTTTTTTCTTTTGCCAATGTGATTAAACATGGGGAGCAGGTAGATCTGTAGCATGGGTGCTTTGTCTTCTTTGGAGATATTCTCAGAGATGTGATAGCTGGATGAAACAGTAGATCAAATGTGGCTTTAAAGGAGACCTCATAATACAAACTGTCTAATTTATTTATCTTGATGTTCCCTTGTTGTTCTTCTTTTTCTTCTTCAAAGTGGGACAGAGGGTAATCTTTAGTCTTAGAGTAATTTTGCTGCACAGCCTAGGTGTCTCTGTGATTCTCTATGAATTATGAAGCTTTTCCAATCTGGCTAGTAGAAACATTAAGCCACAAGTCATCCCTTTGGCTGTTTGAACACGGGGATTGTTTTTTTTTTTTTTAATGGCTTTTTTTTTAAACCTTAGTTGTTGGTTTCCTCATGAGAACATGCTCATGAGAGTCTGTACAGCTCTCTCTCTCTCTCTCTCTCTCTCTCTCTCTCTCTCTCTCTCTCTCTCATGTAGACTGATCCACACTGCACTGAATTTTCTCATATACAAGGGGTAAAACTGAAATATGGCACTTTCTTAGATTCCTGCATATCTATCTGTCTATTATAATCAATATTCTGATATAATCAAAGGCACAACACTGATTATAATCTAGTGTCAGGCGAAAAATAATGTGTCGGCTGGTTCTATTTACTTTTGACTTATAGGAACTGACAGAAGTTCCTGTAAGTCAAAAGTGGCAAAAAAAGAAAAAAAAAAACAGGGAAGAGAAGTCAGTAGATTTTGATCTCATTGTGTGGTTTCTCTGTTTATTCAGTTGTGGGATCTACCATCCCACTCGCTTGCAACATATTCAAAGAAACTCTAGAGAGTAGTTGACTAATGAAAATATATAAGAGATTATTTAATTTCTTTTTAATAGTTCTGAGAAAACAACTATACCCTGAGCCAATTATTAATATTGACTGATTCCATTTATAGTCAATAAGCTAGTTTGTACAGGTGTAGAAAAGCTTATATTTTGCCTGTTCCAATCAACAAAATCATATAAATTACCACTGACATTATATTTAAGAAAAATTCTTTTATACTATAGTCAATAAAAAGGTCACCATTTTCTTCTTTTTATTATTGTTATTATTACTAACTTAAAAACTCTTTAAACTCTGAAGTTCCAGAAAAAATTATGCAGTTATGCCATGATAGACTTCACATGTGGTGGTTTTGTTTTTTACTGTGTATTGTAATGCTAAGTGCTACCCCTAAAATGCAAGAGTCTTCATGTAGACCCAAGTGAGCCACGTAACCTTTCCCCAAATTAATTTTGATTGGTGAATAAAGATGCTGACAGCTAGTCACTGGGCAGAAGAAATATAGGCAAGGTTTAGGGTTCCTGTGTTTAGGGGGCCAGAGGAGAATCACAAGGAGAGACGTTGAGGAGGAGGGAAAAGTCACCATGGGTTAGGTGAGTCATGAAAATGTTGCCCGGAGGGCTGGCCAGTTGGAGTTAAGAGTAGCCCAGATGAAACATAGTAAGTAATAACTCGGGGTTATAGATAGAAAGTAGATTCTAATATCATAGAGGATAGATATCTGATCAGCTTTTGTGTTGTTTAAGTCTTATTATAAATAATAAAAGTTGTGTGTATGTTTTACTCAGGAACTGAATGTTTTAGTCAGGGTAGAAATCCTGGGTTAGGATTAAATAATTTTGACAAAATGTTGGCACCTTAATGGATGGTAATACATGAAAGCTGGATCCAAATCCTTACTGTCCACCTTGCAGGCAGCTTCAGCAAAGAGTGTTCTCCTTCTCATCCTGACACTTGTTAGCTACTAAAATAATCTCGAGAAAATTATGGGTCATAATGTTCTGAACTTCCTTTACCTTTATAGCCCTACTAGCTTCTTGAGTCTTATAAGCCTTCTTCTTCCTTCTAGAAGAGAATGCTTCAAACTGGAAGAAACAGATACACAACACTTGTTACTATCAGGATGGAATCTCATCAAGACTTCATATGTGTAGGATGCTTTATATAGGATCTCCCAATTAGTTCTCAAGAAGATATGTAAGATAAACCTGAATATCCCTGTTTTACAACAAAAAAAAACCTAATGGTAACCTTGTAAGCTGCATTATATTAACTACTTTGCACAGCTTGTAGAACCAAGACCAGTATTTCCAGAATCACTAATTAAATACTGCTTTTATTTGGCATCATTCAATGATTTTTAGAAGGTACAACACCTTAGACCTAAGATAAATGTTTTAAACTATGTATTTATGTAAATTTGTTTTAAATATGCATTGTCCATTGTAATTAAGAGAAAATATATTAAATTATATTATTTCAAATTTAGAGAAAGTTTAAAATATTATTATCAAATCCTCTTCCAAAAACAATTAAGCAAATAAAAAAAAGCCTGTACTTAATAAATGGCCCTTTCTCGCCCTTTCTTATCCATTTTTACACATTTCCCCCTAGAAATACTGGTAACAAATGAAGCTCTGTGTGGGAATTATAGTAAACTAGCTGTAGCTTTTCCAATGTTAATGTAAAACTTTCCCTCCCAAATCTTGAATGTAACTTGTTAAGATTCTCTTACAAAACTGCTGAAAAGAGAACAGGAAGCATAATTAATGAGCTAAAAGGACTGGTAGGTTCTACATGTGAAACAGCATTTTAACATGTTACCGAAAGCTAGAAAGATGAAATTCCTAAGTCCCTTGTTGAATAAGTTTGTTGAAGCTTATGCTTTGAAGAAATATCTGTAATGTCTCGCAGAGAGAATCCCCTCTTTCCATGCTCCACTTTTGAGAGCAATAGTTTGGCTGCAGACACTGGCAGTGTCTTTCAACTGCTTCTTTATGTCTTGTGGTCGCTTCCCTGACTGCTCTCTCAAGGCTCCTTCCGGCATTTGTCTATTATTCTGGAGCTCAGCACAAGCTCATGGTGTCCCTGAAGTCATCTTCAATCATTTAGCAGCACTTGGGATGATTTCTTTTCATCACTTTATAAATGAGCTAACAAGAGCGGGAAGGGAAAAAATAGGCCTAGTAAAAAATGCATTTCCTTTCCTACAGAGATCTAAATTTCATCAAATATTACTCACTTTGCCATGAACCACTTGCTACAGATTGTGCTATATAATATTTTATTCATATAATCCATTAGATTTCCCTTAGTCTTTATATTTTTTGTATATTTTTAGATGAATCCTGCTAGTTATTTTTTATTTTTTCTCTTTCTCTAGTGCTCTGTATTCATTTTTGCCTTTCATTGCTAGTTAATTTTAAAATGCAATTAGAGGGGATTCCATTGAGGATGGCAGGCAATAACTGATTCCTTTGTGTTCAATCCTGGGAAAGATGGGGGAGCACGGAAATGCACATCAAAGCAGAGTGCTTAGAGCAGAAAAACTAGGAGTCTATAGAACAGAGGATCAAGAGAATCTCTAGGAAATTTATTTGACATTTTAAAATGTGTTAATTATTGCTTATGAATGGCTAATACATTATTTCCCTACATTTGCCATTTGTGCGGTTTTAGTGATAATGATTAACCCAGTTAAAGGTAGGGTTTTTGTTGTTTGGTTTTGTTTGTTTAAATCTGGGGACTTTAAAAAATAGAAACACGTTCACTCTCATAACCCTTGGAGTGTTTCTGTTTAACACTCAGGAGATCAAGCCTTACACCTCTCATGGGCAGCAGGGTAGACCTGGCTTTGGTTGTAGGAGATGGGGGCTGTTGTTGAGTGGGCCTCAAAACCAAAAGAGTATGAGAGTTGGTGGGCTGACCAGCTCAGATATCTCTCAGGTCCAGCTCTAATCTTCCCCATTGTCCCAGCCCAACATCTACCCCATCAATGAACTGCTACAGTGCATGAAGGGGCCACTTTTCCAGGTCTAAAACTACAGGATCTCCAAGGCAACAACAGGATATCCTAGAGGAGTCCTAGCAAGGGTCCAGTATTCATAAGTAGAAGCCAGAGGCCTTGTACCAGACCAATGAGCCATTGCGGTGGACATCTGCAAGCACAGACATGTGGACAAAACTGAATAGTGTGGGACACACTGTGACACACTATAGCTTCCACAACGAGATATTTTTTCTTCATGGAGAGGATGCAAGGGTGGAGGGCAAGTGTGCGGGGAGGGGAGATTCGTGGGGTTGGGTGTATGATGTGAAAATCACAAAGTTTTGTTCCCACAACAGAAGTTCTTTAAGTTAAAATGTCATTATTTTAATCTGTATTTAAGGGCCGGTACTGAATTACATATGAATACATAGGACATTCCATAAAGTCCAAGGAGAAGAAAACACATCTCTTAAAGTGCTCCAGAAGGATGAAACACATCCTTTACAGATGCTTGGGGCTATTCTGGCATGTAAAGGTGTAGCAGTTTCTTATAAACCCATGACAAATTTAAAGGCAAGTTATACAAATGAGTAATGGAAGAGGTACTTTTAAAAGTATGGAGGTCTTTATGAACAGATAAAAGAACATTCTTGAAAAAAACTGTGGATGTCTTTATTAATGATAAAATGGCTAAAATCAGATGGGTTTTGATCCCTAAAAGCCAATCAGATGTATTAAGAAGGTGAATTAAACTGGCTAAATAGTTCACAGTGTAATACTTTTGCTGATTAGAATTTGACTACTGGAATCCATGTAACATTATGTGGTAGTTTAATTGCTCCTCCATAGGGCCATAGGGAGTATCACTACTAGAAGGTGTCGATTTATTAAAATAGGTGTGGCTTTGCTGGAAGAAATGTATCAGTGTGGAGGTGGGCTTATATGCTCAAGCTAGGCCTTATATAGTCTCCTGCTACTTGTGGATCAAGAGATAGAGCTCTCAGCTCCTCCAGCACTATGTCTGCCTGTATGCTGCCATGCTTTTTACCACGATGATAATGGACTAAATTTCTGAAACAGTAAGCCAGCCCCCATTAAATATTTTCCTTTATAATAGTTATATGGTCATGGAGTCTCTTCACAACAATAAAATCTTAACCAAGACAGGATAGAAGGAGAGATTTAATTTCACGTGTTTGTCCCTTGACCTTTACAAATGTGTAAACACATACGTACATACATACATACATGCATACATACATACATACATCATACATACCCACATACATACCCACATACACACACACACACACACACACACACACACAAACATACAAAGATTAAACAAAGAGAGGTAAGAACGCAGTCTCTAGCAACCACAATTCTCTGCTTATCAGTTCTTGATGAAGATGTATGGTATCTGTGGTCTGAACTTATGAGAAGAAAATAGAAGTGACAAGATAAGTGGAGGCCATTTTTAGCTACAAATAGGATAACTGCTCCAGTAAAGAGAAAAGTGTTAGGGTGTCACAAGGCGTTATCACTAATTCCAATTTAAGAATAAGATTCACCGTTGTGAAGTAAGCACTGGAACCCTGCAAGCATAATCAAGACAATGCATTCTGCAGCCATACTTGAGTATAATACAAGACAAACATGGCTATATGTGATCATCGGATATTAATCATTTCATCTATGTCTCCACTCTTCCATCTGTGGGTAATGCGAATCTTTATAGGTTATTGTGAATAGGACAAGAATACACCAGTGCAAGGCACTTTGAAAAGACTGGTGCATAGAGAGCATTTCATTTTTGTCTTTAGCAATTAATTGAAATAGATCCCAAACATGCTTCTTACTGCAATTTCAATTCAGTTTTGTTATTAAGCAGTTTTCTATTCTAAGGTGTCTAGAGACGCCTTGCTAATGTATTCTGTTCATGGATGCTATCTACACTTCAAACAGTACCAGAAGAGGCTGGATGGAACATACATTGAAGTCATTTAGGAGGCCTAATTCATCTTGAGATATTAATAGCACTTTATTTTGTTTAGATTGAGAAAAAAGGCAGTTGAATCAAGGGACAAAGACCTCTTATCTAGTTACTTCTGACTCTCTACTTGGCTTAGAATAAATAATAGCATTTAAGTTTGCATAACAATCCATACAGCCCTTTATCCTGAGACACCCTCAACTAAGTATCAACCAGAATATGTGTTTAAAAACAGTTTTTCGACATTGCACTATGTACAAATTTTTAAAAATTCTTTATAAAACAAATCTTGAGGACAAAGAGAAATGAGTAAGCAAGTGAGAGTACTTACTGCCCTAGCAGAGGACCAGGATTCCATTCCCAGCACCTACATGACAGATCACAAATGTCAGAGAATCTGCCAGCATCTTTTAGTCTCCACATGATTCATAAACGTGAATGCTAGAAAAACACCAGTACACATAAAATAAAAAAGGTAATATTGCTTTTCCAGTTTTGCAGTGTATTCTTACTAATTGTGAAAGTTGAACTGTGATACTTTTTCCACTAATATTTTTTTCTCATTAATTTGCTTTCGGGTAAAGCTAATTAACTTTGTACTTGTTCATTTGCCCATTGCTTTAGTTTTGGGCTCTCTCCTCTCTCCCTGTTCTTGTCCCTCTCCCTCCTCCTTGCCCTCCTCTTTCTCCTCTTCCTGTCCCTCCCACTTTTCCTCCTCTTCCCCTTCTCCCCCTCTCTTATATTCTTTCAGCAGTGTATGCACACGATGGGTCAGGGACTATGGTACCTCACATTTTATTTTATTAGATATCTTCAGTTGTCACAAGAACGCCTAATTCTCACAAGGGAACAAGAAGTAAACAGGTCATAAAACATAACATGAACAGAAGAAAATAAGCCAGAACTTGTATTTTAGATTTAAATTGTGCTGTGGACAATAAAGGAGTTTTGGGTTTTCCTCAAGGAATAAAAGAGGCAACATTTTATTTTATTTTATTTTTTTACAAAAAGTAAAACAAGGACTTGGGATTTACAAATTCTAATCATGTTGTCTTCTTTGTGGTTTAAAGCTATAAAGCAAGAGACCATTAAATGTTGTTTTAAAAGGCTGAATAAGACTTGACACAGGCCATTGGCATTTGATGATTGGCACCCGCCTACTCTTAGTTTTGTTTCTCTCAGAAGAATGTACAGGAGGAACCTCACTGAATAGAATCCAGGCCAAGCAAACATATGGTAACAGATAACTTTCAGATGAGGTAATTCTTAACTGAGATTTCTCAGAGAATTGCTTTTCCCTGAAGACTTTTTATAACAGAATCTTTAAATTCTAGCCATAAAAAAGCTGGAGAAAATGACCCTCTAAAAATCTAAGAATATGCTCAGTTCTGTTCTCTGAAATTAATTCTGGGACGATATCCATATTATTTTAGAATAGCAAACAGATTTCTCTGGTGGATTTGTGCCAGGGAAGAGGTAATGTAGACGTGATGTGTTCTGTTCTATTGTAGAAGCATGAAGCATCCCTCTGATGACTCAGGAGAAGAAAGAGTGCTCCCTCTTTTGCCAGGTTGCAGCTAAACTATTGTGCTATCAGTTAGCATCACTGTCTGCAGGTCTGCATAAGCTCAAATGTGTTACCTCTGTGTATGATTAAGCAGAATAGTGAGAATCTTATGTGGAAAATAAAACAAAGTGAAGTAAATCAGCATTTAGCACCCAAAACTATGCACGCTAAGAACTGTGTCAACATAGCCAACAATCTCACATTAATACAAACGTGTTGAATGGTTAAACAAATAAGACTTTGTTATGACAACTTAATGCTTTTTTAACTTAATAGCCAGGTATTGATATTATAATAGATAGCCATAGCATTAACAGTAATAACAGATTATTCCTTAAAAATAAGATAGCTGTGACATGAGACAGCTTGTTTCCTTGATTCCATTCAATCTGTGAGATGGTACCATTATTATTTTTTACATTCAAAGAGCCTGAAGCACAGCAAGGTGAAGGAATGACTTGAAAGTCACAGTTAAAGTTTTGTGGAGCTAGGATTTAAGGTCAGGTACATTTTATTTATTTATTTATTTATTTATTTATTTATTTATTTATTTATTACTTTTGAGACATGGTGTTACTATGTAGTTAGTCCCGGGAGCCTGGAACTCGATTTGTAGACCAGATTGATTTTGAACTCATAGAGATTTGACTTTCTTTGTTTCCTGAGTACTGGGATTAAAGATGCACACCAACACGCCACCTACATTTTAATTAAAGTAGAGCAATAATCATCTCTTGCAGGAAGAAGCACATAAATCATGCTTTCAAAAGTAGTCATGGTTTGATGCATTCCTGATATGTCCTCCATGAGGGATGCCAGGCATGAAGATGTGTAGCGAACACTTCAAAGTATTCAAAGGACAAGGAAAAAAAAGCCTACAGCACTCAATGATAACAAGACTGTCTGTAGAAGGAAAATATAAATACATTCCAGAATGTAACCCTAGGTTTGAGGAGTGAATAGCATTCCTTGAAAAAGAGGCTCATGTGATGGGGAGCCCACCAGCAAAGACCATTCAGACACAGTTTACAACCAAGAGACAGTCTTTATTCTAGCTGGCTGGGATTACATTCAGATATTTGTGACTGAACTGCAGCATGAACATTTAGAGCAAGAAGTTTTTAAAAGCAAAAACACCAACCTGGTGTCTGGCTCTGGGCAAGGTTTCCATAAGCAGGCAGATTAACAGCAACTGAGATAAATTAGCTAGGGCATCTTGACCTTGGGGTTGCAAGGATACAGTTGAGTTCAATGGGATCTCCATCCGGGAGAACAAATTCTAGTTAAACCTGAAATGGCCTGAAAAATCAAGAATACAAGATGGAGGGACTTATGCACAGCCTTGTCCTGGCGAATTTCTCATGATTTTATGAGTCAAACTGTTGATTTGTCTTATTTTGGGGGGTGGGGATAGTTGACCCTAAGGATCAGTTAGCCACACACACACAGTCTGGTTAATGCGTATAGTAAGGTGGTCAGCTACAGAGATCAGGTGAACCTGGACTGATATTATCTGATCTGATATTACCTGATACTGATATTATATCTTCTTCCTTTAATTTCTTTGAGCTTTTTCTCTGACCATAGGGAAGGTTTTCCCTAATTACCACTGATTAGTGGCATAGAAACAGCAAGTTTCTCTTAAGGCCATGCGAAGTCCTCCCAGTTTCATACAAATGATGTCTATCCTCCATCAGTTTTGTAGGACGACCTCTGCTGGGGAGTCAAGTCGGTTCTTCAGCCTAGAAATAGAATTCTCCAAATAGCCTAGATCTAAGTCTATCTGGGAACTGAGTTTCCTAAAGTTTTGGTTTTCAACAATCAAGGCTGAGGCGCCAAGGGCAGTTGTACTGACTTTTGCTGTCTTTACTGGGATCAGGACCAGAACAGAGGCTTGTTTAAACTTTGTTAACATTAAATCAAGGCCAATATGAGATCTTCTTTTTTTCCATAATAGATATTTAACAGGGGGAATAACAGACCAGTATACATAAAGTGGGGGTGTGAGTTTCCAGAGAGTCAGAGGAGACACATTTAGTCAGTTTGTACAAGCAAGCAAGTTATTTGAGGACATGATACAGGTATCTGGTCATGGCAGGACGATTCACCCTTGTCAGGGGATGGGTAAATTAGTTCCTTAAGGCTTTTTTCTAGCAAGTTTTCAACGTGGTTTACTAACTTCTATCTCTACCTTCTCTAGACCTACTTTGTTTCAGTCTTGGAAGGGACATAAGAGAGTAGAGGACCTCTGGAAAGACAGAGTTTGTTACGTCCTGTTTTTCTGAATCGCCATGTCCAGGTTTGGGGTGATGGGGATTGTATATTCCAGGCAGTAAATATGGTCAGTCGTACCTTCTGAGTAGCCTGAGGTTCACCTGGCTGTCCATCTAGATTCAGTGTTTTCAGCAGGAAGAAGCTTCCCTTGTATTTGTGAATAAAATGCATTCCTAAGTGACATTATAGAGGCAAGATTCTGAAAGCTAGGAAGCTCATAGAAACAAAGGCAGGAGAATACCTTCCCTCTGTCAATTTCCTCTTTTGCCCTCTATTGGTAGACTCTAGCATGGAGCCAGTTAACAAAGGAGAAATAATAAGCTGGAGTCTAGGCTTCAGTATCAGAATACAGAATCAAAAGGTGAGTTTGTGGCTTTGTCTGAGTCAGCTTGGGTTCCTGTGAGAAAATACCTTAGACTGGATAATTTAGTAACAGTAGAAAGTCATTGCACAATTTATTAAGATGAGAATTTCAAGATGAGGTGCCAGTGGATCTGGTGGCAGCCCATTCTTTACACCTTTTTATTTGTTTTCACATGGTAGAAGAAGTTTTAAAGCTGTATCAGGCCTCTTTGTATAAACATAATTTAATTAATGAATAATCCACCCTAGTGACCTAGTAATCTCTTATAAGTCTTATATGTGGTAATATAGGAGCATATTTGTTATTTGTCATTGTTGTGACTAAAATACCTGATAAGAAAGTACTTAAATGAGGTATAATTTCTTTGGTTCATAGTTCGAGGGCCCAGTGATACAGTGTGTGGTATCAAGGAAAGGCATGGTGGTGAGCTCTTGTCTGTGGTAGCAGGAGCATGGGGCTGCTTGCTTATATCTCAGATCACCAGGAAGCTGAGAGATCCGGAAGCTGGGCCAGGCTATAAACCTCAAGGTTAACCCCCAAACCCAATTCACCTATATAGGGCACACTTCCAAAAGACTACACAGCTCCAAACAGCTCTACCATCTGGGAGTTGAACGTTCAAGCACTTTTTTTTTTTTTTTTTTTTTTTTGGTTTTTTGAGACAGGGTTTCTCTGTATAGCCCTGGCTGTCCTGGAACTCACTCTGAGTCCATTGAAGAGGGGTGCTCTGGTCATGTAGCTGGGGAGAGTCTAAACTTGATTGATTGCAATGGACATGTGTTTGTCATCTTGCTCTCTGGATAAAATTTTAAAAATTATTAGAGGGTTTTAAGCAGAAGATTTAGTTACAGAGTAAAACCAAGAGATTTCCTGAGAAGATTTGGGAGCAGAGGGATCATAGGCAGGAGAAACAGAGTGGGTTGGTGAAAGAAAGTTACAAAGTGTTGATTCAGGGTGACAGTGACTGATCTCATTATCCAGACTGTTATACCAAAATGAGCTAATGGAAGTAGCAGGGAGCTATAAAGCATTAAAGAAAGAACAGGAGAAAATAGAGGACTAGAGTAAAGAATTGTTCCTCCCCAGGGTAAAGGGGATGCACTCTTTTGGCCAGTTTCTCCACAGCATCGAAAAAGTCTTTCTGTAGATGTACCAGGGGCAAGTGGAGCTGTTGTAAGGCGAGAGTCATTGGGAAAGCGTTCACAGAACATTTTTGGGGGTACAGAGTGAAGTTCAGTACGTTTTTCGAGACAGGCTTTCTCTGTGTAGCTCTGGCTGTCCTGGAACTCACTTGGTAGACCAGGCTGGCCTCGAACTTACTCTGTAGACCAGGCTGGCCTCAAACTCAGAAATCCGCCTGCCTCTGCCTCCCAAGTGCTGGGATTAAAGGCGTGCGCCACCACCGCCCAGCCGTAAAACATTTTAAATACAGTAAAATGTAGGTATGAGGACAGTAAAGAAGAAAGGTGTCATCCAGGGGAGGAGCCAGATGGGAGGGAACCAGAAGCCCATACATTGGAGGAGGCTTGTGGTTGAAAGTTTTTTTTTTCTGGTTCCTGTATCTGGGCTGCATTTCAAACCAGTTAGGGTTTCTTGGCCTTGAAGCATTGTGTTCACAGAGAGAGCACAAATCTCATTCCACTAATCAGATTTAGTCCTTTTAAAATGTGGAGTACTGCAGTAGTCAAGAAGCCAAGCTGGTCCTGAAAGATGTTAAACTGATCTGAACTGATGAGACAGAGAGGATAACTGAAGCAAAGGAGGCCTCAGTTCAGATGTTTCAGTTCTGGGTCCCAAAAGCAATGTTCAAAGTGGCAAGAAGAGGGATGAGTTTGATGGCCTATGGCCCATTAGTCCCCTTTGCAAAGGTCACCTGAACTGCTTTCAGGGGTTTCTGGAACCTATCTTTTCTGTAACAGCTTCATGACTGACGAAAAGGCAATGATGGGAGAAACAGAGTGCCTCAGAAGAGGGTGATGTAAGGGACCATTATAAAATGAACAGTGCGCAACGATGCAGGACACACGTGGGAATGTAATTGTGCAATTTTGTAGGGAACATTAAGAGACAAAGTTATAGGAGAAAACCTTTCACATCAAGATTAACAAGATTCAATATAAGGTTAAATGTAGCTCATTATAAGGTTAAATATAATTTTAGTATAGGTTAAATGCAATTGTATAACTGGATGGACCATGACCCAGAGTTCTGTAGAAGAATGTGGTTTTAAGTATAATTAATTGTTTGATTATATCAGACTCTTACATAAGGAACAAGCAACTGTAAACTGTATAAACAAAGTCAGTTATAGTCAGCATCCAAGGAATCAATTTCAACAGAAAGTGTCTAAATAGTATTCCTCGCTTACACAAATGATGAACTCTCTTATATTTATATCAAATAGTAACAATACACAGTATTATTTAATGAACAAAACCAGATTATCTCAAGTAAATCACAGTATTTGGTCAGAAACAATTAGATACAGTAAACATCTATAAATTGGGATAATTAACTTAAATGACCATAATATTTAAAAACATAACTTAATACATATTTTCATGAACATGAAATTGTTATACCTATACACAGTAATTATATTATATATAGTCAGGCTATGTAAAGAGACTCTTTAATTCTAAACTGTATTCTCCCCCCAAAAAACCTTATTTTTAGTTTTCAATTTAAAAATAGTCCCAGAGACAGTGACCAACTTGCCTTCTCTTCAGCAGTCTCTTTTCTAGAACATCATGAGTTAATTACCCAAGCCAGTGACTACCATGTCAAGAGTAAATAACTTACTTTACAGTTTTTGAAAATTAACCCTATTAGCAGAAACTTTACAAAAATTCTCCTGGACAGCTTCATTCCTTATACTGAATCAGTAGATGAAAGATGAAATCAGTCAGTCATATCAAATGTGCACTAAGTAATTTGCATTTAACATAGAGTTGATAAAGAAAGCTGGAACCAACTCTTCACCCATGTTAATGGTGTCAGCACATGCTGACACCAGTAAGAGTATTACTTAACACCTTCCTATTTAAAAATAGATTTGTGGTTTAGAGGCATAATTTATGAAGCAAGGTACCAAATTAAATGAGCTTTAACAAATATAGGCTTTTGGAATTTCTTAGAAACATCCACAAGCAGCCTTGACAAAGTCTGCATAGTCCTTGTAGACTTCAAGGTGAGACTGCAGGCACTGGTCTTGTAGCTCTCTATCTGGGTAGAGAGCAGTTATGTTCTCAGTGTACCACAGCTGAGCCCAGGTTGGAAAGAATCTCCTTTATCTAAGTCATCTCCTCATGAAGAATCTAAAGGCTTGAGATATCATGCAATAGAATAATTTGTTGACTCTATAGATATAAAACTGTCAAAGATGCTGCTTGGATATTCTGAATAACTTTCCAGTGCTGTGAGTTTGATGGCACAGTATCTTGCATCTTCCTTAATGAAGGAGCAGGGGTTGTTAATAACATGGATCCTGGAGTTAGCTGTTGATAAGAGGAAGAATTGAGAGGCAGGGTAATGGTTAAGAATAGAGTTACCATGCAGATCTCACACCACATAGGTGGATCCTCAGTTTACAACATTCTCAAATGTCATTTTGGAAGCCAATGAGGGCAAAGTCATTACTATTTCCCTTCTGTTGTTTGATATATTTAGGATGTGGATGTATATTATTGGTGAAGTGAATCCATTCCCCTGTCATATGAGACATGAGGAGTAATTAATTTTCACATAAAAAGGTTTATACTAATTTGTTATACATGGATAGGACTAGTCAGGTCTACCTGGTCAGAGCCAGAACTGGTCAAACCCATGCAGCCAGACGCAGAAGCAGCAGACTTCTGGGAGCTTTTATTTTTAGCCTTTCTTGTCTTGTATGAAGGCTAGCATTCATCCTAATCTGGTGGGATGATGCTCTATCCAAAGGATCTTATGCTGCTTTCAAGAGAACTACATGAGCCTGGAGTTTTCTGTCATGTAAGTGTATTGTAAATTAAACGTATTTTACTCAAGTATTCAAGCTTTCAGAGCCAAGTTTTATATAGCTTATTTTGAATGATATTTTACAATAAACAAACTCTACATTTACTTTAAATTTGTTCTGATATACTTATTTCAGGCTTAAATTTGCAACATATATAGAAGACTATATAATGGGAACCATAAATTGGTCTCTCGCCTTCCGGTCTGGGCCTGAGCACTGAGCAGATCTTGGGCAGCAGCTCAGACCCCATTCTCACAGAACCCAGAAGAAGTGGGACTTCCAGGAGCTCTAACTCGGGCAGTACCTTAGGTAAGGAGAAAGCAACACCGGCCCCAAACAGGGAGTAACTGTGACCCACTAGGACCCAAGAAGTCACTCCTGGCCTGGAGTGCTAGTTCCTTCCAGTCTGGGCCTGAGCACTGAGCAGATCTTGGGCCCTACCACTCACCCCAGTAGTAACATCCACCCCATACATTTCTGATACAACCAAAATAATAGGAAAGACAAACTCCAGTCAGAGTTAAGGCAGAGTAAGGGCAGGTAGCACTAAGGAGATCCAGATGGCAAAAGACAAGTGCAAGAACATAAGCATCAGCAACCCAGGGTACTTGGCATCATTAGAACCTAGTTCTCCCACACAAGAAAGTCCTGAAATCTCTATATCACTAGGAAAGCAAGATTCAGATTTAAAATGACTTCTAATGATGATGATAGAGGACTTTAAGAAGGACATAAATAACACTCTTAAAGAATTTGAGAGGAACACAGGTAAACAGGTAGCAGCTCTTAAAGAGGAAACACAAAAATCTCTTAAAGAATTACAAGAGAACACAACCATACAGGTGAAGGAATTGAACAAAATTATAAAAGAAAACTTCCCTAATCTAAAGAACGAGATGCCCATAAACATACAAGAAGCCTATAGAATGCCAAATAGACAAGACCAGAAAAGAAATACCTCCCGTCACATAATAATCAAAACACCAAATGCACAAAACAAAGAAAGAATATTAAATGCAGTAAGGGAAAAAGGCCAAGTAACATATAAAGGCAGACCTATCAGAATTACACCAGACTTCTCAATAGATACTATAAAAGCTAGAAGATGCTGGACAGATGTCATACTACCCTAAGAGATCACAAGTGCCAGCCCAGGCTACTATACCCAGCAAAATTCTCAATTACCATAGATGGAGAAACCAAGGTATTCCATGACAAAACCAAATTTACACAATATCTTTCCACAAACCCAGCATTAAAAAGGATAATAGCGGGAAAGCTCCAATACAAGGAGGGAAATTATACCCTAGAAAGAGCAAGAAAGTAATCCTCTTCCAACAAATCCAAAAGAAGATAGCCACACAAAGATAATTCCACCTCTAATAACAAAAATAACAGGAAGCAACAATCACTGTTCCTTAATGTCTCTTAACATCAAAGGACTCCATTCCCTGATTAAAAGACATAAGCTAATTGACTGGCTATGTAAACAGCACCCAGCATTCTGCTGCACACAGGAAACCCACCTCAGTGACAAAGACAGACTTTACCTTAGAGTAAAAGGCTAGATAACATTTTTTCAAGCAAATGGTCCTAAGAAACAAGCTGGAGTAGCCATTCAAAATTCTTGAGCCAGAGAACGCAAAGGGAGGATCTCATGGCTCCACCTGTATAGATAGTTGAATGTGGACTTGCCAGGCATCAGTGGAAGTAGATGGTCTTGGTGCCTGAAAGTTTCGATTCCCTAATGTTAGGGAATTTCAAGAGCAAGAAGGCAGGAATGGAAGGATGGTGGGAGCACACCCTCATAGTAATTGGAGGAGTGAGGATGGGGTAAGGGGTTAGGCATCAGTGGAAGAGGACAGCCTTGGTGCCTGAAAGTTTGGATTCCCTAGTGTTGGGGAATTTGAGAGCAGGGAGGCGGGAAGGGGAGCACACCCTCATAGAAACTCCCAGAATTATATGGATTAGACATGACAGAGGCAGGCCGCCAGAAGACTAGATTCCAGAATTCAAACAAAAAATTATCTTGATACTAAAATTTGTTTTGAGAATTGTATATTGCAGAATACACAGCCTCGGTGCATCTACTCATCAAGCAAGCTGAGCAGACCTGCTCAAACCTCTGATGTCCTGGAATTCTAGCTGGATGCAGTGAAGACACAGTGTCAGAGGGTTATCAATTTACTCTTCCCCCTGCCCCTCTTCTAATATTTCAGCGTCCATAATCAGCTTAAAGAAGTTAACAAAGAGTTAGCAGTCCTATTCCCTGGGCTTGGGGATTGAGGTGGTTAATATTGGGCTGTCTTTCTAGGAAAAAGTAGTGGTTTTGTTGGAACAGGGAGAATTAGCTAGGATTTATTGCATAGCCATAACCTATTGGTAGAAATATGTATAATTGTTATTAAGATGAAATTATAATTTCTTAAATGGTGCAAAATTTACTTTGATATCAAATTTAAGGTTTTCATTGGTATGAGCTTCTTATTAATATAAAAGTGAGATTAATATTGTTACTCTCATAGGCATTGTGCTTATATAACACATTTAGGAATACAAGGCTTAGACCCAGTACTTCTTTAACTTTTCTAACTGATTTGAGATGGTTAGCTTGTGAGTTAAGGGCCTATAGCAAATCAATGGCTCTGAGTTTATTGTTAGAGTGTTTTCTATATTTTATTTACAAATAGCTAGGAGGAGTTAATGAACAACAGTCCAGATTATTTTACATGAATAGTTTGTTTTCAAAACGTCAGAAGTCCACAGAATTGATATTACAAACATTTCTGTGTTAATGTTCATTTTGATTAGAGACCTGTCTGCTCCTGACAGCTTCCTGTCTTTGATTCTAAGAAGAAATTGAACATCTTTGGAGTTACTCCAGTTGTGGTGAGACAGCCACTAGGCAAGAATTGCCTCTTTTCATCTACAGAAAAATCATTGTCCAGAAAAGAACACACTTGTGGAATAGTTGACTGATTATATCTGCCAAGACAGAGAAATCAGTCCTTAATAATCCTGTATCACTAGGTCTGTCAGAAGATCCTGGGCCAGAAGACTGAAGATCAGATGCTCCAACGTTTTGTAGTATAGGAACTGTCCAGGTGTTCAGCGATCGGTCTCTATAAATTGGCTAAGTTTTAGAAGCTATGCTTTGTGCTTCACATAATTTCAGTTAACTCAGTCATTCTGGGTTTCTGGTGGGGTTGAAAACTTATAGTCTCATAGCCAATCCTGGCTATTTACTTTGAGAGAAAATATTTGAGAGGATGGTTTTCAGCTGACATTCATTCTAAAGCCAAGGACAAAAGCCAGGTTCAGAACTAAGTCCTTTAGTTAGGAGGGATGACAAGAGGTTTTGGTTAGTCAACAAAATGATGGACTGGGTATTAAGTCTATCTTGTACCTTACTGACACAAATTGGTATAGTTATGGTTTAATTGTATTTTGAGAGAAAAGTTTTATTTTAACAGGAAGAATGTTATGTAGGAGGAGCTAAGGTAGGAGTAGTAAGGAGAGGAAGAAGAGGAGTAAGGATAGGAAGAGGAGAAGGAGAGGAAGAGCTAGGTGACAAGAGAAGGGGGGACATGGAGGTGGATGTTCACGTGTCTCTGCCAGTCAAAGATAGTTGATATATCTAGGTTGGGTATTGGGTTAATCTTCTGATTGTATGGGCATCTCTTTACTGAGCATTACCAAACTTATAAAGCCTTTGATTAACATTTAAAAATTGTATAAAAGCAAAAATGAGAAGAGTGCATGGAATAGGGGTTTTCTAGGGAGGGGAAATGGGGAAGGGGATGGCATCTGAAATGTAAATAAAATATCCAATAAAAAATAAAAAAAAAAATTGATCTCTCCCTCTAAGTTTATCTCTGCAAATAAATTACATTTGTGCTTAGCATGACTACACAATTCTAATTAAAGTAAATAATTTGGTCATTTATAAGGTAACCATTAACTTGAATGTCTTAGTTATATTTATCAGTTTACAACAAGTTGCTACCTTTTAATATCAGCATTTTATACTTTTATCCCTGTTAGGTTTGAGTCTTAAAAATTGGAATTAAAGATTCACTTCAAGAACATTTATCAACAAAATAAAAATTTAAAACATAACATAAAAGTCCATAGAGAGACTGAGAACCTTATTTTCTTGATCCTTTGATAGTATATCTTTACAGATTATAATTTTTGTATGACTCAGTTTACCAGAATAACTACAGCTTAACAAACTTAACAAAGACAAAAAAGATAGACATTCACCTTCAAGTCAGTTTTGCTAGCCTGAATAGACTTTAGGAATTTGTAAATCTTATTCATAAAATAGACGTTGTGCCTTATCTAAAATATGTCAAAAATACTGATGTTAAATACAGTAAGCAAACCCGTTAAGTGGTTAGCCATACATCTCTAAGTCACTTTCTGTTAACCTGGATAGACCTTTGTAGCGTTAAGGATTTATAAACCTTAATCATGAAACATATACTGTTTTTAAGTCCTGTTTTCCATAAACCTTATTTATGGTTTTGTCTTCATCTGTTATTTTTAATTCTCAGGTCAAAAATATCATATAAAAACCACCCTAATCCAAAATACCTTGGAGGTCTGCTGTGCCTGACTTAATGTAGGGAAATAAAATAAAACATCCTGTCATGGAAGTAGTGTGCCTCCTTACTCTAAGAAAGGCAATACAGAGGGCACAGTAGAACTAAAAAGTTCTATGGATGCTGCCTTATTTGGTTTATGTCATGTGGTCACCTTAATCAAGACGGTAGTAATGGCACATGACATGCCCTTTCTTTAACCTTAGTAAAGATGGCTGTTAGCCACATAGTTGCTTCCAGCTTTATGAGGTCATCAACTAAGATGTCAGCAAGCCACCTGGTTGCTATTTACTTTAAGGGGAGCTCATCAGACATAGCAGACCCCCTTTTTGATTTGCATTTTTTTAAAAAAACCATCTATTTTTCATTGCTAGGCACACCTGGGCACAGTCAACAGGTGAGCTTGGCATTGTCCCCTGACCTTCATTGTTTGGCCCATAGCTCTCTCTGCCTTCCCAAGGAGGTCTGCAAGGGCCCCAGGAACAGAGAATTTAGATATCTCCCCCACCAATCCCTAACCTGTCTGGTCCACCTGGGGCACAGACAACAAGAGTGAGTTATGTGATGTCCCCTGACTTCCCTCATCGGGTCCATGGCTCTGCCTGTCTTCTTGAGGAGGTCTGGAGAACCCCAGGAGCATTCAGGTCTACCTGGGACATGTCCAGCAGATGTCAGCAGCATTTTGTTTCCTCAACTCCATTGTCAGGCCCACATTTCTGTCTGCCCTCCCCAAAGAGTTCTGCCTGCATCAGGAACATCTAGGTAACACCAGTGTCAAGGAGATGGAGAACAGCCAGCTGAACGAAGGGAAACACACTGTTACTACAACGACTACGACTACGACTACGACTACTACTACCATCAAAATAGTAGGAATTAATAATCACTGGCCATTAATATCTCCAAACATCAATGAACTCAATTCTTTAATAAAAAGACACGGGCTAACAGAGCAAATGAGAAAATTGGATCCATCATTCCACTGCATACAAGAAACACTTCAAAAACAAAGATAGACATTACCTCTGAATAAAGGGCTAGAAAAAAGTTTTGCAAATAAATGGAGTCAAGAAACAAGCTGCAGTGGTCATTCTAATAGCTAATAAAATAGACTTTTAACCCAAATTAATCAAAAGAGATGGGGAAGAACACTTTAAACTCATCAAAGTAAAAATCCACCAGAATGACATCTTAATTTTGAACATCTATGCCCCAAATTCAAGGGTACTCATGTTTGTAAAGCAAATATTACTAAAGCTTGAATCACACATTGAACTCCACACACTAGTGATGGGAAACTTCAACACCCTTCTTTCACCAATGGGCAGGTCATCAAGACAGAAACTAAACAGAAATAATGAAACTAACAGAAGTTATGAAACAAATGGACCTAACACTAAAAGCAGGGACAAGACAAGGCTGCCCACTCTATCCCTGTCTATTCAAAACAGTACTTGAAGTTCTAACTATAATAACTAGGAATAAGACAACAAAGGGAAATAAAAGAGATACAAATTGGAAAGGAAGAAGTCAAAAAATCACTATTTGCACATGATATGGCAGTATACATAAGTGACTCTAAAAACTCTACCAGAGAACTCCTATAGCTGATAAGCATACTTAGCAAAGCGGCTGGATACAAGTTAACTCAAAAATATATTAAATGACATAAATGGTACACAGGCTGAGAAAAAAAATAGGGAAACAACACCCTTTACTATAGCCACAAATAATATAAAATATTTTGGTATAACTCCAGGGAAGCAAGTTAAAGACCTGTATGACATGAACTTCAGGTCTTTGAAGAGAGAAATTGAAGAAGATAACAAAAGATAAAAAAAAATCTTCCAGGCTCATGGATTGGTAGGATTATCATAGCAAATATGGTCATCTTACCAAAAGTAATCTACTGATTCAATGTAATTCTCGTCAAAATTTCAACTCAGTTTCTTTATGGACCATGAAAGAGTAATTCTCACCTTCACACTAAAAAGTAAAATACCCTTGATAGTGAAAACAATCATGTATAATAAAATAACTTCTGAAGTTACCACCATCCTAATTTCAAGCTATACGAAAGAGCAATAGTAATAAAAAAACTTATGATACTGATGGTTGATCGATGGAATCAAGGTGAAGAACCAGCAGTAAATCCACACACCTATGAACACTTGATCTTTGACAAAGAAGCCAAAACTATGCAATAGAAAACAGAAAGCATCTTCAACAAATGATGCTGGTCTAATTGGATGTCTGCATGTAGAAGAATGCAAATAGGTGCACATCCATCATTCTGCACAAAACCCAAATGGATCAAAGACCAACACATAAAACCAGATAAACTAAATGTAATAAATGAGAAAGTGGAGAACTGCATTGAATATATTGGCACAGGAGACACTCCTTGAACAGAGCACCAATAGCTCAGGCAGCAAGATCAACATTTAATAAATGGTACCTCATGAAACTGAAAACTATCTGTAAGGCAAAGGACATCATCAGTAGGACAAAACTACAGCCTACAATATGGGAGATCTTTACCAATCCTACATCCAACAGAGGGTGAATATTCAAAATATATTTTAAAAATCAAGAAATTAGATACCAAAACCCAAATAACCCAATTTTAAAATGGGGTATAAAACTAAACAGAGAATTCTCAATGGAGGAATCTCAAATGGCTGAGAGGCACTTAAAGAGACATTCAGCATCCGTAATCATCAGGAAAATGCAAACCAAAACCTCTATGAGATTCCATCTTATACATGTCAGAATAGATAAGAACAAAACTTCAAGTGACAGCACATGAGGGTGAGATTGTAGAGCAAGGGGAATACCCCTCCATTGCTGTGGGAGTGCAGACTTGTACAGTCACTCTGGAAATCAGTTCGGTGGTTTCTCAAAAAACTGGAACTAGTTCTACCTCAAGAGCCAACTATGCTACTCCTGGGCATATACCCAAAAGATGTTCCACTGTACCGCTAGGACACATGCTCCACTATGTTCATAGCAGCTTTACTTGTAATAGCCAGAAACTAGATGTCCTTCAACTTGAAGAATGGATAAAGTAGACATGGTACATCTACAAAATGGAATACTATTCAACTGTTAAAATCAAAGATATAAAATTTGCAGGTAAATGGGTGAAACTAGAAGATATTGTCTCAAGTCTGGTAACCAAGACCTAGAAAGACATGAATGGTATGTACTCACTTATAAGTGGACATGAGACATAAAGTTAACCATGGTACAATACACAGATCTAAATAAGCTAAGTACCAGGGAAAGCCCCAAGGAGGGTTGCTTGAATCTCACTCAGAATGGTTGTAAAGATGCAGGTTTGGAGGTCTAGCAAAAATGGTGGGAGTTACAGCTCTGGGCATAGTTGTAAGTCAGGGTTTTGAGAATCCTTAAAGTGAATTATGAGTTATATGGAGAATAGGCCTCAGCATTTCATCTTGTCGGGTTGCCTAAATCAGTTTAGATATGAAAAATCAGAAGTTTTCAATCTGAGCCAGCAGTGGCCATTTGTCCAGTGTATTTTGTGTCACATTTAAACAGAGAGCTGAACTCAATATGAGGTCTCTCCAAATAAAGCTTTTTGATTAGCCTGTGACTAGACAAAGGGTGTATATTTTGGAATGGAGAATTGGAAACCCAAGGCAAGGCCTGGGATCTAGGTACAAAAAACATCATTAATATACAGCCACTTAAGAATGTTCTAAACTTCAAATTGACTCAACAATTTGGCTGGAAAGTAAAGTATGGCCCCAATCTCTACAATTCCAGGGTTAAGAAGCTGCAGGGCCAGTGGAAGGTTCTCATGGGTTAGGGCCAAGGTAGGCCCGTGGAGAATTCTCGGAATTATAATTCTCAGCCAAACTTTTTCACAGCCAGTAAAATGTCTCTAGGGCCTTCCACCAAACAAGTCTTTTTTTTTTTAATTGAAAATATATTCTTCTCTCACACAATACACCTCAACCACAGTTTCTCTTCTTTTCACTATTCCCATCTCCCTGTAATCCCCGCACTCATCAAGATCCACTTTCCCTCTCCATTTCCCTTCAGGGAAAAAAAAATGAGGCCTCCAAGAGACAATAGCCAAACATGGCAAAACAAGATACAGTAAGAGAAGGCAAAACCTCTCATATTGAGGCTGGTCAAGTCAATCCAATAGGAAGAGAAGAGTCCTAAGAGCAAGCAAAAAATCAGAGACACACTCACTCCTACTGTTAGTAGACAGTATATAGCACCAGGAGGGGCGTTTCTGAGTCAGGTATAGCTGATTACTTTGTGGTCCAATGTGTGGTGTCCTTCCTAGGTCAGACTGTTTCGGGACCAGGCAGTAAAGTGAGAGAGAAAGAGCAGAGACAGAGTGAAACAAAAAGGTTGCCTAAGAGAAATGGGTAGGCATTTTTGTCTGGAGCCAGGGACTATGACAGCCACGGAGGTTGCTCCGTGGGTGGGCTTGAGCTGCTGGTTTTCCCATTCCAGATTCCCGCACTTTACATTAGGTTATATAAAACGGCTGTAGAGAGACTAAAGGCTGAAAGGAGGAGAGATTTGGTCTGACCTTAGGCTGAACTACCTGTGGCAAAATGCTACCACAAGACGGAATGTGGCTTTTTTTAGGGGCAGAAATGATTTCTGTTGTGTGCAAGGGAAGCTGGGAAGTTTAAGCAGAGCATTATCAGTGATCGCCTATAAAACCAACATACAAGTGAGATTCTTTCATTACACAGTGGGAGAGAGTAAACATTCCCATTCCAAAATGGAAGTGTAGCAAGGAAAGACAGGACCAAGGCAAGGCTGAAAACCACCAGGAAAACCACAAACCCTGAGAACGTCAGCACCTTGAGGTTATGGGGTATATCGTGTGTGCTTCAATGTACCTGGATAGCTCTAGGGCTTACCACACGTGTGGCATCTCTTTTGGGCTAGACCCCAAAATAGGTGCCTGAAACCTTCCTTGTCAAACATTCAATATTTTAGCATCTCTAACATCTAGGTGTCTTCACTATGACTGATGTGTCACCTTCACAGCTGAGGAAGTTTATACTCTGCAAGGGAAGCTGGGAGTTGTAGTCTTCTGACAGCACACACAGGAAGTCTACTTAGAAAAATCAAGAGTCATCTATGAATTGCTTGGCCTCAGTGACTCCTTGACATTCTAGTGTAAACTTCCTTCATAAACCCACTCTCGCTGCAAAAGCAGCAACCGGTGGGCCTTACCCAACTCTGCTGCAGCTCCAGATGTAAAATGTCCCCTTCTACTTCAACCTTGGTGGTCTCCTTGGGCCTTCTTAGCTGAATCTGGGAGAACACTATTTTTTGCACTGTAAGACTTTGTAGCTTTAGATGCAGAATGTGGCGAATCAAGGTACTCTTTTCTCATCTCAGGGCGAAGCCACCATTTCTCCTTAATGATGTTCGTTCATCTCTTTAGCGATTCCGGACATCCATCACGCCCTCAGCTTCAACCATGCTCAAACTTCTTTCTTTGTCACATTGCACATTTCTGTCTACAGATTTAACAACATTCGTGCGCCTTTCCTTGCCAAACACAACAGTTTTTATGCTATTCTTACTTTGTGCTCTCTTTTACAACCAGACTATAACAAGGATAAATTGGAGGTAGAATCAACACACCGGAGATTAAATATCGGCACATGGACTTTGAAGGGATATAAACATGCATGGCACAGAAAGAGTTCCTTTATAACACTTGTTGCTCTCTCATTCACTCTTTTTCCTGAGTCCTTAACATTGGCCTCTTACACTCTCTACTGAGCGGAAATAATCATTCTCTCACCCCTTTGCTTTGCAGAAACCTGATTACAGTGATTTGCTAGCCACTTGAAGTTATTTCTTTATGATATCTCTGTAAGAACCATTCATAATAAGCTGTGTGATAAGGCATAGAATTCAATTTTGTAGGCAATATGGGAGTAAAATGGGTCAATTTAGGGTTGGCTGATTGCTGCAGTTGATGGTATCGTTGAGTAAGTAGAGCATTCTGGCAATGAGTCAGTAGAACTGCAGGCACTGTTCTCTTTGTTAATTGCCTGGAAGAGTCTGTGCTTACACTTGTATAGAAACGTGAATCATGCAACATTTACACAGTCTGCTCGCTTGTCAGAGTGTTAATAATTCTGCCCGTGGAGTTTTATCCTGAGGAAGAAAACACACAATGTATACCATAGATGCAAAGAAACATGGTGAGTAAGCACGAGTCTGAAATCTGCCACAGAAAAATTGCCCAGGCAAACATAAAGGCAATAACCAAAGTCATTACCACCTGAGCTCACAAATCGTAATCAAATGGTAAAATGCAACACAGCTGTACTATGGTATCAATTTATACATACCCTTTTCTAATCTTTAACTCAAACATTTTAAGAATTACCCCAATGTAGTAATTATAGAACATTCTGTCTGTTGACAAAAGGTCAGAAGAATCTGGCTACCTGAAAACCTCACTGCACTAGCAGAGGAAGCGAAAACGTGTTACAAGGTAAGCCTGTTGGCTTTGGTTCAGTTTTTAAGTGATTCTAAGAGAAATTTCTTACCAGGTTTTATTGACTGAATTGCTGTTTCTGCTTAAGTAAAACACATGATTTTGTAATATATAATGCCGAGGAGTATATAGCTAACCATTATTCAACCACAAAAATGTGTGTCCAGGTGCTCGCTTAATATGAAGAAAAAAATGTGACTTATTCTCAATCAAGAAAAAAATTGTTTTTATCAAAAGTTAAGCATAGGAAAAATTATTATTCAGGAAGTAAGTAATAGTGTGTGACCAATATTTTTAAATTATTTAAAATAATAGCACCCAGCTGCTAGATAACTAGCATAAAAATCAATCCCTTATGATTTGGGAGAAATTAAATCTGGGTGCTTTCTCTATGTTCTTATAAGGATATAGAAGAAGATATGTACTTATATAGCTGGATGTTGTAGCATATGATATAATATCAGCATTTAAGGGGAAACAGAAGCCAAGAGGTTAGGAGTTCAAGGCCAACTGGTTTATATAATAAGATTCTGTATTAAAAAGAAAGAAGAAAGGAGATAAAGAGAGAGAGATTGTGCTTTTATGAAAACTATGTAAATCAAAATTGTTATTTGGTATCCTGTAGCCCTTTAAAAACTTAAACTCCATATTAAAACCATTCTATTTATTAATTTATTGTCATTTAGAGATTTATGTAAAGGTATTTTATTGTAGCACAGTTTATAATATAGCATTTTATTAATTCCTTGAGAAATTTATATAGGTCTACAGTATTCAATATCATCATCCCCCACACTCCCTCTTCATTTCTTCCAGATCGATTTGCTACTTGCTCCCTTTCCCATTCCAATTTTGAGTCATTTCTGTTTGCTTGTTTGTTTTCTTTTTAAAAATAACCTAACAAGTCCAATTTGTGTTCCTAGGTGTGTGGCCATCCACTGGAGGGTGGGTGGTTGACCTTCGAGGAGCCATGCCCTTCAAGAAAACTAAATCTCCTCTTCAGAAGCCATTAACAGTCAAGAATTGCTCCGTGAGGGGTGAGAACTCTTGAATACCTTTCCACTCCATGGTATAGAATTGCTTGAGTTGATCTCTTCTGAGCAACCACAGCTGCTGTCGTGCCTTGTCATGTTCAGAAGGCACAGTTCCCCTCTAGCCTCTCTGACATCTAGCTCCTACATTTCCATTCCCTCTCCCATGCTGGTCTCAGTCTTGGGGAGGGGTGTGATGTACATGTATTGTTTGTAGCAGAATTCTCTGCAGACATGTTTTCTTTTTTACTTTGACCAGTTGTAAGTTTTGGGTTTTTTAAAATTAATTAATTAATTAATTAATTTTAAACTCCAAATTTTATTGCTGCCCTCCACCCTCTGACTGTTCCACATCCCATACTTCCTCCCCAGCCCCTGTCTCTACAAGGATGTCCTCACCCTGCACCCCTCACCCCACGAGACCTCTAAACTCCCTGGGGCCTCCAGTCTCTTGAGGGTTAGATGCATTTTCTCTGACTAAACCCAGACCAGGAAGTCCTCTGCTGTAAATGTTTTTGGGGCCTTTGATCAGCTGGTGTATGCTGCCTGGTTGGTGGTCCAGTGTCTGAGAGATCTCAGGGGTCCAGGTGAGTTGAGACTGCTGGTCCTTCTACAGGGTCACCCTTCTCCTCAGCTTCTTCCAGCTTTTCCCTAATTCAACCACAGGGGTCAGAAGCTTCTGTTCATTGGTTGGGTGCAGATATTTGTTTCTGACTCTTTCAGCTGCTTGTTGGGTCATTTGGAAGGCAGGTAGTCTTGATAGGTCCCTTTTTGTGAGTGCCCCACAGCTTCTGTAATAGTGTCAGGCCTTGGGACCTCCTCTTGTGCTGGATCCCTCTTTGGGCCTGTCGCTGGACTTTCTTTCCTCAGGCTCCTCTCCATTTCCATCCCTGCAGTTCTTTCAGACAGAAACAATTATGAGTCAGAATTTGGACTGTGGGATGCCAACCCCCTCCCTCACTCGATGCCCTGTCTTCCTGTTGGAGGTAGGCTCCATAACTTCACTCTCCCTACTGTCAGGCATTTCATCTAAGGTCCCTCCCTTTGAGTCTTGAGAGTCTCTCACCTCCCAGGCCTCTGGTGCATTCTGGAGGGTCCCCCAAATCTCCTACCTTCTTAGGTTGCCTGTTTCCATTCTTTCTGCTCACTCTCAGGCTTCAGTCCTTTTCCCTCACCCAATATCAGATCATGTTCCTTTCTCCCCCTGTCCCCCCATCCACTTTCCTTCCCTCATTCCTCCCTTCCTTCCCCCTTGTGATTAGTTTCTTCTCCCTCCAAAGTGGGGCTGAGGCATCCTCACTTGGGCCCTTCAGCTTGTTGACCTTTGTGAGTTCTGAGGACTGCATCTTGGATATTCTGTACTTTTTTATTGGTTAATATCCACTTATAAGTGAGAACATATCATGCATGTCCTTTTGGGTCTGAGTTACCTCACTCAGGATATTTTCTAGTTCCGTCCATTTGCCTGCAAAACTCAGAATGTCCTTGTTCTTAATAGCTGAGTAGTATTCCGTTGTGTAAATGAACCACGTTTCCTGTATCCATTCTTCTGTTGTTGGATATCTGGGTTGTTTCCAGCTCTGGCTATCACAGGTAAGGCTGCTATGAACATAGTGGAACAAGAGGCATGGTGGGACATCTTTTGGGTATATTCCCAAGAGTGGTATTGACGGTCTCCAGGTAGATCTATTTCCAATTTTCTGAGGAACCTCCAGATTGATTTCCAGAGTCGTTGTGCCAGTTTGCAATCCCATCAGCAATGAAGGAGGGTTCCTCTTTTTCCACATCCTTGCCAACATGTGCTGTCACCTGAGGTCTTAGCCATTCTGATTGGTGTGAGGTAGAATCTCAGGGTCATTTTGATTTTGCATTTCTCTGATCACTAAAGACTTTGAACATTTCTTTAGGTGTTTCTCAGCCATTTGAGATGCCTCTGTTGAATTCTCAGTTTTTTGGTTGGTTGTTTTTTTTTTGGTGGTTAGCTTCTTGAGTTCTTTATATATTTTGGATGTTAGCCCACTATCAAATGTGAGGCTAGTGAAGATTTTTTCCCCAATCTGTAGGCTGTCAATTTGTCCTATTGACTTTGTCTTTTGCCTTACAGAAGCTTTCCAGTTTCATGAGGTCCCATTTATCAATTCTTGATCTTAGAGTATGTGCCCCTGGAGTTCTGTGTTAGAAAACTTCTCCCTGTGCCAATGAGTTCAAGGCTCTTTCCCACTTTGTGAGTTTTGGTCTTAACCACCATCAAAGAAAATTCTTTGATCAAGTTTGAGAGCTACATTAATCTACAGACATCGAAATTAAAAAAAATATTAGAGTGTAGTTTGATATTATGCCTATAATATTAACAAAATACTGGTTGTATGTTCACCCCTGGGAGTTGTCTATAAACTTGTCTCTGGATTCCTGGCCAGATTTATATTACCTGGCATACATTTCCTTCTGTTGAGTAGGCTTGAAATGCAAGCGGAGAGGACGTGGTTATGCCCACAACATTTGCACCAGTATCACACCTTTGGGACATTGGTCATTATTGTACCCAGAGCTTCCTGCTTCCTGACCACTGACACGGCCAGTTGTCTCGCACTCCTGTTGTTATAAGCTGTACCTACTGCCAAGCAATGGGACTTGAAACCATGCCAGGAAGGTTGGTGGGTAGAGTGCGTTCAGACTCAGGAGATTTGGTGGGGATATACCCGAGACATAGGTGACACCCTGCTCCCTGCCAGACTTCTGGCCTGGAAGAGTTTGCGTGCTCCTCACATAAGCCCCAGAGCTCTCCATACTAAATGAGGTACCTAGAGGCCCTGAGGCTTAGCTAATAAGCTTCCCTTCCCAAACACTCCTCCTTGTAAAAGGTATTTAATCTCTGGTCATACCCTGAGAAAGGGGTTATGCGTCCATTTTCCACCATGAACAGCTAATAAATGATACGGTTAAACATGCACTGTCGCTTCCATCAAGACCTGCCTCGAGGAACCTAGAGAGCCTGGGGAAGGCCTTTATCTACAGATCCACAACACAGCTCTCCCATGGAAGGCCCATCTGTACTTCCTGCCCCCGCAGACTCTGTCCCCAGCCTATGGGCCCCCAACTCTATTCTTGGCTCTTCCATGAATCCTAGTGATTCTTACCCTTAAAACATGAGTATATCCCTTAAAACAAGAGAATAAATAAACATCTCTTCTTTTAAGCTGTTTCTGTCAGGTATTTGCAAAATAAGAGTAATTTTTTGAGTCCATAATATACCTCAGCAAGCTGTCTATAATATGCATTTCTGCATACTCTTCCTCATAATTGAAAATGGAATGAAATGTAATTCAATATGTTAACTTTATCTCTTACAGGTTCATATTCAGTAATTTTACTTTTTAGAGTACAGTTTATTTCCTGAAGTTTCAAATATTTATACAGTTTAGAAAAGCAAAGATCAGCAGTGTCTTGCATGGCTAGTGAAACCTTGCAAGGTGTATCAATGCAAGAGAGTCCTTAGCGAAGCCCAGCAAAGCCCAGTGAATCCCAGTGAAGACCAGCAAAGACCAGCAAAGCATTGCAGTACATAAGTGTCCACTCACTGTTTATTGGGTTTCAATTATACTCCTTCCAAACATCATGCACCCTCTCAAGCATCAAGCAGAGAAACCATTAATTTCCACTTCGGAAAAGCAGGGATGAAATTCAGCAAGTTTGGGGGGTACTCTTTATCTTTCTATAAATGCCATAATGTTTAATCAATGGAATATATTGACCCTTGAGGGAATGACTGTCTGGACGCTAATACTAGAAGGTTGTAGATCACCAAGTTATACAGAATATTATATCTGCTATGCGGTGGGATCTCCTATTACATATACTCCTGTGACACTCCTATTCTTACCTGTCTTTAGCCATTTGCCAAAGGTAACTCCTGGTTAATACTTTGTCTAATGCACTAGATATTGGTAACTTTTTGCCCATTTCCCTGTCCTTATCACCAATTATCCTTGTTATCCAATCTGGATAAGCTGTTCTCATTTTGGCCCATGGTGGAATACACAGAACCATACTGTTCGCAGGTAATGGGGAAATCCTGTCTTAAGTCTCCCTCTCTTTGCTTCTAGGAACTTGAATTTAATCAGTAAAATTATCATGTAGGGGTTTGTGCATATTGGAAATTTCTGGGTAGACAATCAATCAATGTTGAAGGCTCTAATATGGATATACTTCTTACAGGAGGTAGTGACACAGAGGTTGGTAAAAAGTATAAACTGATTTCAGTCTTATTTGCCAGGGCTCTAGAATCAAAATATATTTCCTTTTTTCTAATGCTCATATGCACTTGCACATGTGCAACTGCTTAGCACACAGCTGTTGAGGCAGCTGTTGGAGCAGCTGTCAGGACCTTTAGTGCCATAATCATCAAATTTATTTCTCCCAATTAAACCCAAAGGCAACTGATAGTAGTTTGTTAAGTTTCCTAGTGATATCTGAAGTCACAATTTTTTTAAAATTAATTTTGATATTGCAATCTACTTCTTTGATTTTTGTCCATACTATTTTTAATTTTCATTAATATGCTATGGCAATACATTATGACAAAAATACCTCTTATAATCTAGAGGCTGGAGTTTTTCATAGAACACACAAACACAGTTAATGATACAGTTTGGGCTCACATAATACTTCAGATTGCTGCCCTACTATGTAATCAGCCTGCTTGCTTAACCTGTGTTTAAATGTTCAATTTAACAACTGACCTTATTTATTTTCTTTGGATTTACCATATAATCAACTTTTATAAGGTAAGCTAATGAATAGCAGTAATCACACGAGTGATTTTATGCAGAACTTATATTTATGCTCCTGACATATTTCACTTAATGGAATGTCCTCCAGGTTCTGCCACATTGCTACAAATGTCAAGACTTGCACCACCTGTATGTTGCACCACATTTATGTTGGTTCAATACTATGGCTAATATGAACAGTGCTAACATGAAACCTTAAAGGCACAATGCCTCTTCAACAAACTGACTTCAATTTCTTTAGATTTATCCCCAGATGTATGCTAGATGACTTTCATTTGTTTGTTTTGAATTTTTGTTTTGTTTTAGTATTTCCTCTTCTAATTTTTTCCAGAATCTCCATGAAATTTTTCATAACAGTTAATGTCATTTTCCTTCCATTTTTATTGCATTAGAGTTTTGCTAATTTCATACAAATTTGTATGTCAGATGTTTAGCTACTAAAGACTCTCCCCATGAAGTAAGCTGCCTCTTCATGTGAAGGCCTTTTATTTTCCTGTGCTCCTATTTATCTGTTGTGGGTATCAATGCCCGTGCTTGAGGTCCTGTGCCAATGAGTTAAAAGTATTCTCTACTTTCTCTTTTACTATCAGGACATCAGGTCTTATACTCAGGTTCTTGATCCATTTGTAGATCAGTTTTGTGCAGGAGTGATGACGATCTAGTTTTCTTCTAAATGTAGCAATCTGCTTTTGTCATGAAGATGATGGGCTTTTTTATTATATGGATTGTTGTTATTTCTGGATTGCTGGATTCCCTGTCAGAGGCCTTTGGGGGGAAATTCAAAGCAGTTATGTCTACTATGTCTCTATGACAGAGAAGAGAGGTGCAGACTGGCAAAGAACTAGGGTGCGCTCCTCTCTCTCTCTCTCTCTCTCTCTCTCTCTCTCTCTCTCTCTCTTTCTTTTTGGAATAAAAAGAAGAGCAGAAAATCACTGCAGGATGGAAAGAGAGAATCCTGTGATCTGAAACATCCTGAAAGTTAGGGTATTGTGGTAGGGACTGGCAGGCTTGGAGAGCCTATTAGATTTGTTGTGTACCATAGGTACATGGCAATGGGGAGCAGATGAGACTGTAGGTTAGCATGGGCTTTGGTACTTGTCTATAGGGAAGTGACTCTTTTGGTAGACAGAAAAGCATTTTACAGCTTCCAAAGGAGTGATGAGAGTGAGATTTATAAATTCCCCTGCAAGCTGTTGTCATGTTAACTGCCTTTTGGACCAAATAAAAGCCATGCTGTCTACAAACAGTTATGTGATTCTCCCTCCCTCCCTCCCTCCCTCCCTCCCTCCCTCCCTCCCTCCCTCCCTCCCTCCCTTCCTTCCTCCTTTCCTCCTTACTTCTTCCTTACTTCTTCCTTCCTTGCTTCCTTCCTTCATTTCTTCATTCATTCCTTCCATTTTTTCAAGTTTGAACGCACTTTTATTCTTTCTCTAAGTTGCTTTAGTTAAGAATTCCAGCACAATGCTGGACGGAAGTGATAAAAGTTGGTAAAATTCCAAATTACTGAGAGTTATTGAACAGATAAATAATATGAAATAAACACATCAGTTAATACTATTCAGTTGCAGCTTTCATTTGCTAATTCAATTCTCTGAAGTGTCTGTAGAAAACAAAAAGACTGAGAATATTTGTAAATTGTGCATCTGATAAATCTGCATCCCGAATCTGTAAGGAGCTCACAAAACAGAATACCAAAATGGGAACAATTTTTCAAATTAGCAAAAACTTAAATAGAAGCCTTATCATTGGAGTTATATGGATATGAATAAGGTCATGAAGATACTGATAACACTAGTTCTTTTGAATCAGGGTTTCTTTGTGTGGCCCTGACTCTCCTGGTACTTGTTCTGTCTCCAGGCTGGCCTCGAACTCAAAGATCTGCCTGCTTCTACCTCCCATGTGCTGGAATTAATCATGTTTGCCACCACTGCCATGATCTCACTAGTTTTTAAGGAAAGGGGAAAAAAGTCATCTAAGGAATTGCTATATTCTTATAATTTGTAAAATTAAAAATCTTGATTATAGTGAGTGTTGGTGAAGATGTAGAGAAACTAGTACTTTTTATATTCTTTCCACTTCTTCAGAAAACTAATTTGTCAGTTTCACCATATATTAAAACACTATCACATGAACTAAATACTCTTGTCCTATATACTTACCTCAAAGTGGTTAAAACCTATGGAATCTTAAAGACTTGAAATAAATCTTAAAGACTTGAAATAAAGAGTTTACAGTAGTCCAACTGAAGAAAAATCCAAGCTGTAAACAACGTGTGTGTGTATGTGATTGATATATATATATATATGTATATGTGTATATATATATTATAATAATTAATGGGTGAATAGATATGCGACCTTGTTATATAACCATGTGATAATTCTATTCATCAATAACTATTGAAACAATACAACACAAATAGAATCACAGCAATTATGCTGAATCAGTGAATAAAAACTGTAAAGCAGGTGAAGTTTGACAGATGTGGCAGAGAGATAAGAGAGAGTAGGATTTAATAGTAACCAGCCTACATTTTATTCATGTGTGTGGTTATCAAAATCACATTTTAAAAAGTCTTAATAAAAATTAGATATTTCTAAATTTGAAAATTTAATTATACTACATAAAGTTAGACATTAAAATAATGTATATTTCTATTTATGCAAAAGACTTAGAAATTTCATGTCATGTAATTTGTAGAGACACAAAGACAACTAGCTGTTTTGAATGAATGTCAGAGAAATACAGGTATGTGCTGTAGTAAAAGAATGAAAGAATATGTGGACATTTTGGAGATAAATGAATCTATTCATTGTCTTTATTGTGAAATGAATATATATGTATGCATAGGTAGATGCAGACATGTATGTATGTGTGTATATATATGTGTATATACATACATATGACTGTGGTGGTTTCATGTTTCATATATATATATATATATATATATATATATATATATATCCACAATATATATGTATATATAATATGTGCTGCAAATTTTATGAAACTCTACAAACTAAGTTCTGGTTACTCTGTGTTAATTATAAATTAATAGAACTTCCAAATTTAAAAAGAAAGAAAGAAACTTCAAAGACTATTTCTGCTATAAAGCTTTGGCTTGATATACCTCCATTTTGAACTTGAACTTCATTTCACACAAACTGAAGTAGTTTAATGCCTCATTACTAGAACCTGCAAAGTTTCTAGGTGTTAGCTCAGGGTGGATTTCAAACACTGATCGAATAACTTATCTGAGCCCTTTTCCATATGTCTTGGAAAAAATAACTAAATATTCGCTTAAAAACCTAATGGACTTTGATGGGTCGCGTATAATATTTAAATTTACTTTTGATTTAAACCAATTACTTGCCCATTATAAGTGAAAATACATATTAAAAGGATTTGATAATATTGCTGTGTAGAAAATGCTTCAAAACAGGCCTTCAAAGTAAACAAAAAGAGATGACAGCGTGAAAATAATAATGTTATTAAAAATTGAAAATGATTTTTTTCCATGTTGGCTGTAAATATTAGCAAGAAGCATCCATAGAAATTTTAAACGAATTTATTCTGGGGTCATGAACATACATCTCTTTGTTCTCTGTTGGCATCAGTGTCTGATGGTGTCTACTTGAAATTTCAGCTTTCTAAAGTACAGACACTGCCTGACAGAACAGTTACGTAATTACACACCCTTGTCTGGCATCAACAATTTGAAATTCTAGTTTTCTAAGTAAAATTTCAGTAAGTTCCCAGGGCTTTGTTAGTTGTGAAGCATAAATACCCTTTGAAATCACATTAAACTATAGATTCCCATATTCTAGTTATGTTCTGTAATACGGAGGCAACTCAATCTACAGTGACACCTCTTTGTTTTATTTTATTTTGCTCTAGCTATTTTTAAAAGTTTATTTAATCTTTTTTTTATACACTTTAGATTTTATCCCCTTTCTGGTCCCTCCTCTGACTGTTCCCCACCTCATACCTCCTTCCCCCATCACAATGAAGCT
>JANHMN010000001.1:30815716-30853916 GCA_030674055.1 Rhabdomys pumilio
CAACAACAAAAATTTGAAAGCGAGAAGAGACTTTTATATTTGTCTGGCTTCATTATTTGAAATATTCATCGGTTAATAAAGAATAATAATATGCAAAGAAAAAGACTAAATATGGTCTAAACAAGTAAACAAAACAGTCAATAGAAATTCTTCTTGCCGGAAAAGTAATGTTCAACTTACTACTCAAAGACTTTAAAATATCTATCAAACAACCAAACATGAAAGTATTATTATGTGTAATAGAGAATATCAATGAAGGGTTGATTAAAAGCATAGTCCTTGTGCGATTGAAATGTAATCAGCTCACCACAGCAGCTTAACTGAGGAGATTAACCAAAGATCTGAATAAATATAACTGAAATCAAACCCAGCAAACTGGAAGAGAGGCAGTAGAGATTATCCTCTTTAAAGAACAGAACCATAAAGGAATGGAGAAAACCGAAGAGCTCCAGAGACACAAGGAACATAAACAGAAGGAGTTACAGCAGATAAACACTGAGGGCCCAAAGGGATATTTGGATATTATAGTGGAAAATTTTGTAGATTTGAAGGGCACTAATCTCACATATAACTTTGAGAAAAAACAAAACAAACAAACCACCACCACCACCACCAAAAACCGTAAGTAATCCTCACCTAGAAACATCAAAACATTGACAACTTAAGAACGGAGTTTAGAAACAGCAAAAGAATTATCCTGTCATTTACAAACCAGTTCAGTAATAACAGCTGCTAGGTGATCAGAAACTATAGACTCCAAAAGTCTTTGAAATGACACATTCCAAGTGCTGAGAATTATAAACTACCCATATGTGAAAATTCCAAACAGACAGGCAGTTATACCTACCACATACACATATATTCTAGTTGTACTGTTCCACTTACACAAGACAGTGGAGGCTGGGTAAAGAGTTCACGGGATGGCTATGTAAATTCTTTTGTAAGCACATGTGATTTTACTCACCCTAATTTTAATGTAACTCTTAATATTACAAGTATCTAACAAAATATTGCTGTTAAGCCAACAGTTCTGAGTCCTTAAAAATAATTAACAAAGGGCACAGCAATAATTGCATTTTTATCTTTTTCTTTATTTTTCTATTTTATTGGATTTTTCAATTTACATTTCAAATGTTGTCCCCTTTCCAGGTTTCCCCTCTGCAAACCCCTATCCCATCCTCCCTTACCCTGCTCCTATAAGAGCCATTATTTCTCAAAACTGCATGAGTCTCTATCAATCTGGTGTCAACCTCCTGCTGTTACATTCCTAAACTGACCCTAGAATTGAAGTCTAACATCCGGTTAGTAATTAAACTCATGTCATTAGGTTTCTTTTGCACTATGGGATCAGGATATGTAGCTCAGCCTTGCAGAGAATCCACAACTCCTCTGCCTTAGTTTTCTGAAAGCTGAGATAATAGTGTGGCCCACCACATCTGGCTCCCTGTATTTCTGAGAGTCTTGAACAAAAAAGAAGTTTAATATATAACATTAGGTTGCACATTTTAAATTTTTTTTTATGTTTTTAAGTGGGCAATTAGTTTAAAAATTCTTAATTTAAGTTTACAGATGTAGTAGAAAAAAAGCAAAGTAATGATACAGTGCAATAATTCCCACACTAGGGATGTGTAACCAAGACTGGGCTACATGAGATTCTTTCACAATAGCTACAGAAATAGCCAAATAATGTATACCTAAAATAAAGAGATGTGTGACTCCATTGGAGCAGTTATGGGAAGGACTGAAGGAACCCCATAGGAAGAACAACATCAGCAAACCAGATCCCTCCAACCCCCACAGCACTCCCATGGACTAAAGCACCAACCAATGAATGTACATGGAGGGATCCATGGCTCCAGCTGCAAATGTAGCAGAAAATAGCTTTATATGGGATCCAAGGGAGGGGAGGCCCTTGGTCCTTTGAAGGCTTGATGCCCCAGCATAGAGGAATGTTAGGGCACTGAGGCAGGAGGGTGTAGGTGGGTGGGAGAGCACCCTCATAGAAGCAGCAGTGGGAAGGGGAAAAAAGAAACAAAGAAAGAAAAAATAAAATTTAAAATCTAAAAATAAAGAAGATATAATACTAGTTCACACAATTCGTCTGTATTGGTCAGGCTCTGGCACAGCCTCTCAGGGGACAGCTATATGGGGCTGCTGTCAGCAAGCTCTTCTTGGCATCAGCAATAGTGTCTGGGTTTGGTGTCTGCAGATGGGATGGATCCCCAGGTGGGGCAGTCTCTGCATGGCCTTTCCTTTAGTCTCTGATCCACTCTTTGTCCCTGTATTTCCTTTTGACAGGAGCAATTCTGGATTAATATTTTGAGATTGGTGAGTGGCCCCATCCCTCAACTGGGGACTGTGCCTATCTACTGGATATGGTCTCTATAAGCTATTAAAAACAATGACTTCATGAAATTCACAGGCAAATGGATAGAACTAGAAAATATCCTGAGTGAGGTAACCCAGTCACAAAAGAACAGACTGATAAGTGGATATTAGGAAAAAAAAAGGGAGGGGGGAGTTAGGAATACCCACAATACAACTCACAGACCATGTGAAACCCAAGAAGAAAAACCAAAGTGTGGATGCTTCAGTTTTACTCAGGATGGGGAAGAAAATAATCACAGGAGGTAAAGGCAGAGTCAGAGTCAGGGAGGCATCTGAACGGGAGACGAGAGTGGGAGGAAAAATGTGGGGCAGGATCAGGTGTGGGAGGAGACTGGGGAGAAGTACAGAGGGTCAGTAAATTGAATGGAGGTGTGTAGGTAGCAGTGGGGGATGGAGAACTGGGGGTAGCCATTAGAAAGTCCCATATGCCAGGGACCCAAGAGGTTCCCAGGACCCAACAGGGAAGGCATTTGCCAAAATGCCCAACAAAGGGGTGATATAACCTGTAGTGTTATATTTTGATAATAATGTTTAATTATAAGTTACATGAATTTTAAGCCTATAGTACAAGTAACTTCTGCTTTCTCTCTTTGGTTAATCTTTTCAGAAGCTCGTGGTATCCATAGATTTGCTTTGATTCCCAGAAGTTTTCATGTATCTTCATCCCAGTGCAGACATCATGCTCTGCAATGCTCTGGTACATCTTGCTCTATTATTTTTGAATCGTATTAAATGGCAGTGACTTTACCTTGTTGACTGGTTCTTACCTATTTGGAGCAAGAAAAGTCAAGAACTATTTCTTTGTTATCCTATTACAGTAAATATTTGATTTGTAGTATCTTGCTCAAAGTTTGTGAGTATCTGTGTATATGTGTGTATGTGTATCTACATATGTGTGTGTGTGTATATGTGTGTAAGTATATATGTGTGTGTGTGTGTGTGTGTGTGTGTGTATACGCATGTTCTTGAGTGCACACCTGTGCGTGTGTGTGAAGTACTCAGGTGGGAAGGTTTAATAAAACAGAAAAGTAGAGGATACATGCAATCTGCAATTAGTGGGCAAGATACTAAACATGAAGTAACATCTGTGACAATAACACTTTTAATGTTGCCCACTAAGATTTGGAAACGAATTAGCTGAGTTGCATGGTCAAGGAATAAGGAAACCACATTCCCTGCCTCCTCTGTCATCAAAGACCTACCATGCAGTCAAAGCTTCCTTGGAACTCTCCTGTCTTAGTATCCTAAATACTAAAATTATATTCTGTCTAGCTCGTTTTGTGTTAGATATAGCTAATATGATCAATGCATTTGGAATATGACTAAAAACCATATAGAATACAGAATAAAATGGATTAAGTTTGATACTATCTGCTCAATGGGGGAAAATCAGTGTTTAGAGAAGTCCTTCAGTGCCTTCTCTTTTATGGATATTGAATATATTTCCTCTGCTGATGTGAACTACAGGTTTAGGTTACAGTTGCTAAGAAATCTTGATGAGATAGTTGAATAGTGAATAAGTCAACTTTCAGAGCTTCAGAATCAGAAAAAGGACGAAAGAAAGCCAGAAGTGATTGCCCTCAGAATTTTAATGAAGAAAGTTCAATATACACTTTATATTTTCTTGTGGAAAACAGTCAGAGCGAATGCTAATTCAGACATTTTAGATTTTTTGACTACTTCAGAATGAATTCATTTCTCTGACCATGTCAGGTAATTAGCACACTGATGTAGTTATTCCTGGTGCATGTACAATATAAGGCAGGCTCCTGGAGAGTCTATAGGTGGTCTTTCCAGGAAGCCAATTACAGCAGAGCTTGTGGTTATAATTTAGCTTCAGGAAGCACAAGGGCTTGCTTCAGAATAAAACAAGGGTAGGCTTTCATGCACAGAATAATTCAGTGAGTTAAGGAGTCTGTATTTCTGGAAGGATGTGTGTGATGTGTTCTGCTTGTGGAAAAAGAAACAGAAAGCAAAATGCATCCACCAAAAGGGCATTTTGCGACAGCTCGAGAATGTGCTTAGAATTCTATTAACTGGAGGTCTACACAGCTGCGTGTCTGCTCACACATCACTGTAAAATCTTCACAAGTCCTGGGTTCCTTACAAATATTGTAAGCATCCCTGGACTGGCTGCTTCTAACATCTCATTCCACTAACTACTGTGTATCTATGTATCTCTTCCCTTTGTGGTTATAAGTAAAAATATGACACATCAGAAACTCCACTCCAGTCACATCTACAGAACACAGCTTACAGTGTTCAAACCCTGAAGTCAGAAGGCTTTGTTTCTGAAATCCAATGCTAGTAGTAAGAAGTGCCTTACATTACTTCACTGTTTGTTATGCTTTGTATAAGACACCCCTCCCCTTTTTTCTCCCTCTTTTCTCCACCTCTCTCATAAGAGAAGGAATTAATGGAAAATGTTTGGATCCACGTTTCTCTTTTAAAATAAACATATGCATCAGGTCTTCAGGATCAGTTTTGCAGTAAATATTGACTCATCCCAACATACCACCATGGACTCATTATGGACATGCCTTCGTAAACCATCTACTAAACCTGTGGCCTGTACATTTGATTTCATTGTAAGTGTTTTTTCAGATCCTATTTTTAATGATGGTTCTTAAATGCTTAAGTCTCCCTTTTATCCCACCACCCACTAGGGAGATAGTGGAAAAGAAAGGATACACAAAAGCGGACCTGTTTAGAAAAGTTCTTTGGAGCAGCTCCCATCTGCTTTGTCTGGAAATCAACAGTTCAGTTCACAGGTTAGCAGCAGCACCTTGATCCATTGCAAACACTTTATGGTACACCAGCAGCCCAGGTCAGTAGAGTCCGGTTAGCAACAGCGGTGACATGACCTAGCAGAGACAGCCAGGCCTCAGCTTTGGCTCAAGTCAGCAGGAGGCACCATCAGGAACATCAGAAGTTCTCAGCTGTACCTCTCTCAGGAAAACGAAGATTAGTGAAGGCTCAAGACCCACAAGCATTGCACAGCTAGCTGTACCAGCAAGCCAAGTTCTGTCTCCACCACTGAGTTGAGTCCTACCCTCCAAACATTCTGTGTTCTCCATGTGTCTTGTCTCAGCACATACATCCGATCAGCCCGAGTCCAAGGAGTCCTAACAAATGGAGCTCAACTAAGCAATGTAAAGCAGACCAATACATACTTGTTGTTCGCAAAGATCCTTCATCATGTGTCCTTTCACGTGTTTAGTTTAGCAGAACTTCCTCTCTCCTGTGTCAGCTTCAATGAAACCTTCCTTCATGAGTCTTCCTTAGTCTTTCACCTGTGTCCACTTCAGGAAGAGACTCCTTCACATGTTTGCTCCAGCAAAACACCATCCAACACAATTGACTCTCCAATGAACCCTTAAGTTTCCACTTCATTCTGCTCCTGTGGTTTGGTTTGTTTTGTCAAGTTGAAATAAGCTACAGTCATCTTGGAAGAGGGAACCCCAATTGAGAAAGTGCCTCCATAAGCTTTGCCTATTGGCAATTCTGTGCAGGCATTTTCTTGACTGACAGTTGATGTGGAAGGCTGTGACCCTTTGCAGATAGTCCTAAGCATCCAGAAGCAAGCTCAGGGAGCCAAGCAAGTAAACAGCTTTCTTTCATAGTTGGTTCTTGCTCCTGACTTTTTGTCATGTTTGACTATGAGCAAGATGAGAAATGAGATATTCTTCCCTCTCCAGGTTGCTTCGAATTATGATGCTTATTATGCTAACAGACAGCAAACTAGGTCAAGCCCACATTGTGAGACCCTTGTCTTCTTTTTATTCTCAGGATAGATGCCAAACTGAGTATAGAGCAGAGCTTGAATAACTGTTTTGTCATATACACCTTTATCTGGTTCAGTGGTTTAAGCTTAATTTTTAAAAAGTAATTGAAATATCTATGTGGATGGCATTTTACTAGATTAAATGAAGATTTTTTAAATTTTAATTTTTAAAACATTGAGACTACTTTTACCGTATAGTTTGATCACATCTTTTTCCATACCCCAACTCCTTCCAGATTAACCCCCTCCTACCCACACTGATTCATATTCTTTCTCTCTCTTTTTTTTTAAAGTTTAAACTAAGCCAAATAAAACAAACACCCCCTACACACTAAACAAAAAGTAAAAACAAAACTGTTTTTGGAATCTGTTTTGTGTTGGCTAACTATTCCTGAGCATGAGGTCTGTCCTGGAGTATGGCTAATATATGCAGTGACACTCCATGAAGAAAACTGATTGTCCTTCCCCCAGAAGCTATACATTATACATAGCTTGTTGGTGAGATTGAGCCTTTATGTACATTTCCCTTCTCAGTGCTTAGGGATTTTTGTCTGATTTGAACCTGTGCAGGTCTTGTGTATACTGTCACAGTCTCTGTGAGTTCATATAGGAATCAGCCATGTTGTGTCTGAAAAATATATTTTCTTGGAGTCATCTACCATATCTGGCTCTTAGGATCCTTCTACCGTCTCCGTATAGACCTTGGTGCTTGGAGGGAAATATATGTGGTACAGTCATCCCATTTAGGGCTGAATACTCCCAAGTCTTTCCTTCTATTCATGTATTCTGTCCAGTTGTGTGTCTCTGGTAAGGGTTAAATGATGTACTGCTCTGTGGGTATATGTCCTTTGGACTCATTTTATCATTATGTTCATTTACTAGAATAATTGTAGTAGGTTTTTGTCTTTAGGGCATGACCTATCTAGGCTCAGGTTCCTGGCCACTTTCTTAGTGTAGGTATGCCTTCCATCTCAAAGCAAGAGCCTGAACTTTTTATTTTATTAAAAAATGTATACTTTTAAAATCAGGGGATTGTATTATTTTGTGTTTGAATTCTCTGTAATTTTTTTCTTTAGAGATATTTCTTTTTCTATTGCAATTACAGTGTGGGCATTATGCTAATTGGTCTTTGTAATAAGTAGCATTGTCTCTAAAGTCACCAGTAGGCATTTGTGTGTCAGAGAGTGGGACATACATTCACAAAAGTTCAGGGGACTTTTACATCAAAGAAAATTTTGGGGTCTTAGTGCTATGTGGCATGTGGTATGACATCTTCTTAGTTGAAGAGTAAGCTATTGCATTTGAGCTTTGAGAACCAAAAATAAATCAAATGCCCAGGTGGACTCTATACTGTAAAAAATATTTCTCACTTGACTGTTTTACTTTACTACATTTACCAAGTATAAACTCTACTAATTTTGACTGAAGATTAGAATAAAAGAAGTTTCTGCCACAGGTATAGGCTACCACGTGGATTACTATGCTAGCTATGTGGTGTCACCTAGCATATCCAGTGGTTCTTGCAGGGCAGTGGCAGATGGTATTGGTGTCTGGTAACTTTGGTAGGTGCCTAGTAGGGAACTACAGCAAAGACTTTTAGTATTTCTGAACTGATATGTACAATCTTCTGGATATAGTTATTCTTCTGAGAAATAGTTCTTGCTTAGATGGCAGACCATAGCCGGAACTTAACTCTTAATCATGGACAAGTATGTGATATAAGCTGCTTATCATGTGCTGAGTCTTATCACGGAACTATCAAAGTCAAGCCTGCACAGCAGCACCCATCAAGTGGAAGTAGTGTACAAGAGGTCAGACACATGCAAGGCTGTGAAGGCACAAGTTATGTTATATGAAGAAATAGCCCAATGCCTTTGATCCACACTCATGATATACTAGTTTCTCATAGCCAAATCAATGATCTGGTGGGTGTTTTCCTGTCATAATCTCTACTCATTTCTGTCCTCCTCTTATTTTTAAAAATTTAAAGTCTATATGTATATCAAATATCTTTATTTTCCTTCCAAACTCATTTCCTTATCATGTAAAGTAGAGGTATTGGTTTTATATATATATATATATATATATATATATATATATATATATATCCACCTCATCATATCTAAGGATGGTGCATTATGTATTATATATTATACTTATGTGATATCAGGGAGGAGGCACACACTCCTCTTTTGTTTAAGTAGTTGATGAACTTTTGGTTCTATACAGCATAGGTGTATCCTATTAACCAGAACTGTGACTTTTAAATGTCTATTCTATGGAAATTAAATATTACTTAAGACCATACACATGGCTACCTAGTTGACCAAGGTTGGAATTACAATGGTCACTTAGTACCAGAATAACTTGAACCAATGATATTCTGAGCATGTGTAGAAAATATTTCATTGAATCTGTACAGTAGATTACAGAGGAGATCACTACGGTTATCTCTCCCTGGAATCTTGATAGTGCTCACCAGATAAAGTCCTGCTCCTCAGGCTTCTCTGCTGCCAGGTCACTTTCTTTGTAGATGTCTTCTCTGCTAAGAAGTCGTTGTGTGCAGCCCACTTCACAGAGTGAATGATAGCAACATAAATTATTTGAAATTCTCCAACTGGCAATACTTACTTCTTCCCCCTAAATTTATTTGTTTATCCAAACATTCCTTTTATAGGTATGGACTTGTGGATTTTCTTTAATCTCTAGGCTATAATCTCATAAGAACCTTAAAATTTTGTTCAGTTGGGTGACATGTTGTTTGAACATGTCCCATTGTGTTGTATTTATTGGAGAACCGCATTTATGACTTTACAATATGATCCCAGCTTATCACATATTCTTCTTGCCCTACTTCTTCAGTCAGGCATTTCCACACAGGTCCCTGCTTCTTTTCATCCAGAATCAACAACGGCATGAAAGTCTAAGATCTTTCTTTAAAGGGTCTTATGAATTTTGACTTTGATTCAGAATTTGGAAAGGAGAAAGGCACTGTAACATGCTCTTTAAAATGTTTCCTCTGAATATGGTATTGAAAATCAGACTACAGCATGTCAAAAAATCAAGTGACTAAGGGGTTACTATAGGTATCCATGGTGGAGGAGACTGCTTGGACAGGTGACAGCACCAAAGGTATGGGGAAGGGCTACATTATGACGCCTTAGAGTCTATCTCCATAATTACTTTGATTCTGACTTTTTACTACTTTTCTTGGACATTTGCTTTCCATAGATAAGCTCATCCTCAGTGGTCTTGTCTCTATCTTATTCTTTATTTTTGTCCCTTTCTACCACTTTATGGGAGAATAATCCACTGTTTAAGTTCATTATTTCATTGTTTGGTCATAATCTTTATTTCACATGTACTATTTTATTCTTGGTGTTTTGTCAGATCCATTCATTACATTACATAAAATGTTTGTCTTTGTCACTGTTCTATTGCTATGATGAGGCACTGTGATCAAGTCAATATATGGAATGAAGCTTTTAATTGGGGGCTTGCTTAGAGTTTTAGAAAAGTAGTCCATAATCGTTATGGCAGGAAGCAGACAGGAATGGTGCTGAGGCAGTAGCTGAGATTTTACATTCTAATCTTCAGGCAGAAGACAGAAATAGAGAGTGAAACTTAGTACACTTGGACTTTTGAAACCTCAAAGCCCACTCCTAGTGCTACATCTTTTCCAATAAGGCCATACTGCCCAATCTTTCCAAAACAATTCCATTAGTGACCAAGCATTCAAACATATAGTTTTTTTTTTTCATTAAAACCACAATATCTACACTGCCTTACTCTCTCTTAATGTCCCTTGCTTGGTGTTTCTCTTCAAATGGTTTTGAGATATTTTGTAGTTTTTTTTTTTTTTTTTTTTGTCATTTTTCTCTTTGTCCATCTCGCTTGGTGATCTATCCTCTTGGAGTGTTGATTGTGTTTGTACTTTTTGTTTTATTTTTACTGCTCTATCCTGGCAACCTGTCATAGTCAATGAACAGAGTTAAAGTTCACGGATGGTTGAGTGTATGAAATGGTAGATGATTTTTAGAAATCTATCATGTTGCATTGAGAGCGGTATACCTCAATTATACATTGAGATACAAGTACAGCCTCTATGCTTTGGAGTTTCAACATCTTACGTGTCCTTGGTGACTAATGGTTACTTTGTGTTTGGTCTTCAGCAGGGTTAATCTTGGTAACTTCCTGTCATGTCAGTGCTTTAAATCCATCAATTTTTAAGGAAGAGTACAAGTTTATTTTCTAGGCTCAGTGCACGTGGAAGGGAGATGGAAGATTCCTCTTCTGTTGAGTCCCTTCTTCCTTCTGTTGGACTTCAGGTTTATGGCATATATTTGCTGCATTTAGATAGCACCTGTTTTAGTTTTGAAAACACTATTAATGCATTTTTGTTTGTAGCTAGAGTGACTATAGCAATGTTTTGTTAACAAAAAGAAAAAAAATGGTAGTAAAGGCTACCTAAAGACTGTCTATTCTGTCTTCTTTTGCTCCCACATCAACCAATTTCAATAGTGGAGAAAATGAGATTCTTTTAGGTTTTAAAAAATCTCAGCAAGGCAGACCACTGATTTTAATCAGTCTCAGACACTTACTGCCACATCACCTCATCCAGTTTGTTTCTGTTGTAGCCACAGTAACAGAAAGGAAGGCACACATATGTATAAATCTTCAGGTTTCTATACCTTCAGCTTCCAGTGGGTTTATATTTCTATTTATGAAAAAACTTAAAACAAGGCATGCTTTCTTCATCTGTACTTGAGCATTGCTTTGTGTTTTGGTTTTGCTTTATCACCATTTCTCAGTGATTGCCAATTTATTTTTCTTATGGCTCTGCAGTCCTAAAACCTGATACTGTTTGGGGGTCTAATTACCCATGCCTTTCCCAATTCCCTCTCCAATGTATTTCTTCTAAATGCCTGCAGTTATGGCTCTGCCCCAAATTGCTTGTTCAGCCAAGATGCTTGCTCAGCACATCTTTCCACATTTCACCTTCAGTGAAGTCTCTCTTTGCCCATGGGAAACTCTGCATTTGCATTTACATATGTCAGCCAAATCATGCCCTTCCTTTGCACTTGGTGTTTTAATTAAGGGTTCTTTATCATGAAGTGCCTAGAATTTACTGGGAATTGGTCAGAAACTGCAAATGAGAAACTAATGGCAAGATATATTTTAAGATATTATCTAATTATTTATTTGCCTTTACTACTTTCTTACTAAGCCACACTGTGTTTTTCAATATAAAACTATCCTGTTATTTCTTAATAATTGAACTTGTATAGAATATATCTTAATTATATAACACATTTTTTTCATAAAGGGATTAAAAACAATACTAGTCACATTCTCTTCTCCCCAAAGTAAACTTAAAGATATTTTGGTATATTTGAAAAGAGTTTCACAGACATAGAAAAAAGAGAACTCATAAACAGGAACAAAACAGCTTTGAGCATGAATTTAGCTTCTAAACTCTGAACGATGCAGTTTGAGCTGTGTTTACATAATGGTTAAACTCTCTGACCATGTCTCCATTTCAGGACATATGTTGTGATTAAGACATGTAGATTTTTAGATACCTCACTTAGCTAAACGTATATCAGTTTGAAGACTGAAATAAAAATATTTGCATATATTCAAACATGTATCATTACAATATAACATATATGAAGTTCATACTTGATTCTGATATACGCAATGTATCCTTAAGGCTAAGCATGTATTACTTTCTTCACTTGGAGGACTTTTATAGCCTCCCAAAGATGGTTATCACATAGATTCAATTATTTGTCATCTACTGATATCCCACAGGTCTGGGAATATATATTTAAAGCCATTAAATACCTGTGCCAACCATCCAGAACTCAGTAAGATAGGGAGGAAGAATACACTAGAGTGTGTGAAATGTACTTAACAGAAATTCTGAAAAAGAATATATTTGATATTTTCAGATACCAAACATTGGCAAAATAATCTAAACATTCACTTTAAAAAGACACAAAAAAGAGCAATAAACTGCTTCCTGGAAACCCGATTATGGCACCTGTATATAGCAGCAATAAGTATCAGCTGTATTAACCAGTTTGACAGTAAAAGTTGGATAATATTGAATATCAGTAAGCTCATTGGCAGGAGATACTCTTTTCACAGCTGCTGAGATGATGCCTGAGAAACTAATCTGAACAGCTTTTTGGCAGCTACTTTGTCAAGTTATATGTGTGTATGCAAATTCTATGCAATTCTATCTGGAGAGTAAAACCTCCCAAAGTCTTACAGCAAAACCTCCTGAGAAATGTGCAAGACTGTTCATTGCACACAGAATGAGGTCTGTGATGCAACATACATGTTAAAAACATGTCAAGGAAAGATCAAATATTTTTGAGGATAAACACATGTGAATAAATGTAGTATATTTATTATATTAGTAAGAAAAGTAGAAAAGGATGGTTTCTCAAAGAATTCAGATACAAAATGACTCAAATAGAACAGAAGTTTAAGTCTTAGGTGAAGATCTAGGACTGAGGTGTCATATGCTGTCATCTCTGCTTTACACTGTCATCACTCCAAGGTCACTAACTCCATGGCCACTCACTGCTTCACATCTGGAGATATGAACACATACTTCCACAGACTTGTGATCACTAACGAGTGTTTTTATTTTTCCTGGTGAGACCCTCAAGATTGCTTTTTAAAAATGAGATGCAACTAATCTGAATGTGTATGATATGTAAAACTGTGTTACATGTTTATGTCTGTGTTTAACTGTCAGATTCATAATTTATGTGACACTAGTGTACACACGAATTTAATTTGGGGACATAGCTATAAGTAATTCTCAATGAACAAGTCATTACACAAATGCTAGAAAGTGTATCTGTTACTCAGGCTTCACCATGCAACACTTTATTTAATAGCTCACTTTATTCCCATGCTTAAAATTTGTCCTCGTGGTGTTATTTCTTATTGTCTTCATAAGACAGACACAAAGTGAACAGAATTAGAAACCTCCCTGCTTGTCACAGACGTGTCAAAAGGTAAAATTCGACTTTCACGTAGCATAACCCCATTGTGTCACAGCATCAGCTGCACTGTACCTGGCATAAGTCCAGAGTGCTGCTGTCAACTCACCAGCCAACCAGCCAACCAGGTGATGATTGTGCCCACCTCTAGTGGGTGTATTTATTGGAGTTTGTTCCATTCTCTCTGTTGATCCAATGTTAAAGCATTTTACTGTTAGGTCAGAAGAAAGCTAAGACAAAAATAGACATAAAATATAAAGAGTTAAGGATCAAATTACTGATACTTTGTGTATAAGGCAATATAATATTCACCCACATTTCTGTATTTAGTGTAATCAGTTTGTTTGTTTTAATGACCTTTTTCCCTTTGCGGTCAATGTAAGAATGATCAATATGACCCTGATTTTTTTTTATACTTGTGCCATGATTAATAGTTCAATTTTTTTTCTGTCATAACAGTTTGTTGATAAATGGGTTGCCTTAGTCATATTATATGATTCTCACTACTCAAATTTCTGGGTCGGAATGGCATCTCTGAACAAAATAGAGATTTGTTAGTGAGCTGTCAATCATGTAAATATTGTAATAAAGTATACAATACTGCTACAGAGGTAAAAAGTTTACTTCAATGTATTTACCGCCACATATAGGCAAAATGTTTCCTGTATGAAGGCTGTTATTGACTTTGCAATGAATTTTCAGTAAAAGCCATTACAAAGCATGAGCAAAGGGGACTGAAGTGCTCCATTTTTAATCATGAAAATTAAGAGAGGTTCTAAAAGAAAAGGATTATAGGGTCTTTTGTCTGTTGCTGCTGCTGTTGTTGCTGCTGTTGCTTTATTTAGAGATCAAAGGCCCATGATTATATGAAGGAGCTAGAATAGGGTAAGGAAACTGTACAGAGAACAGACCTGTGTGGACAGTCACAGGAGTAGGGGCCAGCATCTGGGAAATCTTTGCAAATCTTTTAAGCTTGAACACAGGCTGAATTCTTACCCACAAGAATGTCCTGAAAGTCTGCTGGAATAACTTTGTCCTTCATTCCACACTGAAAAATGAAAACACTTCTCATGGTAAAGGAGCTTGTCTGTGTAACGGAGAGATGGAGAGGTGGGGTTACTCTGCCTTTCATGTAATAATAACTTCAGATGGGTTGGAGGCAGGAGACACAGCCGTTCTTATGGGACACCAAGTCTTCTGAGGTCTGATAATATCCTCTGCATTTTCCTAAGTCGCAACAATTCTCCTACATACAAACCCAGGATCTACGGAGCTACATTGCCACTATTGACTCCTTATGTAGCACTAAGCTAGTCTTGAAGTGGCATTCTAGTGTTTCACTTGTGTGTTAATACCACATGAAGTAATGCAATGTGTGCATTTACTTGATGTTCTTGTTAAAGCAACAAATGAGGGTTAGCTGTTCCTAAAATCTCTGGGCTATTGAACAAAACCTTTAGTCCCGGAGATGGAATGCCTTTGAAGGGACTGTTGACGAGGGAGTATTCAGAATGCCTTCAAACAGAACATGCTTTTGCCATTTTCCTTGGTTGTATGTCAGAGCTAGTTGAGAAGATACTGTTGTTGAAGACATCAGGCGCCTTGCTTGCATGGGAGAGAGAAATCAAATTGGAACTGAGCTGGATGCTTGCTCTCAGCTGGATAGCTTTTATAGACTAAGAAATTTGCAATGCTGACTTCTGGAGAAAAAAAAGACATCAATGGTTTTACCTAACTGTACATTCTATAAACAAGGCCAACCATGCCAGGTGGGACATGCCTACTTACACAATAGTCACACTATTGTTACGAAGACAATCAACTCACTTCTGATTGGACTTGAGGTCCATCTCACAGGAGGAAATGCATGCTGGATACTGTAAACCTTGTCAAATCCCCACACTTGGGGAGATCACATGTCCTAGGGAAAAATCTAAATATTGTTGCTTAGCTTAACTGATATAACATCTAACTTCCATCCATATATTTGTCTATACACATAGACAAAGGTATTCTCAGAGAAGCCTCTCTTTCCTGTTAATGGTGGTGAATACAGAGATTCATGCTTGTCCAAGATACTGGAAATAAGGTGATAGATGAAAGCTCAGCCCTAAATAAAACCATCTTCTCTAAAACTTAGATTGCATTAGAGAGTATGGGAAGAAAGAACAAGATATGGAAAAGAGAAAGAAACGCTGTGGAGTGTCATCTTCTGGGTAATGCACAGTCATCACAATCAGCAACTCACAGTGGCTTCAAATGACTGCACTGGCTCTACCCAAGAATGAGTCTATCAATAGTCAGGCATCAATGGAGGCTCCGGGTCACTCCTCCTCATGTGGAAGTATTTGCTATTGATAGGCTCATCAAGTTCTCCAATATGACTTGTTTTTTTTTTTTAAAATATCTGAAATTATGTACTAAATATTTTCGTGCTTTTATACTTATTAAGAACTCTTTATGTGCGTGTGCGTGTGTGTGTGTGTGTGTTTGTTCCACCACTCTTGTTTTCAAAACCTAACAAATAGAAGATGATAGACTGTTTCTTAAATCTTTGAATGTGAGGACCAGGCTGTGGACAGTAGCAAAAATGGAATAATTAGAAGCAGTCCATGACACTGTAGGACAGTGAGAGCTCCTATGAACAAGCCAGGGTTGGTTCTGGGTGAGAAAAGGACGGAAAATGAGCCACATTAGCAGCTTGGGGATGACAGAGAAGTCACTCCAAGCTGACTTTGTAGGAGGTTCTGACCCAGCTACATGAGACTGTGGCACAGAGAATTTTAACCAAAAAGGAGAAGAATTTAACCATACAAAAATCCGAAGAAGTGCCAGGGAAAGATGAACAGGAACTCTGAGGTCTCAGAGCACTAACCACTGGACAAGGCTAGTCACCAAGATATAGCCTCAACTCTACTGTGATAGAAAGACACTTCCAGAAGGCATAGGAGTCTGTCTGTCTAATGAAACTATGTCTGTCTATCATTCTATCTATCTATCTATCTATCTATCTATCTATCCATCCATCCATCCATCTTTCTGTTATCTGTCACCTATATGTACTATCATCAGCCCACTATGTTGAATGTCATTATCTGCCTGTCTTATCTACAGTCTATGAGTTTATCTGTTCTTTAATCTTTTAAATATTTGCTTTTATTAACTACGTCTCACAGACACAAGGCTCCATATTTTTATTTTTCAATTCTATACTTTAATTTTTGAGGTAAGATCTTATTATGTCACCTTGCTGCTATTATGAATTGTAAATATCTGATCTTCAGAATATCTCATATGTGATCCCTATAAAAGGGTTCAGAACCTCTGGTCTTAAGCACATTCTATCCAGATTTCATCAATGTTTTTATACTTTTCATTCTGAAATTGTTCCTTTAAAATTCATCTCTTGGTCCAAATTGGTCACAGTAAAGACAGCTAATCTAGCTAGAGCAATTTTTTCAAAAGAGCTGTTTTAGGTGTATTTAGCATTCAGGTCACCACAAAATTAGTTACATCATTTGCTTGAAGTTTTGCTTGACTAACTCTGTAGGTCTGTAATGGATGTTATTTTAAAGTTTGAAATGATAGCATAAAGTTGTCCAAAAGGCAGAATCTGTTGCTCACACCCTGCAAGCCTGTATGTTCTAGCCAAGAAAAAACTGACGAAAATAACTTCAATGTTGATGATTAATGAAGCTAGAAATATTAGTTTAAGGACGTATGAAATGGAGCAGTTAAAAATGCATAATTAGCAAGTTTTACTCTTGCCTGTTATTTTTCTTGCTTTCTTATTTCCCACAGTCTTTCTGATCCCTGTTGTACATTTTTTTACTTATAGGATTTATTTCTTCTTTCAATTGAGTTCTTTTTTTTTTTTTTTTTTTTTTTGGTTTTCCAATTTTTTCCTTTTTTTTTTTTTTAAAAAAAAACATGCATTTCATTTAAGTATATTTCATTACTCTTTTGTCTCATCCTATTCTCTCTCACTTATTTAACACCTTGGTGGCTTTTGTGATGACAGCCTTTTCACAGCTGCATCAAGGATCAAATAAAACAAAACACAGCAGAAACTCAAAACCAAAGATAATGCATTGAAACTGCCTCAAAGTGATAATTCACATCAGTTGGTTTGCCAACAGATCTCAAGGTCAGCCAGCTAGGCAATCTGCCTGACTGAGGGAAGCAGGGACTTGGAGGAAGAGCTGGGTTGTGGCTTTTTCATTTGTAGAAATAACCATGAGGTACCCAGAGATAGACCCATAGCAGTGACTGGTGAAATTGGAAGAAACTTGATGAGACTTTGTTTTGTGTTATTTTAGGGCAGTAATTTAACTTCTGTGAATGACACTGCAGCTATTTCTGGTGATACATAGTTTGTCCATTAAATACCCAGAGTGTCAATCTTGCTTATATTTTATATCTACTCTTACACCATCAGTCAAGTGGATCACGTAACATCTTCCGTAAAAATACATTGTGATTAGACAAAAAGTGGTGGAAGGGTGTTTCTAATGACTTTAATTAATTTCAAGATAGTTTTCTTTGGGTTCTGAATGAAATGGACCAGAGATATGAAACCACCTATTTCTAGCCTCTTTCCTTTTCCTAAGTCTAACACTATTCCCCTAATACGTGGTATGTGTGTGTGTGTGTGTGTGTGTGTGTGTGTGTGTGTGTGTGTGTGAGTATATGCATCTCTGAAGGCAAGGATCAATATTGGCTGTCTTCCTTTCTATCTCCAGCCTATTTTTGGAGCTTACCAATTAGGCAGGCCTAAACCCCAAGGATTTCCCTGTCTCCATCTCTCAAATTTGAGATTACAGGTACAGACTACCACACGCTTTTTATTTGGGTGTGAGAATTCAGACTCTAGTCCTTATGCTTACATGACAAATACTTTACTGACTTAACCATTTCTCCAGCCCTTTGATCATTCTCATCCTTATCTTGGACCCCAGCCTGCTTTCATATAACACATGAGACTGCAAGCCAAGTCATCTGGACAGTGCTGCCTAAGATGAAAGCGTGAAGAACAGTGCTGAACAACAAAGAGGAATGATTGACCTTAGTCTGGAGTTAAGCGCTGGTTACATCAAGCTTTCTTTCCAAACATAAGTCAAGTATCATGTGATCTCCTCTTGGCTCTTTTACTTAATAAAAGGGCAATTTTCTCCTTTGTAGAAGAAGGAGAAACATCACTTATAACATCACTTCAGAGGTTTTTTCCACATGTAGCATTCTTCTTTGATTCAAAAACAACTAGTTAAGTGTTACCTTACTGTTACCTTATGCTTCTTTAAGCTTTTTTTTTCTTTTTTTTTTTTTTTTTGCAAACCATGTATGTGTTAAATGATGCCGTCCCAGGACCTAAAAAACACTTCCACTTCCACTTGATACAAAAAGACAGGATTTTAACTGGGCAAAGCTTCTGAAGAGACATTTCTTTAGAGACATAAAAATGCACAATAAATGCAAAATAAAAAACCCTTAATTATGTTTATCATAAGAGAGGGGCAAAAGACTATTGCATCAAGTTAAGACCACAAAAATCCATTGTCTCCTTGATCTAGGTAGTATGTGTGTGCATTTGTGCATGTCCCATGTAATAATGATAATGATTATTTTCATTATACAGAAGAATTTGAACGTTTCTCCCATGCATGTAGTGGAAAAACAAAATGACACACGCATTGTGGGAAATGCTCTGTTCGTTCCTCAGGACATTTAAAGGACTTGCCATGTTACCACATCTCACATTTGGATGTGTTCCCCCAAGATTAACAAAGTAAATGTTCGCATAAAAGTTGCACAGAAATCCCCTTAGCAGCATTATTTTGAATAGAAAAAGAGCGGAAGTAACCAACTTGCTCATCATCTGGAAATGAATAAGCAACCTTTAGTATATCCACATAATACAGTATTCCCCATCAACAGGGGAAATTAAAGGATGCTGCAGCCACTCTTCTTGAGCCATTCCATTTCTGTATTCTGGAACTCTTCCATGGAGCCTCTCTCCATTTCTCCAACACTGATTAATTCAGTGATCCTGACTTAATTTTCTCAGCCTTACCCAGGAACAAAGGGGAATATGATTCTGCTCTCCCCTGCTTCCACTGCTGGCTCCCTGGCTCTCAGAAGCTCTAGATTGGCACTATAGATGTTGCTTCACATTCACCATACTGGGTGTTGGGGGAACTTCTAGCTGGACATACCATCTCCACCATTAGCATGACTTTTGATGGGAAGAAATACACCCTCCTTGCTCTCAGGGGATACTTAACCCTGAGACAGGCTTCATCATCTTTAACTATGTTACTCTATTATGAATACTTTCCAGAAGTTCCTTAGCATACAATTTGGTTTTCTGTTAATCTTCATCAGGAATTCTGTCTATGAGGAATCCAGGAGGACTTCTTCCCCTGTTTTACCATTTTTTAATGTCCCTGGACTGCTTTTTTATTTTACAGACACTCTTCTCATGATGGACTAAGTCCCTGAGTTCTGCCAAAGCCTTTTGTACTTTATAAAAAAAATTTCCCCACCAAAGGACTCAATTTACTTTCTTGAGTTATAACACTCTTGCCTTAAGGAAGGATGCCCTACTCAGGTTTTCTGCCACCACAGCAATCAGTTTGGTCTCATCTACCACCATGTCCCAAAGTCTTATACGCCAAGTTGTGACAGACTCTTTGCTTGCTGCTTAAAAGCCTTCCACAATTTCCTGATTACCCTAGTTTCTTTTATTAGACCGTTGTTAATGTGCATGTGGGATTACAGATTTTCCTTATTTTTCTATCAATGTTCAGACCTGAGGGGTATCTTCTATTACTTTTACCATCTCTTCTTCATAATATCATTTATCTAGCTTATTTGCCAATCAGAGGTCAGCATGAAGGATGCTCATGGTCTCATTTCTCTTTCTTATTTCAATTCATCCTTTATGCAGACAAGTCATGCGAGGCCACTATCTTAGTACAAATATAATTTTTTTGTACACACAACAGATACCAGACAACCTTTGCCACTGCTTGCCCATAAACTTGATCTTTGTATACTAAGGAAAAAACAAACAAACAAACAAAATAATACAAAACCAAAAAATAAAAACAAAACAAAACTGCAAAACTTCCTCTAAACCTTTAACTCTTTTCAGGACATCTCCACATTAATATAGAGGACCTCACTTAAAAGCAAGCATTCCACTCCATAACACACAGACAAGGCACAGCATCCTGGAATTCCTCCCAAAGGCACTGATGGCTCAGCTTCAGCTATATAACTCACTACCCATAGCAAGAACCACATACCCACTGTCACAGCACAAAGGCACATTAGCACATGCCATATAGGGCTACAGTTGGAATTTCCTCTCTGGATTCTTTCCCCCAGGCTCTTTGTGTGACTAGGTTACCTATAGTGAGGGCCATGCACTCACTTCTCCCTAGCCCATCTTTGGTTCTCCTGTGTTCCTATTTGGGCACTAAGGGAAATCTCTGTTTCCTGGAGAGGCACAACAAACACATCTATTCACTCCATGGAGAGAGTCCATGAAAGACCAAAGTATGAGTACCACTAAAGTCCAACCTGATGAGTTTTACTGGAGTTACTTACAGAAAAATGGGTGAATAGCTACTTACAGGAGCATAAACGACTCAAAGACAGTTGTATCACCAAGACCACCCCAGCATGGATGACACTGTACAGCCTTCAGGCAGGTCAACTGCTTGGAGAGTGTCCTTCCCAAGTGCCTCAGTTTGACCAGACCTCTTTGAGACAGAAGGTCTGGTCTTAGAGTCTTCTCTGCAGGTTATCTTATCTGAGAGTCTTCTTTAGAGTTTGCATCTTCTAAGGAAGACTCTGCATCTTAGACTTACAGCCGTCGTCTTTACTGTTTATTCTGTGTGAGAGGAGCTTTGCGAATCACATCAGTTTTGAGAACTTCCTGAATGTATTTTGAGTTACTTACTTTCTGGCTTAAGGAACTTGCCTACAGAATAAATGTTTAGTTCCCGAGGCAATGAGTATACACAAGTTATTCGGATGATGTAAAATGAGAAGAAAGGTAAACATTTGCGGTTACTTCAGTGTTTGGCGTTTCACTCTGAAATCACACTGGGTGAGGACCATCAGATAATCTGCAGTGGACAATAGAGAAATTGTCACATTGTTAAAGGAGCCCTGGGCATGGCTAGTATTGGAAGGGTACTGAGTCACAGCTGAAGGAACAGAGGTACAGTATGTGTTTCTTCCACAGTGGAGAAGGTGATGCTGCTGGCTCAGCTGAGGACAGATGAGACATTTGTTTCACAAGCCAGTCATTTTTTAAATGAGTTTCTTGGAGAACTGGAAATGAGGCTGGTATGTTAGGTGAGTCAAAGTGGATGGATAACAGTCTCAATTTAACAAAGTGTATCAAGCAATAGTGTCCATCAAGAAAAGATTTAGTTGGAAGCTGAGAGCACACTCTTGAATTTGTAAAGTTTTATGGTGCAACACAGTGATTCATTTAGAGTCCTCCAAAATTGGCAGTATCAGGAGATAGGACAAAAAGTTTCTAGCTTAAAAATTTAATAAGGAAATTCAAGTTTTCTGTAAGTTATATTATTTCTTTGAAATTTCAAATGAAAGACAGAAACCAAAAAATACTAGAAGACAAATAAGAAAATGTTCGGCGTTGATCACACTGACTAGAGGGACAGAAGGATTGCTGGGCATGGACACCAAATACAGTGAAGGAATTTCAGATGTTGGTTTGCAAGTAGAAAGACTTGCTGGGTTAGAAAGAGCATTAGAACACTGTAAGTAGAGACTTTTTATAATGGCAGGTAATGGAGAAATTATATGAAACTATAGTTAGAGTAAAATATGTGCAGCAAAAAGAGAATCAAAACATCACCAAGCTTCTCCTTGGAAGCCAATTTGTTTTAGAGAAAACAAATTTAAATCTAAGAAATAAAATTTATAGCCAATTTTCTTATCTGAGAAAAAAAGAGAGATCTGGGGATGTGCAAGCTAAAATATTAATTCACCCAAGTAACTAAAAACATTTGGAGGACCTAAATTATACATTTTAACCAAGATTTCTGTAGAAGTATACGGTGGCAGATGCTTTGGCTCTGCTCATATTGCATATGTATAACTTCCTTTCTGCTGTATATTACTTTGCTTCCAAAGGCTTCCTTTAGTTGAAGTTTAATTTATTGCTGGCATGGTCATTATGTTTTGCTTTGGTAATGAGGCTTTTTTTTTCCTGCCCATTCTCTTGGGATATCCCAGAGTTACTTGAATAGTAGGCTTCTTTCAAGGTGTTCACAACTTTTATAGCCCCTTGGTAGAAGACAATCTTCTTTAGTGATGGTGAGAAAATGGTATTCCCCCACTGTTATGCTGCTTAGTGACCCAAAGCATCTTCTTTTTGCAATACATGCATACTTGTATTTTTACTTTATAATTTGAACAGTTCAATCTTCAGGGCATTCTTTGTGTGACTGAGAACTAATCTTCAGGGCATTATTTGTGTGGCAGAGAACTAATGCCCGCTAGAAACTGAACACTCTAAGAAACTGAACACTTAAGTGTGGTTTCCTCTGAGATCTTATGTTGGGCAGATTACCCCCTGAATTAAAAGAAGCATCTTTTATAAGTGTCTTCACCAGTCTGACTATTACAACATAATGAGGGAAATCCAACAATGGCGTGAAACAGGGCACTGGCATGCATCCTTAGTAAAATGGAGTAAAAATAAGCAAGATGTGGTCATATCCATGAGGCTATTAAATATTAGGTGTATGGTCCTCTGGGTTGAAATCTTTTGATCTTAAATAATATTAACTGTGAAAGTAGAGCTCAACTTTGCTGCATTTTCAACATCACAGTAATTTTGTCTGGGCCATCAATTACTGCTTTGAGTTGAGGCTCAGGGTGATGAGCTTTTTCAAAAATTTTAAGCTTGGGTCCTGCTCACAGGGCTATGGAAGCTCAACTCTCAGATGTCTTATAATCCAAGGCCCTTACTTGACATTGTGCCCTTTTATTTTTGGCCTCCATAGGCACGAGACACACAAGTAGTACACTTACATTACATCTAGATAAACTTTCACCACATAAAATAAGTGAATCTTTATAACAAATTATATGTATTTTGATTCAGTTTAATTTCACACTAGAAATAGAACTTTAAATTTATTTATGCTAACTTACATTTGCATTGTTTATAGGTAAAAATTGCAACAATTCAAATATTTATGAGATATTTGATATTGTAACAATGGAAATTCTACCAAAATTGTATGAATTCAGTGAAATAGAAATTATTAATACTTCTTGAAATTTAGTTTGAAAAATACTTTGTGGGGGAGTTTGAAACAAGATCTTGTCTGTAGCACATGTTAGATTTGCATTTGATTTTGGCCTAGTCTAACCTCAAGTTCACAGCAATCTTCTTGCTTCAGCTTGCTTCTATTATACATTTCATTTGTAAGAGAAAAGATCTTTAAAAGTCAGTTGGACTTTGGGTGAAAAGAAATAATAATCAGAAGGCCTACTGCTCACATTCAAATAGAATAAAGATGACAGCTGAGATTGAATGGGATAAGTACAGTAATATGTTGAGGACTAGTACAAGGTAGGGATGGCAGAGCAGCCTGTGTTTATATGGAAGTGGAATTTGTACAAAGTTGTCTCACATCAATGAAAAAGACATCACTTAGTTAGATATAAATGGTTCAACGGCTATCTATTTGTAAAAAAATAAAGTGATTGTTTTCCAGTGAGTCTAAGATCTACTTAGGTAAATTTCATATTCCTGACATCAGTCTAAATCACTTAGTTAATGAAGAGACATAGTTGAGGATCCTTTTTGCTACTTCTTATAAGTATGTGCAATTAAAATAATAATCATTTAACAATCTATTGTTGGCCACTAGTTATTACAATGTAGAAGAATAAATTCTAGAAAGGCAGACATGCATAGACAGATGCATGTGCATTGCAGGTAAAACCAGAGTTGAAAATACAAGGAATTTATACATTATTGAGGCAAAAATCTTATATCTCATGTTTCCTTGCTGATCATCTCTCATGGGTGGAAAGCAACTCTCTCCGCTCAAGTCACATTCACAGCGTTTCTCTGCTGCTTGTGTATCACTCAGAGTTTCCAAATTAAAACCAAAAGTTATTTTTAAAATTGTATTATTTATGTATTTACATATGCATGCATGTATGTATGTATGTATGTATGTATGTATGTATGTATTTATTTTCAACACAGGGTTTGACTCTATAGCCTTGACTGTCTTGGAATTCTCTCTGTAGACCAGGCTGGACTTGAACCTGCAGATCCTCCTGCTTCTGCCCACTTGAGTGTTGGCCACTACTGCCCAGCCAGAGACTCCCAAGTTTTAACTCCTTCCTATCATACTGGCCATGTTTATATTTATAATCCACCTAAGTGCCTTTGGTCAGTGGTTCCCTGAGTGCAGACTCGGGATGGGATTGTGTTTCTGCTGTGATGCCCTTTAGCTGCTTCCACTTAGAAGTGCTTAGAGGGAGGCAGAAAGAATTCAGAAAGGTACTTTCATCATTGTTTTACTGTGAGCCTATAATTGATCTAAAAATAGCTTATCATTTAAAAGTAAGGATGAGGGTCTTGAGTGGTTAAGAGCATGTACTGCTCTTGATGTGGACTTAAGTTCATTAGTTCCAGAACCCATCAGGGAGCTCATAATCACATTTTCCTTCAGTTCTAGCACACACTCACAACTCTCACACACACTCACACACTGTAAACTATATGCACAATTAAAAATAATTTTTAAAATTAAATTAAGTATAAGAAATCCCATAGATGTTGTAATGCTCACATACTTTCCAGTATACCATCTAAATATCATCAATACTTTAATTATTCCATTTAATCCTCATGTTCCCCACTTTGCAGTTGTCATAAGCATTTACTTTTGTCTGATCAGGGAGTGAACTTGTTGGCTGACTGAGGCTATTTATGTTTGTGTACTAAACCAACATGCAGGTATTCTAAACTGGGGTGCTATTATCCTTGTGATAGTGCAAGCCTCCGCTTAGATGTCTCCTTGTTGATAAAATATCTCACTGATCTGTGTACCACATGCCTCCTGTTAAACAGTAAGTACGAATACAAATAGGAACTATGCTAATGCAACTGGTCCAGACTGTCCATTTTCTCCCTGAAATGGAACCTTAACAAGTGCTTGGCGTCTACAGCTTTGCACAGATGAGTCACTCAAAGTGAGCCATAAACTATACTTAAGCGGATTCCTGTGAGAAAAGTAATATAGAAATACACTTAGCTACCCATTTCCTGAAGACCACGTCATGCCACTTCAGTTGAACAAGATGAATAAACCTCATACTATTTGGCAATTTTCTCTTCAAGGAATAGTTTGTATTGACTTCTGTAGTTCTTGAAAGAGATCATCTCCTTCCTCAAGAACGAGCTTCTCAGTGTGTAACAGTGATGCTCCCTGGGGTAGCGCTGCTACCTTAAGTGTTCTTTGTGAGCTAGACTCACAATACATCCTGCTTTTACAAGCTCAATATCTTATATGCTATCTTTGATGCACAGATTTAAAATGAAGTTTTATACATAAAAAGGGTGTGTACAGCATAAAATGCATTCTGCAATGGCTCAGACATTCAGAAATGTAAAACTGGTAAGTTTCCTTAGAATAGAACCTAGATAGGCTGCCATCTTAAGCCTTTGCATTCCTGGCTCCCTCTGCCTAGAGCACCTTTTTTCCAAGTAGGTGGGTACTTGATGGTTCTGTGCTCAAATGTCCTCAGATATTCTGTTCAATGTGACAGTGATTTTGTTGGGACCCCTGATGTTATTTGATGTGCCATAGAATTTATTGTGTCCCAATTGTCTTCTACAATCTAGGATGTAAGCTCCTCAAAGAGTAACTTCCCTACTTAGTCCATAAAATTTGTTTTTGACAAAATGCCATAACATTGTTTAGAAATAAATGACATAAATGACAAGAGTTCCATTTGAGTATATGAATCAGTGATGAGTAGCAAAAATCCTGTACTTAAAAACACAACGGCAGTATTACATCTCAGTTCTTGTAAAGCTTCCAAGGTTTTCTCAAGATTTTAGCTCCATGAATCAGCAGGATTATGGTAAGCAGGCATATAAAGATCCACGATACACAAGCCTCACGTACTATATCACCCCAAACTGACAAGTTTTGTGGGTGCACAGGTAGATACACACTGAGTTTTGACAAACTTAATCATTCTAATACTTAATCATTATATGGAAACATATATTAGTATATGATTGCTTAATTCTAAAATAACCGATATATATGTGTAAATATATTTAAATAGCTATGCATGGGGATAGTTACAAGTGTTTGCATTCTATAGACACAATCTATCTCAAAATGAATGGTTTATTAGTTTTCCTCCATATATTTTTTACTTTTCCTTTCAAATTAACTAAAATGATAATATGTTGTATATGTACATATATGTATATATGTTTATTCATACACACACACACACACACACACACACACACACACACACACACCAGGGAATGGTTCACTCTATTGAAAAGCAAGTCTAAGGCAAGGAGACCCAGACAGTTTCTTGGTAATAACTTTCTTACCTAGAATACAAAAAGGTCTTTCTGTTCTTTGCCAGATTGCAACTCTTCCTGAATGTTGATTCACATGTTCAATAAAAAACAGAATGTAAATTGTGCCAGATCTAAAACTAACCACACAAGTTTTCATGCTCGCTCAGCACCTCTTCTCATAGGAAAAGGTTTTATTTTTGTTTTGCATAACATTAATTTGATATTTCAAGCATTAGATTGTTTTCTGCAGGCAACCGTTGACTTTAATTAAGTTGATTGGCAGGTTGCACATGTAAGAAGCATTTCAAAAAGTATTTGAATTGTATTAGACTCTAACCCTACTCTGCAAACATTTATAAAACAATAAAACGACAATTTTTTTTGCCCCAATTTTTAGGGTAATGATTTCATTAATTAATTTAAACAATGTATTTTGATTCCACTTCTGGATTTAGCACTAATGATGTTGAGTTCACATAGGTTTGATTCCTAGAAGGTTGTGGCGTGCTCAGAACGAAGCTTGCTTCAGTCTCAGAAGGCCCTCATGCAGTCCTGTGATACTTTGCATGGTCTTAGTCTCAAAGGCCCTTATTAAATCTCTGTAACTTTTCCTATTCTTCCTACTATTCATCATGCAGAAATGTCAGAGAACAGGATGGACATTTCAGCTGGTTTTTAATGACTTTACCAAACAGGAAGAGTTCTTTACAGTATAAAGTATATACGTGTTCCCTCAACGTGTAAGCAATATCACTTCCTTTTCTGCCGTTTTATATTGAATCCATTGGCCTGTGCATTAAGGTCCAGGCACACATACACACTGAGATTTCCTGTCAAGGCTTGCATTAACATTGACACGTGTATGCAGTTTTACTGACCACCCCAACTTGAAATTTTCTTCTCATTCCCTATTTCAATAAATTGCACTTTTTTTCCCCTCACGGAAAATCTGCCTGGCTCATTCTATCTTAAGATTTGTTTTTAGAAGATGCAAAATTACTTTTCTGTACACTTTAGGACCACAGTGGAAAGTGGTCTTTCCTTGTCATCGACAATAGATGTCTGTTTAGTGCACAGCTATGAATTTTGTTTCAATGTATTTCAGAATGAAAATATGATTGGTACCTTAAAAATGCATATATGCATTTTGGCTGGGTTAGACACCTAGCTGGTCTGCTCCCATGAAGACATCGTATCTTGAGCCATTCTAGATGAAACACTGCAATCAGAGCAACAGGTGAGAACCTTCTCCCACTACTCTATGCCCCAGAGCTACATCTGGAAGCCTGGGGTACTCAGGATCCATCAGCCACCCAAACCCCACTCCTCTGGAATACTCCTCCCCTTCTGCCCCTTTCTTGGTCCTTTTGGCTGGGGCAGACACCTAGCTGGTTTACTCCCATGAAGACACCATATCCTGAGCCATCCTAGAGGAACCAGTGCACTCAGAGCAGAGGAGGAAGCACTGCATTCAGAGCAGCAGGATTTCAGGAATCCAGAGGTGGCCTGAGACCCAGCAGTTCTTCCACCCATGAGCTCAGGATCACAGAGACATCTGGACACTGAGGAGTTCTGACACAAGGAAGATAACTGGAAAGACGGGCTCCAGTCAGAGACAGTTAGTGCAGGTAGCACTAGAGTTAACCAGATGGTGAAAGGCAAGCACAAGAACATTAGCAACAGAAACCAAAGTTATTTGGCATCATCAGAACACAGTTCTCCCACCATAGCAAGCCCTGAACACCCTATCACACCGGAAAAGCAGGATTTTGAATTAAAATCACTTCTCATGATGATAATAGAGGACTTTAAGAGAGACTTCAATAACTCCCTTAAAGAAGTACAGAAGAACACAGGTAAAGAGGTAGAAGCCCTTAAAGAGGAAACACAAAAATACCTTAAAAAACTGCAAGAAACACAACCAAACAGATGAAGGAATTAAACAAAGCCACTCAGGATCTAAAAATGGAAGTAGAAACAATAAAGAAATTTCAAAGGGAGACTACCATGGAGATAGAAAACCTAGGAAAACCTAGGAAAGAAATCAGGAGTTGTAGACACAAGCATCACCAACAAAATACAAGAGATAGAAGAGAGAATTGCATGTGCAGAAGATACCATGGAAAACATTGACACTGCTGTTAAAGAAAATGCAAAATGCAAAAAGCTCCTAACCCAAAACATTCAGAAAATCCAAGACACAATGAGAAGACCAAACATAAGGATAATAGGTATAGATTGGAGTGAAGATTCTCAACTTAAAGGGCCAGTAAATTCTTCAACAAAATTATAAAGTAAAACTTCCCTAACCTAAAGAAAGAGATGTCTATGAACATACAATAAGCCTACAGAACCCCAAATAAACTAGACTAGAAAAGAAATTCCTCCTGTCACATAATAATCAAAACACCAAATGCACAAAACAAAGAATATTAAAAGCAGTAAGGAAAAAAAGCAAAGTAACATAGAAAGGCAGACCTATCAGAATTACACCAGACTTCTCACCAGATACTATAAAAGCCAGACGATCCTAGACAGATATACAGACCCTAAGCGAACACAAATGGCAGCCCAGACTACTATACCTAGCAAAACTCTCAATTGCTATTGATAGAGAAACCAAAATATTCCATGACAAAACCAAAATTACACAATGTATTCCCACAAATCCAGCACTTCAAAGGATAATTGGGGGAAAACTCCAACACAAAGAGAGAAACTACAACCTAGAAAAAGCAAGAAAATAATCTTCCAACAATGCCAAAAGAAGATAGCTACACAAACATAATTCCACCTCTAATAACAAAAATAACAGGAAGCAACAATCATTTTTCCTTAGCATCTTTTACCATCAATGGACTCAATTCCCCAAATAAAAAGATGTAGACTATCAGACTGGATACATAAACAGGACCCAGAATTTTCCTGCATACAGGAAACTCGCCTCAGTGACAAAGACAAACACTGCCTCAAGAGTAAAAGGATGGAAAACAATTCTCCAAGCAAGTGGTCCTAAGAAATAAGCTGGAGTAGCCATTCTAATATAAAATAAAATTGACTTTCAACCAAAAGTAATCAAAAAGATAAGGAAGGACACTTCATACTTATCAAAGGAAAAATCTACCAAGATGAACTTTCAATTCTGAACATCTATGCTCCAAATGCAAGGGCACCCACATACAGAAAAGAATCTTTACTAAAGCTCAAAGCACACATTGTATCTTACACAATAATAGTGGGGGATTTAAACACCCCACTCTCAGCAATGGACAGATCATGGAAACAGAAACTAAACAGAGACACAATGAAATTAGCAGAATTTATGAACCAAATGGATTTAACAGGTAACTATAGAATATTTCATCCAAAAACAAAAGAATATACCCTTTTCTCAGCACTTCGTGGTACCTTCTGCAAAATAGACCATATAATTGGATACAAAACAGGCCTCAACTGATACAAAAAGATTGAAATAATTCCTTTCATCCTATCAGATCACCACGGACTAAGGCTGGTAGTCAATAATGACAAAAACAGTGGAAAGCCCACATACATGTGGAAAATGAACAATGCCCTACTCAGTGATGACTTGGTAAAGGAAGAAATAAAGAAAGAAATTAAAGACTTTTTAGAACTTAATAAAAATGAAAACACATCATTGTGGGACTCCATGAAAGCAGTGCTAAGAGGAAAACTCATAGCTTTAACGGCCTATAAAAACTGGAGAGAGCATACACTAACAACTTGACAGCACATCTGAAAACTCTAGAACAAAAAGAAGCAAATACACCCAAGAGGAGTAGACAGCAGGAAATAATCAAACTCAGGGCTGAAATCAACCAAATAGAAACAAAAAGAACTATATAAAATATCAAAAAAAAAAAAAAAAAAAAAAAAAAAAAAAAAAAAAAAAAAACGGGAGCTGGTTCTTTGAGGAAATCAACAATATAGATAAACTAAGGGTTTACCATAGGGCACAGAGACAGTATCCAAATTAATAAAATTAGAACTGAAAAGTAAGACATAACAACAGAAACTGAGGAAATTAAAAAAATAATTATCAGATCCTACTACAAAAGCCTTTACTCAAAAAACTGGAAAATCGGGATGAAATGGACAACTTTCTAGACAGATACCAGGTACCAATGTTAAATCAGGAGCACATAAACTAACTAAACAGTCCCATAATTCCTAAAGAAATAGCAGCAGTCATTAAAAGTCTCCTCACCAAAAAAAGCCCAGGACCAGATGGTTTTAGTGCAGAATTCTATCTGATCTTCAAGGAAGACCTAATACCAATTTTCTTCAAAATATTCCACAAAATAGAAACAGAAGAAACACTACCCAGTTCGTTCTATGAAGCCACAATCATGCTCATACGTAAAGCTCATAAAGACCCAACAAAGAAAGAGAACTTCAGACCAATCTCCCTTATGAATATTGATGCAAAAATACTCAGTAAAGTTCTGGCGAACCAAATCCAAGAACACATCAAAACAATCATCTATCATGATCAAGTAGGCTTTATCCCAGGAATGCAGGGATGGTTCAATATTTGGCAATTCATTAAAGTAATCCAATATATAAGCAAACTCAAAGGAAAAAAACCACATGATCATCTCACTAGATGCTGAAAAAGCATTTGACAAAATTCAACATCCATTCATGGTAAAAGTCCTGGAATGATCAGGGATTTAAGGACCATACCTAAACATAGTAAAAGCAATATACAGCAAGCCAGTAGACAGCATCAAACTAAATGGAGAGAAACTTGAAGCATTCCCACTAAAATCAGGTACTAAACAAGGCTGCCCACTCTCTCCCTACCTATTCCATACAGTACTAAAAGTTCTAACCAGAGCAATTAGACAACAAAAGGAAGTCAAAGGGGTACAAATAGGAAAGGAAGAAGTCAAAATTTCACTATTTGCAGATGATATGATAGTATACTTAAGTGACCCTAAAACTTCCACCAGAGAACTCCTAAACTTGATAAACAACTTCAGCAACGTGGCTGGAAATAAAATCAGTTCAAACAAATCAGTAGACTTCCTCTACTCAAAGGATAAACAGGCTGAGAAAGAAATTAGGGAAATGACACCCTTCACAATAGTCACAAATAATATAAAATACCTTGGTGTGAATCTAATCAAGCAAGTGAAAGATCTGTTTGACAAGAACTTCAAGTCTCTGAAGAAAGAAATAGAAAAATATCTCAGAAGATGGAAAGATCTTCCACGCTCATGGATTGGCAGGATTAATATAGTAAAAATGGCTATCTTGCCAAAAGCAATCTACAGATTGAGTGCAATCCCTATCAAAATTCCAAATCAATTCATCATAGAGATAGAAAGAGCAATTTGCAAATTCATTTGGAATAACAACACACCCAGGATAGTGAGACCTATTCTCAACAATAAAAGGACTTCTGGGGGAAAAATCTTGTACAAAGCTCAAGTCCAAGTGGATAAAGGACGTTCACATACAACCAGATACACAGAAACTAATAGAAGAGAAGGTGGGAAAGACCATTGAATCCCTAGGCACAGGGGAAAAGTTCCTGAACAGAACACCAATGGTTTATGCTCTAAGATCAAGAATTGACAAATGGGACCTCATAAAATTGCAAAGCTTCTGTAAGGCAAAGGACTCTGTAAATAAGACAAAATGGTAACCAATAGATTGGAAAAAGATCTTTACCAGGGCAAATATCCAATATATACAAAGAACTCAAGAAATTAGACTCTAGACAACCAAATAACCCTATTAAAAATGGGGTACAGAGCTAAACAGAATTCTCAACTGAGGAAATTCTAATGGCTGAGAAGCACATAAAGAAATGTTCAATGTCCTTAGTCATCAAGGAAATCAAAACAGCTCCAAGATTCCACCTCACACCAATCAGAATGTACAAGATCAAAAACTCAGAGGATAACAGATGCTGTTGATGATGTGGAGAAAGAGGAACACTCCTCCATTGTCTGTGGTATTGTAAGCTGGTACAACCACTCTGGAAACCAGTCTGGAAGTTCCTCAGAAAATTGGACATAGCATTGCCTGAGGACCCAGCTATACCACTCCTGGACATATACTCAGAAGATGCTCCAACATATAAGAAGGACACATGTTCCACTATGTTCATAGCAGCCTTTTTTATAATAGCTAGAAGCTAGAAAGAACCCAGATGTCCTTCAACAGAGTAATGGATACAGAAAATGTGGTACATTTACACAATGGAATATTACTCAACTATTAAAAACAATGAATTCAAAAAATTCTTAGGTAAATGGATGGAACTAGAAAATATCACCCTGAGTGAGGTAACCCAATCACAAAAGAACACACATGGTATGTACTCACTGATAATTGGATATTAGCCCCAAAACTCACAATATCCAAAATACAACTCACAGACCACATGAAACTTATGAATAAGGAAGACCAAAGTGTGAGTGCTTTGGCCCTTCTTAGAAGGGGTAACAAAATACTCATGGGAGCAAATATGGAGACAAATGTGTGACAGAACCTGAACGAGGGGCCGTCCAGAGACTGTTCCACCTGGGTATTCATCCCTTGTACATTCACCAAAGATAGACGCTGATGTGGATACTAGGAATTGCATGCTGACAGGAGCCTGATATAGCTGTCTCCTTAGAGGTCTGCCAGAGCCTTAAATATACAGAGGCAGAAGCTCACAGCTAACCATTGAATTGATCATGGGGTTCTCAATGGAGGAGTTAGAGAGAAGACTGAAGGAGCTGGAAGGTTTTGTGGCCTCATGAGGAGAGCAACAATACCAACCAACCAGAGCTCCTAGGGACTAAACCACCAGCCTGGGAGCACATAGCAAGAGACCCATTACTCCAGCTGTATATGTAGGGGAGGATGACAGTGTCAAGCATAGGTGGGCGAGGAAGTCCTTGGTCCAGTGAAGGCTGGAAAGTGTGGGGGAAATCATGGGTGGAGAGGTGAGAGTGAGAGGGTGGGTGGAGGCATATCCTCACAGAAGTAGAGGAGGAGTGATCGGAAAGAAGGTTCCTGGGTGGGGCGGAAAGGGGATTACATCTGAAATGTAAATAAAATATCCAATAAAATATTTTTTATAAAGTGCTATATAAGTGAAAGGGTCTTAATTAGTTCATAAATCAAATATGTTTCATTCTAAGTCCTTATAGTATGCACAAGTTATCTTCTTGTTCACATTATGGCAAGAGTATTACTCTCCCCTGAACTACAGAAGCACTCTTCTATATACCTTGTCTATTTGCTGGGAAAAACATTTTCTGCTGTTCTTCATTATAAGAGAGAGATGCTGAGAATGGCCAGGTTCTAGAGAAATATAGTTAAAGCATGCAAGGGAAGAAGAGCCTGAGAAAGAAGATCAAAATAGAACTGCAGACTCCTATTTTCCATGGGAGGATAGTGGAGTCTTGAATAGTAGGGGTGGGTATAAGGTGGGCAGCAGGCACCCAGACAATGTATTTTATGCTTCGTGTATATTGCAGCTGCCTACAGAGCACAACTGAGCTTTCAGTTACATTTTTTTATTAATATGATACATATTTTTGATAATATGTTAAATTTGTTATTAAACAAATTAAAATCAATGGTTGTCTGCAAAAAACAAAACAGTGTCACTAAGACTTGAATTCTATTTTTTTTTTTTTTTTTTTTTTGGTTTCTGCCTCCTCAGGGCTCTCAAGCTTCCTCTGTTCTTCCCTTTGGTCTTCAGTTCTGGGCATACAGCTCAGCACCTAGGCACTGTCTCCTTTGGAACTACTGGTTTCATCAAGCTAGCTCCTGGCTGTTGGACCCTTCACTCCTTTAGCAATGAAAATTCCAAACATGGTCCCAAGCTCCTTTAGGTATAGTTGTAAGGTTGTTCTGTTTTTTTCCAGAAAAGCCTAAACGTGGAAGTAATGAACTTTGGAACATCTTTTGGTATATGATATGCTTAGTCTTCACATAATCTAAATATAGGTTTGGTACCTATCAAATTTAAAAAAAAAACCGCTTTAACAACTAATGTTTAATTTATATATTTTCATATACATTTTAAGTGATTGGTCTTAATATTTATTATTTTTAATACAAAGGATGTGAGTTGTTAGTTTGTAATGACTTGTTTATTCTTGTTTTACCATAGTCCATCTGGTGATTGAGTACTGAGCACCAATTTTTAAAGAAATGCCTAGGCTTATTTTTATATACTTGGGTAAAGCACTTAAAATAATATAGATGTTTTTAATGTCATATGAACAACCCAGTAAATATTGATGGCAAGGCAGAACATTAACAAAGTCTTATTAATGACAGATTTGGAATGTTAGTTTATATTGTTAAACGTTCACAGATCAGCTCCTGATGGTTTAATATTATACCCATGGATCAATGCAGGTTTCAACCCTCAGATTAGAAACTTCTGTTTGTAGTAGATGATGAGTAACCCTAAGACTACTACTGGCCAATGTACAGAGAATAAGGGACTCCAGAATGTTCAGTACTAAAGAGAACATATATACCACACCTCTCCTTTAAAGGCCCTCTGATCATTGTGAAAGAGGGGGCACAAAACTGTAAGACTCAGCATTATGTGTGGCTACAAGGAAATATTGGCTTCTGGATTCAGTAGGGCAGCTGCATAAATTACCTCATAGGGATTCCTAACAGCATGAAGAAAGCCTGTACAAACTCAAGCTAGACTAGTTCTGAGCAGGAAGAATGGAGTTGAACATACAATCCCAGTCCTAGTAATGGGACTGCCTGCAACTCTTAGGTACTGGGAAAGGGAGAGACAGCTTTCTCTAAGAGTAAAACAACCACTCTTCAGTGGAAGGCCACACATCCAAGAATATTTAGGTAGCAAAAAGTTGGTTCTGAAAGATTAAAAACCGGGCACAAAATTGGTATGATAGTGAGGAGGTGATTTGGAAAAACACAGGGGAAAGATTGAATCTAATCAAAACACATATGGAGCTTTCAAAGAACAAATAAAAGTGTAAAAAAGTTCACAGAGAACCTATTGGGCCCAGTGTTTCTCTAAGAGATCTTGGGAGTTTAATACTATGACAGCTACATATTTTTCATGCAATAAGTAATTGACATGCATAATAATTTTGAGATATCATTCAAATAAACAAATAATAAATAATAATTAAATAAAACAAATAAAATGACTCTTGTACCCTCTAGTCCTGGTCTAGGGTCATACAAGTTGTCATGAGGAAATCAGGACGTCCAGCCTTGCCTGACTCCATATACTAATACCTTGTAGTTTTTTGTTTTGTTTTTGTTTTTGTTTTTGTTTTTGTTTTATTCGAGACAGGGTTTCTCTGTGTAGCCCTGGCTGTTCTGGAACTCACTCTGTAGACCAGGCTGGTCTCGAACTCAGAAATCCACCTGCCTCTGCCTCCCAAGTGCTGGGATTAAAGGCATGCGCCACCACTGCCCGGCTTACTAATACCTTCTAAAGGTAATGCTGCATGAAATATATTTACAAAGAATCAAAATGGCACTTTAGAAAAGATATTCAATCTTTCATTTTGTATTCATAAATCTGAATTTCCATGTGCTACAAATTGACTGGTCTTAAGTAAAAGTGTTCCTTTTATTCAAAATTTATAAAATTATAGTGTTATATTATGAAAAGAGTTCTTATTTTAGGATTCAATTACAAATGAAACACATGTAAGTATTTTTTTGGCATGTGTACACATCTTATCAAACCCATACATACAATGTATCTATTCAAATATCTTACAAAAACTGATATGAATCTCACATGACTAATTGTTATAGTATCTTACAGCTTTAAAATCATGTGACTTTATCCACCTTGAGGAGTTATAAAGAGAAACAGAGCTAATGTATCATGCCATGACAAAGAAAAGATGGGCCTTACATAAATTTCCAAATGTGACAATTAATCAAAAATATATAAAACATCTGAACCAATACTTTTATATCAAAATAAGAAAAATGATATAATCAATAATGATATCATCAAAAAGAAGATTTGACACTGGTGGGTTCATTGCCTCAGCTGTTCTCTATGCCTGGGACCCTTTACCTGTCAGCAATGGAAACCCAGTCCCCTTCTTGTTAATGTTCCGCAGATAATTTCAACTGTACTTGGGAGATCTGCTCTGCTCTGTTCTATTGTAGAGCTGAAACACCAAAAACCAAACCAAAAAAGACAACAACAGCAATAAAACAAATCCTCTTTGCTATTTGCTCATGCGAATCTACAGATGTCTTTAATTTGTAAAAAGAAAAGTTAAGAATTCCCTGCAATCCACTACTAGGTACATTGAAATTTGTGTACACTCGACTTCCAAAACTCAGACATCCACTTGCTAGATATGTGGTTTTTTGTGTTATATTAAACACATAACTGAAAATGGCAGACTTTCTGATGGTGCAGAGATGCGTAATTTCAGAGAAAATAATGAGCTTGCTGCGGTTTGATTCCTCCTTTTTAAACATAATGATATCCTGGGGACAATAACAGGGAAAGTGGGTTCTGATCACAGAAGCAGCACTATGAATCCAGCAGGCAGGAAGCTAATTAGAAGAATCTTCTTGGCTGCTGTGTCAAGCTGGAGAAGCTCTGGTTCTTGCTAGGGATTTCTTTGTAGTTACAATTTTAAAGAAAATAATCTTAGGTCTCTCCAGTTACTCATAATGACTTTGCCCTTGTCAGCGTGGCATTGTCTTAACTATGTGGCATGTGTTCATAAAATGTATTGGTTGATATTATACTACATTGTGTTTGTAAGAAAAGGAGTTTGGAAGAGCATTACAATTAAGTTCAATTAAACCAAAATGTCACAGATGTAATGGATGCGATTCTGCTCTGCATGTTGCCACCTCAAGGCTTGCAGTTTGGCTCTCCACTCCAGCATCCTACCTTCATCCTGCCTTCACTCTCACACCTGGGCTCCTCAATGGTTATTACACATCTGTGTTACAAATTTTAACTGTGGCTTCCCAGTGACTGCCCTTGGTACATATTCCAAAGGAGAGCCTTGTTTATCTCCTTGTTTATCTCCATCTGCTTCTTTCACCGATTCCCATATTTTGCCCTGTTGGATTCCCCTCTCCTCTTTTTTCCTCCTCCTCCTCCTCCTCCTCCTCCTCCTCCTCCCTTCCCTTCCTTACCCCTTCCCCTCCTCCTCTTCCTTCCCCTTCCCTCCACTCCTCTCATCTCTTTTCTTCTCATCTCTTCTTCTCTCCTCCACACTCTTCACCACCACCCCTTTTACATTACAGAACATTTTTAGTCCTTCTTTAATTATCTCTAAATGTCTTTAATGAATGAGCTTCTCTTTGAGAAATCATCCCCAAGTGGAACACGGTTAATTATCTCTTTAAATTTGCTAAACA
>JANHMN010000001.1:30855077-30868145 GCA_030674055.1 Rhabdomys pumilio
CTCTCTCTCTCTCTCTCTCTCTCTCTCTCTCTCTCTCTCTCTCTCTCGTTCCTTTGGTAATGGCATTTTATCATAGTAACATAAAAATAGCTAATACATTTCAAAATATAGAATCTTTATTAATTCATTGAGAATGTCCTTGATTATCTCCCTTTGTCTTTAAAAGTTTACATTCTAAATCTTCCTAGTTACCTTTTCAAATTTTCCTCTTCCCAAGTTTTAAAATTTATAATTACCCAACATATAACATGTTTTTAAAATTTCTTTTCTTTCATATTAATTCATTAGTTTATTCATTTTACATTCCAATATCAGACTCCTTTCCTTCTAGTACCTCCTTACATAGATTCTCCTCTTATTCCTTCCTCCTCTTCTTTTCCGAGAAGGAAGAGCCCTCCACCCCTGCTTCTGGGTACCAATCCAGTACATCAAGTCATAGCAGGACTAGGCACATCCTCTCTCACTGCAGGCTGCCCAGGTAGGGAAATAGGATCCACAGGCAGACAACAGAGTTAGGGATAGTCTGTAATTCAGTTCAGTTGTTGGGGGACCTGCATGAAAGCCAAGCTGAACTTCTACATATGTGCAGGGGAGCTAGGTCCAGTCTGTGCTTGTTCTTTGGTTGGTGGTTCAGTCTCTGGGAGACCCTAAGGGTCCAGGTTATTGGACTCTGTTGGTCTTTCTGTAGAGTCCCTGTCCTCTTCCAGTCCCTTAGTCTTTTCCCTAATTCTTCCAAAAGACTTCTGGAACCCCATCTAATCTTTGGCTGTGAGTATATGTATCTGTTTCCTTTGGCTTCTGGGTGGAACATATGCTCCTGTCTGCAAGTATAACAGAGCATCATGAATAGTGTCAGGATTGATTTTTGACCATTGGGTAGGTCTTGATTTTGGCCAGACATTGGTTGGCCATTCCCTTCCTCTCTGTTCTCACTGTCTCTGCACAACTTGTACACAGGACACATTTTGGGTCTAAGGCTTTGTGGGTGTGTTACTGTCCTTATCTCTTCTCTGGGAATCCTGTTTGGCTACAGTAAGTGGCCACTTCAAGATCCATATTCCCCACTGCTAAGAGATTTAGAGTCACCTCCAAAGTGTCATGGCATCTCCCCCATCCCTGTCCCAGCTCTCTGGCAAATCCTAGAGATGTCCTCTCCACTGACGATTTCAGTTCTATTTTCCCTTGTGATCCCTATACTTGATCACCCTCAACGCCCCTCTCCTTGCCTCACTCCCCTCCTCTCTCCCAACAAGTTCTCTCCTTCCATCCACTTTTGATTATTTTATTTCTCCTTCTGAGAAGGATTCAACCATCCTCCCTTGGACTCTCCTTGTTATTTTTCCTCTTTGGGTCTGTGGATTGTAGCATGGTTATGCTGTTCTTTATGGCTAATATCCACTTATGAGTACATACCATGCATATCCTTTTAGGTATTGGTTACTTCACCCAGGATGATATTTTCTAGTTCTATCCATATTTGTTCTGTTAGTTCTGGGTCCTTTTGTGTGTTGAACAGCCTTTAAGAACAGATTTTGTGCTGTTTGACTTCTCCTGTATCCATAGCATGAGAAGTTTATAATCTTCATATCTTCAAGGTATATCATTTCATCCCATGTGTATAATAAAATAGCATAGAAAGAAAATATTCTTCTGCAATTGGATGAAAGAAATTAAATTATTTTTGTCAAAAAGAATAAATATGATATAGTCTTTGGAAGAAGGAACCTCTACATACATTTAAATACATTGTCAAATCCTGTTTTCCACATAAAAATAATTTTTTTTGTTGACAAGTCTTACTCTGTGAGCCCTGATTAATAATTACATCATCTCAAAATGTTTAGTACCTGAGGTTTTAAATGTCTGGTTTTGCCAGGAAATTAATGCTTTTCTCAGTGCTGCCAAATTCCAGAAAATACAAAGAAAACAATATTTTTTTATGTTTCTTTTGATACAAAATAAAATTGCCAAAGAAAGCGTGGGTTGATTTTGGAATTCATTATCTAGATATATGAAATTCAAATGTCAGGAAGTTTACACCATTCCTCTTTGTTCTTGCTCAGCATAGAACTAGAGAAGCAGCCCAGCTGACAACTTTTAACACTTTTCCTTTTCCTTTTTTTTTTTTTTACATTTTCATATTGATCTTCAGAAAAATCTCAAAACTTTCTCTCCCTGTGACACTGTAAAAATAAGAATTTCAAAGTAAGAAGACTGTGAGAATCTAGTCATTCATCTATAACTAAATCAAAATTATACAGAGCTTGACCTCTGGAAAGGTACGAAAGATTTCGTGTATTCAGATAATTATAGTCCATGGAGGTTTGTCCCTCACATAATATAGTGAGAAGGATCACAAACTTTGAAGCCAGACTCAGATTTCAAACTCAATTCAGAGTAAGTCAATAATATTACTGAAATATATTTGTTTGAATTTATGATCATTTAATGTACAATTTCATGCATATTTTTGGGAATCATATTCACCCTGTTGTGCTCAGTTATCTTCTTCCTACTCCTGCTGAAGGCTTCTCCTTTCCAATTAGTCTCCCTCCTAGTTTTAATTTTTTTTGAGTTACTGAGTTTATTTAGAGTTCACTAAATGAGCATGAGTAGGGGTTATTTGTTTAGAGTAGGTACACCTTACCAGTGGCTATAATACTAAAGAATATAATCCCTGAACCCCAATGCATCTATTAACTGCTAATAGCTCCTTGAAGCGAAGTGGAGCCTCATGAGACTTTCTCAGACCCATTATGGAAGTGTTGAAGGGTCCATTATAAATGTTGCAGGTACTCACATCTGCGGTGTATTCATGACTGCATCTATGTGACATGAAGAAGACAGTTTCCTAACACTTCTGTCTGTCTCTTGACTTTTGTATGCTTTCTGCCCATCAGTTTTGCCAGTATTCCCTGTGCTTTAGAAAGTGGGATAGAGACTATTCTGTATGGGACTTACTCACTTATTCTCAGAACTATAACCACTTAGAAGTCTCTGTATTAACTGATGGCCACTAAATCAAGAAGCTTCTCTGACTAAGGGGTAGTCTGTGGGTATAAATAAAGAAAGCTTATAAGACAGTGTAGCTTTATTTCCAGTTATTAAAACAATGACTCTACTGCTAGGATTTATAACTTCCCCAGCCACAGACTTTTGAAAAGGTTTATAATACAAAGCATTCATTTCCTCCTATGGACAAGGCCTAAGATCAAATCAAAAAGTGCCTGGTTATCCCCGTACCAGTCCTGCCACTATTGCACTAGTGGGCATATCTTGTATGGCAGGTCATTATTGAGACATGCAGGATCTAAGGCTGAATAAGATTGTTGGTGATTTTCCTTCTACTGCAGCCCGCATGGACATTCTGGGATTGTGAACACTGGCCTGCAGGGAGAGAGTTTCCAGCTCAGATCCAGGTTGATTTTCTAGTATCTTGTATTGTCTTCAGTAACAGCATCTTACCATCTAATTCTGGTGGATAATTAAAAGCAATGGCAATAACTTGTGTTATTTTGTCAGCCTTTGAGCCCTTTGGGACAACTCAGATAAAGTTGGCCCTGGGATTATCACTTAAAAAATCCATGGCTTCTAGGAATTATGTTGGGTTATCTCCACCCAAAATTGTTTTTGCTTTTAATTATCTGTCTTGGCTAGCTTATAAAGTAATAGGTTTTTTTTTATAGTCTTTTGTTTCAGCTAACCCTTTGTTCAACTGCTCCTTTTCTCAACCTCTCCACCCCATTCATAGTTAAATCAAAGTCCTCCTCTTCTTTTATATCAGGTTTTATTATACCTTTCCAATGAATGCCCCCCCACACACACACTCAGCTTCTTCATTGTTTTCTGGTGTCTACAGGCATTTACTCTAAAGAAGCACAGAAGCTGAAAGCTAAAACCTGCATGAATGAGAACATACAGCAGTTCTCTTAATCAGTATAATATTCCTCAGTTCTATCTATTTTCCTGGACATTTTTATTTGTCTTTGTAATGCTGAATAAAATTTCCCTGTGTATATATACCACTTTTTTTTTATCCATTTACTATTTAATGACATCTAATAAGATTCCATTTCTCAAACATTGTAAATAGAGTAGAACTAAACATAGATGTATGGGTATTTCTGTCCCAGGATCTAAAGCCCCTTGGCTATATGTCCAAGAGTAATATACTTGAGTCAAATGACTATTCTGCTGTTCTTGGTTTCTTGAAACCTCCACATTGATTTATATAGGGGCTTCTCCATATGCATTCTATCCAACAGAGAATAAGATTTTCCTTATCACTACTTAACCTTGCTGGCATTTTCATTTCTTTCTTGATAATTGTTATTCTAAGTGGGGTGGAATGGAGTCTCTGTTTTTTTTTTTTTTAACTATTTGTACTTATTCATTTTAGAACTCTTTGTCTAGTCCATCGTCCATTTTTTAAAGCTACAATCATTCATCTAGAGTTGATTTTTTTGTGCAGGATGTGATAAAAGGTTCTAGTTCCATTCTTCTGGTGCTTCCTCAGAAAATTGAAAATAGTACCATCTGAGGACCCAGCTACACTGCTCCTCAGCATATACCCAAAAGATGTTCCACCATATCACAAGGATACATGTTCCACTGTGTTCAAAGCAGCCTTACTCATAATAGCCAACAACTAGAAGCAATCCAGATATCCCTCAACCAAAGAATGAATACAGAAAATGTGGTTAATTTACAAAGGAATACTATTCAGCCATCAAAAATGAGGACATCATGAATTTTCCAGGCAAATGGATGGAACTAGAAAATTTTATCCTGAGTGAACTAAACCAGACCCAAAAGGACATCCATGATATGTACTCATTGATACGTGGATATTAGCCTTAATTACAAAATACCCACAATAGAACCCACAAATCATAAAAAGTTAGACAAGAAGAAAGTGCCAATGAGGATGCTTAAATCCCACCTAGAGTGGAGAACAAAATAATCATGGGAGGCAGAGGAATGAACAGAATTTGAGGGGTGTGAGGAGGGGGAGAAGACAATGGGGGCAGGATCAGGTATGGGGGAAGAAAGAGAGAAAGAAACCCAGAGGTGTAGCTGTAGTGTGTTCAAAGTTGGGGGAACCTCTAGAAAGTCCCAGAGACCCTGCACAGGGAGACTCCCGGTACTCAATGTGGGTGACCATAGCCAAAATGCCCAGCAGTGGAGAGATGGAACATGAAGAGACTACCTCTGGTAGCTGTAATTCTTAAGGCGATCAGCCTTGCTGAAGAGAAACTTCAGCACTACACTCTGATGACAGGAAAGTTGCCCTGTGGGCAACCGCCCCTGAAAGTGGAGCTCTGCTGTATTATCTATGAGAGATGGTTATGGAGGCATGAGAGATATATGTTGAGGTTATGGAGTCTTACTCCTCAGTTACAGAGAGCAGATAAGGCACGAGATGTGAGGCATGATGGGGGTCCTTGAAAATAAGCCCCAAGAGTCTGTTGTGAGGGAGTGGCACGTGAGGTTAAAGTTGCAAGGGAGATCCCAGAATACTGGTGTGAGCATTGGGGTAAGCCTGGAGTGAATGTCAGAGAATACTTGCATTTACAGCAATGCTTTGAAGACCATCACTCAACACTATCATTGAAAATTCTTACATCTTTACAAGCCCCAGTGCATGTAAACTACCTTTGAGACCCTTCTTTATGCTCTTCGCTGCCTGTTCGTCTTTTGCTTAACCTCTAATTTTTCCTCAAGTATCTGTGTCTCCTTCCAGTCACATAGGCAGATGGATTTGCCCATATGCTACGGTGAATAAGATGTTTTACTTCTGACTGGACTTTAAGCCTTAATCATCTCATGGTATTGTCATGAGGGCTAAGTTGTGAACCTCAATTATCATAGTCAGGGCAAAAATAGTGCTACAATAATTCCCAAAGCCAGGACATTAGCAACAGGTAATCAAGCGTAGACTGTATAATTAATGGAAGCAGATGAATTGCTTTAGGTTTAATTTCAGTGACTTCATATAGAGATTTATGTAAGACACAGTATGTCGAGTTTTTATAAATGTTCATTATATAATTTTATCCAGTGGCTGGAAATTTTGTTGATAAGGTTGATAAGGTGAGAGAAGTTATCACTCACAAAACTGAAGATGTACTGATTTGGACCATTAGCTATTTGACAGTGAAATTCTTTCACATTGAAGAAAAATATACATCACAGATTTTTAAGAATGAAATGCTTTTATTTCTATAAGTTATGTGTAATTATTTATGCTCAAGGACTCTGGCATAGATAATTTTCATTCCCCGTTTTATGGATGGTGATAAGGAATAAAATAGTAATTATCTCTTGTTTCCCTTTTCTATAACATTTTCATAAAATATGCAGAAGATGGCTCAGCACTTAAAACCACTTGATTCTATTGCCGAGAACATGGCTTCCTAGCACATGACAGCTCATAACCATATATAACTCCCATTGTGGCATTTCTGCATCCTTTTCTGGCTTCCCTGGGTGCCAAATAAATACAGAGTACTTACATACATGCAGGAAAACTCATAACAGGGACAAGGATGACGCACAGAATGAGGAAATGGCCAACCAATGACTGGTCCAACTTGAAATCCATCCATGCGTAAGAATCAATCCTTGACACTATTAATGAAACTTGGTTATGCTTATATACAGGAATCTAGCATAACTGTCTTCTGAGAGGCTCCATCCAGCAGCTGACCAAAATAGATGCTGAGATCCACAGCCAAACATTAGACCAAGTTTGGGAAGTCTTGTGCAAGAATTGGGGGAAGGATGGAGGAACCTGGAAGGGATAGGAACTCCACAAGAAAACAGACAGAGTTAACTAACCTGGACATTTGAGGGTTTCCAGAGACTAAATCACCAACCAAAGAGCATGCAAGGGCTGGACCTTGTTGCAACCCATTTATGTAACAGATGTGCACCTTGGTCATCATGTGGGTCCCCCTTCAGCAACTAGAGTGATGTCTTACCCTGATGTTGTTGCCTGCTTGTGTCTCCTGCTCCCCTAACTAGGCTGCCTTGTCTGGCCTCAGTGGGAATGGACGTGCCTAGTCCTGCAGTGACTTGTGGTGCCAGGGTGGGCTAGTAACCAGGGGGGACCTTCCCCTTCTTGGAGGTAAAGGGGAGGGGAGAATGTGAGTTGGTGCCACGTGAGGGGTAACTGTGAAAATGGCAGGTCTGCAATTGGGATGTAAAGTGAATGAATGAATGAATGAATGAATGAATGAAACAATAGGGAAAATCAAAATAAGTAAAAGTTTCAAGAAAAGTCCATAGCTGCCTTAATTTTGATTATCTAAATGAGAATGTTGGTGATGTAGTTGATTCATTTTACATAGAAGCTAAGTTCATTAAAAACCTTTGTCAAGTAATTCAATAAAAAACATAGGTTTAATATCCATTAGACTTATTTTTAATTATTTTATTCAAGAATAATTAGTATTATCTGAAGCTTAGTTTTCTCAGCATTTTTTCTTGAAATTAAAAGATGCATTCTATATCTTTTGCTGTCAAACATTTAAAATTTCTGATTAAAACTTTTTGCTCATCTGAGACAGAGCTTCTGTATAATTAAAAGCAGATAAACATTTTAGCTTTAAGACACTGGTATTTTAGAAGCAGGCCGTCACCATACTGTGACTAAGCTTCTCCCAAGTATGTTAAATGCCATCGTTGTAAGGCTTGATTATGGGGACTTGAAGTTTCCAATTTCTTGAAACTATAAACAGTGGATTTTTTTCTAGTGAAGAGAATATGGTGAAAGTGGTAGATTTTATATAAGAGTACCATGTTCATCTTGAGAAAACACTTTCCTTTTCTGGGTTTGAAGAAACAGGATTCTTGGTACTACGTGGCAAGGAGCTAAGGTTATTATTTAGCAAACAGGGGTCTCCTTCAGGCAGCTGGCAAGCCATTAAATTACAAGTACATATATACTAATACAATTGGGGGCCTAATTTTTATATTTTTTCTAGTTCAATACGTGGAGATTTTACTGGTTTTGCTTCAATAATTTTAATGACTAATGAACTTAATGGGGTGTATTATAAAATAAAGCATTTTGAGGACTTAACACAACTTCAATAGTCTAGAGATTTTATTTATAATTCAATCACTGACAGCAAAGATGAGATATTTGATATTTTGAATAATGTAGGTCTATTTAGTAATGAGCACCATGGATGATTCGGTGATTACTGACAAGATGAATTATGTTTCTATGAGTACATTAAAAAGTATGTAATCACTTATGAAATTTTAGTGTATGGAAACATAATATAACAAGTTTTATACTTATTAGCACCATTGGGCTCCCTGGAGATTGAGGACTCAAAATAGGCCTTCAGCTTTATATTGGATACTTTCTTTATACATATATATATGCATACATATTCAAAAATAGGATCGAGATAGTCTAGAGAGAGGGCTCAGCAGTCAAGAATATTTGCTGCTCTTGTGGAAGACCCAGGTTTAATTTCTAGCAAGTGCATAGTGACTCACCACCATCTGTAACTCCTGTTCCAGAAACTTCAATGCCTGCTTTTGAACTCCATGGGTACCAGTCATATTTGTGGTACACATATGTACAAAACGGTAAATCATTATATATATGTATATGTATGTATATGAAATAAAAATTTAAACATTAAAAAATAATAATAATTTAAAAAAGCATTTGGTACTTTTTCACAGGACCTGGATTCAGTTCCCAGAATCTTCATGGTGGCTTCCAACCATCTGCAACTCTAGTTGCAGGGGATCCAATCCCTTCTTTGGTCCGCCACAGGCAACACATTCATGTACTGCACATATACTTAAAAGCAAACACCCATGCATAAAATTAAAATAAAAATATGTAAATCTTTTTAAATTGAGATATACATGAACAAATGGTGGCTATATTACTCTGACCTACAGTTGCATCTAAACCTTTTTTGTTTTTGATTTTACAAAAACATAGAGTGAAAAGGAATCAACACAGCAGTTGTTGATAGTCTAGTTAGGATTTAGGATACAAATATTCTGGTATCTCTTTTTTTCTGAGGAATAATTCAACATTAGTTAAAAACAGAGGGATATTTTGTTTTGTTTTAGACTTTACTTAAAATGAATATATTTGACCTGGAGAAATGGCTCAGCAGTTAAGAGCACCGACTGCTCTTCCAAAAGTCTTGAGTTCAATTCCCATGAATTACATGGTGGCTCACAACCATCTGTAATGGAATCCAATGCCCTCTTATTTTGTGTCTAAAGATAGCAACAGTGTACTCACATATATAAAATGAATAACTCTTAACAACAGCATCAAATGAATATGATTTAATTCTCCAAACAAAATGATTTTATAAATAAAGTTAATATTATATACATATACGTATACGTATACGTATACGTATACATATACATACTTTTTTATATTTTATACTTGTTTTTTGAGTATTTATTATAATTGTCTTAGAGAGAAGTTCTTTTTTTTCCTTTTGATTTCTTTTTCTTTCTTTCTTTTTTTCATTACTTTCATTTTTTTTTACAGCCCAGGCCTTACCCACATCCTGGTCCACCCTTCATCAGTTCCTCATCTCATTCCTCCTTCCCTCTGTCTCCAAGAAAATGACCCCCACACCCCCCACCCTACCTCACCCCTTCCAAGCCAACCCACTACCTGGGACCTCAAGCCTCTCAAGGGTTAGGCACATGTTCTCTCACTGAGGCTAGACCAGGCAGTCCTCAAAAGGCAGAGATTTTGAGAACAGCATTTAATGTCACCCTTCTCTCATCAGAAAGCACTTCAGTCTCATAAAAATAGTGTATGTCTTTTCCTTCTTTTATTTGAAAATTCTCTCTTTAGAGAGATTTTATTTTACAGGCCTTCTGGGTTGTATTGTGTCTCCAAGTACACTTATTTTTACAGTCAATTCATTTGATTCCTTATATATATTTAGCGAAGCTTTCTAAGATCTTTTCTTCATAAAGTTATGTGTGTGAGCAGTCTAGCATTGGCTAATTCTATTATACCCAATCTTTTGAGTCATCCTATTTTTCAAAACATAAAAGGTTACTGGGGAACCGAATCACTGACCTGTTTTTTATTACTGATATTGGATCATGATTCTATATTTAATAAAAGGCCTGTTGTTGTGCCCACTCTGATGTATGGCCCAATATATCTTCCTACCATCTATAGCAAAAGACCTGCTGCATAATGTATTATTGTGGGATCCTGGGGAAAATGCACATGAATGTGCTTCGACAAATCATGCATCTAAAGTCATTATCTCTTGCTTTCTTTGACATGTTGTCAATCTCATTTGAACCATAGAACAGTTATTGTTTCATTTCTCTGAGGAAAGGCAATTGATAATCCTACTGGAAGCTTTGTGGTAGGGAAGCAGCTATTTAATTTTAGGACTTTAAATTCATATCTTCGGAGAGCAGGGGACATGAATATTTCTGCCAAGATTAGTGAGTTCTCTGTTAAAAAATAAAGAAATTGAGGCAGAAAATTTGGGGTCTGTAATTATATTTTGTGTGTTTTGTTTATAAAAACCTTCTAATTTCCCCTCCTCATAAAATAGTTTACATTTCAAACTCTCTTATTCTGTCAGAAATGACGCATCTGAAATGGAATTGAATTACATCTGCTTATAAGTTGACCTCACTTTCCTGAGCCACTTAATCTCAAAATAATGTACATTTTTGAAATGTTACATTTTTATAAGATGACCTTTGTATCTGTGCTGTCATTCATATTCATTTAAAACACAGTCATTTCTTTGTATTCAGTAGTTACTGAATGCCAGAACACTGCATGAAGACTATTTGAAAGAGGATGATGTTGATCAGTACTTCTTTTCCTTTCCACTAAAATTAATGAGACATATAACATATGTTTGAAATATAATGTATAGTATACATAGATCAGTAAGTGCCTTTGGCTTAACCATCTAAGGGATCCTAATACAAAGAAAGATATTATAATAATTTTTTTTTCATAAGCATCACTAGATTCCCTGGGAGAGACAGGGAAGGAGACAATAGACTTAAAATAGATATTCATCTCTGCTGAATGTCACAGACAATAAATGATAGATAGATAGATAGATAGATAGATAGATAGATAGAATGAGAGATGATAGATAGATGACAGATATTAGAGAGAGAGGGAGAGATGATAGATAATTTTTGCAGTATTAGTATTTGAACCCAGAGAATTTCACATAGTAGGAATGTGCTTTACCACTGACCTATTCCCAGCCATAACTGTCCTATAATACATAAAGAACCCATAAGATTTCTTGTTTTGTATTTTCTCTGTACTATAGATGGGACCCTAGAAAATTAGAAGACTATAAAATTGCACGAAATTCAAATACTTTCGGATATTTGTGTAATGGATACCACAGCATGTTAAATGCATACTATGATATGTTATATGCATGTTATCATATGAACAATAGGATGCATTATGGCCATGCTCTCATATGAATAACATAATATGGCAGAAATAATTTTTCCAAAGAAGAACTACAAATTTCTCAATAGTGCTTAAAAAGAAAAGGCTAGTGAGACCTAGTGAAAATATTCATATTCTCCTCTGAAGAGTGCCATAGCTTAGTGTGTAGACCTCAAAAAACAATGTGGAAGTTCAGTGCTCATGGTGGAAGAGAAGTCACAACACAACTGAGTACCAGGAGTAATTAAAAGAGCAGCGAGCTAGTGGTAGCATTAGTGCAGAAGGCATGATCTCCAAGAATGGCCATGGTCCAGGACTCCTTGCAGTAAAGGATGACAGTAATTAGCATTTTTAAAAAAAATTCATTGTATCTGCTAAGCTTCTTGCATACATTAGGTTTCTTTTTTTAAAACAACATCTGAGGTGAGCAACATTCCTATTTTACAAGTCCATAAATTGGTGATGTGTCATTGTCTATAGTCTCAGTCTTTAAGATGTCAATTCCTGGCATACACTGTACATTAGCATCTAGCTCCTGTCTTTTCGCCATCTTGGTCTTCTCTTACTTTATCTAGACATTATATGCTTTCTCAATATCACTTAGCAGGAACATTTTTATCTCTGATATTGTGTCTAGTGACAAAGTGAGCCTGTTTCAAATGTGTATCTTCTATCTTTGCCAAACCTCACATGAGTTATTGTTTCCATAAAAATAATACACCTCAAACTAGACTAGACTACCTTCCTCATTTGACTTCTTGTGACTGTGTGACACAAAGGCTTAATCACCACTGAATTGGCAAGTTGTGCTAAGTGAATAGCAGGGTGTGAGCTGGAGGATTAAAAGCTTAAATATGATCATTCCTTTGTCACTCCAAAGATTTAAAAGTTAAACCAGGTTTGCAACAATTATTACACAATGGCTTAATGAGTAGTGCCATCAAAAACGTCAGGTAACATGCTGTGGATATTTTGTTTGGATTTATGTGAAAATGCCATTGAGATGTTGACAAATTCTTTTAAGAATATGTTAAGTGAAGTGTAGTTTGCTTTGATCATTATGGAATTTCTAAATATTATTCACTCTTAATCCATGAACAGAGATGCCATACTTTTTATTGAGTCAGCAATACTTCTTCATGGGTGCTTCATGTTTTCAGTGTACTGATCTTTCACTGTGAAAATTATATTCTGCAGTATTTTAGAGTTTTTGATACATTGCAAATGCAATTTTTTTTTCAGTTTCCTTTTCAAACAGTTTAATTTAGTGTTAAAGAATGCCAATGATTTAGGGTATTGAGTTTGAGTCTTTCAACATTACTAAATTTTTTATTCATTCTAATAGATCTGGTTTTTAAAATTATTTTATTTTACATTCCAGTCATTGTCCCTCCCTTCCCAGTTCCTCGTCCCACAGATCCTCATCCCATTCCTCCTCCACCCCATGAGGCTACTTATTTCCATTCATTCCTTTGGCTTCTGGACTTCTCTCCTGCACTCCCTCCATATCTGATCCTGTTCCCCCTTTTCCCTTTCCTCTCCTCTCTCCCATGTATCTCTCTCTCTCTCTCTCTCTCTCTCTCTCTCTCTCTCTCTCTCTC
>JANHMN010000001.1:30868155-30883485 GCA_030674055.1 Rhabdomys pumilio
TCTCTCTCTCTCTCTCTCTCTCTCTCTCTCTCTCTCTCTCTCTCTCCCTCTCCTGATTGTTTTCTTCCCCCCTTATAAGGCACTTATAGTGATATTAAAGCATCCTTTTGGGGCCTTTCTGCTCATTATACTTCTTAAGGTCTGTGGGTTGTATTTATTCAAGGTATTCTGTACTTTTTGGCCAATATCCACTTATTAGTGAGTACATACCATGTATGTCCTTTTGGGCCTGAGTTACCTCATTCAGGATGATATTTTCTGTCTCCATCCATTTGCTTGTAAAATTCATAATGTGGTCTTTTAAAAGTATCTTTCTTCAATCTATTATGGGTAAGTGGCTCTGATCCTAATGGAAAATTTTTCATTAACTGTTCTTAGATGCAGAACAATTGCTTAAGAGCTAGACCCATAACACTTGGTCAATGTCTATTTTTGAATAGAAATAGTTTGTAAGTCAGTGGTGGAATCAATTTAATTCATATTACCAAAAATGGATATTTTATATATAAATTATATTTGCATTCCTAAAGTCATAAAAATAGTTTTATGCCTCTTAATTTTATATTTAGATTGACATTTTGAATAATTCACATGTTTTTGCCAAGATTCTGTTTAATAGTTTTATGTATTGAAAATTAATTGTTATTTTTACATAATTTGTAATGATCTCCATAGTTTCTTATGGATACTAGTTTGATGTTATTGTTTTGAGGCGACTTTGTGGAAGTAGAGATAGAAATTATTAAATTCTATTTATTTATTTATTTATTTATTTATTTATTTATTTATTTATTTATTTATTTATTTGAAATAAGGTTTCTCCATGTAGCCCTGACAGCCCTCAAACTCTCTCTAGAGACCAGATTGATCTTGAATTCACAGAGATCTTCCTGCTTTTGCCTTATGAGTGTTGGCTTTAAGTGTGTACCATTTGTATTTTAAAGTTGGGAATCCTCAGTTTTTAAGTATAGAATTTAATATCATCATACAACTTAAATTTTTACTTAACATCTTGACAGACATCTTTTTGTCTAAAATTAGTGCCACCCACATACATTTTTATAAATGTAGTTTTACTAAGTCAGGGAGAACCCACCTTCCCCAATTTCTGACCACCAATGGTATTTACTTACTACTGTCTATCAGGCCATATTTAATAACATTCGTTACCATGGCTTTGCTTCAGTGAGAATCTTCTCAAGTTGTACTTTAGTTCTCAAGATTACTTTAGTCTTTGGGATCAGTACCCTTGGTTGTCAACTTAATTAGACTGACCTAGGAGATTAGCTGCACATTTCATGTGAGTATGGGAACACTTCAAGAAATAATTGACTGATGAGGGAAGCACACACTGGATGTGAGTGGCAGGATGGGTTGAATGCCTGGATGGAACAACAGGGAAGGAAAGTTCACTGGTACAGGCTTAGCTCCTTGTCTTCTGGTTGTTGCTGGATGAATGGCTTCACTCTGCCAAGTACTATTGCCATGACGTTCTGCCTCACACCAGGCCCAGAAAAAAAATGAATCAATTGATTATGTACTAAAACTATGAGCCATATACTAAAACTATTTTCTTCTGTGATGTTGCTTATGTCAGATATTTTCCCATGGCAGTTAAAGTCTAACAAAGACACTTGGTACAAGGAATAGGATTTTTAATGTGACAAAATCTGGTGGAAAGTTTCTGAACCCTTTGATACTTCAGTAAGTTTACAGATATGGACTTGAGAAACCCTATTGTGCTGTGAGCAGGGCATCAGATGATTTTCAGGTGAGACCAGATGCTTCTAGGAATGCACACGGTAGAGAATAGAATGGTTTCACATAATAATGAGGCTTGAACTCATTATTGAACTCATTGAATGAGAATTAGGCAAGGTGTATTCATGCCTCATCATGGCAGAGAGTGTGTCTATGATTTGTTCACATCTTGAGATATAACAAGGGAGTGGATATGGAGGAGAGGGGAGTTGCAGGAGAGGAGTAGTGTAGGGGAATAGAGGCCTATAATCAGGGAACAGTATATGGGAAAAGAATCTATTTTCAATAAAAAAATATAAAAAAGTTGTTACCAAAGAAAGGTAGTTAGTGGGAAGATTAAATAAGAAGCCAAGTACTTCACACAAAGACAATTAGAAAGAGACATGGGGGACATCTTAACAATTGACCAGAACCCAGCCATCACAGAATCAAGGGCAGAAAAAAATGTAAACTCACTTGGGAAAACTTTGCCCTGAAAAGACAACACTGATGCAATCCTTTGTCTTTCTATAGATTCATCATCCCAGTCCCTCAAAGACTACTGAAATTCTGGTCCAAAGAGATTTGTTTACTCTTTGTAGTTCAACAGACAATATTGTCTACATGATACTACTTTTACAGATATACTAGAGTCATATGCATTGGATGTGTATAATCTATCATGTAACTTTTATTTATTTATTATCTAATCTATTTATCTATCTATCTATCTATCTTTCTATCTATCTATCTATCTATCTATCTATCTATCTATCTATCTATCTATCATCTTTTATCTATTTACCTACCTATCTATAATCTATTATCTGTTTCAGTTACATAAAAACTTCCACATAGATTTCTAATGAATGCAGGTATATGTATGGATGATTTGATTGTGGAATTTGTTCTGGTCACCAATGTTGGCCTGGCTGTTAGAGCTTGCTAAATAAGTGTCCCCTTCCTCTCTTTGAATTCCATGTGCATCCCTCTTGAATCTATGCCCTTGATCATAAAGGGAGAGATTCCTTGAATAGAAAAGGTCTGGTTTTCAGTTGAGAAGATACAGGCTACTCACCTCCCTTGCTAGGATCTCTAAACAATCTTCCAAATGAAAATCTAAAAGATTAGAAAACAGGATACTGAAATCCCTACAGGCAACCTTGAGAGAGTAATTTTTTAAACAGTGAGTGACACCTAAGCTATAATGGAAACACAGAAACTAAGAAATGCTAATAGCACAGAATGTCGGTTGAGGAAATATTCAAGTAGAGACCAAGGCCAATCCAAGAGAAAGGCAATGTGAGTTGTGACCAGCAAGGCCATAGAAATAGAACTATCAAGCCCTTTGGAGCTCATATCATACTACCAACTGTCCCAGATATGGAAGGAACAGGATTTAATGTTTTCCCATCTCTACTTAGATCTTTTATTCCCAGTCCTTTCTGTTTCTGAGCAGGAATGTATAATTTTTGCATTTGTGTCTTGTAATTACAAAGTTATTTTAAATAGTTTTCCTTGAATCCCAGAGGAAAATTGGTGACTGACCTGTAAACAATGCTAGAATTATTGATACTGAAAGAATTAGTATTCTTTGTTGTTATGTGGGGGAAGTTAGGCAGAAATGCAACTATGTTGTATCTTTACTAGAGATTAAATTCAGTGTAAGGAGTATGTGCTTAGTGTCAAGTGGATGCCCTGGTGTTGATTAATCTTGAATAGAACGTGATTAGACTCAGAAGCACCTGGGAAATTTATGAAAGCACAAATAGCATTTAGAAGTAGGACCAATGACTCTGAGTATTTGAAGCACAAATTACACAGGGAGCCTGGATGGAGTATAAACTGAATAAAGAAGCCGGGTGCTGTTCTCTGTGCCTTCTGGTTGCCACATGAAACAGGTCTGTTCTAATATGTCACTCCTTCCTCATGCTCTGCCTTCAGATAGGTCCAGAAATAACAGCCCGATAGTCCTAGAGAAAAGTTTCTGTGACCCTGAAATGATATAGATCATTCTTCTCTTAGGTTATTTGTGTTGGATATCTTGTCACAATGATGGAATGCTTGAAAAACACATCCTTTATGTCCCTGTAATTTTCCACCCACTGAGCTCTACCCTACTCAGTGGCTGTAAATTTTTACTTGATGTGCTGTTTTTGGTGTTGAGTGCGATCTTACTCTTACCATACTGGTTCCTGTGGGTGTTGGAGTATTAAATAAACTGTCAGACTGTGTTTTAACACAATTATTCATCAATTATATTTACTCACAATAGAAAAAAAGATTTTCTGGTAAGAAAGTAAGATATACAAGAGAAGATTGTGATGGCTGATGGGATTCTAGGGTCTCATAGTTAAAAATTAAAGAGATTTGTATCTGTTTAAAATAAATAACTATAGTCATTTATTTTATTTATTTATAGTCTGCAAGAAGTACATGAGATGAAGCAAAATGATTTGTTAGTTTAAGGTTTTCAGAATAGGAATTCAAAACTGCTGGCAAGCTTTTGTATCTCTTTTTAAAAAAATGTTTATTGATTCTTTGTGAATTTCATATTGTGTGCACCAATCCCATTCATCTCCCTGTCCCTTTTATCTGTCCCCTGCCCTAGCAACCTCCTCATCTCAAATCATATAAGATAGAGAAAAAATAAAACTTGTCATAGAAGCTGTAGTGTGTCACACAATAAATGCTTTTGTTCACACAATATACCCTTTTGTCCACACATTTTTACTTAAAAACATTCATTACATTGAATCATTGGTTTGTTTCAAGGATACCGGCTTCAGCTACGTTATCCACTCTGGATCCTCACAGGGACTCCTGTCAGATATCCTCTTGTCGTCCTGTGTCTTGGAGATCCTGCAGCTTTGGATCTGCAGAACCAGTCCTTTCATGTGCTCCAGCAGATCATAGATGAGATAGATGTTGGAGTGGGCCAACTCAAAGCCTTGGATCTGGGCCTGGAAGGTAGTTAGGTTGGGCAGACTGCAAGCTCTCCTGCACCTACACCACCAGGGCAAACAAGTCTTTCTAGAAACAGCAGTACTGATGTACATGTGAACTTATAGAGACTATGGGAACATGCACAAAGTTTGTACACATCTAAGCCAGATGTGGTCCCAGTGATGAGAGAAGTAGACCCAAGCACCCATCCTTTACCCAGAAGCAATCTCCAACTGATAACTGCTTGCAAAGGAAAAATTTAATTTTCTCTGATAGAGTCTCACTAAATATACAAACTGCATTTAAGGGTGGGTCTCTTGTACAGCAGCATTAGGACTGACTGGAAGGCCCTGGCAGTTAGGAAAGGCAGCTGGAACAGAACACGAAAACTCTAGGTATTTGCCGCTATCTGTGCATGGTTTTCAAGGGAGGAAGGATGTAATAAAGGGAAAGAAGAATAACGAGACAGGAAGAATTCAGTGAATTCAGAATTCAGGTGGAAAATAGGAGGACAGGACAAAAAAGGGAATATGTGGAGGGACAACTAACGTAGCTTCTGAAAAATTCATAAAAAATTCTGTGCGGAACCTTCTAAAATAAAAGCACACAGGGCTGGAGAGACTGCTCAGTGGTTAAGGCCATTGATTTCTCTTTCAGAGGATGCAGATTCAATTCTCAGCACCCACACAGTGGCTCACAGTTGTCTGTCTGTAACTTTGGTTCCTGTATAGCTGGCACCCTCACACAGACATGCATTCAGGAAAATCACCAATGCACATAAAATAAAAATAAATATGTTATAAAACAAAGTAAAAGCACATACAATAAAAAGTTGAAATAAAACTACTCTATAATAGGGCAACAGTCTCCCTGCAAGACAAGACAGATAAACTTTCTAGTGCCAGGAACGGGTTACTTTTCTTTGAGTTATTGGACACTGAGCTCGGAGACACCTTCAACACTACTGGTGTTTGCCACTGTTCTAAATTGCACTTTAGAACTTGACAGTAAATAAATATTACTGAAGACTCTACATCAGTGGTTCTCAACCTTCCCAATGCTGTGTCTTTTTAATACAGTTCCTCATGATGTATTGACCTCCAACCATAAAATTATTTTGTTACTATATCATAACTGTCATTTTGCTACTGTTATGAATCATAACGTTAACACTCGACATGAAGGATATCTGGGCCACAACTCACAAGTTGAGAACCACTACTTTACACGATAGGCCATGGTGAAATCAAAGCAGTACTGACTTAGAAGCTCCAGTATGTCTTTATCTTGTGTGCTGTCCATAACATACATGGGCCTGTTCCTTGACCCTCTTCATGCTGTGCAAGCCTTGATCTTAAGACACTCCATGGCTCATGGTGTTTTCTTGAGCAAAGCTTACCCAACAGTGTATTACTAATGACTGTATTCAAGATTTAACTTAGTAGGAACAATGGTGTTTTCAGTTCAAAGAACTTAAATGTAGACACCTTTACATTTTCTCTTATTACACTCTCTTCATTTTGTCTATTTGTACCCCCTTCCTCAAATTCTGAAGACTCTGTAATTCACCTCTTGAAAAACATGTTCCCCTAATTAGAGAGAGAGAGAGAGAGAGAGAGAGAGAGAGAGAGAGAGAGAGAGAGAATGTTCCTTTCTATGAATTGTTAACAAATACTTAATAGGGTTTCTAGGTAGAAGGAATTTGTACTTTTCTTCAGAATCAGACAAAAAGAACTTGTCTAGTGATCTGCATGTGTTCCCTGGGAAACTCTTCTTGTTTTCTTAGAAGCCCTTTACTGAGTGATGCTTTTCTCTCTGCTGACTGTTGCCCTGCACGTGACAGTAGAAATAAAGTGGGCGCAGACACTTAATTGGTTTTGGAAATTGTTGCTGCAGAGCAGCTGTAGTCTAGCAAGAATCTCTCAGAATAGATGCTGATGAACACGAACCTTTGCTCTCTGCTGAAGTTTGAAGGTGGCAAACTTGTTGAGGAATGTGGTGAGGCAAATACGATTAACTTAAACAATTGTCTTCTGTTAACTTTCTTAACATTTTGAAATGTATCATTGAAATCCATAGAAAATAGGACCAGAACTAATCTAAGATTAATAAAACAGTTTCAGGTGAACACTGGAACCAAGAATTAATTCTACTGTGTCCTGGGAAATGGCATGGTTCCTAAATCTACAGAACTATCACTTTTCAAGGGCTGGGAGACATTGATTTACTTATACACACCTAGGAGGAATGCTTTGACAAAATTCGACTTGATTCACATGAGTCTACAAAGAATATTAGAAACTGAAGCCCACAAATTATCTAATAGGTGCTAAAGCTAAACAAATATCTCTTCTCTGGCTGATTTCATGTTGTGCTTTTATTCACTGGAGTTCAAGATCAGTCTAGATATTCCTGATCTAACATGCCACCTCCTGAAAGTCAAATGCCAGTTGGTTTTGAATTTCCATTCATCTCCACTTCCAGTGCTTTATGTCTATACAGCTGCCACTGGTATTCATACATTCAGTGTCTGATACACAACTCCATAAACCATGCAGCATGTGAACTCAAACCACACTGTGAGGTACTGTGTGGTTTCTCAAGCCTTCATATGATCCTGTTCTGTTAGCCTTTCCCATCATCAAGCACAGCTAAAGCATTACAGCCAACCAAAACCATAAGCAAATAACACCAAGCCAATTTTATCTCTACTATAATGATTTTTTAAAAAGCTGATAAATGGGAAGATTATTTATAGATAAATTCAAAGCTAAATCCAGTTGATGGATAACTTCTATTTAAAAACTTTAAATGTTAAAGTGGAAATTTATCTTGCATAAATTAAAAACTAAATATTATATGCTTACTATATTTAAATATTCCTATATGTGCACTCTATTTACATAATTTGTTCTCTTTATCCAACTCCTGTTCCTCCATGTTCCTTCTCAGATAAATTGATTTATGGCCACTTTTTTAGTTATTACACACACACACACACACACACACACACACACACACCTGAATAAATCTATAGTTAGAACCTGCTGAATCTGTTTAGTGTTCTCATATGTATATGTTTATAGACTTATCACTTGGAATTAGAAAGCAAATTAGCAGTTCATCTCCAGAGAATGCTGGTTCTCACTTCCTCAGTCTACATTTTAATAAAAATATGTTACAAAGCTAGTTATTTATTTTGACTAACTTTCTTATAACCATGTCTTGTTACACATGAAATGGCTCTGGAATTTCATTGTTTCTAGAACACATAAAAACTAAAGCAGGGATGAACTTAAATCCATGATAATAAGTTTGATCGTTTTGAGTAAAGCTTCAACAGATTAGTCACATGCAAGGTATTGCTGCAATGTTTATTTACTTTGAAGAAATTTTAGGGGTATATTCTTCAGTGTTCTAGCATAACAGATGTTGTGATAAGTGTGTATGTGGGTGCTTGAGATTTGATTCTAAGATGCTCTGCTATTGTGCAGAAGTTTCCTCCTAGGTTGAAACAGTCTATCTTAAAGGAAAGCAGGAAAGTAAACAACTCAAAATGACTTTACAATGTCTCTGAAACTATCCAGATTTAGTAGGTCCCTTCCTAGCAGAGTAAGTAATAAAAGCTACCAAAAGCCTTTCTCAGAGAAGTCAAGCTACAAAGAAGACTCTCAATTACGACAAGTTGTAGAAATGACACTGAGACCAGACAAGGTGCCTAAAAGAAGCATAAACCTGCCATGCTGCCTAAAATGGGTATAGACCTATTGAGTCACTGGAGGAAGACACCCTCCCACCTGTTGACCTGACTGCTGGCTCTGTACTGTCCTCGTTTTCCCAGTGTTTGTGATCTGTCACCTATGTAGGGGTGGACTTTTGTGATGCACTTGTCTTTGACTAATTCCTGTTCCTGTAAGTAACCTCTTATTCATATTTCTGTAAGTATCCCTAAGACAACTCATTGCTTAATTGTGTTGGACTTTTGTGGTATCTGCATTTTACTCTGCCCTGGGCCCTGTATCTGGAGTGAGTAGCCATGTCTGTGAGTTGTCTCTCCATAGGAAAAGACTTGTCATACAACATCCACTTGTTAGGAATCCAGGATGATTTTATGTTCATGAACATACCACTAATATTTACTTCTATGTACTGTCTTAATAGACTTCAGATAGTAATGATAGAAAATTTTTTATATTTTTATAAGCATTTTCTGTCAGTCTGTGTTTTTTTTATTTTTAATCAAAAACAGAATTTAAAGAAAAGTTCAAATACTGAATTAAGGCCACACTAAAAATTTTTAAATACTGTTAAAATAAAGCATAGGAATTTAGATGTAATGAGAGCTGGTTTTAGAAATTTTGCCTTTTCTAAGGGAGGCCAGTAAAAATGTTCTCCCCCTCAAAGCCTCTCCATGGCATGCTTTCTTACCACCAGCATCAGTCTCACCTGGGTACCAGTTAGGAAGTTAGACCCTCACCACTGTTCTGACCTACAGCATCATAAATACTGAAAATATGACTCAGCCATATGAACCTTAATAACCCTTCCGTGTGATTATGAATTTCCCTAAGTTTGAGAACTTCCTGAAATTATAGACATATACAGAAGAAAAATCATCCCCAAGGATTCAAAGGAGTATGTCTGCATTGGTGATGCCGGCATCTTCACAACCTGAATCGTACTGCTTTCTTCTCTTTCATGTCACCGCTGTTCTTGGTGATTTTAATAAGCATACTCCATTTCCCCTGGGTGTGCCACTACGGAAATCTCAGCACACCCAGATGAAGCCCTCAGCAGGAACTTTTATTTCAAATGGTTGCATTTAATTGGAAAGCAGGTGAGTAATCAGCACTCAATCATTTTGTAAAAGGTTGCATGTCGGCCCTGATTAAGTCACTCCAGGTAGCATTTAACAACTGATAGAGGAATCAAAGGAAAAAGAGCACGTATTTATTCTACAGCCTTCGAAATAAAAGACAGAATTTGTTGCATGCTGTTAGGCGAGGCATCAAATTCTTACCTCGCTGTTTACTGTTATGATTACTATTGGATGGGGAAGATAATGTGACATTGTTCCACAAATGTGGCATAGGAAGTGGAAAGTCACAAGTGTATAAGGAAGACTAAGTAAAGCTGGTTTAGAATAGCAGATTGTGAGGTGAACAGTGAGGACTCTGGGAATCGGACCTGATCCTATCTCTGTGCCTTGTCAAGGTAGCCATTCAGGGCTCTTGCTATCCGTTTCTCTTTGTCTCCCTGAGGGCGAGGGTCCCCATGCTGCCAAAACCCACTGCCTGAGAAAGAGTAACGGTAAATGATGACCAAATAAACCTTTACTTCTTGTAAGCTGGGCCTGAATGTCTTCTGCTCCACATAGAAATATGCTTCATAATACAGTTATCATGTGATACACAGGTGATCTTTGGTCTTTAAGAAATGCTTGACAATATCTAAGTCATCTTTCCCATTTTCAACTTCAGTGACTTTTTCCAATTATTTACTTTTTTAAGATAATAAAATTACACCATTCATCTCTTCCCTTTGCTGCCCTTTGCTGCCATATATTCCTTCTTGGTTATTTATCAAATCTATGGTCTCCCTTTTTTATTAATTGTTGTTACAAGCATATATTTATATACATATATTTTCCTAAATACAAACTGCTCAGTCTGTATGTTACATGTATGGATGATTCCGGGATTGATGGTATGGATTGGGTAACCAATTGGTGAGCTCTTCCCTGAGGAAGATGTTTTCCTGTTTTCCTCCACTCTCAACATTCCTTGGTTGCCTATTTAAGTCAGAAGTCAGCTTAAAATCAAACCTCATTTAGCAAGATTCACTACAAAGAATCCGGTTCTTTTAAAGCTATGGAAAATTATTTTGAGTGCTAGAAGGAAGAGCATCAGATGTTTATCTATCAATCATAAAGTTATGTATAACAAAGGGTGAAAAAGCAACAATACCTCTGAAAACACATTCACTTTACAAGAATTCACCAAAATAAAAACATCAGTGCAAAGCGGGCACACTCAATGGTACTTCTCCACCTGAGTCGTGTGAGCAAGGCTATCATCTAAGTGGCACATAAACTCAAGAGAATCTGTATCACAAAGCTTTAAAATGACATTCAACTCAACCCAAAGGAGGGAAATCTTCAGTATTTATTAAATTCTTTCAGAAAAGAAAACATTTATGAATTGAAAGTTAGTTTACAGCAGTCACAGTGGTGCATGCCTTTAATCTAAGCACTCAGAAGGCAAAAACAGAATCTCCAAAAGTTCAAGACCAGCCTGAGTTATACAATGACTCTTGTTTTTAAAAGAAAAAAAAAAAAGCAAACGAATTAGTGGTGCCTTTGTAAATACGAATCTCTGTCTTGTAAGGAAAATACTTACACACATGCAACTATTGTATTCAAATCCATTTCTTAATAGTGAATGATAGTATCAAAAATTTGTAATAATACAAATACATGTATATAAATGTCTATAGTTTAAATTTTATGTTTTCTTCATTTATACAATTACAGTTTAACTTTTAACGTCTTTTCTAGACCCAAAGTACTTTACAAGCTGGTAAGTAAAATCCAGGTCTAGATTAAATGCCAGAGCTGCTGACATGTGATTAATGGATTCATGATTAAATTGTAAAATCCTGCAGCAGCCTCACTTCCCATGTTTTCATGATGTTTCCATAGAATTCATAAAGACCCACATTTAGGTACTGGCCTTATTCCAAAGCTTGTAGCACATGGTATTTTATAAGAGTTACACAAAGTAGCAAATTCAGGTGAGGCCTCAGCTTACATGTGCAATGAACAAACCTTGCATAGGCTTGGTGGCAGTCCTGGCCACCTATCTACTTTCTAGAGAAAATGTCATTTAGAATACTTCAATAAGTCTGCAATGACCTCATAGATACTATGACACATCGTACATGCTGTTCTCATGTACAAGTGAGAACAGCAGCTGTCTGTTCCCCGATTTATTACTTTTAAACATGTAACTATCTTCGTGTGGTCTTGACTGTAAACATCTCATGTCTTCCCATTGTCACTGCTGATGAAGTTGGTTTTGAAATTCACCTAAGAGATCCTTCAAAATTCTTACTACTCTGTGTCTACCCAATATTGTTGTGTGTCTTGCTGGTACTGATAAGAATAAGACTAATGTGTTTATAATGTGACTCTGGACTCCTACCATATGTGGTGGAGCCAGAAAAAATCGTATTCTTCCATTGCTTTGTACATGGAAAATTCCATTTTTTTTTTTAAATTTTCTAAGAAGAATTTCTACAAAGAGTGGGAGGAAAGTGTTTCTGGCCTGAGAAAACTTAGTGATGTGTGCCTGCTGGTCTGTAAGTTAGAAACTGCCTGTGCAAAGAACTTTTACATGTTTCCAATAGTATTTTCCTGAGACATAGATTTAGTGCGGCTACTCCTCTGCTTGATTCCAAATGAATTATATCTCGAAATACATACCAGTATAATCTTTTAGTGCGTATAAGTACACTCTTCAAGCTACCGCATAAATGCATGCTTCAAATGCATCTTGTGAAACACACCCAGTTTGTCAATCAAATTTCATTCAATTTTATATTCACAATAACACTGGAAATATGTAACCTGAAAATTAACAATTGCATAGTCCACTAGTTCTCCAGCTGCTGGCCTAGAGTTAGGTTATAGAAGTGGAGTCTGAGCCAGGGAGCTCAGATTCTAAAGTGGCACAGGGGGAACTGTGCACATGGGACCATTTATTAGGAACATGATGAATAGCTCACATAGTTCAGTACAGTTTTATGTCTTGTTAACTTTTTGTTGTAGGCTGGAAATCATCTGAATAGTACTGAAGCATCCCCCAACGTCTCCTCCTTGAGATCCTATTGTCTGTTTCTCACTGAAAATGCGATAACCACATTTTCTGTTGAATGCAAACCAGGTGTCAGATTCTAACAGAAATCTGCCTCTGGCAGTTATTGTATTTACTTTGCAAAAGAAAAAGGCTGTTCATCCATAATCTGATAGAATTATAAAGAAGTAAAAATTCAAAACTCTGCTTTTAGTGCCAGCTAATTTTCCTGATTACTGATAGCAAGGAAATCTTTCTTTTGTATTCTATTCCATATAATACCTTCCTACTCAGGAAGAAGCATTACCTAATACTACAAATTCAAATGCATATTCTCTCCAATATTATACGCTTGTCTATTTCAGAACAATTAAAATTTCTTACAAAACTTATATTGTCTTCTACTTGTTACATGTTTAGACTCTATATTCATTTTAGGAAGACAACCTAGTATTTAAAATTACTCTATTTTATAGTTATTTGGATTAACCAAAAGTGTGTAAAATAGTCAATAGAAGTAAGTAAGAATAATTTCTATTTTATATATTTAAAATATCTCATGTATCTATATTCTATCACATATTTTATGGATTTTTTTTATTAATTTAACAAACAGCCATAAATTGAAAAGCTTAAATCGCAAACCATGTATTTATGTTGGTCTGAGGTCCAACATTTATCTCAATGGTTTAAGTCAATGTATTAAAGTGCTGATTCTATTCTGGGGACTTGGGTAAATCTTGTATTTGTTTTTGTTTTTGTTTTTGTTTTCTAATTTCATAACCTTGAATTCCTCGTGCTTGCCCCTTGAATTTTGAATTCAAAATATTGAATTTTTCTAACATATTAGGAATTAATTATTAGACTGGACTCAACTAGACAGTCTGAAACAATCTTCCCATTAGAAGGTCTTTACCTACAGTTATACTTACAGAAATCTTCTTGCTATGTGAGGGACAGATCCACAAGTTCTACCCATTTTTGGAGACTCCTTATTCTGCTTGCTATAGATAATAACTTGTATATCTAAGTTCAAATCCACAGTTTCTAGACTCAATTTCACTGAAACTGTCAAATACTTTGCAAAAGCAGATAAAAGGTATCTTGTTTCCATAGTCAGTAATAATCTTTATTTCTCTAACCTCAACACATTATAGATTAACTGCAAGTTAGCCAGATTAGTATTGGTACCACAGATGTTAAAATAAGTTTCCTTCCCACACATGCTTGCTCTTAACAAATCTATACATTAACCAAATCTATACATTAAACCTTAAAGATAGTAGTATTTTGTGATATATATTTCTAATGCCTTTCCTTTTCTGGAACCTTGCCAAGTTTATCTGAAGGTTTTCCCATTCTCAAGTTCACTCAGGAGATGCTGTGTCGTTGGCTCTCACTATGTTTGACCATTTCTTTAAAGACGTAACAAAGAAACTAGAAGAATTTGACTAGTTTGAGTTTTTGAGAATTATACTGACTCAGTTTTACCATTCTAGAATATTAATTTGCCATCATCATCACTGTGAACACTTAGCTTTATTTCTCTTGTATAAAATGATTATAGTGATTAGCATTCAAAATGTGTTTATTCTTTTCCTCTTTCATGTTTAATGTATTTTAGTAGAAATTTCCATTAGCATACTAAATCATTAATTATCATATTTTACTATTAATTTATTGCATTACACATAAACACTTAAGTTTTAGTCATTACCGTTTCTGTGAATTAATGAACAGCAAAGTGAATACACTCTGTTTTTCCTGATTGTCTTGATCCTGGACCCATGAGCCAAATAGCACTATCTTTGGCAACTGACTAGAGTCAGGCTGTTTTGAACACTCCATGGTCTTTGAAGAAACTACACTCTGGCTGCAAAGACCACTATGGTCATGGCTGCTGTTGAAACAAAGTCATCTGCTTCAGAGGCCTTGATGCAACCATTACAGCTTCTGTCATCAAGCAACACATTTGGAAGAGTTCGTACCTCAGTGAAGTCTAGATAATTCTGCTCATTAAGCTGTTCTCAACCAGAGTAGGAAAGGAGCACTTTCTCGATGACTTATCAGAAAGCCCACAACTGACATAAAGCAAGGCTGCTTGTAAGAGAGGCTTGTGACTGGTGTTTGCATAAGGTTGGTAACTGGTAATGCTGCATGCTATGTCTATGTAAGGCTATGATTAGTGTAGTTCTCAGCTGAGCATTGTGTGGCAGGCCCCTTTTCTCAGGCATGGTGCACTAGACCTGGAGGCTTGTGCTATGTACTTCCTCTTAGGTATAGCGACATGAAGCCTAATAAAAGCTTTTCTTAAAAGCATTTTTATTGCTTATTGGAGTTCTTTATCATGTCTAGATCGAGCGAAGCAGGAAACACTAAGACCAGAGGAAATCCTGAACTTCTAATCTGAGGTCATCCAACAACAGGAAGTGGCAGGTGGCAGGTGGCAGGTGACAGGCTAGAGAGGGACTCCCACAACTGATGTCTCCTGGATTCTCAGAGCTGTGAATTCCCAATTCAACCAACAGCTAGTAGTTGAATAAAAAGTTCCAAGGAAGGCCTGGAAGCACAGACTAGGCAAATGTTAAAAAAAATAAGAACAAATGGAGAAGGGGAATGAGGAGCTAAGACTATTAAATACAAGAAGCTATAAAGAACCAAGACATCAGGTCTCAGTTGTAGAAGGGGTCCAGAGATTTACAAAACTACTAGAATCATGTGACCAATCTCCTCTGTCTCTGTTTCTGTCTTTCTCCCTCTCTCCTTCCCTTCCTCTTCTTTTCCCTCCCTC
>JANHMN010000001.1:30883885-30953882 GCA_030674055.1 Rhabdomys pumilio
CCCCCCCCCCATCTCACCTGACCTCTAAACTCCCTGGGGCCTCCAGTCTCTTGAGAGTTAGGTCATCATGATTGAACACAGACCCAGCAGTGCTCAGTTGTATATTTGTTGGTGGCCTCATATCAACTGGTGTATGCTGCCTTCTTGGTGGTCCAGTGTTTGAAAGATCTCACTGGATACAAAGTAATTGAGACTGTGGTTCCTCCTATAGGGTTGCCCTCCTCCTTAGTTTCTTCCAGTTTTTCCTTAATTCAACCACAGGGGTCAGCAGCTTCTATCTATTGGTTGGGTGCAAATATCTACATCTGACTCTTTCAGCTGCTTGTTGGCAGTCATGATAGGTTCCTTTTTGTGAGCACCCCACAGCCTCAGTAATAGTGTCAGGCCTTGGGACCTCCCCTAATACTGGATCCCACTTTGCACCTGTCGCTGAACCTTCTTTTCCTCAGATTCTTCTCCATTTTCATCCCTGCAGTTCTTTCAGACAAGAACAATTATGGGTCAGAGTTTTGACTGTGGGATGGCAACTCCCTCCCTCACTTGATGTTCTGTCTTTCTGCTGAAGGTGGGCTCTATAAGTTCCCTCTCCCTACTGTCGGGCATTTCATCTAAGGTCCCTCCCTTAGAGTCCTGAGAGTCTCTCACCTTCTAGGTCTTTGGTGCATTCTGGGGCATCCCCAACCTCTTACCTCCCCAGGTGGCCTGTTTCCATTCTATCTGCTGGCCCTCAGGGCTTCAGTCTTTTTCCTTCACCCAATACTAGATCAGGTTCCCTTCTCCCCTTGACTCCTGTCCACTTTCCCTCCCAGGTCCCTTTCTCCCTCACTACTTGTTACTGCTTTCTTCTCCCTCCCAAGTGGAACTGAGCCGTCCTCATTTGGGCCCTTCAGCTTGTTGACCATTTTGAGTTCTGTGGACTTCTTACAGAGTGGCTGAATGGTCTTCATTGTACCAGTGGGGAAGATTAAGACCCTACAGACTTCTAAACCAAGTCATGTGAACAGGTTAATATGGTCTCACAAGAAGTAATCACAGATTTATTCAGCTTTGGTGCTTATCATATATTTCTCCCAGTTGTAACTCTGTGCCCTCTAACTAATATCTTACCATTATCAGGGCCCCAGTCTCTGGAAGCTAGCACTCTACTCTGCAATCTTTATCCTTGGGTTAGGTTTTAAGGCTGAAGAGTTTCCAAGTTAACCTCTTACTCTAGGCCAAACTAGTCTCCATGCTTTGTTGAAATATTTTTATTTAAAATGTACGTGAGTTTTCTTCCCCCTATAAGCTATTGTATTATATCCACAACAAAACATCTACTTTCTCCAAGAAAATTTTAAACAACAAACCATTCTGCTATAGAAAGCACATTTTTATATTTAATTTTTAATATCAGAATAGTATGTTCAAGTTTGATTTTGTGAGACAATAGAGCTGTTTGAGAATGTAATAAGGAGAATGGTGAAGATATTGTCCAAGCCAGGCATCAGAGGAGTTGTTGCCTGTGTACTGCTGTGTGAAGACTGGATTTGGTGAAATGTAGTATTTTCAAGATAATTATTATGAATGAGGACTCAAAACTAATCATTTTTCTAGGTTTATCTTTTTTGTACGTTTTTGTTTGTTTGGCAAAAAGATACACTTGATAGTAATAGTGTAAAATCCAACGTGAAACTCCACAAGCTCAGAATACTTATTCTAACTATACAGAAGTTCATTGAGATTCAGTGTTTGGATCTGGTTAATCTCAGTGTATGTTTTTATTTCCAAATTTGTATAATAAATTTATTTTAATTTTTCTTAATTGAACATTTCCTGGGTTTAATAAAACATGCCAACCACTTACAAAAAATATTATGCAATAATGTATATGAAAAGGTAACATTAAGTCAGAAGAACAAATTGGAAAATTTGTTGGTAATTACTACAACTGCTACATTCTAACTGTTGTTTAATGTCTTGCTGTAGAAGTATCTAATCGATATATTTCCTAATGTTTTGTATCTGGGATTTATCCATCAAATTAAAACATATTCAGTTAACGATTGCAAAGTTCTTTGGGAAACATTAATAGTATAACTATCATTTCCTTTATCATTTGTTGCCAAGAATAGAAATCTCCAGGCAACCTTAATTCTACTGAGAATGTGACCACTGAAGGTTTTCACAAGGAATTTTATACTGTTATAACTATTCACATCAAAATCAGGAACTGTTGCCTATTGCTAATACTGACAGAGCTGATTTTGTGCTCACAGAGGTTTATAAGGAAAAGGACTGTAGATGTGACTGGCTGAGGTCCCTCCTCATATTTAGGGACACCAGCATGACATTTTTTCTGTGAGTCTCACTGAGACACAGCTAATTATCATGCTGTTTCCTCTCCTTCCTTTCTTGCACTTCATTGAATTTTTTTTTTTAACTTAAAGGCAGAAACAATGTTTTTTTTTCCAAACATTACAAAGTTGATTATGGCATTGAAAGTTTAGCATTGCATGTATGGCTGGTGATATATTAAATTTCTTATCACATAAGAGTGGAGACTATGGCAGCAATGTCTTGGTTACTGTCTGCTTCCAGAATAAGTTAAGTATTCTCATTGTCTTCCAAAAGTAAAAATAAAAATAAAAAGCAAATTATACTTTGATATTTAAATCACTTTAAAGGGTTTTTAATAAAGACAAAATGAGTTATAAGCATAAACACAAGGGAAATGCAAGCTTGCTTTCAAAGGAGAGAAAGACAGGTTAGAAAAATAACTGCCTGAGAGTTGACATGCAGCTTAGAATGTCTGGATACAGAATTTTAGTTAGACACTGAGCTGTTCAGTGCATCTACTCCTTGAAAATTACAGTTGATATGTTATAGTGCTAGAGGCACAGTCCCCGTTTCCCACCACAGATATTACATTATTACCATGATCCTTTCCTTTGCCCACCCATTAAGTCCATTTTTTGTTTCTAATTGAATTAAAATGCACAATATTGAGCAGAGACAAACATCATTTTAGGAATGAGGTACCAATCCCACATTTCCATGTACATATATGGCCATCCCAAATGAAGGCTGCATGCTTAGTCTCCATGTAGTCTGTGAGTTGACATGACTAAAATCATAGCAAGAAATGAAAGTATGCGTCTGTTTTGATAGATTCCAGAGGTTTTCCCTACTGAATATTTGGAATGCTTCCTATAATTCTTCTCTTCCTACCTGGAACTCAGAAGTCAGCAACCCAAGACTACAGGAACCATGTGGTTTTCAGCTGAATTTGAGGACAGAGTATCAGACCTGTCCAGGAGAGCTCGGTTTAACCTGGGTTGTTACAAAACAGAAATTGCCTTCCCTGAACTGTGTTGTCTTCTGTCATTCATAAATGACACTAATCCAAAACTCTACACACTGCATCAAGAACAAAAAGGGAGTCCTTCATCTTGCATGTATTCAAGAGGACCCCCAAAAACAATTATCTAGATTCGTATATATCTTTGTATATATATTATATTATATTATTGTATTATATTATATTATATTATATTATATTATATTATTGTATATAATTTTAATTACCACACCCAAGCCTATGGGTCATCCATATATATAAGTACCTTTTTTAAAAATTCGAACTAGATATTAGAATAGAGCAAGTTGAGTAAATAGAATTCTATAATAGTGGAATTTAAATTGTGATATCTTATTCATGTTTTAAAATAATTTGCATTTATGTTATTGCATTAATATGCCATTAGTTTTGATCAATGGGTCTCCTCCATCTGTATCCACAACACTTTTGTATCTATTGAGCTCATCACACGTACACATCTACCGTAGATCTGTAAAACCAAGACACAATAAAAATGTAAAACATGTCCCCTCAAAATTTAGTCTTCTGGCCTTTGTGGTCCCCCTCTTCTGCTACTCTTGATCTAGGCTCCTCTAAGTCACCAGGCAACAACTAACCCTATCACTGGTTGTTAGGTTGTGTTTCCTAGAACTTCATATAACTGGTAGTATAGTGTGTTTTCTATTTTACTGATTTCTTTCCCACAGCACAAATATTACAATGTTGTATAACATGTTCAGTGCCTTTTAATGCTAAATATTTTACTAACCTTTGTCTATTGTGAGGCATTCTGCTCATTTCCAGTTTTGAGGTATTTCTAATAGATGACTTGGGCACTCATGGAAGAACTCTTTGTATAGATAAAGCTATTAAAATAATATTAAGAGTAAGCAATATCAGATTTCTGGGAATTGCCACAATGTATCTTGGCTTTGTTTCTTCCTTCCAGAGAGTTTAGTCATGCGAAATATATGCATCTACAAGGAAGACTGAGTAATATTCTTCATTCTGGGTGGCCAGCATGCAGAGGTAAATATTATGGAGTTAGTAGCTACCTCCCCTAAAAATTTATATTTAGATTCAATCAGAAATAGAAGTAGACCTTGTAAGTAAATTTCCAACAAGTAGATTAACAGTAGTATAGGGGTAGAGAGTCAGAGTTTAGTTTTCTGTCTTAGAAATAACTGTAGCTTAGTGAGTTAGACAAAAGACACTGGAAGCTGGAGAAATGCTTCCATGGTTAAAAGCACAAGGTGATGCTGAGGAGGACAGGTATTTGATTTCCAGCACCCACAATAGAAAGTTGATAACTACCTTTAACTATAGATATAGGTAATCTGACACCCTCTGTATATTTAGTGGACACTGACAAGCACATGTGTGTAAACACATAGTGTGCACGAACACACACACACACACACACACAAATTTTAAAAACTCCCAGATACTTATTAATCACAGTTTCTTTGACTTAGAAAAGTAGGCATGACTCAAGTGAGTCCTTTGCTCAAAGCAAATCAGTCACCTGGCCTTTCAGTATGATCTTTGCTGTAGAAGATGTTTGATTTATTGCTGTGATAGAAGCAACATAAGAGAGAGAGGGGTTATTTTGGCTCACAGTTTAGAGATCACAGCACCCTAATGGGGATATCATGGAGACAAGTGCTGACCAATCCACATTGATAGGAGTATGAGGCAATTGATGAGATAGCAGTGACAGACTTGGACTGGATGTTGGCTAGGCTAGACCTCTCAAACTTGAACTTCCCAAGGACCCATCATTCTACCAGTCATGTTTCATACCATAAAGGTCCAGTCATCTCTCAAAACAGTGCCATCAACTAGGGATCAAGTATTCAAACACATGAAAATGAGGGATATTTCACATTTAAGCCTCAGCTGATATTCTTCTCTGGTCACATGACTGTTTAGTGAATTAATTTCCTTGTAGTCATAAAAGATGTAAGATTCATGGTAGCTGCTTTATGAGATGCAATTTTCTACTTTATACTCAGATGTTTTAAATGGCTTTCGTATGGTTCATAGCACCTAACATATCTGCTTTTAACTCAAGATCAGCCTGTTAAACCTTTATTTAGTTTGTAAAACTCTGTTTACTTTTACTGTGTTCTTAAAATGTCACCTGGTCAAGGTAGTAATACCCTTTGTGTTCATGAGCATGATCTAAAGCAACGGACACATATATCAAAGAGGGAATTTCTAGGAGTCAATTAAAAAATGTGTAGTAACCAAAACTTACTATATTACCTAAAATATGCAGACTAGAGCACCAGTCTGTGTAAAATCTTGGGTTCAAGCCTTAGTACTAAAACATAATTCCGACCAAAATTTCCATAATTTCAGAGACATAGCCTGTGACCCATGTATAGAAAGAAGGGAATCAGTAAAAATTGTGACAGAAGAGAACCAGAGATTGTATTAATTAGACAAAAATATTCAAATATTTATCATATGTGACTTTAAAAACAAAATGGAACTGTGGTTAAATACTTAAAGGTAAGCATAATGAGTAAATAGAAAATAAACTTAAAAGGATAGAAATTAGGTCTTTCAAGAATATTAATAGAAATGAACCAATTTTCAGAGTAAAGGAAGTGAATTTATGGGTTATGATGGAACAGCTCAACATGTATACATTGATGGATTTCCTTGGAGAAGTAAGAACGGGGTACAAAAGACATTCAAGAAAATTACATTAAAAAGGTCTGAGATTAGATTGAAAACATTAACATACAAATATAGGAAGTTAATGATAGTTCAGTGGGATACACTCAAAGGTCAGCAAGTCCAGAAATATGTCACCCTGGTGAAGGCCAAAACAAAACAAGAAATAGGAAAAACAGTCAGAACAAAACATTAAAAACAAGACAAGTGCAATGACAAGAAAACCAAACATTCTCCAAAAGCACAAAGGTCAGGAGTGAGTAGGCTAACATGTTTAAATTATTGAAAAAATGCCAACATCAACTGTATACTCAGCAGAGCCATACGTCATACATAAAAGTGAAATGAAGACATTCACAGATAAATGGAGTGAAGTTACAGCGAGCAAGCCTCCTTTACTATAAGTAGAAAAAGAGACTCTCATTCTCAGGAACAAAATACCAAATAATAGCTCAAATACTACTAAAGAAATAGTGTTCTTGATAAACGTTAGATAAAAACAGAAGGTAGGAGAGCTGGGCAAGCTCCTGTTGCCTGTATCTTGCTACTCGAGGCTGAGTTGGAGGATTTACAGGTAATATGACTTACATATTGAGACACTGTTGAAATCAGATGATTAAATAAGCAACTAAACATAAAATATATTTACATATGTGTGTGAATATATGCATATGTATGTGTATACATACATATTTACACACATATTTCCTCCTACCTTTGTATGCTTTTATAAAAATGTCTAGAGTTTTAGGGATTTTGTTATTGTCCCCAAGGCAGGACAGAAGGAATGCATATAAATTATGCTTGCTCGTAACTATTTGTGCCTACTTGGTTTCTAAGCATAAGTAGAATGGAAGTATGAAATTCCAAGGTCAGAGTTAAGTTTTAGTTTGGGAGTGGCTGTCTAAAATTACAAGGACAAATAGAAAATGGAAGCAAGATAGGGACCTGAAGTTTCTGACATTCAGGTAGACTTACATCTCTTTAGTGAAAGATATGTCTTGGATCGAGGATGGCCAAAGCTGCTCCTGGGGAAGGTCACTCCATACTGAGATAAAATTTTCCCCAGGGAGAAAATTATGATTTGTAGCATGAGGTGTTAGAGGACAATGTCGTTCTCAAGTACATGTTTATTAGTTAAGATCTGGGTTGAAAATATACTGGGATTTATATAAACCTGCATAGAGCCAAACCAGCGATTAGAATTTCTCTTTGCGGTTTTATAAAGTATTGATTCTAAAATATGTTTACATAACAAGCATGAAGCCAAGCAGAGCAAAGTAAATGCAGTGTAATCAGGAAACATCTGATTTCAGCTGCACGAGTAAACACAGAATCTAAACCCAAACTTCACGGTCTTACAGAGACTTCCTGACCCAGCATCATGGAAACATGTGCTTCCAAAACCCACGGCTTTTACTCATTCTCAAAAGATTATATGTTCCTCACAACAAATGCATGTTTTCTTAAACATGATTATCTTGAGAATTAAACATGGATTTATTCAAAAAAGGTTTACATAATGCATTCTCCTGTCTCTAGAATAAATAGAATGATGTCAGAAATAAGAAAAAGATAGGAACATTTTACTGATGCTTAGTTGTTTTGTTGTCGTTTTTTTTTTTTTAATTTTTATTTTTTAGTGCTGAGTCTTGAACTGAAGGTTGTGTGCATGCTAGGCCAGTGTCTTATCTTGAGATACTTTGTCTGCGCTTTAGTGGTTTATTTGTTTCTTGGTAATAACAAAACACATTGGTGCTTTATATCTTTAACTTTGACAATGGCTTCATATTGGTTTGCCTTGTTTTGTTAATTTGTTTAGAGAGAATTTATGGTATATAGGAACTTGTCGGCTATCAGTTCCAGTATTTTTCCATTGGTGTGGTCTTGTTTTCACACTGCGCCTGCCTCTTCCTAGCTCTAAGCTTTCTGTTTCCAGTGTTTGATAGAGAGCATTTAACACTGAGGATAGAAGTCATGATAAGGACATTGTGTGGCTTTGGGAGCTCATCTGCTGCTCTTGAAAACATTGCCCAGCACGCGTTACTCTCCAGCACTGCCTTCGCTAAATCTAAATTGGTTAGATATATGTCATATAAACACCTGAAGAGAAATGGAGGTAAAACAACCACAGATACAAATGCTGCATGTATTAGTCCAGGCTGTGCCTAATACTGAAAGGCAGTGGCTACCCACAGTCTCAAGAAACACAACAAAGTCTAAGCAGGATAGACACACTAAAAACATGCTAATTTACAATGGAAGCATATTCTTTCTTTTTATATGGCCCTCCTAGTTAACAATTTATTATCTCCATAACATAGATGCCTTGAGAACACTCTATCCAGTACCCTTGGGGATATCTTGCTATTCTTTCAGTAACTAAATAAATTACCATGAGCTTCGATATCCTTTTAAAAATCTAAGCATATAACTTTAATTTTTATTAAAATTAATTTTTGTTTTGTGAGTAAAATATTTACCATGTTGACATAAAGCAGGAGTGTACAATCCTTTGGCTTCTCTGTCCCATGTTGGATGAATTCTCTTATGTCACACATTGACTACAGACATAAAAGCTTCTAGGAAAAAAAAAAAAACTCTATATAGAATTTTTATGGTACCTATAACCACAGAGAACTAACAATAAAGTCCTCACATAACAGTGCCAACTGTGTATCCTAGTACTTTATATTAAACGTAAAAGCAGAGGTGAGAGAAATGACTCAACAGTTAATAGTGTCTTTTGTTTAGAGGATCTGGGTTTGATTTCTCTAACACCAGTTCCAGAAGATCTGACACCCTTTCCTGACCTCTGCTGGTACCAGACACATGCAGTATACATGCAAACATGAAGACAGAGCATGTGTGCCTGTGTGTGGTTACACACACGCGCATACACCCACACCCACCCACCCACACACACACAGAGTAAATTTTTGAGAAACGAAAATGATAACATAAAACTAGAGGAATGTTTGGGATTGGACTCGGTATCTGCTTCTGATACAGGAAAAGTTGAAAGACTCTGAGTTTTCATTATATTCACAAGATATTTTGGTTCTAAATTTTCTGAGTGTTCTTTGTTTTAGAAATAGCTGTTCACAAGGCTGGGGGCTGCCAAGAAGCAATGGTATGAGTGAGTACGACTGTGAAGTGGAGGCCTTTGTCTCAGAAAGCCAGGACCTAGCGAAGCAGCAGGACCTAACATTTCTTAACGTTGTTTGCTAGAACACAGCTCCATGCATTCCATTTGAAAACTGGAACATATTTTTATGACTGAAAATCATGTCACAGATGTACCAAAATACTATTTTCCAAGAAATCTTGAAATCTATAATTCTTACATTCAATAAAATATCAAAGTTACATATTTTTCCTGTTCATGGGTCTATATTTATCTGGGTTGAAATGCACAAAATTATTTTCCTAAAACTGAGTTTGTCATAGTTTCTGCTTCATTGGCACCTCTATTATGATTTGAAACATGTTGTTAAGTTGAGTTTCACTTTGAAGATGCTGGTTTAACTCATTTAAATGGTCTGTTAAACCCGAGGAAAATACTAAATTTGTAGGCTAATTCTTGTGGTCAAGTTCTGACATAGGTTTTGGGTTTGATAACATAAACACCTTGATAATATGTAACTCATTCAGAAGTCTTTTCAACATTTGTCTTTGGCTTTGCCTTCTTAGTTCTGAAAAGTAAATGAAGTTGTTACAGTCCAATCCCTTTTAAAATATGTGTTTGTGTGTGTGTGTGTGTGTGTGTGTGTGTGTGTGTCACTACATGTGTGCAACTGATGGTATGCCTACAACTTAGTGTATATGTAGATATCAGAGGATAACCTCAGGTGTTGTTGCTTGCCTTCCACCTTTTTGAGAAAGAGTCTCTTATTGTTTGTGACTGAGTATGCCAGGCTAGCTGGGCCTGAGAATTCCCAGGGATTCTCTTGCCTCAACCTCACCTCTCATCACTGCATTTCATTTATGAAGTCATTGAAAGTGCAAATAATATTTGATGGTTCCACTCCCCATTCTCCTTCAAATTAATGACATCTTTTTTCTTTTTTCATTGTTACTACATGCACATATGTCTATCTTCATACATACATATTCTTATATAACATGTTGAGGTCATATGATTTTACACACACACACACACACACACACACACACACACACACACACACACATATATATATATATATATATATATACATATATATACACACACACACACACATACACACAAACATATATATGTGTATATATATGTATACACACACACACACACATATGTATATTTGACAGCAGACAACCCATTGTTGTACTTCTGGGTATGACTATTGGGTTCTCACCCTTACTCAGTTCCCTATAGTTCTTTGTGTAGGGTTAAGATCTTTTGAGTCTTTATTCTGTTCGGTTTGCTATGTTCATTGGTTATTAAAGAAGAATCTATGAATCAGCTAAGCCCACCTATAAGTTTTTCATGGTATCTGGAAGATTCTTGGCTTTAGGCTTGGTGAAAGCTAGTAGTCTGCTAAGAAAATATTTTAACAATGTAAAGAGATGTTTAGTAGGCACTGAATAACTAAGGGTGCTAAATAAAGCTCAAGGTGGTTTACCTTCCTGCAGCTGTAACATTCCGACTCTCTTCAAAGTTCTAATCAATGGAGGTTGCAGAGTTTTCACATTGGTATGTGGCCTATGGAGGTAAATTTGGTTTACGGTTTCCATTCTTGGGTCTGAATGAAATAAGAAACAGAAGGCAACCGAGTAAATAGAATCTTACTCCAAACCTCGTTATGATTTGCTGTGTGTGTCTGTCCTCAGTTACCTGATTATTTTATCACAGATGAATAGAACAAGAGAAAAATGATACTTCTGTGAATATAATTTTCCAGTGTCCTCACAATCTTACTTCAAATGCAAATATTTTTTCACTAAATTCTAGAAGTACTATTAACACGTAGAAAAATCTGGTTACCATAGAGATGACTGTGATTTTTTTCTACCAGCTGTCACCTCTCTATAAACTGACCTCATTACATTTTTTTTTTATTTTAAATTCTAGCTGCCTGATTAAATAATATATAACTCCAGGCTAAAAGTGATTAGAATTTTTAAAATTGATGATAGTTTTTTAAATGACTCTCATCCTCTTCTTTTATTAAATACATTTGAATATGAAAATGAGCAGGGAAACTCCAACTCTGAGGTTGCAATCACAAACCAAGCATCAGGCTTGCTGCAGGCTACAGCAAAATTAAGTAGCCAGGAAAGCTTCTTCCTTCAGCTGTCATGTATTGAGGAACTAATCAGGGGCCACTTTGCTGGATTAATTCTGGTTTTCCTTCTCTCCATGAGTAACTTCCATGACCACTGTCTGAGCCCTGTTTACTCTCTGGGTAACTTTAGTGGTAGTGTGAGACCAGGAGGGGTTGACATCTCCAGTATACCAATGCAGTCATTGGAAAGTCCAAACTTCTTCCAAGAAAATCTGAAATAAGACATTCAAGGAATTTGGATGGGTAGCCACACAGGCTATTGGAAGCCATGCACACTTTTGAAACACCAGCCTACTTTGGCAATCATTGATCATACGACAAGAAAGGACAGAGAGACAAAGAATGGGACTCCAGACAGATGAAAGGAGGGATTATCTCATAATCTGTGGCTTACTTCAAAGAGGCTTGGTTTTCCCTTCTCCCACTATCCACCTACAATTGTCTTCATTTGGACATACTCCTTTTACTAACAGGAAGTCAATACAAGATTCATGTTGATACATTTTGCAAGACGATCTCATAGAGCCAGGAATCCAGTGTCATTTCTAATAGACACAGCACATCTATACTGTAGAAACATCAATCTGAATGTCTTCTTCCTTGACTTCGGTTGCAGGGTTTAATGGCTTGAAAACTGGCAATAGTGTGATCCTTTCTTAGGAATTAACTAGAAGCTGAGTGACATTTTCTGTGTTTGTCTAGTAAGGTGTTGAGACAATTCCATAAAACGACACAGTGGCACTAATGAGAGCAGGTTTACAATTCCAATTAGTTTAGATATTCAAAACCAAATGCCAACTCTGTACGTATGTATCTCAATTACTGGTATTGTCTTTTAAACTGAATACAATGTCTAATAGGAAACATAATTGTGTAATAAAAGTTGAGGTATTTCTTTTTAATGTCGAGATAGTATAAACATGTCATACTTTACCATGTGAACATCTTTCTTGCCTGCGGGCGCAGGTAGCACAAATGCTATAGCTAAGAAAGTAGAATGTTTGCTTGCTCTGGAGACAAAGCATCCTAGCATATCTATTTAGGTGCACCATTCTTATACTACTTCAGCTGCAGGCATGACCTCTAGACATAGGGTCATTGGCCATTTGCTCACATGCTGTGATCTGACCATCCCAATACCACTGAAATCGCAGCACAACTTCTCAATCTCAAGTACGGAGCCACCCAGTGCACCGCATTTGAAAGCAAAGTATTGTAAAAATAGGCAACAGAGTTGGATGAATTTTGGCAGGTCATTATTTACAAGAGGTAATCATGTGGCTACAGAAAAAGTTTAGTTGGGGGTCTTAATGTAAAGCCACAAAGGTCACATTGTGGGCCAAGTTATGTATTTGTTTTCCTGATCTTTTGGGACCCTGATATGGGAAAGATTGACACTTGTTAATAAATGGCTACATCCACCATAAACATTTTCCTTACTTAATTGTTGTTTTTTTCTTAAACAAGAAGAAGTTGTCAGGTCCAGATACTCTCTAATGGATTAAGTGCATAAAAGTCTTTAGCAGCACCTGGAATTGGTATGATAAGATAGAAGTCTGAGAGACTGTAGCCTGTTATTTAATTTCCCCACAAGGCTTCCCCTTTCTAGGTCGGGTGAAGTAAACAATTTTATCATTTTTTTGCAAACCAGGATACACTCTACCTCCAAATGAAGAAAGAACAAGCAAGCCATAATGACTCCAAAAATGAAATCTCTGAAAAGATGAGGAAAACATAGTTGAGGGTTCACTCTTGACAGAAATGTTCACTTCCGAGTTGACTTTTAATTCACGTGCTTGAGAGAAGCCACTAGGTGGTATTGACATGGCAGGGCTGTGCAGAGTGCTGCAACTACCATAAGATTTTGGAAAAGAACAAATGAATTATCTTGTATTGAGATAATCTTAGTGTGCTGATGTAGGCAAAGCTTATGAAAGTTCAGCAGAAATCTAAAACAAAAGCAAAGATTTGGAGCCTATAGTCCCTTTTAATCAGATTCAAATGCTGGCCTTTGTAAGTCCAAAGGAGGAAGGGTACATGGAACCTGGCCTTACAGTGTTGTGGTCTCCAGTAAATTATGAGGGCTGGATTAAATGAGGTTGGTGATTGTGAAGCTCAGAGCAGTTGTAGTAACTGCTCATTAAAGACTTGTGGGTTTTCTTTCTTGTCCTTTATGTTTTTGCGTGTATATTTATTTACTCGTTTGTTTTGCTATGTAACTGGAAAAGGGGCATTCATGTGTGATTTGGTCTACATTTGGAATAATGCATTGTGGGAAATATTGGGCAAGCAAATGAGAGCTCTGAAAGCAGGAATTTTGGCTAATGTATGATTTACACAGATACAACTGGATCAATAAAGACTTTTTGGACAATGTAAAGAAACAACAAAAATGGGCTCTATAGATCATGACTTAAATATCAATATAGTAAAGTTAACTGCTTAACAGTTTTCTTCCTATATGAGTTTAGTTATAATCTCAGGACAACTAGTATGCACCAAGGGCTACCTGTACATTATTACTCCAGAGATATTCTCATGTCCTTTCTATGTCTTTTCATTGTACCATAAAAACATCATATTTTCCTTCTAACCTTTAATATACACGTAGTAGTATGCAGTATTAGTCAAACTCAATCCAAATCTCTGTATATTTATTCTAAATTGTAGACAGAACACTTTCTCTTCCTGTTGAAAATGCCACCTGGAAGAATTACACAAACTTAAGTCTTCTAAGGACCAGGTACTGAAAGCATAAGGAAACCTGCAGAGAAGAGTAAATCCACGTAATGGTGGAGGTGAAGAGATGGACACAAAGAGGTCCAATGGTACAGCTTAAACCCTTAGATCTGGGCACTTATAAACTGCTCTGTCACAGAACAAACCTTTTTTGATTTTCCTTAAGCCACAGTTGAAGTCCTGGTTGATACCATCTTGTCTCAGATGCTTTCTTGTAAGAAGTTTGTTTTTCCTTTGGGGGGGTTGGTTCTGCAAAAGTTTTCTTGTTTCTTTTATCTACTTCACATGTTGAAATAGGACAATATGAAATTTAGAATTGAATTAATTCAGCCTTGAATATATGACGGATGTTGGCTGATGACAGTAGAGATAAGTGGAACGAAACAGACGAAAGAATGATTCAGTCCCTTGAACTAGAAACTATTCACTGCGATTGAGAAAAGTGAAGAGGAGCTGGAGTGATGGCTCAGCCATTAAAGGCTAGGCTCACAATCAAAGAGATAAGAAAACGGAACAGAGGCTAACTTTAGATTTTAACTTCTTTTATATAATCTTAAAGGGAAAACATTTTAAATTTTAGTAAGAAGACAAAGGCTCCCATTTAGATGGGAAGCGCTTCCCTTCATTGCCATCATAGATGAGCTAAGTCATCCTTTGATATTAGGAAACACATCCTGGAGATGTGTATAAGTGTGGCAAGGCATACTTCACAGATCCTGACAGATTATGAATGAGCTTTCAATCTACTGTGTGCTGCAACTTTCGACAAACCTGGATAATCTCTGACCAGATCCAGTTGCAGGCAAGTTCCCTGGCTTTCTTCTCCTAGGAAAGTACAAATGCAGCAGCTGTGCAAATTACATGAGTGGATAGAGAAGGATAAGAACTGAATGACCTTGGTAGAAGTCAGGACCTCGTCCTTGTAAGGGTGTTAAAATCAAGTGAGTGTAGGGGAGATGACAGCTAACTCCAAGGAAAGGAAATACCAACATGAACATGTTGACTTTATTCAGCTATACAGATATGATGTTTTTGCCAGAAATTGAGTTTTTGTGACTCATCTATCTTTTATTTCATATGCTCTGCAGCTACAAGGGAAAGAATGGAGACAGCCACCAAGTCTCCTATGTTATATTCTCTTTCTTTGCCTCTCTCCCTCCTCTCTCTCTCTCTCTCTCTCCCCCCTCTCTCTCTCCCCCCCCCCGTGTATGTTTGTGTGTGTGTGTGTGTGTGTGTGTGTGTGTGTGTGTGTGTGTGTGTATGTCTCCAACTAATACCTCTATGTCTTTTTTACCACTAAGACACATGGGAAAACAGTGAGTCTAATATTAATATCTAAAACCAAAGGAGGAATCTCCCTCAATTTTAAATTTATACTCTTTAGGCCTTAATCAAATCAGAAATTCGCACTGATGAGTTTTCAGATGTGAGCTAATAGGCTAACTGACCATCCTTCCTATGTTTTTGTTCATAATTACTTGGAAACTAGGTAAGATTGAATATAAGTGATTTGTACTTTATATTATGTGGGATTAACCAAATACTATCAAAACTCTATTTAAATCCTATATAATAAACTTGCCCCTTTGCTGCCTTGATTATATACCACTGCGAATAGCTCACTTCATAGATGATCATAGTATGGTCTCAGTTGAAGATAACTAATATGTGAACGTAATTCTTGCACTTGAGTATATTTATGTTTTCTAAGGATCCAGGGATGATGTTTTGGGATGATTTCTATTATCCTACAGCTATGCCTTACTTATCAATTAACGAAGCTTTTCAAAACATTAATTTGTGGACTGAAAAGATGGCTCAGAAGTCAAACATTTGTTGCTTTGTCAGAAGATCCTGATTCAGTTCCCAGTGTCCACATAGTTTCTTACAACCATTCATAAGTCCAGTTCCAGAGGGTCTGACACCTTCTTATGATGGGTACTCACATGTTGCACATATATATGCAGGCAAAACACTCATACACGTAAAATAAGTGAGAAAAAAAATTTATTTCAAAGCAGTATCTTTTTTTCAGAGCAAATGCTCAAAGAGAATATGTTTATTAATGGATCAAAGAGAAGTTGTTTATTTAACAAGTCAGAAATGCAGTGGTGGTAAATTACAAAGCAAAGCATATAATAATGGAATAATTGCTCTAAAAACTAATATATTCTGCATCAGTGAGAACAGTGCACAAAGTTGATATCTACTGCCAAAGGCCACCAAGAACACACACAGCAAAGACAGTACACAGGACCATAACTCCAGGGTCTGTCAGTTCTACTGTATCCAAATTTCAGTCTTCCAAATTTTATGTTGAAGCATAGTCCCCAGTAATCAGTATTAAGACATCAAACTTTTCCAGAAGTAATTAGGTCATGAGGGCTGTAACTTTATGGGTTAATTCAGTTTTCTTCCAAAGTATTTGAAAAAAACTAGATGTCCCCAGCCCTTCTGGTTCCCACTGAGCAATGATGTAACAGAAATGTACATAGCAGGGGGCAGCCCTGCGAACCGCAGTCTGATAGCTCATTAACCTTGAACTTGTCAGCCTTCAGAAGTACAGGAAATAGAGTTTTACAATTTATAAAAATAGCTAGCTTCAGGTAGTTTGTTCTAGTATCACAAATACATTAGGATACTCAGTAATAATAAAATTATTTGGGACTAGAAGAGGTTATGCAGGAAAGACTGCAAGGAAAATAGCTACTTCTCTATTGCTCATTGTCTGGTAGGGATAATATTGTTATGACTGTGCTGATACACTGAACCTGCTTAGGTTTAATTCCAGAAGGGTGAGCGGAATTCTGGGATCGCCTTAGAAATCAACTACCAAGGCTTCTTAGGTGATGCTGTGAGCATAAAGGGAAAGACAATCACCTTAAAAAATAATGAATTCAACTGCAGCTTTGTATATATTTGCTAATTTTTAAATTTTAGGATAACCAGATTTCTAGCTGTCTCAAGCATTTTATCTTTATTCCATTTTGCCATGCTCACTGAGCGGTCTCTTGTGACATCCCTGGTCCGTGATTTTGTGCGTGCTCAACAGAACACCCAAGCCTCTGTTGGGGGTGGGGGGCCCTGAGTAGTCTTCTTCTAAAGAGTAGCAATAAGAATAAAAAGAGGAATGATTATTACTTTTAAATATTGAATTTTTTTCATTTTAAAAACTAAGAACAAAAGTGTTTGCTTGAGACTTGTAAAAAATTATTAATTTTAATTTTTTAAAGGATTCTTTTTATTTTTGACACTCCAGATTTTATCCCACTCCCCAACTCCACCCTCCAACTGTTCTACATCCCATGCCTCCAACCCACCCCTCTGTCTCCAAGAGGCTGTTCCCACCCCCAACCCACACCACACCTGACCTCTAAACTTCCTGGGGCATCCAGTCTCTTGAGGGTTGGGTGCATTATCTCTGACTGAACACAGACCCAGCAGTTCTCTGTTGTATATGTGTTGGGGGCCTCATGTCAGATGTTATATGCTGCCTTTTTGTTGGTCCAGTGTTTGAGAGGTCTCTGGTGTCCAGATTAATTGAGACTGCTGTTCCTTCTACAGGGTCGCCTTCCTCTTCAGCTTCTTTCAGCTTTTCCCTAATTCAACCACAGGGGTCAGCAGCTTCTGTCCAGGTTGACTGCAAATATCTACATCTGACTCTTTCAGTTGCTTGTTGTGTCTTCTGGAGGACAATCATGCTAGGTCCCTTTTGTGAGCACTCCATAGCCTTAGTAATAGTGTCAGGCCTTGGGACCTTCCCCTGAGCTGGATCCCACTTTGGGCCTGTTGCTGGACCTTTTTTTCCTCAGTCTCCTCTCCATTTCCATCCCTGCAGTTCTTTCAGACAGGAACAATTATGGGTCAGAGTCTTGACTGTGGGATGGCAGCTGCCTTCCTCATTTGAAATGTTCAAGATTTCTCCTTCTGAGAAGTATATGTCTCTAGATCTCTAGCCCAAAACAGCTATCATATGGATCATATTTTTACTTCTAAGATGTGAACAAAAGCAGGTGGACTAGCCCACAGAGAAATAAGAAGCATAAGAGGAGTTTTGGACAAAACATAAAACATAACATCTCACTGAGGAACTGTGAATTCACCAGTGGGTTATGAGATTGTACCAGAACATTTCCATGTTTATTTTATACATCTTTATGTCTTCTACCTACAAGAATATTGAGTAACTGACAACTGTGCAGTCAATTTCCCCACAGGATAATGTGAATTACAGGTGGTTCTGTACTGGTATTAGTTCAGAACAAGGGGATGACTCAATGTATATCACATTTTTATGTAATGTAACTATCAGTTTCTTCTAGTCATAATCTTATTTATCAGGCTGGTGTTTGAATTTTTTCCTAAGCACATTCATTTTTCTGTTTTGTACCTTTAATATTAAATTCAACAATAACACAATAATTTTGGTTTCTTATTTTTGAGACTTCTTCCACTGAGGCACCTTTATTCAAATAGAAGGTTTAACTGGATCACATTGAAGCTGACTCAAACCTATTAGAGTTAACCGGAAAATGCTTCTTTGCAGAAAATCTATTTAGACATACAATGGGTGTACTTGACCTTTTTCTAATCTAAGATTTTATATGAATAGAATACTTGTCACTGAACAATGGTAATAACAAAGGATTCTGAGATGATTACTCATAAAAATAGGTTTCAAAAATCATAATTGCTCTCAAAATTATTTCAGTGGGCCAACCATATTTTGTTTTACATTGTACCTCTTTGCACAGTTAATGACACTCCAACTCAGCCAACCTACCAGACTCAGCTTCCAGCATCTATAAACTCCAAGAAAACATAATGCTTACAAGAAATGTGAGCCTCTTGGGTTCTCAAAATGATTAATTTTGTTGAAAACAACTCATTCTTATTATACAAGGTACAATTTTTCACTTGAAGGTATAAAGTTGATTTTTTTAACAAAAGTTCTAAATTCTTAATAAAAGTATTAATTGCAAGCTGCTCCAAAGAAGAGATTACATCTGATGTCTGCTATCTACTAGAGTATCAAGGACAGAACTATTCACTGGGATATACTGAAAATGTTATTTTTTTTTTTTAACTAGAGTTGGTCTCGGCTGTTTATAACACTCTACCTTTACAGTTGCATGTATTAAGTTCACATGACTGCTAGATTCTGCCTTTTTGCACTTTAGATGTTTTCTAATCTGAGAAAAATTTTGTTATCTCCTTATTCCAATTCATTATGATTCATAATTCAATGAGAAATGATTAAATTAGAAAATTTATTCAATTTACACACAAATGCTACCATATTTCTTATTTTTATTTAACCCACAACTGTTAATGATGGAATTGAGCCAACATAAAAGTGTAAAACAGGCTTAAAACATAATGTTAATGTGGTATGTGTGTATATGTGTGTGTGTATACATATATACATATGCATGCATATGTTGCAGGTTTTTTCTTTTTTTATTGTATATTTTCTTTATTTATATTTCACATGCTATCCCCTTTCTCAGTTCCCCCCTGAAACCTCCTATCCCATTCCCCCTTCCCTGCTTCTATGAGAGTGCTCCCCCACCCTCACCCACTCTGCCTCCCTTCCCTCAAATTCTCCTACTCTGGGTAATGGAGCCTTCACAGGACCAAGGGCCTCCCCTCCCATTGATACCAGATAAAGCCATCCTCTGTTACATATGCAGCTGGAGCCATGGGTCCCTCCATTTGAACTCCTTGGTTGGTGGTTTAGTCCCTGGGAGCTCTGGGAAATCTGGTTGGTTAATATTAGTGTTCTTCCTATGGGGTTGCAAACCCCTTCAGCTTCTTCAGTCCTTCCTGTAACTCCTCCATTGGGGACCCCATAGGGAAGCCCGTGCTCAGTCCAATGGTTGGCTGCAAACATCTGCCTCTGTATTTGTCAGGCTCTGGCAGAGCCTCTCAGGAGACAGCTATATCAGGCTCCTGTCGGCATGCACTTCTTGGCATCCACAGTAGTTTGGTGACTGTATATGGGATGGATTCCTAAGTGGGGCAGTCTTTGTATGGCCTTTCCTTTGTATCTCTGCAGTCTCTGCAGTTTTTAAACTCCATTTCATGTCTCTTGAATGTGAACTTTGAAGAACCAACATCTTATTGAAATGTCAAAAAGTAAGACATGAGTGCATGTAAATGCAAAATAATATACTTAGATGATCAGGTATATATTACAAAACATTTACATGTGCTTAGTTCATGTGTAATAGTGTTTTGTCTGCATGTATGTCTATGTGCAAACACATGTCTTCTGCCCATGGAGTCTAGAAGTCATTGGATCCTGGACTGGAGTTATAAATGGTTGTTAAGTACTATGTAGGCACTAGGGATTGAACCCTGGTCCTTTAGTAGAGCAGCTGATGTCTTAACTAGTGGACCATCACCTCTGTCCCCAGCATATCATTTTTAAGACTCCCCCAATTCATTATAATTTGTAAGTGAAACCAAAGACAAAGTAGAATTTTAGCATATCACCTAACTATGTCATGGAGATTATTGTCTTTATCAATTAAGTATTCATCATTTCTAAGCCATTGCCCTCAAATACATAAAATATTATCTGTAGAGATTGCTTAATAGAGATGAGTTATTCTCATTAATGACAAATAGTATTATCATTATTATGCTTTCAACAATGAACAAGATTTATCACAAGATTACACTTCCTCATAACATTGCTGGATTTCAAAATAATAGAGGAAGAAGACATACTAATCATACTACAGAGTAGAAAAGATTAAGTATTGAAAGACTTTATTAGAGCTGGCAAGATAAAGCAGAAGGCTAAATACTTGCTTAATAAGCAGCGTGAAGTGAGTTAAGTCTTTGGAACTGACTCTCAAAGAGTTGGCAAGTTGATTTCTGAGCCTTTTTCACACACTGTGACACACACATGCCCTCATTCAATCAAATAATAATGGTAATAAAAATATTCTAATTAAATATGGTATCAATGAGACAATAAATTATATTAGGAAATAGAACACAAAGAAAAGTGAGAGGACTAATAACAATTATTGATTTAGGAAAGGATATGAAGGTCATGGAATAAGAGAGGATAGGTGGAGTCCTCAGGTTTACAGCCCTACCTGTTGTTTCTTTCCTTTTTTTTTTCTTTTATGTTTGTTGCTGATGTACAAAAAGCAGTTAAAGTCCTTTTATTTCTCACTGTTTCATGACTTATACTCCTTGTACAGTGGTAATTGGCTTGTATTATTATTATTATTATTTGCAAAATTTTTGTTAATTTTTTGAGAACTTCATACAGTATGTTTTGGATATATTCACTCTTCTCCTCCAATTTCTCTTATTCCTTCCAACCCTTCTCTCACATGAGATGTCTGTTTCTTCCTTCTTTTTTGTTTTTTCTTTCCACATTGAATCCCGCTTGTGTTAAGCAGCTAGTCTTGGGAGTGGGCCTGTCCTGGTATTTGATCAGCCTTCCAGGGGTCCTATCACAAAATAAACTGACTCTGTGTATTCCACCAGCTATGAAACACCAATAAGGTCCTAGCTAATGGTTGGATTTTCTGTCTACCTTTTCTGCTCCATGGGAGGATTTTGTCTGGCGGGCACTTGCTCGGTTTTGTTTATCCTGTTATAATGGCTGTGCATCTTTCCTGTTGTGTCTGCAAGACCCTGTTTCTTTGATGTTATTAATCACCTTTTGGTATAACAATTGTTATACCTCCTTTCCTATGAAGATCACTGAGCTTTGAGGGAGAAATGTGATATGCATGTTTCATTCAGTGATGAGTATACCTTAGTCTCATATTCTCTACAGGTTGACTAGTCAGGGGATATTTATGTTAATTGTCATGTACTACAAGGAGAAGCTTCTCTGATGAGGACTGAACAATGAACCGACCCTGAAGTATGCCAGGAAGTCTTTATGAATTGTTTAAATACGATGTGATTTAATACAATGGCTAAGGTTCTCCTTTAAGGTCCATAACCTGCCTAGCCACCAGTTCTTGACCCCTTTAATAGTGCCAGTCATGGGTCTTATCTAATGGAGAAGACTGTAGGTTTCATAAGAAAGTGCCTGGTTAATCTCATAACATTCATGAAATTATTGCACTAGAGGGCATATCTTGTGGGCTAGTCAGTGACGAAGCTTCAGAGTTCACCTCTGGGTGAGACTAGAACTTGCCTTTCTCTTCTAGTAGTGAGCATAGCTCCTTTCAATACTATTGACTGAAGTGGAAATTTCTGGTTGTGTCATGGGATGCAGAATCACATGATGTTTTACTGAAGAAGACTCACATGATGTTTTCCTGAGGCAAGACCTGTGAAAGGACATGTGGTGTTTGGAGAGAGTATACGTAGGACTCAATGGACAGTGATGGGGTTCTTGCAAAGGTAGGTGATCAACTCTTCATTGATCTCAGATCTTCACTGATCTTCAATTCATTGAGAGAGGCATGGCAGAAAACTCCTGACATCCTTGCTGGTCCTGGTCAGTCTGCTGACTCCTGCTGGATTCAGCAATTCAACTGAGGCCTTGTGGTTTCTGCTGGATAGTGCCACCTCTGGTGATTTGTGTTTGGTGACACTTTTAAACTGGACTACTGGTATCCTGACACTACTGAACTGAACTGCTGGTATCTTGACAAACAGAAATTGAAATCACTCCCAAAGAACTACTTCTAAACAGGTCCACATCCCCTTGTCCAATTTACCATCTTTTCTCCCCTACCTTTGGATGGTGGGTCAGAAGAGGGGTTGAAGCATTTGAGAACCCTTATTAAAGTAATTTTGTTTATTAAAAATTAAAAAACTAAGCCTATAATTGACACTAGCCAGAAGCCATGAAGGGGAATACAGTTGAGATATTGTCTCTCTGTTTTAGGACAATTTCATTAATCTTCTTTTAAAATGTATAAATGCATATGTATACATTTCATGAAGCTTCTATAGTAATTACATTTCTTTCTCATTTTCTCCTTCTAAATATTCCTGTATATCCCTCATTCTCTTTCAAATTCATAGATCCTTTTTGTTCATTAATTGTTGCTACATGGATATACAGATACTATATACATATCTATATCTAAATATAACCTGCTCAATTTGTGTAATTTTATGTGTATGTATGATTTCAGCCTTGACACTTTAGTGTTGGATAACCAGTTGATGTGCTTTGTCCCTGGGGAAGACAGTTTCACTCCTGCTCTGCATTTTTTGATTGGTTGCAATTCCTTGTGCAGGGTGGATGCTCTTGGGAACTTCCTCATGCACTTTGACATGTCTATTGGTGTCTTTTTTGTTCAGTTGATGTTTAGGTAGTCATGTTGGTAAGACTTTGTGTTGCTGAAAACTGTTGGATAGAGCTTCTGAAATCATAGGAGACACAATCTCATAGCAAACCCACTAATCTTCTAGCTCTTTACAATTTTTCTGCTCTTTCTTCTGCAATGTTTCCTGAGCCTTAGTTGTGGGAGTGTTTTGCAGATATATCCATTGGGACTGGCTTCAAAACTCAGCATTTTGATTCACTGTGGTTTCCGTAGTAGTCTCTCTGTTGTAAAAAAAATTTTGAATGGGGATGAAGTATACATTTAACTGTGTGAATAAGGAAAAATATTTAGATTGCTCTTAGGGATTATACTGGTTTAGTAGAGATTATAGGTTCTCCTCCAAGATCTATTATTTAAATAGCACTGAATAGGCTTCCAATTCCAGTCATGTTTTGTTGAATATGTTTTCAAGCCAGTGAGAGAGCTTTTGATTGCCCCCTCTACTGGAAACTCGCATGGGACATTCTGGTACCATGAATGCTAGTCCTCAGGGAGGAGATGTCCAGATTAGCTCCAGATCAGGGTCCTCTGAACCCTGTTTCTGAACTGCATGGTGTCTTTACCATCAGAGGCTTAATTTCCACCTCTTTGGGAACAATCAAAGGCAAGGGCTTTATGTTTTGGAATTGTCTCAAACAACCCTGACAGAGAAAGCAAAAGAGAGCTTCTCATTGTATTAAGCTTTTTGATAGATGGTCTTTGACTCTTGGAGGGAAAATTGTCAGACTATATGAGAAAAAAATTATATATATATATATATATATATATATATATATATATATATATATGAAAAAGTATGAAAAGTATATATACACATATATATGTATATAGTATTTCATAACATATAAAACATTATAGCAGTTTTTAAAGATAATAGTTAACAGTATGAGTACATGTAGCATTTTTAGATATCATTATTATTTTACCCTACTTCTTTCTTCTGTACCTTACTCCCACTTCCTAAAGCTCCTCCCTTTCCCATTCCTGATCAGATCACCATGCCTCTCCTCTCTATTGCTCCCAGTGCCCCTGCCCCTTCAGTGGTCCAGTTTTACTTTCTTGGTCTTTGTAATTACCACAGGATAGGTACTCACATCTATAGATTTTACGTTAAGAGCTTTGGATGAGTCATATTTTGTATTTCTGAGTCTGAGTCTGGGTTGCCTCATTCAATGTGATCCTTTCTATTTCTATATATTTACCTGCAAGGTTCATGGTTCATAATATTTCATAGTGTATTTATCTTCTGTTGAGACCTGTGGAAGAGGAACAAGTGGCTCTAGAACTCATGTAATGTTAGCACAGTCACGAGGGGTGTGTCTCGGAGAGGCACATCCCAAGGACTGCATGTGCCCTGAGGACTTCATGCTGTTGTAGATCACTATTCTGCCTTGTTGTACTCACAAGCTTCATTACTTTCCTAATCTATGTGCTGTGTGAAGATTTTTAGGGGCTTCCAGTCCCTCAGTATCATTGACACTCACAATAATAACGCTTGATTTTTTTCAGGCATTGCTACTGGACCAAATTACTGTAGACTGTCAGCAGTGACCATCACCCTTAGTATTTGGAAAAATAAATCGTTCGGTCATCTGGTAGATTCATGTTTTACTTTATTAAGAATTGTCTACACTATTTCCTTAATTGCTACACCTGTTTGCAATTGCAGCAAAAGTGAGTGATTCTTCCCTTTTTGCCACGCCCCTTTCAGCATTTGTAGTCAATTTTGTTGATCTTGTCATTCTGGGTAGGTAAGATGAAATTTCAAAGTTGTTTTGATTTACATTTCTTTAATTTTCAGGATGATGAATTTTTCTTTTATGTATTCTTACCCTATATGGATTTTTAAAGATGGATTTTAATTGTCTAATTTCCATTCCACCTAGAGAAACCATACACTGTCCTACCCATGGAGGGTTTTTGCCTCAGATGATTAAAAAATATAAATGTTTATGGATTCATAGCTAGATGCTTCATCAGTAAAGTAGTTTTCTTGTTTTCTTAATATATTTTCATCAGCCTGTGCCCTAGTCCTAGTTAGTATCTTCTTGTTTTCTTTGTGAATAAGGTTGGCTTTTGTGACAAGGATTTTCTGTTTTGTATAGTGTCATGAAACTACTATATCCAAAAGTAACAAAACCAACCCACTAAATAGTAATGATGATTTTTTTTTATTTTTCATTACTGGATGACATAGAGTGATTTGTATTTTGGGTATAACTTGATGTTGCCACACAATACTACTGCTGGGGCTATAGCTGCATTCCTGTCCCCATCCTGTCTTCAGTGTGTTAGTTTCTTTATAAGGCAAGTGATCTAGCATGCTACCACAACCTAGAAATCATGAATTATTTGAGCCTTTGCACAATGAAAGTTAACCTATTCACATCATCATCTGGACAAGAAAGGTCTTCATGATATCCTTCAGGGACACAGTTACTCCAATTTCTAAGTCTTCAGAGTGAAAGCCGCACAGCTCCAGAGCAGCACAATGAGGTGGCTACTTGCTACTTGTTTCAGAACAGCATCACATTTTAGAGTATTCTGCAAACGTCTAAGTTTATTCATATGGCAGCACACTATTCCAGTGTTGAATGTCCTTTTGAAAACTCATGTTCAAAGTTAATTTCTTTCTTTAATGCAAGTGTTGAGATAAGGAACAAATCTCTCACGGAACCACTTAGGAGTAGATTTAAGCCATTATCACAGGAGTGAATTGATTACAAAAGGGGGAACCTACTTTGCTGGTGTCCTCCCTCCTCTTCTCCTCCCTTGTGTTTCTCACTTTATTTCTTCATTACCTGTTTCTGTGTCCTTATTCTTTTATTTAATTCTCTCACTAAAGCATTTCTGTCATGTTATGACATTGTCAGAGGACGCTCATCAATCTTGGATTTTCCAGTCACCAACAGTGAGCCAATAAATTTATAGTATTTGTGTTATTTTATACATCTGAAAATTTAACATCACGAAATGGTATAAAAGGTGTCTTAGAGTACCAGGAGGAAAAAGAAAGTAATTTTTGCACACCATTCTTAGCTTTTGAAACTCCCCAGTGGAAAGGAAGGATGGTTATAATACATTCAGAGGGTGAGCATCACAGACAACATCACAAACCAAAACCAGGACAGTTTCTAACAACTATGTAAGAATGAACAAACGTCTTTCCCCAAACAAGTTCCAATATGCCCTTATTTGTCTCTTAGCAGAATAAATAGCTTTTAAGTCAATTCCCGACTCAGACACTGAAGGCAAAGAACTACTTTTTGCTATTCCTTTTCATTAATTCATTTAAAAGGAGGTGAGACCACATCAGTCAGTCCTTTACTCAACTCTAGGGGAAGATCAGCTTACGCTGAGACACATGGAAAGCATATAGAATTCTTTGTTTAAAAACTCACAGAAAGAGAACATAAAGAGTTGGAAACCTACTGTGCCTTGACAATGCATACATTTACATCTTTTTAGACCTGTATTTTTTCACACCCACAGGTCTTTACATGGTGCACCTTGAGTCTTCATAGGATTTTCAGTCAACCACCAAAATTCCTCTCTGTGAATATTGTGTCTACATTTCATTATGACTTTTATGTTAGACTCTTTAAGAATTATTTTCTGTTACCTGGGAAAATGCCTTCTTCTATTCTGATAATGTCTGCATGTCATGCTGTCTTTCACTGTGCTAACTTTAGACAATCCTTTAGATCCAGTACTCATACATAAAACGAGAGACCAGATGATTTCTACCTTGCATTCAGTCTTGAGTCACTGTCTCCAAATTTGATAGGAGCTCCAGAAACAAACACAAAAAATTGAAAGAGAAACCTGCCTCTTGTTATTGCAGTCTTTCTCTGCAATAACAGTGCTTACAGTCACTTTTTGTCTTTTATATATAATATAACAAAAGAATATAAACTTTTGTCTTACTTATTGTTTATGATAGCTTTATGAAATTTAGTATGTATTTGATATTTAATGAATGAGAACATAGAAGTCCAAGAGAGCTAAATATCATTCTCAACATATTTATACAATAAGTGGTAGGAAATTAGATACTCTCAGAATGACTATGATGCAGGAGATGAAGAAAGCAGGCTGAGAAAATGCAAGCCAGTAAGCAGCATCCTTCTATGCTCTCTGCTTCAGTTCCTGCCTATAGTTTCCTGCTCTGCTTGAGTTCCTGCCCTACCTTCCTTTCATGATGAATTGTGAGCTATAAATGAAATAAAGATTTTCCCTTTCAAATTGCTTTTGATATTAATAACAACAAAATAATACAAGAAACAAGGCAAGAGTAAAAATATAAGCTACAGAAACTTGAAAAGAGGAAATGACCTATGGATTGATTTTTGAAGACTGGAGAAAATAAATCATCCAGTAAATCTTGTATAATCTCAAATGTAGAAAACAAAACAACAATTAAAAACTAAACAACTATCTTGTTGGGTGACATTCTAAAAGGGAAATCGTCATATAGCAAGAATTCAATAGAGCATGGATATGAAAGCCAACCTTGAATAGCAAACACATATTCAATGTTGAACTTCTCTTACCTCTATTTAGTCATATGTCTGTGATGTTAGTACTACTGAACTATGTACAGAAGCCAAAATAACCAACTTGCAATTTATTCACATTGCAACAGACTAGTAAAAAACAGTTACAGATTGATAATGCCTTTTCTTTATATCTGATTCAATCTGGATTAACCAGTCACATGGCTTGCTTGAGAAAATAGAACAATCTCAAATTAAAGACTTAAATCCTGAAGAGATGCTTACTGCTCTTACTCTTTGACTGACATCAATTACACCAAAGCAAAACAGAGAAAGTTATATGAGACCAGGAAAAAATCTAGGATATAAAAGGTGACTTTAGCCATTGCAGATGAGGTACTGGATGTGTTGGGGAGATATCTTAGAATCTCAGTCTAGTGAAGACCCTAGATAGCTACTGGCAGTGCCAGAATAAACCCAGGCAATGGTAGAATGAGCAGACACTAACAGCCATCTGGGTCTTGGCATCAGATTAAGACTGAAGAATAAGGAGATGTAATGAACACATGGTAATGTTCACTTCTGGAAAGAGTCTTGTCTGTAAGTGTAAATGTGACATCTCAGCACAACCCAAAACATATGCATATCCATCATCTCCTGAAGTTCCTTTTTGTCCTTTAGTTATATCCCTTCTTATCCTTCCCCATAACATTGCCATCCATACCAAACAAATGAGCTGCTTCTCTGTATTATAAATTAGTGAACATTTTCCTGCAGTTTTATGAGTAAAATCAGGCAATATGTCTGCTTGGGGGTAGTAGGTCTCTTCTTTATGTACCTTATTTATTTTCAACTTTTTCTATGTCATATTGGTAACTCACTTCACTGTATTACTGAGTATGACTCTGTCTCATTGATATACCAGAGATCGTCTCTGTGTTTACTCATTAATGGACTTGAGGTTAAAAAAACAAAGAGAATTTCAGTGACATGGGAGGAAAATGTGGAAGATGTACAAGGCTCTGCTCTGGGAATCTGATATGCTTTTAATGTTGAAGAAGGCAGGAGACTTCAAAGTCACTGTTAAGAAGCAAATGGCATACCGGGCAGTGGTGGCACATGCCTTTAATCCCAGCACTTGGGAGGCAGAGGCATCTGGATTTCTAAGTTCAAGGCCAGCCTGGTCTACAGAGTGAGTTCCAGGACAGCCAGGACTACACAGAGAAACCTTGTCTTGAAAACCCAAAAGAAGAAGAAGAAGAAGAAGAAGAAGAAATGCATGTTTTCCGAGACAACATGTCAAGGAGTGTAAACAAACTGTACTGACCCATGTTTTCACTCTTACAGTGAACTGAATATTCCCGTATCCTCCATTCACAGGTTGAAGTCCTAACCCTCAGCATGCTGATTTATCAGCACTGTCCTCTAGGTGTGGTACAATGCTTGCTGTCTTAAAATTAGAATAGCTGTGAGTACCCAAAAGTTTGACCTGCAAACACTTTTTTTTTTTTTGGTAGAAACAGAAGCTGTAGAAGGCTTCTCAGGACACGGCATACGAGGTACATGAGAAACACAAGACTGTCTGTTCCTGAGGATGTAGACACAGTTAACGGCTAGCAGTAGAAGGCGCTCTTTCAGTAGTGGGGCTACTCATAAATTGCTCTTACTCTTATAATGAATGCCTATTAACACGGCTGTAGCTATATCTATTTAATCACATTGATTCACAAAACTAAACTTGAGTGGAATAATTTTCTTCATCCCTCACTGTTGAATAAAATTTGTTCTCACATCCCTCTCATGAGAGGGGAGGGCATGCAATAGTTGATGAGTTTGAAAGTGGAAAGTCTGGATGAGATCAATGCTCTCAGAGAAAGAGACTGAAGCCCTCTTTTTCACCACCATATGAGGATACAACACATAAACTATAAAACTAAGAACATAATCAACAGCAGATTGGCCTCTGGATTTGTCACTTGTCAGAACTTTTAGAAATAAACTCCTCTAATCTGCTCGTCTTTGGTAGTTTGTATAGCACTTCTAGCTGGCTAAGCTCTCTCCCACCAATGTTTTGCAATCTTGCATGTTTTGACAAATTTATTGTAATGAATTCCTTGTGTGGTATGTGCATGAACTTTTTATTGGGGTTTATTGGATGGGAATTGTCATAATTGTATGTTCTTGTAAATAATGTTTTCAATTTCAATTCCAGATTACTTATTAAAATATTACGTATTAAAGTACAGGAAGAACAGATTTGTATATATAAACAATATAATACAACCAAGAAAGCTCTTTAATTATTTATAGGTTCATTAGTATTTTCTATATAAACAGATTCTACAGAAAGAGTTTGTTTCTTTCCACCTTCAGATCTGAATGATTTCATGCTGTTTACCTCATCTTTGCTGTGGATAGATTCTCTAGCATGAATTGAGATAGAAAGGAATGGACACTTTCGGTTTCATGACAAACTCAGTTGTGCATCACTGGAGATTAGACTCTTCATTCTGTTTCTTGTTTGTTGAAAGATTTGTCTAATAGTTTTTAGCAGCTAGAAAGGCCTTCATATTGTAACAGAGCAGACTAAAATTACAGAGAATAAAAAGATTTATAAAAAAGAGAAAAACAGAATTTCCCCAGGAATTAAGAGCTTTCCTTAGCTGAACATTGCTATATAGAGAAAACAGAAGTCCCACCAGATTCAGCCAGTGACTCCCCACCATTATTCATATATAAACCAATCTTCCTTTAGTGCTCTATCTCCCAGGACCACCTTTCCTTTACCTGTTACTACATCAATAGGGTTGTAGGATGACTCAGGATCTGACAGAGAATGTCCTCACCCTTCAAGAGACTTCTACAGGGAAACAAAGTATTTCCCCAAACCTGGAAACTTTCTATTAACATCCTTAAATTAAAAACTAACAAACAAACAAACAAACAAAACAAACCAAAACGAAATAAAAAATAAACAGCAAAAATCTAAGACTTCTCAGCTTTCTAAGATGAGGGTATAGACTCCTTTTCTGTGAGGTATATAGTCTACACTATTTTCTCAAACTCACAGTTGAATTAAGGTATTGTCATCCACTCCTCACTGTCTTCTGGCTTGATTGGATAGAGGCAGTGGATAGTTTGACCTCAAGACAATGTGAAGGTAGGATGGGTTTGAGGTCTCCTAACATACTGGATTTCAGGGACTGATTTTGGAATAGTAAAAGTATATTCTCAGAATATGTCCCACTGAATCATGTTCTATCTTCATAAACTACTATAATGGGCTTACTAAAATACTAAGAATGTTATTTGTAAGATCCAGGCATCTGTGCTGTTCTTTCCTGGCATTATCATGATGAGTTTGCTCCATGGGCAATGAAGTAGCCTCCCTTCTTAAAGTGTTCATAAACTAAGGTGGGTTCATTTCATTCTTTCTTAAATCATCACTGGAGTTAATCACTGAAGCTAATCAACTTGAGGGTCCTTTATAGAAAGAATTTTAAAGCTAAACCTCAGACACTTAAATTAATATGAGACAGTTTAAGTGGAGCAGTGCCTCCTGGGGAGCTTTGGAAGTTTATCTCTCAGTAACTTTTATGTAAGTTGTCAAGTTAATTTTCATTAGTTGCTCTCAATACTTTGTTATTCTTTCAGCATCCAAAAGCCTCACCTCTAACCTTCTTGTTGCTCATTTGTGACTTCTTTGGTTTTTATTTCTGACCAGTCTCTCTGCACTTGTCGCAGCTATTGATCTCACAGTATTCTGTTCCATTGATTTTTCTCTATTGTTTTTCTGTGTTCCATGTTATCGATCCCCTTGTTCCTTTGTTATTTACTCTCCTGCTTAATGTGGATTTAATTTCCTTTCTTTTTCTTGGCTTTTAGCTGAATTATCCACTGAACTCTTTTCTAATACAGACCTTTACATTGAATGGCTTCTTTGTAAGCCATGATGTTTTATCTACGACCCACAGACATCGTGTTTTTATTTTCACTTAGATAAGATATGCTTGCTTATTTTTATTGCAAGTCTTACTTTGACCCTTGGTTTGTCTAGAAGTCTGCTATTTAGTTTCCAGATGTTAGGAGTTTTGTTGCTATCCTCAAATTTATTTCTAATTCAATTTGCCTTTATTGTGATTTTGTTGTGGTGTGTAGCAATTAGGTAAGTAATAAAGATTTTATACATTGTGTGAAAATGTTATAGATACTGTGTCAGTCTTAGTTTTATAAGAAAACAGGAAGTTAACATATAAGTTAGGGCATGTATACCTTGTTAATTTTCAAGAAATATGGAAGGTAAACTCGTAACAGAAAAAAATGGTGTGAATTCTAGAAAAGTAATGAAAATATGTGAGTTTCTTACCACATGTAAGCAGTTGACTCATAAATAACTTAAAATTCCTTTAGAATCCTCTTTTTTTTTGTCTCTTGTGTGCACACTGCCTGGCTAAAGACAAATATTCCATGAGAATTCTCAATTATAAATCCAATTAATTAGATGATGAAATATAATCTAGGAAAATAGCTTATAGGCCTTAAGGATTTAGAGAAACAACAAAATAAGATCATTTAAAATTTCTCCTCTAAATATCATACAATAAGATAAGAAATCAACATCTCTCTCTCTTGTCTTGTCAAAGGCTATCCTCCTGAGCCTTTATAATCTAATAGCCATACTGTAAGAAACCCAATAAACCAGCATGACCGATATCTTACTCAGTTTTCAATTGCTGTGAAGAGACATCTTAACCACAGTAACTCTTATAAAAGAAAGCATTTAATTAGGGCTTTCTTACAGTATCAGAGGCTCACTCTTTCATCATCATCATGTGCATGGCAGTACATACGCAGACATGGTGCTAGAGAGGTGATAGTTCTATATCCGTAGGCAACAGGAAGAAAGAGAGTCACTAGGCCTGACTTGGTTCCATGACCCTCAAGTCCCATCCCCAGTGACACACATCTTCCAAAGACACCACATCTACACCACAACTCCTAGGCCCTCTCAAGTATTGCCAATCTTGACTAATTATTCAAATATAGGAGCTTATGGGGGACATCCTTATTCAAACCAACACAATGGACTAGGTACTATGATGGTTAACAATACATTTAAAGTTTAAAGTTACTATGAGGGAGGAGGAGAAGAAGAAGAAGGAAAAAGAAAAAAGGAGAAGGAGAAGAAGGAGGAGGAGGAGCAGGAGGACTAGGAGGAGGAGGAGGAGGAAAAAGAGAAGGAGAAGGAGAAGGAGAAGGAGAAGGAGAAGGAGAAGGAGGAGAAGGAGAAGGAGAAGGAGAAGGAGAAGGAGAAGGAGAAGGAGAAGGAGAAGGAGAAGGAGAAGGAGAAGGAGAAGAAGAAGAAGAAGAAGAAGAAGAAGAAGAAGAAGAAGAAGAAGAAGAAGAAGAAGAAGAAGAAGAAGAAGAAGAAGAAGAAGCTGTCTAAGAATTTCTGAATGTAAGTTCCTTACTGTGTACTGTGTGCTGTATCTTAGTGGTCCACTTCCTATTTTTCTTAGATAGTGAAGACTATTGTTAAGCTGATTGATACTGTAATTTTTTGTTCCTGCAAGATAGTAGTTTATAAGGTTAATTTTTATTTGTGCCTTTGAAATCAAAATTGTTTACTCTCTCTGCTCAAAAGAAGATTTGGACAACTGCAAGACATACATGTTAAAACTAGACCTTACCGTCTTGTGGATTTTGCCTTCATAAGCTATGGGCTGATATGGCTAAGGCTGAATTTTGGAAGTACTCTCAGATATATTCCTGGCCACACATTTAATGCCAGTACCTAACTGAAAACCTCTTTTTATTAAAATTTATTTATGGTTATTGTGAGACTCTGATCACCTCTAGACCTAAAATCTTACAAACACTGCTATTTTTTTCCCACAGTCTCCTAGTACATGTCAGAATATTTCTTTTAGTTGAGTTATTGAACTGGTCTGCATATGCAAATTGTATGCTGTGCAAAAAGCACACAATGCTTCACAGTTTCCCTAGTTCACAAAATAACAATTTGTACATTTAAAAAGCACTCCCATGGATAACTTCTCTTTGACTCTTGAAATACTTCTCAATTTTAGCAAGAAAAGCATCACAGTCTACTAAAACTTGTAAAAGTTGTTTCATATTTTGCCATAACATATCAGAAATATTAATTTAACCCCACTTATCTAAGTTATGATTTTGTGAATGGATTGACTTCCAACTTTTTTAATTTATTTCTCAGCTTCCCATTACTAATTCTGAGTTGTTGGTTCTTTGGTAAATTACAGTTCTCTCTATATTTTTCAAGCTTTAAAACATCAGATGAATCTATTTATAATATATTTTTCTCTAGAGATGACTAGCAAACCTGATTGCTCTCTAGATCTTTTGCTCAAGTACAGCTTACAGCTGATGAGAGCACAAAGAAAAAAGATCAATCAAAAGAAGCAACTGCTTTAAAAGAATTTTTATATGGATTGCATTTCTAGGTATAAAATTATTTCTTAAGTTTTTAAGCTAAAGAGTTTTAACTTCCTTTTTTGAGAAATTAATGTCATTGTAAGATTAAGAGCTAGGCTGAAAATGCCTTGTGGAACTTTATGGTTTGTGCTTGCTTTGATAATAATTATAAATGCTAAATTTTAGGATCTGAATAATAAATGAAAAATAAAATTGAACTCCTAGAGTAGATGGTATCTAAATGAATTCTAAAATTAAATGATAAAAAACAAGACCAATATTAATCTTTACTGATTAGATACTTTAGGAAATTATGTATATATAAAGCTTTTGCTATTCATAACATTGCCAGATTTTAAGGTACATGAAGAGTAGCTTTAATAAAATAAAGATATCAAATTTTACATGTATTATTATATGTGACCTTGAGATAATGATGAATAATTACTACACTATTTTTATTAGAACATTTTTGTTACCATTTTCTGTGAAATTGAGTTCATTTTACATGCTATTTTAGGGAAAGTATTTGGCCTTGAACCTTGGTTCTCTACTTTCAATTTTGTAATAGCAGATAATGACCAATTTAGTGTGTATGGTGTATGTTGTTTTTAGAAATGATGTCAATTCCCATCATTAAATTTTTCCTGCAGACTGGCTTTGCTGATTGCATTTACTTCAGCTGAGGTTGAGATGACCTTCTTGGGTACACGGTTCCTTCAGTAAGCCTCAGTCTGTTTACTGTGTAGCTATAAAGGTTTGTATTGAATTCATACCATAAAAAAGAGTTATTTGTTAAGTATTTTCCAGAGTCCCTACTGTCAGTTACTATTACATAACACTGATATCAGGATAAGAAAATAAGAACATAATAGGAGAATTTCTCATAAGACATACCTCTAAAACAATGAGACAAACGTTTTCGTGTAGGTTTTGTTCTGCTTTGTTTTTTGTTGGATAATTTTCTAATGGAAATGGCTTGATTTTTCAAGACTGTTACATAACATAACATATACAAACTCACATAAAAACAGAGAGCACAGTTTCAAAGATTCATGATCCTTCCTTGAAGCTTAAGGTAGATCCATGATTCCAGGTAAAGATACTTTTTACTGAAGGTATTCTAAAGTATACTTATAAGGTAGTAGACCTACATTCACAAGCATGTTTGGCTCTCTAATTAAGTCTCTTATATTATTAGATAGCGTCAACAGTTTGTGTTTATGCTTGTAGATGTTCCCATCAGGGCGTGTCCTATTCTAAATCATAAAAAGAGTCAATTTTTTTTAGACTATGCTTTGATTTAACAGACTCCATTTTACAAGCAGCATTTATGGCCATTTTGAGCATGAAGGGTAACTCTGCACCTTGATGGACACATAAACACCAGAGTCCGTCTGACATCATCCATATGGCACAAACTGATAAACAATTTTATGCCTTGAAGTAGAACATATACTACCCTATAAATTCATCAAAGTAAATCGAGACTATTGGAACCCATGGGTGTATTAAAATCATATCAGAAACAAAAACATGTCTAAGAACTTAACAGATACATCAGAAAAACCCATGCCAGAATTCCAGGAATGGGAGGATACCTGGCACTGTAATAATAACATCCCTAACAAGCTGTCATCTGCCTAGCCAATGGCTGTGCCAAGGGACTAACAGTCATGGAACTTCTAATAATCCTGAGGACTTCATCTCACCATGGTCTGCTATTGACTTACTATACTCAGATTTCCTTCATCTATCTATATGCTTGTTTGTCCATCTGGACTTACCATCCATCTGCCTATTAATCTGTCTAGAGTCAGGTCTTCACTTCCTCTCTCCATTCTACCTCACACCTCACTTCTTCCGAATCATTTTGACTTTGTAATCTGACTCTACTCTATGGCAGCAATAGCAACAGGAGGTTCATTGTCTTCTCTCTGCAGAGGCTCTCTCTCCCTTATGAGTTACTTCTCTTGCTATCTGTGATTAAAAAACAAACAAACAAACAAAAAACCAAGCAAACAACAACAACAATAACAAACTTGATCAAGAGCATTTTAGAGAAGAGACAATTGTGTTTTGTTTTAATGTTCCAAAAGATGAGTCCATGTGGAAGGGTGGAGGCATAGCAGTAAGTGGCAGACATGGCAATAGGAACAGGAAACTGAGCACTCACATCCTCACAGGTAAGCAAGATGTAGAAAGAGTGAACAGGAAGTGAGACAAAGCCATAAATAGTTAAAAGCCATCCTCACTGACTTAATTTTCCAGTAAGACTACTTATCTTAAACCGTCCCAAACAGTTCTACCTACTGGGGATGCAGTGTTGAAATATCTCCTTGTCAGGAGACACTTCTCACTCAAAGCATTATACTTCTCCTATCATTTGCTGCCTCTCAGAACTCCTTGACACCGCTAGAACTCTACTACCATTCCTTTGTAAGCATTCTATAATCTACACATTTGCACAGATATTTGATGTACTGTGTGATATATCATATGTGATCTAAGAGTTAGTTGAAGGGGCCTGTATTGGCTCAAGACTCCCAAGACCAGGGTTTTCAGCACAAAGAAGATGATTTGCCCCAGAGGGACAAAGGACTGGGAATAAGAGACAAAGATGGGAGATAAAGGACTAGGGAAAAGGGGGAAGAAAACGAAGGAGAGGGGGAAGGGGTGTTTGTCCCAGGCGGAAAAGGAGTGCCTCTGGTTAGAGATGAAAGATGTGGCCCATAGGCAAATGGAGACTTATAAAGGTAAAAGTAGAAACCCTGTGTTAGGATAAGGTGTTTAATTTCAATTGGGCATGTTAATTTAGTAAGCCAAGTTAAAGTTAGAAAAAAATAAACTGTATCTGCTTCAGGCATCACAGTGAAGGAAAGTGGGATTCTGACTTGCCAAACAGCTGCTAATAACAATGTAATAGGTTGTCAATTTGTTGTTACTTGATAAATTCTGACAAAATACAGAGACAAATATGATGTTTGTCTTTATTTATCACATAGAGCATCTACGATAGTGAGAATGTCGTTGGGCACAGTATTAGTTTGTTCACTCTCTTGAAATATCCTCAGAGAAGAAACTTCTAATTTCAGAAACAATATATTATTATAGACAACACTAAAAATATAACTGTAACTCTCAGGCATTTGATTATGATTTAGTTCTAGACTTGTTCCAAGACTGACTTCCATTATGCAGATAGTCTTTCACTCAGTGCTTTGAACTTTGCCTCATTCGTGATCCCACGCTACACGGATCTTTCCTTTTCCTTTTCCACATTTCTTTCACTGCTTCTCACTTGGGTACAGCACTGTAAATAGGAACAGCATCCTACACCCCATTTAGAAATGATATGTTCATTTATAAACTGGTGATTTCACTTTATTTTACTTATTTACTTTGGAGGAAAATAAGTCAACTGTTTTCCTTTTTCTTACTAAGCATCAGAACAATGGTAGGATGACACAAATGATCTGGGTTCAAACATCATTCTCACCATGTTTAATAATCCTTAGAAAATTTGGTAATCTTTGAGAGTTTCCATTTCTCAACCTTTAAGTGGAGAAAACAACTTTGCTAAGTTTCTCTTACTCACCACACACATGTTCCAATTCTTTGACAATCTCAAAGGAATTTATTATGTGATGCTATAATTGTAGACCTTGATGTGCTGAATTGTTAATAAACTTGGTAAAGAATAAAATGTTATAGGTTAAAATCTAGGCCCAATTCAACTCTAAAATTATCCACTATTTTTATTGGAGACGTACAAATTTTTAATAAAAATTCATGAAAACACATCTAGAATAATACAATATATACTATTAAATTAAAATTAACAAGTAAATAAAAATTAATTAGTAAGACTCATAACTAAAAAAAATGTGTCCTATATTTAAGAATGTCTCCCACTTACGGCCATCATTTTCTCAATAACCTTACCAGGACCATCCATGCTGGGATGGATTTGTGGGAATTTTTATGAATATAACACTTTCCTCTAATTTGAACATGTACAGTGCTTTTCTTTCTGTAAACAAATGCAATAGATCAAAAGAATTTCCTGTAAGGTTAGGTGGCTGGAAAGTGAGAAGTTGACATTGTGTTTTACCTGTTAGTGTTTGTCTGAGCTCTTCACAATTTTAAAGCACTGGAAGAGAACAGGGGAAAACCCATCTCTGGGAAGTCCCTTCTGATAGAAGAAATAAAATGTTCTCTCAAGGTTGAATCCCTTGTGTTTCACCTGAGGCAAGGCAACATATCACCCAGAGCTTGGGCTTCACCAGGGCCCACAGAAATATAGATCACTGATATATTGTGTGAGACTGGTAGTTGGGTGAAAGTATGTGTTTTCTGTCACCAAAGCAGACAAACAAATAAAAAAAAACCAAAACAAACAGAAAAAAACACTCTAATGTTAAGATTAGCTGCATAGGGTTGAACTTATATGTTGACAATATTAAACCCACAGACTGTAAATGTTGCTTTTATTTCCTCAGAAGAAGTGATACAATAAGAGATTTATAATACATGCATAGGGCTGAGCCCAGAGCTTTTCTATCTGACTATTCCTAAGCCTATGCTTGGAAGTTTCTAGCTTCCATACAATCTAATCTTCTGCAACCCCAGACTTTGAAGGTTTCAGCTTCCAGCCTCTGTCTGTTTACCTAGGCCTAGAATATTTCAGCCCCTGAGACATACTGCTCCATAAATTCACTTTTTCTAGTTCTTTCTGAATTCTGGCTGGGTGGTTCAACTCAGCCGTTCTGGGTCAAACTCCTCTCCAAGCTGACTGATTCAGTCTGGCTTCTCTTGGCTTCTCAATGAATTGCTCTGTTTGGGCTCAAACTAACTTGTAATTTGTTCTAATTTTTGGCTCTTTCTTAATCTCTGGATTCACCTGATGACCTGCACTGAATTGCATGACTGCAGAAAGGAGTTCAAATCCACTGTACTACACTCCCTGCAGTGACTCTCAACTGACTCAACTCTGAACTCACTGTCCGTGATGTCTCTCTCTATGATGTTCTTAAACAGCTTTCCACCTAAGGGTTGAACTTATCCTATCTCTGATTGATTTTGTCAAATATTTTTCTCTGGATTAAAATTTCTCTACACCAATCATGAACAAATTGAAGAATTTTCATTAAAGAAAAATCTAATTTCATATGAGAAGTCATTTAAGTAGCCTGAATCCCTTCATGATTTTTCTGGAAAAACACATACAAAATAACATATAGGAGAGAGACTTTATGATTGTACAAATAATTGAAAGGAGAAAAATATTTGAGAAGTTAAGATGGCAACATTAAATGGAAAGGTATCTACTCCTTCCACTGAGCACCTTGCCAGAACCTATTACATGATTTTTTTCAAGGCAGACCATTTGGAGTCTAGACAGGAGGATGCTTCTAGGGTTTCATGGAGCAACCTTTTCTGGTCTGGAGGCTGTAGATTTAACTTGGTCCATGAGACTTGCCATGTAGTTGATCTAAAACAAAAAGGTAATTGGTCAGTTTCCGTGTTACAGTGCTCTCTGTCTGTTTTACTGTTGTAGTTGGCATTTCTGACAGGTGTTTTGTAGAGGTGACCTTCTCCCTTAACCTGGGATTAAGAAACTTTTGGGAGGATTGAGTTTTTGTTCATTCCTAGCTAAGTTGAATGCATATTCAATCTATGAAACATAGACTTCTGTGAGCTAAGAGATACAGCAGGCATGAGAAGAAACTGAGAGCTGGGTCTTGAAAATGAGGATGGTCAGTTCCTTCAGTCTGAAAATTAGAACATTCACACACATTTCCCCCTACACTACCACAACTATTTTCCCATGTATAAGCCTCCAAGCCACCAGAGATTAAGTTACAGAAGTAGGGCAGGAAGAAAAGCATTGATCATTGTTTTAATGACTTAAAGATTTAGAAGTAGCTGTGCAAGTGAATAGTTCTTCTCTTTTAAATCACAGGACAGACTCAAGATAGATGTTTAGCAAAGAAATTGAACATCATGAAACCACTCAACTCAGCATCGTTAGCACAATCATTGCAGACACCTAAATCTATTTTATTCATATGACGCTCCTTGGTATACTATAGATTTTATTATGTTAACTTAGATTACCTACGTATTTCACCCAACTGAGTCTATATTAGAAACAACCTATAACACACTTATTTAATTCTAAATTTTAACTGTGTCTCAGATCAATATTTCTTATGGGAAATTGGTCATTCTGTTCTATAGACTATACTAGCAATGAAACTGACCACAAGACAATGTCCTAACTTGTATGAAACTCATCCAAAACCCTTCTTTTCTCATTCTGGAACGTTGGTAGGAATATCCTCTTTGTACTGTTAACAACTTAAGATGACTGAGACGATACTCCTCTTCAACCCAGACTGATATCCAATGGACATTCAAAGAAGTTATTATTCCTTTGATAAGCCAGTGTGTAACTGAACCAGAAGATTAAAAGCACGAGATAGTATGAGGAGTGTTGAAGAGTAGGGCAATATGTTTAGTCAGCAGTATTAGAAAAACATTAAGACATGGAGATCCTTGCTTGATGCAGCTTTAGACCCTAAAGCGCATACTGAATATATGTGTTTGGTTACTAGCTTTGGAACTGTTAAGAAATAACAGTAAGAAAAATATGTAAAAATCTCACTTGTAAATGAATAATTATAGAGCAATTAGACTGTGCTTGATAAACATACTTATTCCTAAAGAAAAATTTCTGACGCTCAACATGCCAAGTTGCAGTGTTAATTTTTAGCTATAAGGGAAGTGAAATACATAAAATTGCCTTCTGTATTTGAAAATTAGGGTTATTCTCACATGTTTGGAATTCTTACACTACAGGAAGTAAACACTGATTTTTGCTTATTGAAGTAAGAACTTTGAGATGTTTGTGATGGCATCTTCTGAAAAGAGAAATGGTACAGAAACCTAAAGTTTACAGATGCCTGATATGATTATTCTTGACGTGTCAACAATTCATTCCTGAATACATTAAAACACAAACATGGAAGAGGGAGTCTAAAAAAAAAATAAAATGAGAAAATTAAACAGGAATGCTGGTTACTCTATTAGAAAGACCTTATATGCTTATTGTTAATATTTTTTAGAGAAATCATTTTACCTTTCAATATTATAATAGAAAATATTTCATTTGTTGTTTCTTGATGAGCTGGACACTAGTAAGTTCAGACATACTGTCAATTTCAAATATTACTTTGCCCTATACACACAAGCTGAAGTTTAGGAAGTAAAAACAAAGAAGTGAATAATACTCATATAAAACTTTAAATTTTATATTTTTTATCATGATATTAAACACCGAGTAGTCAAAAGGCAAAAAGAATAAGGGAATAAGTGTAAAATTCTACAAATTGGAACACTTCTAGCACAAGCCAAAGGAAAAAAAAGCAAACAGTAACAGGGTGCTTTTATTCTCAAAATTAAAGCATAAAACTTTGATTAACATTTTAAAAAATTGTATAAAGGCAAAAAGGAAAAGGGGGCATGGGATAGGGGTTATCTAGGGAGGGGAATTGGGGAAAGGGGATGGCATCTGAAATGTAAATAAAATATCCAATGTAAAAAAATTTCTTTACCAGTTCATTATTTTGTAGGACCCTTCATTCTCATTACATGGATAAATAATCAAATGTTTAACTAACATATCTTAAAATATTTTATTACTTTTCAATAACTTTACACATTTTAGTTTGAACACATTTCTCCCTTTCCCTTCATTTCCTCTCAGATCCACATCACCCATTCCATACCTATTTAGCTTTGTGTCTTTATTTATTTTTTGAACCCATCATGCCCCATTAGTGCTGGCCTATATGGTTTTTGGTACATAGGCATGCTCTGAAGTGTATTAGACCTACTAGGAATAACATTGACTTTATATCTTGATCTCAAACTCCAACTCTGTTTCATAAATTGCCCAGTTCAGAAAATCTTTCCAGTGTCAAAACCACAAGTCCTTGTTCGACCTGAATCAAGACCCCTAAAAGCATAGGGCACCTCCTTACGGTTGCTGAATGTGGCAGTGTCGGAGCTATGTCTCTGTCACTTCACCCTGTTAATGTCACCAAGAATCTCACAAGAAGAAAGCAAGCTATTATTAAAATTAAAAGCACAAGGATTTCTATAATGGCATCCTTGAAATACTTTAGAGTTAACATTAGACCAATTTCAGTATTTTGTAATAATGCTGACCATAAACGGTATGACAAGCATCCTCTTTATACTGGAGTCCTCCAACTGGGTGTTGGTTTGTTTTTAGTTTTTATTTTATTTATTTATTTACTAACTTTCCAAGTTCAAACTGCTGGAGTGATACCACCAAAGAACTAAGACTGAAGCCTCAGCAGATGGTGAGCAGCAGCCCTGGTAGTGCAGACGTGGTGCATAAACAGAGCTTTGAACAGACTTAAGATAAACACAGCTTTGCACTTTCAGAAATTAAAGAAACAAGATTATATAAACAAGAATGTCATACCTGACTTTACATTTCCCCAAGTTTCCATAAAATAGCCAATGAAAGTGGGGCTGTTAGAAAGACAAACAAACCTCTGAGTAATAATTGTCCAAATATTTTCCCTCTTCCCCCAACAATTTCCATTTAAAATACATGTTGCGATGCCTAGTTGGCGTACATGCATAAGCCACTGTACAATGTATTCATGCCCTCTCAACGAGTTGCTGTGAACCTCCTATAAGCCAACTCTTAGAGTAAACACAACATAGTCTCTTTTTCACGCTGTTCAATCTAACAGAAAAATCCTCAGAACAAGTCATAAGAAAACATGATATGTTAGATGGAAAGAAATACAAGAAACCACAGCAGCAACAAGATAAAGCAAGCAACATATTTAGAAACTAATAGCCATAGAGTGAGTGCACTACTTTATGAGGGCAGAAAGGAAAGCTCTGTGCTGATGACATTTTATGAGAGGCCCGGCAAGTGTGAGAAAGTGAGTCAGGCACATTTGGAGGAAAAATACTATTCACAGAGAATTAGAGGAAGTTCAGGTTGTTTGGCATGCTGGAGCATCCATAAAGAGGTTAGCTGATGAAAAATAATATATAAGAAACAATATATAAAATGTCATTCAGAGCGGTGGAGAGTGGTGGGAAGGTCAGTAGGAATCGCAGACTTCTCAGGGACTTCGATTTGCATTGTGCACGTGGTGGTAAGTATCTAGTGCTTGTCTGGGAGAAAGCAGTGATCCATCACCCAAGTTGCTGCACTGAGAGCAAGCTAGAGTAGCCAAAGCCAGTGGGAAGAATATTGAAACAGCTTCAGCAAAGATGGCAACAAGTTCTTGAGGTGTAGGTGGGCACTTGGTCTAGGAACAGCAAAGGCAGAAGAGAGGGAGAACAATGTTAAAGAGGAGTCCATGGTACAGCTAAAGCATATTCATAGTTTTAAAATGAAGTATGAAGACAGAAAATATAAGGAATGTGGCTGAAAATTTTCATCCTCTCCCCCCACCCCAAACTGTGTAAAGAAAGCAGTATTTTAGTAGGATAAAAGAATGTGGATTTCAGAGTCAAGCCGATCATTAAATTATTTTGATTTCAGCTTCTCAATTTTAAAGTACCCTCTAGTAATACAAAAAAAGACAGTAGGAAAGGGATAGAAGTCAAACAGCAGTAATGCAAGGCACTGGAAGGATCACAGAGTATATGGGACATAGGGAAGAAAAAAAGGAAAAGAAAGAATGTTAAAATGACACAATTAAATCACTTAAATATATTAAATATATTACTAGTCTCAGAATTGCTTTAAGTTCAAAGTACCTTCAAAATATTTGAATAAACATTAACTTTGATGAACATGGATACATGGTTTATACTACAAACCTGTAGTCTCAAATTATGAAAGTTAACCTCCATAAATTATGGAGGTTAAAACTTTATGCTTAAGACTATAAAAAAAACAGAGAATGTCCTTACTTTGGAACTATTCATTAGCTCTTATAGTTCCTTGTAAATTAAGCATACTTAAATGAATACACCGCTTTGTCAGTTAATAGTGCAGAAAGCAAATTAAATCATTATTTCAAAATTGTTCTTCTGTTTAGCCACTCACAGGATTTTACCTGAGAGTTTCCAGAGAGTCAAAAAGTCCTCTCTGCAAAATCCAACTGAGAGCAATTAAAGGACAATATTTTCCTTATAAATTTGAAAGAATCTAGTGTTAGAACTACCATGAAACCCCATCCAAGGGTATACTGAGTAATACTTAAGAAAAGGCACACTAATTTTTCCTGAAAAGAAACACTGTAAAATAATTGCATGCTTATACCTAAGATTATTTGTTAATGACTAGAAAAATGTAAGAGAAATATCAAGTTGCTGGACCTCTACATATTAAAGCAAGAAGTCAGAAATGGCCATAAATATAACCCCCTTTCATGGAGGGTTATTTGGAGATAGGTTTTTAAACTAGATTTAATAAGAACAAAGTTTTAAAACAGTACAAACAAACACTATGAATTACTTTGTTAAGCTATAAGCATACTCTGTTTCCATAGTAACAACTAAAACCAATACAGAGAAAAATGAATAGTTTCAGAGCTTTGGTATGAATTTTTTCCCCAAGTAGTTCAACGCAATTTGCAGTACTTTTTTAGATGTAGATACTAAAGTGAATGATCCTTGTTAGGATTTAACTCCTTTTCACAGTTAAATATATACATTCATCTTCAAGCTGCTGTGGTTTAGGAAACATCTGAGAGAAAGTTAGCATTAACTAGAAACAAATCTGTTCTAAGAAGAAAAATGTGCAACTCACCATCATCTCAAAAAGCCAGCATCCCAAATTGTTTCCTCAATGGCCGGTCTTAGAGTTCAACTTACATCTGTCCCAAAGTGTGCCACTACATCACAGAAACCTGCTTGTCAGACGAACATTAAATGCATATTAGTTGGAATAACCCTCTGGAAGCTCAATTTCTCCAAGGCAAGAATAGCCATATGGCTATATATCTAGTGGACTTACATATTTCATAAATTCTTTTGAGACCTATAAAATATTCTTGGAAAAGTTCCAAAATTTATATTATGAGAATTGTGTGTATCTCCCCAGTCTTGGCTTCATGGGGTCTAATATAAACAGTGCTAGACATTTTCAAATGGGATGAGGGGTTCTAGATAATTTCTTACACCTTAACTTTACCTTCAGTTATAAGGACATTTTGTAACATTCTAAATTTACTTCCTAATCTCTGCTTTGAGTGGCATCACTGGACTCAGTAGATAGAAATGATAATTTGTGAGGAAATCATTTTACATGTGAATGTGAACCTTCTTGCTCTATGCTATGATCTACAGATAAGTGTACTTAGAAGTGCCTGGATCATGCATGGATGTAAATTCATGACTGGAGATTTTCAGCATAGCTGGATTTAGCCAGAATCAGAGAAGCTTGTTCTTGCAGTAAATCTGAACCATCACAGAGACCCACAACTGGACAATGTGAAGAGGGTGAGAGACTTTGGAGCACTCAATCCTAAGTGAGTGGCTTCGTTAAACCTCTCCACTGAGGAATCAGGGAGCTGTGTAGAAGAGGGAAAAGAGCTGTAAGAAATAGTTGGGGTGGGTAACAGCAGGACTAACTTACATATAAACTCATAGAGACTATGGTGGCATGCACATAACCTCCCCAGGTACAAGCCAGATGGGGTCTTCTTACAAAGGAAAAATGGTGTTTTACTGGGAATTCTAACCAAACGGTGGACAACCTCATGCCCAGCAATAGATGGCCAACACAAAATGTACTCAGTGGTATTTTTGTAGACTTTTTCTCTCATATGACTTTGGGCTTTCTTTTTTTTTTCTTATCTAACCGACATTTTGTTTGTATATTATGATTTTATGTTTTCATGAGCTTTGGTTTTGGTATGTTTGTGTATCTATGTGTGTCTGTTTCTTGTGCTTTTTCTTTAATTCTGGTTTTCGGTTGGTTTTTGTTGTTCTTTTTGTCGTTGTCATCATCTTTTTGCTGGCCTATTTGTTTTCTAAGATAAAAGAAGAAAAGGCAAAGAGTTAGTTGGGTGGGAAGGGAGATAGGCTCCAGGAGGAATTGGCAAGGTGTAGATATGATCAGAATATATGAAATATATTGTATTAAAACATTCCTTTTCAACATATACATAAAGAGTTTTCAGTATGAAAAAGTGCTTTTTTTTTTTGCAAGAAATGACACTTTGAAGGTGAAAAATCAGAAGCAGGATGAATAGAAAACCAAAAAGAAGAAATTAGATACATGCTACTCCATTTGCTTCCAAATAAACTGCTATTGTGTACAGAGTTGTGAATTCAAAATTCCCCAATGAGCATTCACTGATTTAGATGTTTGAATTGGCTCAGAATTATTTCAAGGGACCACAATGCTCATTTAGTTCTGAGGATCTGTTATTGGGTTGTTTAGTTATAAAGCATATTGATCTTGTTCTAAATAACATATTTCAGGGGAAAAAAGGGAATGGCTTTTTTTTGCTGCATGTACGAATGTTTCCTCTTGAATCCACCAACAGCTTGAGGAAGGAAATGAAAACACCCCGAGTACATCACATCCTGCCATCCTGGGTAACAGAGTTTCCCGGGAATTTGTTTTTTTTCTCTTGCTTGTCGTATCTTGGTAGCCAGTACAGCTCTCTAACATTGAAAACAAGTAGCTGAAGTTTCTGTAAGAAACAAGCAAGCACTCTGCTGACTGAATGAGAGTAAATGGATAATGAGGAGGGCAGTCAGTCAAGGGACAAAAGCAAAATCTAGGAAAAGGATAAAAAGTGGATTAGCATCATACCATGAGGAAGAACTGTTTCTGAGGATAATAAGCATAAAAGTATTCAGGTATGGCGTATACTAGCATCTTTGAGAAAGCCATCAGTGCTTCTGAGCTAAAACTGTTGCTCTTGGCATGGAAACCCTAAGCTTGTGTTCAGCCATGCTTTTCAGAGTGAGGGAAAAATTCCCCACTCCCATTTCTTTCTTGCTACCTTCTATCGTCGACACTTACACTCATTGCCTTCCCAAAGTATCACCACACATCTGGGCATAATATCTTTCAGGATAATAACAAGGCCGATATTTTTGTGTATGTGTTTGTAGCTATGTTATCTGTAGGAAGAATAGAAGTGTAACTTACATTGGTTTTATGGCAATTTCTGTCTATACAACAAAACATTGACTTTCTCTAATTTTAATTAAATCATGACCTTGTGCTTATTTCTCTGCATCCAAATACAACTTAGATATGGATAGACATAACACATTATTTATCATTAATCTTTTATATCCCCTTGCTAAGGCAAATATAAATGACAATCGACAGAAAAGAAAACATCACAAAATACAAAGACGGGCAAAGAACATTATTGTTTGACCATTGTATGCCAGGTAGCATCAAAGACTTTACATTGGATGCTTCATTTACTCTTGGCATGAGCCTTTGCCTCCACTTTACAGGTAGGGGTATTAAAAACATATGTTTTTAAGAGAATCCTTAAAAGTCAACCTCTAGCTAGTAGTAAGAATAGGATTTGAATAAAGGCCAGATTTCAAAGCCATGTGTTCATCCACGTATTAAATGATTCTCAGTAAATTTGAGAAAATCTCCAAATGTTAATGAAACCTACTAAATTAGAAAACATAAAGTATTCAGAAGATATAATGCTTTTGAACTAGATGAATCTTTAACTTCTACTTGTATTTATTTATTTAATTTACTATGTATGTATGTATGTATGTATGTATGTATGTATGTATGCATGTATGTCTCGTAGTTTGGGTCTTTAGTGCTGTGAAGGGTCATCATGACCACAGCAACTCTTATAAGGGAAACATTTAATTGGGGATGGCTCTACAGTTTCAGAGGTTCAGTCCCCTATCAGCAGGACAAGAAACATGGCAGTACATGAGAGGATCTGATGCTGGAGAAGGAGCTGAAAGTTCTACATCTTGATCTACAGCCAATAGAAAGAGAGTATGATCCATAATGACCATTGTTTGAACGTATGAGACCTTAAAGACTATCTTCACAATGACACACTACCTCCAACAAAATCACACCTATTCCAAAATGGCCACACCTTCTAATACTGCCAGTCCCTATGGCCAAGCATTAAAATTCATGAGTCTATGGGGGCCATTCCTATTCAAACCACCATAGTTCGTATGCATTTTCTTATTTGACAGAGTCTCACAAAGCCCAGTATATTACAAAACATTATGTAGCCAAGGCTGACCTCAAACTTCTAATGTTCCTTCTTTTACCTTCTGAGTGCTAGAATAGCAAGTTTGTTCCACACCCAACCCACATCCATGCCCAAATGGCAGCTACTATTTTGTAAAAGATGCTTTTCATTAATTTTTATTTCACTAAATATTAAAGAAGTTTCTGAATTTAATAATAAATATCATTTTCTTATTTATTCTTGTGTTCTCTTTGGTAAAATAGTTAATCTTATTCAACTTTTATTCCTGGATTTGTTTAGCATTTTTTTTATCCCAGATTGAAAAGTATTATTATTTCTTATTCTTGAAAGGCCCCTTCTGATGCCATTCCTGTTATAGTTCAAACTTTTGCTTTTTTGCCAAGTAATTATGCAAGAAATGCCTGGTTTTCAAATTGGTCCTGTTCCAAAAGTTTTTTTCTGTAGGTCAGCTGGAAGCTTGGAACATTCTCACTCTTATAAATGAGGATGGAAGTAAGAGCTTGATTCCCAGGCCAGTTATTAAAGCCTTGAGAAGCCATCAGAAAACTGAATTACAGTATTGTACTGTTGGCTTGAGTTCCAAGTCACTGGAGCAGATCATTAGTGATTCAAAGCAGTCAAGGAAAAGGACAGATGTAATTAGGGGAGATATAAGATAGAGCTTCTCTGTCCACAATAAGAAATAATACATGAAAGTAACCCTCAAGGATATTCAATGTAAAGTAACATGCTGGATTCTCTGCTCTTGTTATAAAATTCTGCTCAATAGTTGCTGCAGCTGCTGACTTCATGAGTATGGACACCTGCTTCCTGCACACTATCCATGGTGGAGATGGATCAAGAAAGGAGCATTGTGTATAAACAGAGATGTGAGAGGAGGGCTTTGGTGAGCTGTATAGAAGACTTTATCCACTCAACAGGTCCCTCGTTTGTGAAAGATCTCCAGAGTGTAGTGTGCGTGTCACAACAAGGCTGTGACCCATGGGAAAGGGGTAATTCTACCTACCACTTTTTTTAAAGCATCTTGCTATGTGAAGCTGGAATGGAACTCACAATAATTTTAGCTTCCTGAATGCTAGAATTACAGGCACGAAATTATATGGCATGATGCCCAGGTGGAACTTGAAACTCACATACCTTTGATTAGCCTATGTATTGGAATTAAAGCAAGAAAGTAATTAAGCCCATTTATTATCTATACTCTATTGAACTCTATTGGTCTCTCTTTCTTTTATATGTATAGTCTTTGAGGTATGGACGGAGCAAGGGGAGTCAGCAGTGGCACTCTCTTTTAAAATGAACTTTTGTTGAAATAGGTTTAGAGGACATGATAGAGGATGGTGAATTTCTGCAAAGCAAATGCTGCAGATCAGTAGACTAGTTTCATCAGCTGCCCAGAAGCCTTCTTGGTGCATTTTCTTCAAGTTGAATTTAAAAGAAAACTGAATAAATAAATGTGTTTCAAACAAGGGCATACAGATAATAAATGAATTTTAATATTAGGAAGTAGGACATAGCTTTTATGATTTTGCCACTGAAAAATCTTAAAATTTAAACAAACTAACAAGCTAGTCTAACTTATTCAAGGCCTTGCAAATTAGTAGGCTTGGTAAATTTTTAACGTATTTATAGCTAGTGCAAAGATATGATACTTAATTACTTTCAAAAATAACTGATTGGCTTGAGGAAGTATAAAACATATGATGGAATTTTTGGCAAGCATGATTTATAGAGAGGAGCAAAAGAGAAATAATTTAATATAACAGGGTCAAAATTTATGTATTTTTGTAAGATATTTTCATCAGCTATCAATAAATAAAACCAAGCACCAAAATGCTCTGAATTCAAATGTTCTAGTATCACCAAGACATGGTGTTCAATCAAGGGTTATAAAGAAGTGACCAATCATATTGCTCTAAAGGTTTTGTTGCTATTACCTCATTTGAGCATATTTATTCTGATACACAGCAAACACAAGAAATCCAATAACTCAACGATATTCCTATGTTAGTTCATAGCTGTATAGAGTTGATTGGCAGAGTTCTTTGTGCAGGTCACCAAATCCTTTTGTTAAGCTGATAAATCTCCATTTGGAGAACTAAGTTTATTATGCTGGCAGTAGCTGCAGGACTAATGTCCTATTTCCTTACAGGGCTACTCTTTCACTCCACAGACACCTGTATCCCATGTAAGGTAGCCTCATCCATCTTGAAGCCTCCAGCTGCACAGTAAATCCCTCCAGTTATCTGAATCTGACTTTCTATTAATCAGAGAACACCTGTGCTCTTAAAGAGCTTATATAATTAGGTCAGGCTGGGCCTGCAAACTTTAATTTATATAGTAATTTAATTTATTAGTTTGTTATTCTGATATATAACTTCACATATTTAAGTTACAGAATATTGGGAAGCCTAAGGTGAATGTGCTCTTCCAATAATACCCTGCCTTTTTAAAAAGTTGAGCCTTAAGAGTGTTTATATGCAGAACATGTAGGTTCAAAAACAATATGTTCCCTGCTAGTCCTTGATTCTCATAGTTAACCTGTAGTGTGTTTGAGTCTGGTATACAGATAGAATTTTCTAGGGAATTCTTTCTGGTCTCTTTCTTCCACATTCCAACCCTGAGCTTGCCTATATTGTTCAGTAAAATAAAGAAAATGTTCCATCCAGAGAACTGTGTTCCAACTAATCCCACTCCCTCAATAATCCCATTGTTGCCACAGGTTAAATGAGACAGTCAAGGGGACCTTGGTTCAAGAACTGTCCATTTGGAGTAACTCTGGTTCACGATATCATATTCTATTCTGAAGAGATCTATTATTAAAAATTCTTGAAAAATATTTTGTTTTCTGTCCAACATAATTATACTTAAAAACATTCCCAGCATTGATTGACATGATTGACATGTAAGCAGCATGAGAGTCAAGTTTATGCTACAAATACCTGAGGTAGCTTCCTAGAACTCCCTTTCTTTGTCAACCCATAATCCTTCTGCAGGAGCCATATTCATGAGTTATAGAAAGACTACTTGTCTGTTCTGTAACATATCAAGTAGCTCATGAATACAAACCATCAACCAAAGGTCATATATTAGCCACATAGTCCTGGAAGTGAGTTCCATGTGGCACTTGTCAGCGGTAGTCCTGTTTTTCTACTGGTGACATTGAATTTGTAGTACTTGAGTTAGCCATAATTAATTAGGCATGAAAAAGCTAAATATTGTCCATGTTCACAAAATCTTCCAGACTTAGTTTTCAGTAATAAAACCAGGATAGCCTGATTCCCACAGTTTGAAGGTAGTACTTTCTCATATCTTGATGTCTAAAGCACACATTCATTTCTCCTGCATCCCTCTGCCAACCTCCATTCCTAGAGTTATTATAACCAGCGTGATGTTTCAGCAATCCTTTGTACAGTTGACTGAGGAGAATCTTTTTGACCAATCAGGTTTAAGAATGTGACCCGCCTTTGTTCTCTGGTGGTTTAAATACAGGATTCTCAGCTCTTGGTTTCATACTAGTAAGAGACTTCAGTATGAAGAAGGTCACCAAAAACAATCAGGAGCCTAGTACAGATAGGACCCATAAAACACAATTGCCAAGAAGGAAGAAAAGCAATACTTCATGTTGAACTAGGCTTCATGCTGGAAGGAAGCCAGAAGTCTGCTTTTTGAAATGATTTCCTCTCCTTCTTACTCCCTATTCTTCTCTGGCCTATCATAATCCTCTCTTCCCAAAACCTACACTTCGTTTCACAAAATCTACTTTATGAACATACTGAATTTTCTCCCAAGATAAGCCTTTATGGCCAAGTGGTATAGTCTTTAGTGGTGTGAAAGACAATGAAGAAAGAGAAGAGACCCTTAGAAAAGAGTACAGTGAGGAATGCCTCTGAGAAAACCCATCACTTCCCATGTGTTTTATTCTTAAATGAAGAAGTGGAGGGATATAACATTGTTCCATCAATTGCCAGGAGCTGAATGAGGAGGTGAATGTGCAAGAGTCCTAGCTGGAACTAAGACATTTAGAAAGCTCTAGCTTTTCCACCAACAAGTTGGCCGCCCCCTAGCTCAGTACAACAAAGAATCAAAACTCTGTTCAGGGATCTGACAGTGGAGTTATGCCTAGTAACAAGGACATTGAATTTTTACCACAGAGTACTTTTAGGTTAACTGCAGTAAAGTCAACTGATGTGTGGGGCATATTTTCTTCAGCCTAGCAAATAGAGAAACAGCACTGGATTCAGTGTCATGAACAAACCAGTTTTCATTTTATTAAACCAGATGTTAGCATATGTCATCCACAAATACAAAAAGAATGGCCTCCATTTTAATGCACACCTTGATTGTGTAGGAAAAATACTCCAAGGATCTGAGAATACTTTGTCACTCAATAGCACAACACAAATCCACATCCTGAGATGATGGGCCTATCTGCACTATCCAGTGCAGTTGCCCACAAGACATCCATGTCTGTCAACACTTGAAACATGGACAAACAGACTGAGAAATAGCATTTTAATTTTATTTCATCACAACCAACTGCATTTATGTTTAAATCATCACATATAACTAGTCCCTAATGGAGGGCCCAGCTCTTGACAAAACCCAGCAAGCAACACTCTGGTTTGAAATCTAGTTCAAAATGATTCATATTCAGAGATGTGAAAAGCTTTTTGTTGGTTTCCAGTTCTTACTTTATTCTCTTATTCCCAGATAGAAGTGAATTGCTGCTATAGAGTAACTTCAAAATAGTCCTTTAATCTGTTCTAGCTAATGACTAATCATACCCTAGCTATAGTTCCTGAATGGATTGCAAATCTAGAGAGAAATAATACCATTTTAATATATATCTCTAATGTGCTATACCCCATTTTAGAGACTTAAATACTTAAATACTCATTGCTAGATTTTGTTTTTGAAAAAAGCATGACGTAGGCATTTAAACAAATAAGGATAATTTAGACCAGAAAAGTAAGTGTGCATAGCACAAGAACAGAAAAGTAGTTTGTACATATTCTGCAAGTTTGTCCTTCTGTGGCTCTGTGGAGTTTGAGGCTCTATCTCTGTGTATCTGCGTGTCTCTCAGTATGTTTATGTGTCTGTCTGCACCTATTTCTGTTTTGTCTGTATATATACATGCATCTGTGTGTTTTTACGTGTGTCTGTGTGTCTCTGAGTATGCCTATGTATATGTGTCTGTGTCTCTCTGTCTCAACATATTTCTCTGTGTCTGTGTTTGCATATGTGAAGCTGTGTAACTGAAATCTATATGCCTCTGTGCTTGTGTATATGTGTGGTGGCATCTGTGTGTCTTTGTATAAGTATTTATGCTATGTAGGTATGTGTTTATATTTGTCTGTTTTTGTGTGTGACTGTGCACATTTATGTATGTGTGAGTGATTTTGTGTGTGTGTGTGTGTGTGTGTGTGTGTGTGTGTGTGTGTGCACGCTGTTAATAAACAGTGGTTCACAAGAAGTAGACACTTTACAGAGAAGCCCAGATATTTTTCTAGGTCAGGCAAAACTCTATGAGTATATTGGTGCTTAAAATGGGCACTGGAAAACATGGGAGATTTTTATCAAATTCAGACATCTTAAATAATTTTGAACAACTCATGAAAACACTGTAGGCACAACTAGTAAAATAAACATTAGTCAAGGTGCATCTATTTTAGTTAAAATAAAAATTTATTGCCTCTTCTTTTAAGATTCATCTTTCCAAAGGAATGCTTTGTCAATTAGAATTTTAAGTGAGCTACAGTACTTCTTCCCCCATAAAAGTAAAGGTTTAACTTAATCCTGCCGGAGTGTAGTGAGTATTATCATTCTTTTAAATCGATTTTGCTAGGAAGCAGCAACAGCAGAGTAAGCAGAAATAAAAGACACATGAAAAAAGAAGACACGCAGTGGCTGCTCCTGAGGAGTTGACTCTGGGCTTCAGATATTTTGCATGAACTTCCTTTGTTTAGGTACTTTGTACCACTCCTGTTGTAAAACGGGAAGTACCTAGAGCAGTGCTTCTAACCTTCCTAATGCTGCAACCCTCTGTTTAATAAAGTTCTTCATGATGTGTTTACCCACAACCATAAAATCATTTTGTTGCTACTTTATAAGTAATTTGCTACTGTTGTGAATCATAGCATAAATATCTGGTATGTGGGATATCTGATATATGGCCCCTCTGATTGTCACACTCCACATATTAAGAATTACTGGTCTAGAGAAAGAACTTCATGCTGTAATAAGCTTTATAATAGCTACGCAGACAATTCAGTCTGTTTATGCGCAGTATAGCATTTCTCTGAGTATCATACCACACTCCCACAAGTAAGGCTTGTGCCTTCATTTAGCTATTGCTCTCTGCTATCTGTTGGGGCTGTTCTATTACATTGTTGCCAGAATTCTACATCCAATAACCTCCACTTCCAAAAACATATTCTCTATGACTGTTATTAAAAGCCATTATGCAGATCATATGGAATGTTTTTCTTACATTAGCAATTAAAGATTTTCTCACGCACATATAAAACATATAAATCTTTGGTGGTATGATTAAGATTAATGTCCTTATAAAAGAGACTTCAGAGAAAACTCTCCTTTTGCCTTTGTACTTTTCTGACATGTATGAACAGAGTCTCTTCCTGTGGAGGGTGGAAAAAGAGTGTGCCATTTGGAAGCAGACAGCGTTTCTCTCTATAGGTATCAACAATGATATGTACTTCTACCCTTCAGAAATGTAAAGGAAAAAAGATTTGTTGATATTAAAGAAAGAAAAATGTTTAATAACATTTAATGTTTCTTCCTTATTAAAGAAAAAATAATAGTCCACAAAAATACACATTTATATCTTTTGGGCAAAAATATATTCTATGCTTTTATCTTTGACAAAAATTTTGGATAATGTTTTTTTCTAAACTAATTTATATTATTACATTACTAATTATATTCCTCATTTATATTCACAATTTTACAGTATCAGACAAGGAACTTAAGAACCAAAGTGGTTTCCCCCTTAACTTTAGCTCATGTTCGTATTTTATGTTGTATAACAAGTGACTTTTTTGAGAAAATTCAGTTCTTTTCCTTGAAATACATTTCTCTGATAATTTACTTGTCAGTACTCACTAAGTAATTAAATTACTAAATTATAATAGCCAGTATTATTATATTGACAGCAATTACACTCTTATAAATAGCTGGACCATTTTTAGGCAGAAAGACTTTGGGGGCATTTAACATATTAATATCAAGTCAGTGCTAGTTTAATTTTGTAGTTAAATATTTGACAAGTCAGCAAGCCAGACATTTCAAGTATACACACGTTCAAGAGAGTAGACTGAACTGAACTGAGGAGCAAACCTAGGCTCTGAAGTTTTCCAGCGTTTTATGAAGCAGACCATTAGTGTCTTAATATTGCTATTGACCATTCATTGGGAGAGCTACTCAATTTTCTTGGGTCATGGCTTGTTCAACTAAAAATTTGTCTTGTTTAATTTGCTGGGAAAGTGTATTTGAAAGAATGGTGTCTGAAATTTTCAAACCCGTTTTAGTGTTGTTTTGAGCTACCGTTTAATCAGAAGACGTTCCTCCATCATTTGTTTTGACCCCGATTTGTCATAATTGAAGTTGGCAGAAATATGGCTTCAGTATCCTAATAGATCACTTGGAAATTGTCCTCTGGCAGACACACTACAGTAACTTAAAGGCTGTCACCAAGATAGTCTAATCTGCATGAACCCCTAATAGTTCTCTAAAAGGATAGCTTTGGACCTACATTGGAAAAAAAATTTTTTTTGGATTTTGCTTATTTTAGTAAAAAAAAACATAGTAAAATATTGTGTTGTGGTAAATATTATTATGAAGTTTGATATTTCACTAAGAACACACAGTTCCCAAATAAAAGATAGAAAAAACTTTAGATTTATCATAAGCATTAAAGCAGTAGTGCTGAGCAGATATCTACACTCTATGCTACTTTGTCTACTTTCCTGTTAATAAGTCCAAGATATCACTTGCTGTATTTTGCCTGGGCTGCTTTTCATGAGGCCAGCCTTCATGGCCATGTGCTCACTATCCATGCTAGCCTACGTTGACTTCTTTACTCTGCCTTCCTTCATGATTCCTGCTTGAGACTCCATGCCAGGGATCGGAAGTTCCACTCACCTCTCTTCTGCCTAGTGTCAGGTTGTAGGCATCTTTATTAACCAATCATGGATAACTTAGGTTTGTAAGGTTTACACAAGAAAAGTTGGGATTCATGAGGATTTTCTTGTCTTGGAGCAAACAGATCTTGGGGTATAGAATTTAGCAGTGGAATACAAGCAGCAACAGACCAACCCCTTACAGGCTTGAGGGTTGGTGAGTTGAAATTTGGTGATAGTTTCATCATGTATAATAACTACTTCAACAGTTTCTATTGAGAGTCAGGTGGACTAGATACTGTGCAGAATATGGAACACATATTTCCATAAAACTGACAATAGGGAAGCAATAAACAGTAAATGCTGAGTGCTTAATTATTTCAAATACCGTGGAAGAATACATTTGAGGGAATATAAAATATAAGTTAAATATAAGCCATGTCTTTAAAGGAAGGAGAATAAGAAGAAAAATATCTTCTTGTTTCTATGTATTATGGAACTACACAGATATATGTACCCTGATATATGATATACACACATTCATGTTGCATATGTGTGTAAAGACATGAGACAAACAGTATCTTTCTGGAGTTACCAGTTATTCAGTGTTTCTTGAAACTCAGATTTCTAAAGAAGCTGTGGAACCCAGGCTGAAATGGTAGAGCTAAGAGGCAGATGGCAGAATTGCTTTGAATTCCACATCGATTTTTAATCTTATTTATGGGAAATGGTGATAATTGGCATGCTCTACACACAGTGACAAGGTTTGTAAGTGGCAGGCAGCTTGTATTTTGGTACATTAATCAATATCTGATGTGCAGGCAGAGGAAAAGTAGTATGATCTAAGAGGAGGCAGAGTTAAGTTGATTGCTCTATTAATGCGGAGACAAATAGATGTCGTGTAGGGGCATTTAAGATAAATGATTGGTAAAATATTCCAAGTACTAAATAAAGCTAAAGAAAATAAAAGAATCAAAGATATACCTGGGATAATATATTGTCAGAAGCCATCTAGGAAAGACTAATGCATGCATATGAGTTTTTTAGAAATGGCCCACCAGTTTGCATGGCCTGAGACGGGTGAGCTCTGCGATGCAAAGTCACCAGAGACTTCATCCCAGGATTGCCTTTTGCTTTCCTGTCACTATTACATACACTAATGATTCCTGGCCATTAACCCACCCTATTCAGATTTCTTACAGATCATTATGAAGATGTACTCTCATTTAATAATCCTGTATAGATGAACTGATAAGTTCACAACTCTTGATAATGATTTTGTAGAGCTCTTAAACTAATACAAGTAATTGCAAGCCCCCTACAGAATAAAGCTGAAAGTAAAGCTCTGAAGACTTCAATGTACCATGGACAAATTGCACTAGGAGAAAAAAAGAGGCTTGAAACAAATTTGTGATCAAGGTAAAACATTCATTCTAGGTCAGGTCCAAGGATAAAGCCACAGGTGGTCACCATGATAAATCAAGGACACATGAAACTAATGTATAATGAACTTATAGAATAAAACAAAGCTTTAAACTTACTATCAATCTTTTTTCTGTAACTCCCCTTTTGTGTAATATTTCATCATAAAGAACTTTTGTCTAAAAAGGTATAATGACAGAGAAAAGAAATAAAATCTGGCTCAGCCTGAACTACTAAATGTATATGCCTGTCTGTAGATAGATATGTATGCCTGTAATATGCATGAATACTTGTGAAATTGTTGAGACAAGTAGTCAAGCCTAGCCATGTGTATGTCTGTGTATGTCTATATGTGTGCTTGAATTCTCCCTTCCTTTCTTTTATCTATGACTCACAAAGAGTTAATGCACTCGGAACATCTTGCCTGATCACCAAGAGCCTGAGTAGTTAACATTTTTTTTCTTAATATCTTGCTGCCAACAGCAGGAGTCAATTGCCAGAAACCAGTGGATTTTAGCCTCAAAATAGCAAGAAATAGTTAAAATTCAATAGGCCATCAGCTTCTGACCACCAAAACAGTAAGAGAGAGCTTCAAGGCCAGAGATCACTAGTCTTTGGCTTTTGTCCAGTGCTGTATCCCACCTCAGTACTTGTGATGATAAGAAGGTCCCTGGCAATATATTAGATAGCTTTGGTAAATGGGGACTGTCAACTCATTTTCATACCACATTTAAGATCTCAGCCTAACCAGGCACTCTACAACTTATATCAGAGTATATCCAGGTGAGTCTCCCTGATCTTCCTCTTTGCACAGGTTCCCTAAGCCCACAGATGTAGCCCAGAACCCCTGCACATTGTCCCACCCTAGTCTTGGCAGCTCTGCTCATATGGCCTACAATCTACGGGCACTTGTTGCACCAAGCCAACCATAGCCATCCAGATCCTGTACACCTTGAGCCTGGGAATAGTGAGGTGAATCTATCTTGCCCTCCTCATCATGACCCTCCTAAAATCCTAGATCTGTTCACAGATTCCAGGCTGGGACCAGGATGCATATCCTATGTGCCAGCCCAGCCAAATGTGTCCATATAGCTTCATTCCATCTAAGGTATTATATCCTCTGCCTAGCTCAAACCTCCTATCTTATGCTCTTCCCAGCTCTTGCATCCAATTTAGACACAGAGTAAACACACAAAGTCAAATGCCCATGTTTCATTGCAAAAATACAAAAACAAAAGGTTTAGGTGGTACTATCACCAGCCCCAAATCCACTAGTCCGTCGTTAGAAATATTTTCCAATGAGAATTAGCTAGATAAACCCAGGGTACAGAATTTAAAAGAACAGTTATAAACCTCATCAAAGAATTCAGGGAACAGCTCAATAATGGTACTTGCTCCACAAATGTCATTCATTCTCAGTGACCCAACTGAGGTTTTTTATTTTTTTCTCATCCCTGACACTTGAGATCCCTCTAAAGAGAGAGACTGTCACTAAGAAACATATCACAATCTCTGCTGAACCTCATAAACTAGCAATTATTTCTCAAGTTCTCCATGTTGCTTCTATATGTGAACAGAAGGCAAGACGTGAAGCTAGCGTATTTTCAGGTTGTTTTTCTCTTTTTTACTGGACAATGTAACACAAAGAGACAGGTAGGAACGTATATCATGCCCTGATAATCACTTGATCACCTCTTGGAAGACTATCATGTTTCATTGTTATATTGTAACAAAATACCACCTACTATACAATTTCTAAACATTAGAAATTTATTTTATACAATCATGGAAAATGGGAAGTCAAAGATGAAGCGATCAGAGCTTCAAAGTCTAATGGAAGCCAGTCACTACTTCCACAGCCAAGCCTCTTACTATCTTACACAAGATTGAAGGTGGAAGACACAAATAGGCCCAACCAATTTCTCATAGATTCAGTTCTGTATCATCTCAATGTCTCAACATATATCTAAAAGAATGCCTATGAACCACAGCTTACACATTGTTGGTTTGGATGTTCAATGGAAAGAGGTAGTGTCCTTTTTCTGGGAAGGTCTTGGTGACCAGGCTTTCATAGCTAGAATCTTCAGAGCTGATGTTACAGATTACAGATCAGAAATGATGAATTCATCCTTTCAATTTTGTGAAGATGGCCAGTATGTTTCCTATTGTCAACTACTATCAGATTCAAGAAACCACAACACTCAATCTCATCCTTCTTCCCCTCATATCCAATATTTAATTACAAAAAAAAATGTAGAAGCTCATATTCCTTTTTCTACTTTAAGACAATAGTGAAAACGATACTGTGTGGACAATGAAGCCACCTAAAGCTATTTCTGTTTGTCATTGTTCCTTCTGCCTCATCCTGTTTCCTGAAACTCCCTTTCCTATGCTTTGACTCCATGGTACATCTTAATTTGCATTTGTCCCTAATACTCTACCTAAAAGCATAGAGTATCCCATTATAGTGGAATCTATTTTTCAAGGCACTTATTAAACTGGTGCTACTTTAGATATTCTGTGCATGTGCTGTACTCTATCAATAGGACTTTCTTTGTAAATACTGAGGAATTCTGAATTCTAAAAAATGTCTCGACCCAAAGTTTTTAGATAGATTGTTGCTCTTTATTTACCAAACAAACTAAATAGACTTGGCAAGGACAAGACTATGGCTGTTGTCAACAACCACCACTCCTTTCCATTGTGCACTCACTCTTCCTTTAAATGCTTAGCTTTCCTCTAACCTATGATTGACCAACACATCCTGCCCAAGATTCACTCTTCAAGAAAACTTGCCCTTCTGTTCATAATATTTGCATAAATATCTTGAAGGTATAATTTCTATCCTTAATGTTTTTATCAATTATGATTTGTTATTATACATTTACTATGCAAAGTAAAGACTTGAGTACAGAATTCCAGTATCCTCATGAAAAGCTCAGTGTGGCGGTGTATACTGTAATCCAGAAAGACAAGTGACTCCCTGGGCCTTGCTAGCCAGCCGGTCTCTAGCTTCTGGTTCAGTGAGAAATTCTCTCTCAAACAATAAGAAGAGTAACTAATGATAGCTCCTAATACAGACTTTTTCCACCTACAGGCATCTACATACATAATCATTTGTACCAGTGCCCACATATAACCTCACACACATGACGGCATGAGCAATCACATTCTAATTAATGTAAAATAAAGCAAGCCATTCTTTATATTAGTCCAAGATAATCTAAATTTTTCTTTGTCATGCCATAGCAATTGCTCAAAGGAGGAAGGACATGATCACTGGAAAAAAAACAAAACAAAACAAAACGGTGACTAGGATAATGTATTTTGCCTACATTTCTCCCAAGGACTGTTTCTGTGAAAATAAAGTGGGTTTTAAAGTTATCTGGCATTATAGCTCCATCAAGTGGTAAAGCTGACAAGAAACTTTCGTAATTTTCTTAGTTCAAAAATGCCTTGTAATTTTTATGCTGCAGGTTTTCTCAGGGCCAAATCAAGTTTCAGACTGTAACCAAGTTTCACTTCATTTATGAGCCTCCCCTGAGTTCTATTTTATTTGGAAATTCTGAGCACTTCATCTGTGAACAGATACTATAGATTTGTGTGTGTGTGTAAATGGGAGAAATCCTATTGTTTACATTTGGATTCTTTGAATATCTGTAAGCTTCCATTTGCCAGTGGATGTGTTATGGCTGAGCTTCGGATCTTTAATGACTTCTGGCCAGAGGCATCAATTCCATGGCATCTGGCTTTCTCCAGGTGGCTGCTCATATGAAGCGTATGGCATGCACATGGCATCTCCCAGAGCAACAGGCTGAGGCAGAAAGACTAAAAGAGGAAGCCCAAAGTGTAAGTCTGTTATTTTGTAACTTAATTCCCAAAGGAACCTTGTATCACTTTCCCTGATCTGTTAGAAAATAGCCACTTTGTGCAGCCCACTCAAGAGGAGGGATCACTAGAGTTGCCTGAGAGTTATTTTACAGGTTCTCTTCCTAAAAGGAATACACAACCTCTGAAATTAATTTACCTTAATATTTTACTCTAAAAATAATAATCTTATAATAAACAATACAGTTTAGTATGTTCAAGGTAGCATCCAAATGTTACCTACATTTATACACATCAACTACTAATTTTATAGATTTTGAAATCTTATTCAGTTAAAAGTATTGCTATTCTCTTTTTTTAATCTTTGAGAATTTTCTGAATGTAAACTGTGTTTTTGATCACATTCTGTCTCTATTTTTCTCCTGTAACTTCCCTGTTTCCTCCTCCTGTTTGTCCAACTGAATACACTCTTTATAATCCAGTTAGTTTAGTAACTGCTGCCTATGTGACCATAAGTTTAGGGCCATCCACTGAAGCATGGACAACTGACTATACATATTAAATAAATTTAAAAATTTTAAGTATCATCATGTACTTGACCCACTAATGGACTAGTCAGATTACTTAGCTAACTCTCACATATATGTGTGGACAGAACCTTAGATATTGATAATTATAGTAAAATCATATTTTAGAATTTCTGCATAAGATTTTCTTTTTCAATGTATGAGAAGAGTTGTAAGTTAGTTTAGTTTATCAAAAATAATAATTCCCACTACATAGACTCTAAACTTGCAAAATATTTTAAGCCATATTTATTAATATTTTGTTAAACAGTTAAATTCCTATAGCATCAATAATGCACATTAACTTTTAAAACATGCAAATAGTAAACATTAAGCATTGTTGAAACATACTAGGAAATAAATCATTAAAAAAAATCAAAAAGAACATTCAAATTTCCAAATAATACCATTGCAATAAAAGTGATTTTGCTTTGATCTATAACCAGAAGAGGGCATTAGGCAACTGTCATAAGAAGAAAACCATTTATGGAGGGACTTTTGTCCCAGATTAATGAATTATAGCATACAAGAACTATATGCTGAAACATTTTAAAATTTATCAGATGACTCTTCTTTTAGCCTGTAGTTTTCTTCCAAACTGAGAATTTCATGACTAAATGGTTTAATTTTACAAATAGCACTGTATCTGACTGCAACCAAGGGTGTAAGACAGAAGAATGATTCACTGTCAAAATTCACAGTGTGTTAAGAAAATTCTTAGGACTTTCTTCTAGAATTATTATGAACAAAGTTGGAACCATCAAGTGGCTTCTACTAAGACTGAGTTCTCTTCTATTGTCCCTTTTGAGACCAGCCTTTCTCTCTTCTCAGCCTTTCTTATGTCATAGCATAAGAGGGGTGCAGAAAGGGAGACATGGTGGCTACTCACTGACATATTAAAACCATTGCAACTTAAATGTTTTAAAAATGTTTATCACATTTTAAAATTATTTATATGTATATGTGTTTTTTTGGGTGTGTGAGAAAGGGTTTTCACATATCTGATGGTGCCCATGGTAACCAGAAGAGGGTACCATATTCTCCTGGAGCTGGAGTTGTAGGAAGTTGTGACCTACCTGACTTGAATGTAAAAACTAAACTCTTTTGGAGCAGCAGGTGCTCTTAACCACTGAGCCATCTCTCTAGCCACATAACATGAAAGTTTCTATCTCAAATGTTTCTGGTAAATATTTTTCTCCTTTTCCAAATGGAGTCTAAATTACTCCCACCAGTACATCTTCACTCTATAGCACCCCCCCACTACACAGTATTATGCACACACACACACACACACACACACACACACACACAAAATATAATACACATGCACACACACATACACACAATATAATACACATGCACACACACACACTACACAGTATTATGCACACACACACACAATATAATACACATGCACACACACACATACACACAATATAATACACATGCACACACACACTACACAGTATTATGCACACACACACACACAATATAATACACATGCACACACACATACACACAATATAATACACATGCACACACACACACACACTACACAGTATTATGCACACACACACACACACACACTATACAGTATAATACAAATGCAAAGACACACACCATAAAAGTTTAAACTTTAAAAAGACTTAAACTTTAAAAAAGCAGACTGATACTAGAAAAAAATAGATAGAAATCAATAAAATAGAACCTAGCATCCAGATATTAACTGTGCATGGTGACAAGCACCTGTAATCCCAGTACTCAAGGGCAGCAGTAGGTGGGTTGCTGTGAGCTGGTCTAAAAGAAGTAGGACGGGGAAACAAAAGAGAGCAATAAAATGTTTGTGACAAAGAAGTGAGACCAGGAGTCAAGAGGGTTCCACAGATAAACACCGTTGTGACAAAGCCTGAAAACCTGAGTTTGATTGCTGAGACCCACATAGTGGAATGAAATAATACCTCTGTAAATTTTCCTTTGAACCCCACACCTGCTCTATGACGTGCACATGCATATGTACACACACACACACACACACACACACACACACACACATACACGCACACACACACACACTGTTTCTTTTTAAATGAAAGATTCTTTTGCATAATTAAGAACATCAGGGTAAGATGGAAGAGGGCTATGTGAAAAGTAAGAAAAAACTATGATGATGCATATTATGAAATGTCACAAGGACACCTGTTGTGTTTTAGAATTAATTAAGATAGGGGAGTAGAACACTGTATCTGACTACAACCAAGGATTGAAGACAGAAGAGTAAATTATTGTCAAAATTCACAGGGTCCTAAGAGGATCCAAGTAATACTGACTTCAAGTCACAAAAAGCTAGGACATGGCAGTCCGTTTTTCTTATATATAAAACATTTCATAAGTGAATCCCAGGACTTTTAATAATAGCTGGTTACCTGAGAGAGACAGAAACTTGGTAAATGCCAGCATGGTTGGATGATGTAGGGTCTGTGGAAGGTAGAGAGTGGTGCTAACTTTCTTCTCTGGCACTACAGATTCTAATCATGGCATTCATATAGGTAACAAGAGAATTAGCCAATGGAGTTAGTGTTGCTATCATTGACTTTCCTATAAAGGTTACCAGTCAGTTTTGCTTAACCACATGGTCTGTTTATTTTTTTTTAAGATAACTTGTTTTAGCTCTGGATACAAGAGGCAGTGTGTGGAAAAGGATTCGTGATATGTTTCAGTCACTGTGTATTTGCCTATCTCCAAGCCCAAGGTCCATCCTTAGCACTGTGGTCTGAGGAAAGTGAAGTCATCAGACTGTTGACAGCAAATCAACAATAATCATAGGTCAGATCTGCTTTTTCAAATTCATTCTTGAAATTTTCATCCTGAAGATCTTTGTTGAGGTAGTCTCATTTAGTAGAAAAGAACTATTTAATGAGAACTACTTATCAGAGAACAGTAGGTTGGGTCAAAATTGGCTGGAATGTGTCAGGGAAAATATCAGAATTTCTGTCACATTCCATACTCTCTAAAATTGAAAGGACACAGTTTTCTGATTATATATATATTGACTCTTTCGTCTCTCCTACAGATTAGGCCCTCATGTAGATTCAGTGTCCCTAGGACACCACAGTATCCTTATTACTGCACTGATAAATCTTGACTTGTTGAAATCATTCTCTGTTATTTTTTTCCTCAAGTGTTGAAACTCTTATGTGCCCATCTAAATGTGATGGTATGTCATATTTAGGTTTCCAACACAGGACAAAGAGCTAAAGCTCCTACTTAAAATATCAAAGGAGACCTGGATTCCAGGTATTTCCCAATTTTAACTGTTATAGGGTCCTTCTGTTCAGACCAGGGGCTAGGTTGTGTTTCCTTTAGCTGCCCTTCCCTATGTAATCCAACCATTTTGGTTACCTGGTCCTATTAGTCTACTGTCTTTTTGTGCCTCCTGGCTGCTGCACTTAGTTTTCTCTCTTCCCCATTTCCTTTCCCCTCTTCCTCCTCACATGGCTCAGGGTCATGTCCACTCTGGACTTTTCCAGATGTCCCTGCCTCTGGCTATGCTCTCCCACACATACCTACAATAAATCTTCTCCTCCACCATCCTTAGAAGAAATCACATTCCTTTCCTTTTCACATTTACATATGACAGTGTATAAGCTGTAGTAATAGTTACTAAATGGTGCCTTTGTGCTGTGCATTGTTCTAGACGTAGGCAAGAGAGTGGTAAGCAAGATCAAGTCTCTAATCTTAAATATCTTACTTTCTAATGACACTAGATATGAATATTTATCGTGGCAGACAAAAGAACAGGAAAGAAGATAAATATAAACACAAATACGGGTCTCTCCCTCCCTCCTTTATTCCCTCTTTCCCTCTCTCCCTCCCTTCCTTCCCTCCTTCCATTCTTCCTTCCTTTTCTTCTAATACAGTGTGATGGACCCTAAAACCAAGCCTCAAAATACATTACTAACACAAAAGCTGGCTGTCCTAAGTCACATTCACTTCCTAGTTAGCATTTTTCTTTAATTTGTGATAATTCCATCCAATGCTGATGTTTTCTAGTGCCTCACCATGTGACTGCATTTTTTGGTCTCTTCACTTGGCCTGGTCAAGAACTCCAGATCATTCTCGATTTCTTCTAGTTTAAAAATGTTTCTCTATACTCTATTTACTTGAGTCAATTCTACATAATTACCAACAATATATATTGATTTGATAATGGCATCATAAGATTATATGGGATTCATGACAAATTAATGAGAAACATAGAATAACCATTCTATTAAATTTATTTGAAGAAGTTTGATACTAGGTTTGAGTATATCATATTATAATATATCCATACTGTGTTCATAGATTTAGTGTTTTCTTTTCAAACTTGCCTGCACTGATATTCTATTAATGATCAATCTTCTGTAAACAAAGACATGTAATGGATGAGATGAGTAGGAGCTTCTTGCCCAATGTTGGATGCACCCAGAATTGTTGCTCTGCAGGAGAAGACTAAGGCTATACTTCCATCACTTATGCAGAACCAATGTAGTAAGAAAAACCTCATTAAGACAAAGCAGAGCACAGTGATCTCGCAGAACAGTATAGAAAAGTTATTTGGCATTAACTGTGTATAGGAAATATTCAAGCAAGGTTTATCAATTTCTTTATTGTAAAATTTACACTTCATATGTAGACTCAAAGAACAGATACTCCAAGCCTTTCCATTAACCTTGCTCCCTCATAGCATGTAACTGTCTTTTCCACTACCACTCAATTTCCTCTAACACACACACACACACACACACACACACACACACACACACACACACACCTCAGAGGGAACTATTTGCTCTCTCTATCCAATAATAATACATGCATGGTCAGACGAGATTATTTGTTCATTTAAACCTGATATTAGAGTGTTATTCATGCATTTTTAGATGAGCATTAACAACTCATATTTCTATTCCCTTACAGGCACAAAACACAAGTGCAGTTCTAGGCAGTCTGTATATTTGCTTTACAGGGTCACTTGTTCATAGAATTATTAACTTTGATCCTCCTCCTTTCTCCATTGGGGGGAAAAATGTCAGAATGGCATAGAGTCAGAAAGCAAATTTTATTGCCCAAGCCATATTGCTGGTTATGGTTTCTTATATAACTAAATCAAAAAGTCATAGTTCTGAGAAAAAATACTGTTATTTTATATAATTTAAATTGTGAAAAGGATGGTACCTATAAGAAAAGGATATTTTAACATACACTATAATTTATTTTGGAATTGTTTCTAAGAAGTTCACATCATTCATAGTGAGGATTTCCCAGCCAAAGTTATTTTATGAGAACATTTGAAATGAATCTTATAATCAGAATAATGCTATGTTGAAATTTAATCTTGTTGGTTTTCTTCCCACTGCCACCACAGGAGATGTCACCTTCAAAGTGTTTTAGATGTCTTATGTGTTTGGCAGGGATTCTTTTAAAGCATCAAAGAAGATAAAGTGCTTTTGAAGAAAAACAAAAGTTTTATCCTCAATAAGAGGCCCACAATGAGTGAAATTAGTTAGCTTCCACATCAAGGTATGTCACTTGAAATCATATGGGTACAAATCATGTTGACTTCCTCTGTCATTTGTTAGTTCAAAATACAAAAGCAGAGATATTATTGTGGAGAGGCAGAAGTCTGGGCATGATAATCTTGAACCATGAAAAATATATTATGAAAGTATTTTACATATGCAAATTGCAAATTCAAACAGAAGTTCTAGAGAGTTTTGAAGGCATTTTGCTTAATATGGGTTAAAAATTGCTTGCTTTGGAGTAGGTATTTAAAAGAACAAGAGGGAGAAATGTACTGAAGACACATGTATACCAAGTATTATATCATCTTTTCTGAAGGAAACCAGATTGTGAATTAGTTAATGGGATTTATTTCAATATGGCAGAGAGAATCCCAAATGCTGACTAGAAATGTGGGATAGTTCTCAAAATGTTTACATGGAAGTACCTCATGCTAGGTTCTAAAAATAAGAACAAGGATAAGATTAACTTGATGGCAATCTGAATTTTCTCACCTACTACAACTAATTTCACTTGAGTAGAAAGTTTGAGAACACAGTAAACTTTGTGGGCTAGTAAGTTGCCAGAAGTAGTCTCTGCACTAACTACAATACTCAGTAAGTGTATACAAAAGTCTTAGAAAGATAAGACATGTGGTGGGTTCCTACAAATGCTACAGCTGACAGGAATTGGACTGTGAGAAGCAAGAAGAGAATTTTGGTTTAGCACTTCTTAGTTATCGAGACAGGTTCAAACTTCTAGAGTCTGACACCAGGCAGTTTATTTTAGACATATTTAACTACAGTAAAATTTTGGAAAAGAGTTTACTGGTAACAATTACCTGAATAGCATGTATACAATAAAGCTTAAGGCATGACTACACAGAAACTCCTTTGCAAAATACAGGACCTCTATCATAAAGATAATTTTGTAGCTTAAAGATTCTGACCAAGATAGTATAGAGGCCACCAGGCTATGAGAGTACATGTAACATCTTCCATAAGGCCGTGTTCTATTGACTGAGAAACAGTGATACAGGTCTAAGGAGGAAGAATTTGTGATAAACATAAAGTTTGGGGGTACACATATGGCCAAGCCCTACAACAGCATAGATTACCAGATTATTAGTAATATTCACTTCCAGCCTTCTGGGTGGAAAACAGATATGTACTTTCTGTTGACGAGACAAGTCTGTGAGCTGAATATTTCCTGGTTTCTCCAGTGTATATCTATGAGCAGGAAGATGTCATGCCCTCTATAGATGCATGAGCTATGCAGGGAAGAGCTAGAAGAACAGAGCTACTCGGGCCCACTAGAGCTCACGAGTCACTGGAATTGAGCACTGAGTTATCTACATGATTAGAATTTTTTTTTGTTTATTTTATTGTGACTGTGTTTCTTTCTCTTCCTGCTTCTTTCCTCTCATAGAAAGAAAATATTTTACTTGTTTGTTTGTTTCTTTTGTTTTTACAAGAACCCATAGTTATGAGACTTTGGATATTTTAGAGTGAATGTGACTTCTAAAAAGACATTGGATACTTAAAAAAAAAACTGAACTTTTAAAGTATTTGAGTTCTTAAAGACTGTGGGAATTTTAAAGTTATACTATGTTTTATATTGATATAATTAGACCATGGAAATACAAGAGAAAAAATATTATGGCTTAATAATGACGTTTATGTCAGACAAACAACGGGTCTGGGGTTCTGGTTAGGTTTTGTCAATGCACAATAGGATAATCTAGGAAAGGGGGATCTTAATTGAAATAAATATTCCCATTACATTGGCCTATAAACAATGTGATAGGATATATTCTTGATTGGTTGATGTAGCAGGACTCATCCACTGTGGATGGTGCTACTCCTGAGGAGATATTCTCAAGATATGTGTGTGTGTGTGTGTGTGTGTGTGTGTGTGTGTGTGTGTGTGTGT
>JANHMN010000001.1:30963885-30977369 GCA_030674055.1 Rhabdomys pumilio
AGGAAAGGAAAGGAAAGGAAAGGAAAGGAAAGGAAAGGAAAGGAAAGAAAAGCAAGCTGGTGTTGCATCCTCAAGTACTGTGCAGCTGGGAAATGGCAGGGCACCAGCATCCACATGTTGCTCTTTAGAAATCCTTCTAGCAAATTTCCTGGAGTAAAGACTCCTCCATCTCCTTTCTTCTGCATATTCTGAACATTGCATAGCTGTTCCTGGAAACTGAACACATAGTGGTCCACTCCAACTTCTGTGTTTACACTTGCTAATGCTCTGGGAAGCTTATTGATGTCAACTAGTACAATATCTTCTTCAAATTGCTGTCATATTGGGAGAGTTTCTTTTAATTGTTTCTTTTTTTTAATGAAAACTCTCTTTTCACTCATCCAATCTCACGCCAGAATAATTCTCACTTCACATCTCTCCTATAGCTCATAAAGTCGCAATCATCATATTTTCCTTTTAGAATATAATGTTGACTAAAGTTTATTTTGACTTTTAAACAGCAAAATGCCTTTTAAACTCTGGAATATTTCATTTTGATTCAAACACCTAAGTATGCATTCACTAACCAACCTGAGTTTTGCTTTCTTTTTGCTCTCTCTCTCTCTCTCTCTCTCTCTCTCTCTCTCTCTCTCTCTCTCTCTCTCACACACACACACACACACACATCTCTTTCATGATAATGAGTTTCATTAGGATTTCTTACAAGATCATAAATGAAAATGTATTTACATGACTGAGGGTACTGACACAGTTAATAGACCACTAAAGAAAATGTTTCACCCATTCCCATTAGTTATTAACCGCATATAACATTTCAGGGGGTGCTGGAACCCTATGATTCCCTTTTTACTTCTTGACACAATACTAATGAGACCTATTTTTCATAGATTTTGTACAGATAATCACTGTTGCTATGAACTCAAGAACGCAAAACCATGTCATACTTAGAAGTCGGTGCTTTGTATAATCACCACCTTTCTTTGTATCCTTTACTCCTTGTCCCCATCTATGATATTCCTTGAGCCTTGGAGGAATAGTACAGATGTTCTAGGTATAGCCATGGACAACCATTTATACTAGACATTTTAGTGAATACATTTACCATTAGCTAATTTTCTGCTAATACACAGCAGTAATTCTAGGTTTTGTGTGTTGATTTTCATAGTCAAACACTGGTAATTTGATAATATTTTGAAAAATTTTAGTGGATTCTTTTCTATATATAGAAAAATGCCTCTAGCAAATTATGCCCTTATTGTTTTGAATTTAGGTATCCCTTAGTTTTCTTTTGCCTGACTAGTGTACCTGAATTTCTATCACTCTCTTGCATAAAATTAGTATAGCCAGGTTTGTTGAGTCTTGTCTGTAATCCCAGAATCCCAAACTGTGAAATAGAATGATTTCTGTGAATTTAATACTAGTTTGGGATGAAAAGTGAGACCCTGCATATAGATCTCATTGATGAAGACATAACATTTGAAGGAATGAAGGTGGCTCTGACCTGCAAGCTGATTCTCTAAGGACTAGCTTGCATAGTATCCCAAGGTACTATGTAAGTTGAAAAGGGAGAAAAACAATTAAAATTCCTACCAGGCAGCTGTGACACCTATAAACCCTAATGATGACTAGAAAGATAAGGTGTCCCTAAGGTGCGAGAGTAGCATTTACATCTGTGTAGTAACAAACAGTTGTCTGATTGGTCCACTCCAAGAGAAAAATTTCTCTGGAACCTGCAACCTACCCAACTACCTATTGTTAATGATGTCATAAACCTAAGAAGAGACCGTAATACTTCAATTTCATAAACCAGTGTAATTCCTAACTGCATTCTAATCATTTCTTTTTATACCTACAAATAACTAGAGCTCTTTCTTTTTACAGTAAACAGAAAGCATTAAAACATGAAGCCACAACTAGTGAAAACTACAGAGAACAACTGCTTATGGCATACCCAGCCCCAGTTGATACATCTGCAATTCTTCCCTCACATCTGAGAAGAAAAGCCTTCAACAAAATTATTAAGAGCCAGAGGGCCAGGAAATTTTCTGCAAAATTTTATCTTCTACATAATGACAGGGAAACTATAAAAATGAAATCTCAATAACTGATAAACAAACAAAATGATACCACCAGTTGGCATGCTAATGTAAATGGGAGAATTTTCATAAGGACTAAGTATCACCTTTCTGTGTGTCATAGATTTTGATGATCAGCATCTATTATTGATTTCTAGTATTTTTAAATTTCTGTGTAATAGTAACTTATTCACCAGATGTAATTGTTGTATGTGAGGCTTACTGCTGAACAAGTTCACCCTTTCTCATATTTTCTGAACTCCAACCAGCTGACTGGTTCAACTCGGTTGTTCTGATTAAAAACTCCTCTTCAAGCTGACGGATTCAAACTTTCTCCTCTAGGTTTTTCACTGAATTGTTCTGCTTGGAAAAACTGCCTCTGAAATTCACAAACTGAACTGTTCTAGATGCACTGACTACACTGACTGCATGAACTAAATGAAACTGATCAGAATTGAATGAACTCAACTGAACTCAATTGCATTCAACTGTACTGCACCAAACTGCACTGTACTAAACACAACTGGACTCCACTACATTGCCTGAACTGAACTTAATTGCAGTCATTGAACTGTCCTCCCTGTTTGGACTCAATCTGTGCTATTCTTTCCTGTCTATTTTGTGAGAGCTGGGTCTATCCTATCTCTGACCCATTCTATCAGATCTTTCTCTGATTCTTCACTTTGTCTGCCCCTCAACTAGCTGTCACCTTCAAACATGGTTGCTTTCTTTTACAAATTAACATTTCCTTCATTGGTTGGGATTAAAAATGTATACTAAGGTTGAGTCTGTATTTTATCCAGAGATTTTAAAGGTATGTCATTCTTGCCTGATCACAGATCTACAAGGTTTTTGGACATGGTTCCTTGCCAGAGCATTTATGTTGCTGGATTAAAATTCCTCTACATTCCTGTATTTGTTTTGTAATGGGTTGTGAACTTCATTTTAATTTTCTTGAAAGGAATGGAAATCTGAAATAAATGCTAATAGCACTATTTTAAAAATTTCTTATTGAATCTTTGTGAGTTTTATAATCATGCACTCCCATTCCTCTCAACTCTGTCCTTTCCTATCTACTCTCTGCCCTTCCAACCTTCCCCACTAAAAATAAAATAAATAAAAATAAAGATAAGCAAAATGAAGCATAGAAAATGTCCCATAGTGGAAGCTGCAGCTTTGGATCTGTAGGACTGGCCCTATCACAAGTTCCAGCAGAGTACATAGATGAGGTAGATGTTGACATGGGCCAACTCAAAGCCCCAAATCTGGGCTTGGGTGGTAGCTGACTTGGTAAGCTCTCCCACCCTCCTACCACAAAGGTAAGCTCTCTGGCACTACCAGGGTTAGCTTACCCAACACAGCATCCATCAAGGGGCAGGTGTAGTTCTTCTGCTCTCAGGCCCTTGGGGCAAGCTAACTTCTCACAACCCAGTGCCAGGTGACTTGCACCCATGCCACCAGAGCCAACTCTACTCTGCTGCCCAGGTGAAATGCAGGACCTGATCTCCCAAGTGCTACAGTGGGTGAGGGGCAGAGCCAAATCTTTCATTCTTATGGCCTAGAGCCTACTCTACAGAGAACTATAGTTGGCTAGAAGTCAGGTCAGCTCTGCATAGCCGTTGGACACTAATGTGGTCCCAGGCAGAAAGCCCATACCAAGGATATCTGCATGGTCTTTAGTGGTAATATGTGTCATAGACATTAACACAGATCCCTGCAGCTATATGGCCATAGACCCATATATGGCCTCCAGTTGACAATGTGCGCTGGGACTTCACGATGGCATCAGGTAATGATGAAGGCTACTTACTACAAGATATTCCTCTCCACCCTCAGTTTTTCACTTCTGCCTCTTTTCATAATACTCAAACACTCAGCTTCTCTTTCTTTCCTATCTGTACACTACATACTTGTACACTGTAGAGGCTCAAGCAATCCACACAACTGGAACCTCTGGGTGTCCTATACCCTACTGTGCTAAGTGATGTGGATGGCCTCTAGGTGTACTTCCTGCAATTTTTTTAAACTTTGAATTATTTAAAGAACTTTATTAAAGCCCAAATATATTGGGTTTGATTTATCAACTAATCCCAAACTTTATTTTGTTAGGATCAGAAAATATATTCTGAAAATTTAGTCTTTAAAAATCACAGATAAGGGCCACCATGATAGGTGCCTTTAATTCCAGCATTGGAGAGGCAGAGGTACCATAATCTCTGGGAATTCCAGGCCAACTTGATTCTCATAGTGAGTTTTAGGTGAGCTAAGGGTACATAATGAGACTTTATCTCAAAACAAACAAACACAAAGAACTCTGAGGTGTACCCAAATGTTCTTTTTACTCTGGATGCCTGAGGACAGCTCGTGTAGTCCTAATCTGATGCCCAGATCTGTCCCACTTTTCCTAATCATTCTTTACTAAAGGATAATAAGTGAGAGAAACCTGTGAAACTCCCACCATAAAAATATAACTTGACCAATTACTTATTTTACTGCCCTGATATGCTTCATAGATACTGAAATTATATCATTATTATATCATTAGCTCTATGATATTTAAAATTTCTACATGTTTCTAGTGAATTAAGCTTTTTTAACCTTTTCTGTAAAACATTGATTGCATCTGTCTTGAGTCTATTTTGCTGGATGTGGTTTGGTTTATATTTCTCCTAGAATATTCTATTCAATCTATTAATTCCAACATTTCTATGATATGTTGTTTTTCTCTTAGTGTATTGTTTGATTTGCTGGTTCTTCAACAAGTCTCTCTCTAAGATCACAACCACTGTAGATTTCTCTGACTTTATTTTAAGTTTCATTAAGGAAATTGAGCTCCCTCAGTGCAATGAGTAGTTCAGCTTCTCATTAAACTAAAAAAAAAAAAAACAAAAAAACAAATAAACAAACAAGAAACATTAGTTATCTTTCTCAATCTGCAGCTATACCCTACCATTTAAACCACATTCTTAACTATTATAATAAAAAAATAAAAATTTAATTATGGGAATGAGGGCAGGCACATCCACCATAGAATATATGTGGAGGTCAGAAGACAACTTGCAGAAGTCAGTTCTCCAGTTCCTCCAAGTGGGTCCTGGGAATCGAACTCAAGTCTTCAGTCTTGACAACAGATATCTTGACCCAATAATTCATCTTTCTACGAGTGTCCTGGGAATCGAACTCAAGTCTTCAGTCTTGACAACAGATATCTTGACCCAATAATTCATCTTTCTACCACCCTTGACCTACAACCTTAATGGTACCTTGAGACTGGAACTTTTAAAAATTCAAGTCAAATTTACACTTTTACTTTTTAGTGTTCTCTTAGTTCTACCTTTCTGCCCCAAAAACATCTATAAGAAGGTTGAAACAAATATTTTTTGTTTTGTTCTGGGAGTCCTATGATTTTAATTTGTATATATAAATACAAATCTTAAATCATACTGTCTTTGCAGATATCATAGAGAAATAAGCTTTCCTTTTTTCCCCTTTGTTCATCAAGTTTTCCCTCTGAATCACCAAGGGATTCATTCTAGTGTATGCTTCAGACATTAAACCAGCACATACTCAGGTCCTTCTATAAAGAATTTGCATATAGTCTATAGAGTTCTCCATATTTTAAGGTGTTTATGGATTGCTTATAATGACCAATAAATGCCATATAAATGGTGACCATGTTGCATTATTTAGGAAGTGATCACAAGAAAAATTGTACATGCTCAGTACAAACACAATCATTATGAGTTGACCTCATTTTGGATCCTTAAGTGTACTGATTAAATCATACATGCAAAATCCATAAACACAAATACTTAGCAGTCAATTTTCACTTTTCACTAGAATGTATGCCCCTATAACATTAATATGACTATTAATCTGGTTGGATTTAGTTGCTCTTATTTTGGATTTGTTTTTGTTTCCCTACTTTCTCTACTCCCCCTTTATTTTTTACACTTTACCATTTCCTGAGTAATGTCTTATTAAAGTTGCTTTCTAGAGACAATGTGCCTCCTTTACACAATCACTCTAGGCTTGAAGCTGTGTCATTTCACATGACCTGTGAGGGGTTGCAGCTGTATGGGTCCCTGAGATCTGCTCCCTTTTCTCTGATATATTTGTTGTACATTATATACAGGGTGAACATTCCTAAACTGATCAACCTGAAATCAGAAATGCCCCAGATTCTAAAGCATGTTGAGCATGCATTTCAGGCCATAGTGGAAAATTCCACATCTGACCAAGTGCTGCAGGTTACAATGGAAAGAACGATACACTGGAGACAATGGCTTAAAGCCATTTTTGGTGCATATGTGTTGTAAATAAATGTCAACAGTGAACCATGAGATACATTCTCAAGTTGTATTTTAAAATATCCCAAAATCTAGAAAGAAAATGAAATTTCTACATGCTTTTAGCCCCACTCAAAATTAGTCCCTGATAAGCAACATAAAAGTGTCCACATAAGTTAAAAATATATAAATATATGAAAATGCCTTAATTTTTACTTTTAAAATGTATAAAATTTAAGAAAATTACAGGAAAAATGGTATTTATGCCTTGCCAAAAATTCAGTATTTCTAGTGCAATTTTTTCCCCAAAGCTGTTTCTGTCAGTGATGATATATTTTCAGATTGGAAGTTTAAATTTATTATTCTAGTACTGTGAATATGATGGTGAATTCTTTGTGGTGTGTGTGTGAGAACATAATTTATTCTCATTCTTTAAAACTAGTCTGGGGCTGAAGAGTTAGTTCAGTGGGTAAAGTCTTTGCCTTGTGAGCATGAGGGCTGGAGTTCAATCCCCCCAAAAAGCTGGGCATTGGTCATATATTTATAATCTCAGCATTGGGAAGTGGAATAGGAAGATCCCTGGAGCTCACTGGGTAATCAGCCTAACCTAATGAATAAGCTCCATGGTTAATGAAAGAGCTTGCTTCTAAAATATGGTAGACAATATTTCTGAGGAATAACACCTATAGTGAGTCTTGGGATTCTACATATATGCATACTCATGAAAGTAAAACATATATACACACAGACATTCAACATATGCATAAATAAATTTTCAGTTCATTATTTTTTCCTAGATCAGATACTATGTTGAGCTCAGTATTTCACTGTCAATTTGCTGCTGCTGTGATTTATAGTCACAAAACAGCAATAATTATATTGAATAGTACTCCATATATGGTATGCTACATTTTGTCCAAGTAGATTGCAGGTTTTCTCTTTATATTTTTATTCAGCTGTTAGATGTATCTAAATCCAGTTTCTTTGTTCTCTTTGGGATATTCATCCTTATTGAAGTTTACTAGCCTCTTCAATATTCAAATTTGGTATTTCAAAAACCTATGGATGGTTTCAGCTATCACTTCATTCAGATAATTTGCTTCTTTCACCATTCCACTCTACAACTCCAATGAAAGGATACTTTTTGATGAATTTATGTTTCTTAATGCTATTTCTACTCCATACATTTGCTCTCCCCTGAAACTCTGGTGATGTTGCCTTTTGATATTGTTTCACCTGGCCTCAATGCTGTGTGCATGTTTGTATGTATGTGAATGTGTTTTCAATCTATTTAAATTTTTTCATTGCAACAGTGGCTTCAGTATTTTAAATATTTTTAAATTTGTTGGATGTTCCCTCAGTCAACTCCAGTTTATTGTTAAGGTTGCTATCGCTTCATTTACACAAAACATGTATTCCCTTTATAACAACAGACAAGACATACCTTTATATCTTTTATATCTAAAATCCTTTTATATCAATTTTATTAGGTATGTCATTGTAAAGTAGCTTTATCTTCATAATAATTTTTCTTAATAATGGTCAATATTCTATCTTGGATGGGAAGAGGAGAGGCTCAGGAGGTCTCATTTCCTTCTGAGATGCTATTGGCAGTTTATGGATGCTGAATAAAGGAGTGATATTTCCTTCAATGATGTGGCCAGTGGCAAGCTGATCATGTTCCAGTAAATAACTACCCAGTCACCCAAAATGGAAGTAGGAAAACTAATTGGGCAGAAGTGGGTGGGGTGACATGATAAACACATAGGAGTCATTTTGTGGAAAATGAATTCAAATCAATACTGCTGACACTGAGTTATTAATTTTCAAGACTCTTAATTGAGGTCTAATCTTGTGCAAACATGATTTTGGCTTGAATGAGTTGCTTTTATATTTTATTTATTAATTGGCAGCCTTCAATGAATATTAAAGGATTTCAAAATGTTTCTTAGATGACAGAAAAAAACTCTGTAAAATTTAGCTGGGCAGCTTGGGATTTTCCCCATTTTCTCTCCCTAGAAACACCTATCCCATGCCCCTTCTTCCTTTATGTTTTTATACCATTTTGATTACATGCATGTATAAAGGTCAGTTCTAAGTTGAGGGTCTAGCAATACAATAGATGCAAATAGAACAAGCAAAGCAATAAACAACGTTTCATGAACACTTATGTGGTCACTGTTTATAAGGGCTTATGAGCATGACCAAAATATCTGATCCTACTTCCCTGTCCTAGTCCAAAGTCATTCTCATGTCTGAAGCCTACTTCTTTGTTCTATCCTAAGATTTAAATTCCTGCCTGAAAATTACTTCTTTGTTCTAGCCTAAGATTTAGATTTCTGCTTGAAATTACTTTTTTGTTTTAGCCTAATGTCAAAATCCTGCCTGAAACTCATTTCCTTGTCCCTGGTCAATGTCATATTCCTGCCAAGCAGCCCATTTTGTTGTTCTTGGCCCATGTCAGATTCTTGTGAAGCAGTCCCAAAAGCTCTCTGCCTCTCCCTCTTTTTTATTTCATAAACAAGACTGAGGCTGTCTTAGGTCATTCTCACAAGAATTCCTTCTTTACCTGTCATGGAATATGCATTATCAAAAGCAATGCACTTATGTCTTAGGTTGGTAGCTCAGAATCTTACCCATCCTTGGCTTTCCAGCCTGTTAAATTAATAACTCTGTCTCGGGGTCCATTTTCAGTTTCAAGCCATGTACTTTGTCTGCCAACATGTTGATGTTGTTAAAGACAAGCTTTAACACGTCGGGCAGGGATAAAAGTATTCTCAGGAAAAAAAGGGCTAGCGTGATCAAGCTATATATGCCATTCTTGAAGCTTGACCAAAATAGAAATACTGACCTCAGGCCATGGGTAATTTTATCAGCAGTATCTCCTGCATCAAGGCTCAGCAGAACAGCAGTCTTTAAATTCATAAGCTCACTATGCAAATTTAAAACCTCCAGAGAGGTGTTAGAATTATATCAAATACACTGCAAATGTCTTTAAACTTTTTCTTAATTATAATGACTACCACTGCAAATTTTAGAACTATCATGAATCCAATAGTATTTGGCATGACACTCGAGATGGCTCCTTACTCTTAAATTCTGAACCTCCTTCCAATAATTTGAATAATTATTGAATTTCAATAATCAATCCATTGTTCCATATGCCTGTCTAAATCCGCTTGTATATTCAACACATTAGTAACAGTTTTTGCTAAATAGTCCTTGCTAAAGAGGAGGTGTCTTAATTTCTTGTGTCAAAGCAGTTTCAGAAGCAGTGGTGCTAGCAACTAATGGAATTAAAGCTGTTAAACCTGCAATAATTAAGTCCACTACCTTCTTGCTTCTGCTTAAAGCTTGACTCACTTTTTCCAGTATTTGTAAACATTTTTTTAGAATACCAAGGTTCGGTGATACTCAAGGCAATAAAACAACAGCTGGTTGATAGACCTCCATAATAGATATGCCAGGTTTCAACACACTAACACAGATAGAAAGTGTACAATCAATGCAACTTACATTAAATACTGTAGAAGAAACAAAAGTAATTTTAACTTGACAATTAAAAGTGTCTTAACACATGTACTAATACTTGTTTGAAACCCAGATCCTGTCCTGACTTTATCTCTTGCTAACATAACATTATAGAGAACTGCAGCTAACTTCCAAATCTTTCTCTGAAAACGTTCAGAACCAGCCTTCCCTATGAAGACTGCTATTTCCAATATTTGATTGATTTCTAGACCAGTCCATGATTGAGTCTGAGTAACTGGTCACATTTAAAAAAAATACAAGAGTCTTTATAACTTCTCGAAAATGATTCTCTGTTCCACAAGGTCTAAAAACTTGAGGCAAGGCAGCTTTTCCCATCTGGGGTATAGGTAAACAAAGGTAGGTCAGGAACATATGTCCAATACAGCCTCCCAGTCACCATTGTCAGGGCACTCAGTAAGCTCACAGGTCAGCATCATTTTTTGTCCCAGCGTCAGCATGTCTCACCCATTGCTCTGGCAGCCACCATGCTCTTTCAGCATCCTGCAGAAAACATACAAACATGCTCTCTATGATCCTGGGTGTATTAGAGCTCCTGGAAGTCCAGCCTCCCCTGGGTTTGGGGGGATTGAGTACTCTGTATAGTCCTGGCTGTCCTGAAACTCACTCTGTAGACCAGGCTGGCCTCGAACTCAGAAATCCACCTACCTCTGCCTCCCAAGTGCTGGGATAAAAGGTGTGCGCCACCGCAGCTTGGCTCGTACCAGCCACAACTTAATGACTATTAATACTAATGTTTAATAATGAATTTGAGGATAATACTTGTAGCAAATAAAATATTTTAACTTATTATATTTTTAGAAAAGTTTACAATGTCACTTAATATCTGTGTTTTGATTTATTAGGAATGAAGATAAGAGAAACTATAAGATTGATATATCATATATATGTGTATGTATATGCATATACAGCATTCTGTCTACATATATGTCTGTAGACTAGAAGAAGGCATCAGATCTCATTATAGATGGTTATAAGCCATCATGTGGTTACTGGGAATTGAACTCAGGAACTCTAGAAGAGAAGAGAGTGCTCTTAACCTCTTAGACATGTCTCTAGCCCATGATATATCTGTAAAAGATGGAGTTATTTGAACTAAATGAAATGGTATGTTTTATATTATAGTTCAGGATATTGTTGCATCTTTGGCTCTTAAATTAAGCTGAAAATTCCTCTAAAGCTCCTTAATTAATTATTTAATTAATTTTCAGTGTATGAGTGCTTTCTCTTTATATACATCTGCATTTAAGAAGAAGGCATCGGATCTCTTTATGGTCTTGAGTTACCCTGTGGTTGCTGGGAATTGAATTTAGGACATCTGAAAGAGTACCCGATGTTTTTAAACACTGAGCAGTTTCAACTATCCTCCATATAGGTTTTCAGGCCTCTGTGGTTATCTTGTCTAGATCCTTTCTCATGGCCTTTATTGGACCAGAGGGTACATGTGTCTCCTCATATAATTCCAGTTCAAGTCTAAGTCTCATAGTGAGCAGGTTCAATAAAAGGTTATGTAGGTTTTTATGGCTTCTGTGGTTATCTTGCCTAGATCCTTTCTCAGGGTTCTAAAGGCCAAGCAGAAGGCCTATTCTTCTGTTTGTTTTATTTAAATTTTTTGTTTGTTTGTTTTTGGTTTTGGTTGTTTTGCTTTGTTTTGTTGTTTTTTATTTTGTTTTTTGTTTGTTTGTTTGTTTGTTTTCCTGAGTCACTGACCTAGGACTTGACAAATAGAGTAGGCCAATGACTTATTCTTAGAGCAGTTTGAACAAATGGAAGCCCAAAGTTGATTCCTCTACTTCCTTTCCTGTGTCTTCCATCTGTCTAGTCTATCTTCTAGCCTTTCTGCTGATCCTATGTGTTTAGGTGTGATCTGCCTATGCCAGTGCCTTCAAGTTGTGCCCACATGCTATTTCTGTGTTTGTAAGAAAGAGTTGTGGTATATATTTACTGAAAAATACAGATAAAATGGTACAGAAAAGAAAAGAGGATTTTTCTTTTTTACAGAAATCCTTTAAAGAGTTTTACAGGTTCTACAAAGTTGTTTCAATGACTTCAACTCACCAAGGACAGCATTTACAACCGAAAACAGGTATCAACCTACATGCACATATTGTTCTGACATTTATGAAATATCTGTTGTCTGATCTTTTTCTTTTTCCTGCTTTTTGAGAATGACTTCCAAAACACACATGCATACACATGCTATTCTAGGTAAGGCCCAAGAAAGGGACAAAAGTTAAAATTAAAACTATGTATTTATCCTGAGTAGTTAAGGTTGATTACACACACAAAAAAAGCTAAGGTATAGCAAAGTTGGTTATATTCTTCTTTTAAAGGTAAATTAAGCTTAAAAAGGCTAATCATATGATAAGCTAGGATGTTAAGAACATAGTCTTCAAGTTATTAGCTTGGTTCCAAGTCTGGTAAAAGTTTAGTCTCTTTGGTGTCAAGAGATATTTTCAGGAAAATATATCACCGTATCCTAGTCAATGACTAGATGAAAGTGGTATTCTAATGGCCTGCTCTTAAAAGAAAAGCACAGTCCAGGTGTGACACATGTCTTTAGTCCCAGCACTCAGAAGGCAGAGGCATGCAAATCTCTGAGTTTGATGCCAGCCTGATTTAAAGAGTAAATTCCAGAAGAGACAGGATTATTCAGAAAAATCCTGTCTCAAACAAACAAATAAACAATTCCCCCCACAAATAACCAAACCAAACCAATAAAGCACTTGGCAACTTTTAGGATATTTGGTAGGGTGATCATTGTAATTTTAATTATAATATTTAGCATGAAAACCCACAGGCTTTTCAGAGCGGGAACATGAAGACAATATTGGTGAACTTAAAGCCTGATTTGCACTTTGCTCACATGTCAGTTACTTGCATGTCCAATTTAAATTTCATTCTACTTAGAAGATTTAGTAGAGTGACTTTTATTGCAGTAGTATCTGGTTTAAATTTATTTGCATAAGTCACTTTTCTATTGCTTGGACTATTTGGGCTTCCAGGGATATAAGAGTCCACTATGTCACCACAGCCTAGCAGCAAGAAACAGGCATGGCAAGAGGAACTGGAAGCTGAGAGCTCACTTCTCAAATTTAAATCACAAAGTAGACAGAGTGAACTAAAAATGGAGTGACTCTTTAAACTTTTAAAGCCCATTTTCAGTGACAAAAATTCACCTTGCAAGATACCCTTCTTAAACTTACCCAAATAGGGAGACCTACTGGGCACCAGGTATTCAAATTATACATACATATACATTATATACATAAACTTATACATACATATATATTTTAGTATATATAAATAAAGTGAAAAGTCAAATTTCAATTTTCAACCTTAATTTCCCTTTGTCATAATATTTATCGCATTCATAGTTTCCTGGGATTTAGACAAGGTCATCTTGCGGGGGGGGGGGGGTCATTATTATACCTACTAAGAATATTTTCTTTATCAAATTTATTTTGAAGTAATTAGTACTTCTCTCTTTATCTCTCTCTTTCTCTCTCTCTCTTTCTCTGCCTCTCTCTCTCTCTCTCTCTCTCTCTCTCTCTCTCTCTCTCTCTCTCTC
>JANHMN010000001.1:30977379-31012165 GCA_030674055.1 Rhabdomys pumilio
CTCTCTCTCTCTCTCTCTCTCTCTCTCTCTCTCTCTCTCTCTCTCTCACACACACACACACACACACTAGAAAGAAAGGAACTGCGAATCAAAGTGTAAGCTAGGCAACATGTGCATTTTCCAGGTGTCACAATAAAGACTGTAGGACATAATTTCACTTGCTCAGAGATTTAATGTCATTTAGACTCGGATTTGGCACACACTGTAGAATGTACTTTTTCTTCTATACCATATTGTATATAATATTTTATTTATATTTCTAAATTTATTTATTTATCAATGTTCTAATGAAATATTGGCTAACTTCTTATTTTCTTAAGACATTCTTGGACTCCATAGCCCATCATAACTTATATTAATAGCAATGATGATTTCTACATGATTAATTTTAGTGATGCAGATGGGGCTTTTAAAAGTAGATCTTTTTGTTAAAAAAAAAAATCCAGTCTTTTGATGTCTTCATGTAATAGAAATGTAACATTTTAATTTTGTCATATACACAATGGCAACTCTGTATAGAATGATACAAAATATCTTTTTAGTAAGAGTTAGTAAATATTCTGGGCTATCTCTGGTTAACTTTAGTTAACACAGGTATTTTCAGACCTGATTGGCTAAAATGTAACAAGTAGACACTTACTTGCATAGTGCATTCTGCCAAATTTATGTGAACACTAGGACAGCATCTGAGAATACAGTTTAGTGAAATAAGAAATCCGAGAAATTTAAAAAAAAAAAAAAAAACAGTTTCCAGAAGAAACATGCTATCATATATAACTCTCATTACTGCAATCATTTTTAAAATTCATCAAAGAATTCTATAATGAGTCTAAGTTGTATAAACAAATAACATATCTCATGTTTAATCAGTCATTTATATCTGAAATTCGTTCACTTATCTGCTAATTAAAGGTGTTCTGAAATTAAACTTTGCTCCTCATATATGCTTGGCAATCACCCCAGTATAGAGTGCACTGAGTCACATCTCTCTCGGCCTCATGGGGCTCGCAGCTGCTCTACCATGGTGCTCACTGAGCTGCACCTCTTACATCTCACTAAATTACTCATGCTGGCCTTGAACTCGCTCTTGAACCCAGACTTAGCTTGATTGTGTAATTTTCCTACTGAGGAGTTGATCAGAATTCAACAAATTCTGAGTAGCTTAGCAAAAGTCTTGCTCCCTCTCATGTATACTGTAGGAACTCCATAAATTTTTTCAGTTAATAAGTAGGGGTGAATGGAATATTCTCAACTATAAGTCTAAGAAATAAGTATTCAGAAAAATCCAGTTAAGATTTTTATATAAATGTAAGATGAAAATAATTCTGTTTAGTTCTATATCCTATTTTTTATTGTGTTTGCTCTTTGTGGAGCTAAATATATTTATGTTTGTTACAAAACTAAAAGAATAGTGTTTAGAGCCACAATATAGACAAATATCCAATATCTAAATTTACTCGCATTTGACAGAACGAATTTTCAGTCTACAAAAAGCTCGATGCTAAGTAGGAACTAAGGTGATAGTAAAATGACTGAGGACCTTGCAGCTTTTCAGCCAAGTGCTGGGAAACGATGGTGATAGTGCAGTTAGATCACTTTGAGTTCTGCAGTCTGTCAGCAGAACACAGCACGTAGAATAGAAAAATATATATGCTCACTGTGAGACTCAACAACTTTTGGCCATCTACCACAACAAGGACTTTTTCATTTTTTTAGCCCAGTCTATCCTGGGCTTCCTATGTGTCCCAGGCTGGTTTTGAACTCACACTGATCCCATCAAGTGATGGAATTACCAGCATGCACCACCACACAAGTTCTACATAGTGTTTGGGATTGAATTTAAGATTTTATCCAAAGAGATAAACACTATAGTATGTTAGGCATATTGCTAGCCCAGATTGTTTAAACTAATAAAGCTTTGGTTGGAATCTTCTCTATTAAAATAAAAACCTATAGTATAAAAAATAAGTAAAATCTTGTAGTAAAGTAGAAAAATGATTGTGAGTTTCAAGTAATAAATTTGAACCAAAAATTCCTTGTTTCACTATATTAATGTTATTTATAGAAAGATTGAAAGAAAATTTTACAGAGACATAGGTCAAATGATACTTTGTGCTGGGCTCTTATTGTACTTAAATTGATTCCTTAAAGGAAGGAAAGATCAAAAAGAAGAAAGCTTAAGATAGGCATTATCTATGTCCTGGAAACTATGGTCTTCCATGGGTGTGTCTAAATACACAATATAACTGATAAACATGGTGCTTAATAGCCCACAAATTTGCAAAGTAGTATTTTAAATGCTAAACGTAGAAATCAAATCAAATCCTTATCTTACAGAATTGATAATAACTAGATGCCTACCTGGTCACAAAATACTGAGAGAAGCCTGAGACTTTGTCCTTCTAATCCTTAAGGAATCACCTTGAGAGAATACCAGGAAAGTTTTTAAATAGTTCTCTTTGGACTCCTAAGCACAGAAAGGAATACTCCAAATGGAACAATAGGCCACTTCTCAACACCTTTTCCCTCTGTGCTGCTCCTGAAATCTGACTGACTCCCACATGCAGGAATTTCCTGTAGACCATTGAAGACCATTTCCTCATTGCTCCACACCAGTTTCTACAAACAATGTTATAGTTGATATACAGCACACAACTCTGTCACTTCTTAATCCTTCTAACTCCTGTCACCTGCGTGATGAATGAAGCCTTCCCTGTGTTTAATAAGCAGTTTGGTTTATGGTTTATAGTCTTCTTTCCCTCTCAATTTCCCTCACTTTTCCCTGTAGGTTTCCCTAAAGAAGCTGACCCTGCATATTACTGTAATCTTCAGGTCCTGCCTTCTATCTTTGCTTTGGTTCAGCACTTACTCCTGAGGCAGTGCTAAGTACCCTTGGGGGGGGGTCTTATCACTGAACTGCAAGATAATGACTCTTCCTGTCAAGCTAACTCCTCCATTCACAAAGGACCTTCCTCATTATCCTTTTCCTAGAGTCCTTGCCTTTGAATCTAGAATGCTTAGTCTCTCTGTAGGAGACTGCCTGTATTACTTCCTCCTCTATGCTTGGGACACCTGAGGTTTCTAATTTCCATACTTTCTCCTAAGTCCTTCACCCGTCTCTTCCTTGTTTCTGAAAGCCCATGTAATTATTGACACTAAAGGGTTAAGCAAGAATGATCTGTTGGATCTGCTTAACCTGCTTCTCCCATTTCTGCCCTTCTTCCAGCTTTAACAAATGCCAAGATAGTCTCCCCGCCCCATCCCCCCGCATCTTACTCCCTGCAGAGCTGGCTTTAGTTAGCCCAGGAATCTGCTTTACCCTCAGGAGCCATGTATCCTCTTTACCATCTTCTCCTTTCTCCTTCACAAAAGGATTGGGGCCAGAGTCTGAGGCCAGTTGTTTCTATATGTGCTAGCAGTCATTTTTATTTATTTATTTTTAAAATAAAAATTACTTATATTTGTCATTATTATTAGTAGTAATAGTATTAGTATTAGTAGTTGTTGTAGTAATAGTAGTGAAAGGTCTGGAGCTCCCCAAAGGGGACCCCACTAGGGTCTCAGGATTGCGCGCACCCAAAGGACACACGAAAGACCAACTTGCTGCAAGAACACGAGGTAGTTTAATGGCGGAACGTTCCGGGCCGACACGTGTCTCAGTGTAGGAGACAGAGGTATCGGCCCGTGGCTCCGGGATTTAGGGTAAATATAAGCTTGGGGTGGGGAAAAGGAGAAGTTTTCGCACGGGTGCACATGATTGGGAGAAACTTTCGCGCGGGTGCACATGATTGGTTGTTTTCCGATTCTTGAACATAAGTAGGTTGAACCGGTCCATGGGGGATGGGGGGGAGGGTGTAGTTCCTGCAGGCGGATGTTTGTCTCTCGTATCCGGCCTATTCCTCAGATGACTCAGCAGCTCTTTGTCCTGTAACTCTGAATTCTTTGTTAACTGATTAACTGTAGGCTGCGGCTTCAGCTACTCAGGTTAGGGAGAAGGAATCTACAGAGCCTGTATATATTTTATAAAATGGTCTTTATAATTTTTCACTCTACAGTAGTAGTAGTTGTTATAGGAGTTGTAGTTGTAGTAGAGGGAGTAGAAGGAGTTGTAGTAACAGTAGTAGTGGTTGCTGTAGTAATAGTAGTACTAGTTGTAATAATACTAGTAATAGTAGTAGTTGTAGCAATAGTGGTAGTAGTCGTAGTAGTAGTAGTACTTTGCAGTGCTGGATATCTAACTCAAGGAACTACACACTACACGTATTGGCAAACATTCGACCTTTGATCCATACCCCCCACTTCAGCTTCTATTTATAATATTTAAATATGCCCATTGCTTTTGTTTGGGGAAAGTTTAAAATAAACCAACCCCAAACAACAACACATCCAGACTTCCTTAGAGATCATGTTGCCTGTTCCTCTTTGTTTAGCACTTGTATTCCTTTGACATCTAACTTATGAGTGCCTTATTTCTTCACTCCTCCCTATTCGAGAATGTGCCCATGCAGTGCATCATAGCACCTTTCAAATTCTTTGTGTTGTCTTTACTGTCCCTAGAATGTTTCTTGATCACTGAGACCACATTTGGATTTAAAAATTAATGGCCACAGTGTTCTGTAACTACTTTTGTCTCTATATCTGAATAAATACTCAAGGATCGTGTTTTTCAAAATGGTACTGACTGACAAAGTAAAAGGTGAAGAGAATGTATGGACTACTGTAGGTAATAGCACATATCATTCTTCTGAACCCACAGAAACCTATAATCAAACATACAATATGTTCATTTAATGTAACTTGTCAAGTAAGGTATTTTAAAGAAATTACTTCTGCTAACCATTCATTAGAAAACTTATGTAGTCATTTCCTTGAGGGTCCTCAATGGTAACATAAAACAACTATTCTAAATCACATTTTGAAACTATACATTGAGATTATATGAATGCTTGTCACGTGATGAGTAACTTCCGACTGAGCAAGGACAGCCTGTGATCCTTTACTGTACTTTTTGATTCTTTCCTTTGAAATTGCTTAAAATTTCTATGAATGGGTGAGGAGACTCTAGATTTATTAAACTCTCCTCCCTTCATTTCTTTCTGTCTTTTTTTGTTTTGTTTTGTTTTAATTACAAGCTTTCTCTGTGTAACAGTCCAGGCTGTCTTGGAACTTGATCTATAGGCAAGGCTGGCCTCTAATTCATACAGATCTATCTGCCTCTGCCTTCTGAGTGCTGGGATTAAAGATGTTCATGACCAGACCTGGCTCTCACTTCATTTCTTATTGTGAGTGGCAACTAACAAGCAAAACTATTATTTAAACCTTCTGTAATGTCTCTGGGGTAGATGAGAATGATTATGGGAGATGTCAGAGAATCACAGTAGTATGCCAATTAAAATATTGTGATTTAAAGGCTTTAGTTTTGAGCAAATATGCCAAGAAATAAAAATGAATTAGAAAACTCTCCCATAGAGATTCCTTCCACTACAATCTGGAATTAGACATGATTCTATTTCTTACTCCTCAGATTATCAGTTTCTTAAAGTGGCCAAGTGATCACTAGAGAACAAAGGTATTGCTCTGAAAGGCAAGGACTCTATGGAAGGGATGCTACTATAGGTCTGTTGATTGGGTGTTTCTTCAGATCAGGGAGGTAGGGTAGAGAACTGAACCTGTCAGCACCCCTGGCAGATCAAGCAGGACAACATTCTCAAAGCTTACCTCCACCTAGACAGTATCTTTACTGGGAGGGTAAATCAAAAACAGCATGTAGCCATCTATAGCATTGTCACACTCATGGGGAGCCGGGGTAAGAAAGCTGTGAACTTATGATGGGAGGGGCGAAATGTTTTTCTCAGAAAAATATAATAAATTAATGGCTTGAAAGCAAGTACATGAAGGGAATGCCCTGTCATGTTTACATTGTCGCTGCAGAAAAGGCAAAGACCTGGGAGGGATATTCTGGGCTCTTTTCACATGACCAAACATGAAAAGACGTAACACCAGGTGTATTCCCTCACTATACCTGTATTTCCTTAAATTGCATCACCTCATGCTTTGCTTGCTTTAATAATAAAAAATGAGAAGTGCTTTGTTTTCCCTACATTTGAGCTCAAATGTTTGGAGTCTCCTGGCTAACCCAGGCAGATCTTTTGTCATCCACAGATGCTTAGCCTTGCTTGACATTTGCTAATCAGTGTGGACTTTTATAGAAGAGCCTGAGTCACTGAAGGCAATTATGAAACAGTTATAAAGTTTGTGCTTCACAGTATAGAACTCAGATGTCTAATCCCTTAACTTAAAAAGAACCGCCACACTCAAATGTCAAAAACTTAATTAAACAAGCTTGATGGCCTACAAGTTCTTTTTGTTTGTTTGTTTGGGTTTTTTTGTTTGTTTGTTTGTTTGTTTGTTTGTTTGTTTCGAGACAGGGTTTCTCTGTGTAGTCCTGGCTGTCCTAAAACTCACTCGCTAGACCAGGCTGGCCTTGAACTCAGAAATCCGCCTGCCTCTGCCTCCCAAGTGCTGGGATTAAAGGCGTGTGCCACCACCGCCCAGCTGGCCTACAAGTTCTTAAAACTGATGAGAGTTTCAAGTGCTATATTTTGCTACCCATAAAATACTCTAGTAAGTTCTAGAAAAGATTTCAACTAGAAGGTGTGAGGTCTTCTGTGAGAGATGTGTTCTGTTTAACCAATCCAGTTACTCACACAACTCATTTGACCATAATTGCTCATTTTCAGGTTTTATCAGGTTTAATAATGTCAAGCCTAAGATGTGGGAGGAAAGGCTGGAGAAAGTGGAGAAAAGGTGGTTGGTTATAGACCTATCTGCTAAATTTATATCTTTCTGGGTCATTCTTATTTAAGACAGAATATTATTTAAATAGGTCAGAAACATAAAATTCTATACTTAAACTTATAAAAAGCACCAGGAATTTTCATCATCACTAATTCTTCTTAATACCTCTTATTCTAAAGGTAATTCCTCTTCCTCTGGTTGGCAGAACACAGTGAGTCAACATCTGTGATAGTTCAAAACTCCGTTCTCCTCTCCAAATGTTCAGTATCCCTGAGTGGTGTTGTCTCAGCAGCTCTCATGATGTATGACAAAGGAACCACAACATAACAATAAACAATTATTTGAGATAAAAAATGACATCATATGAAAGTTAAAATGAAAGAACACTAATATTTTGTAATTCAATTACTATCACTTTAGACTGAGAACTTTTTCAAGGGGGCAGATATTTTGACACTGCATCTTTTTGAGTGTTAGGAAAGTTAGAGTTCTTCACTGACATGAAATCAATGAAATATTTAGTAATCCATTGCCTGTTTGGTCACCTACAGTAGTCATATAGTTTATTACTAGCTGACAATCATCTGTTCAGTTTAGGTGTCTAGTTTGAAGATAAGAACACAATTAACAACTGATATTAAACTCAAATAGCATGACATTTTAATGACATTATTTACTTGCTTTATCTAGTTTACATCAATATTATTAAATCACAATGAAGACTGTGAATGAAACAAAGACAAGACTTGAAAATCCATACTACTTAATGCTTTTTCTATGTAACATAATTTATTTTAAGGATATACAGGCAAATGTTTTCCTTAAAAAATTGTTTATAAAACATAAATTAAGTCAGTTTCAGCACACAGAAACATACATCCTAAAACTTATATTTCATTGCTTTTCTATTTTGCAATCTCTAATCACATTGAAATTAATGTCTTTTGTTTTATAAATAATTTTGCTATTACCAACATATTAATGGATAATGTCAGTATATTTAATAAATTCCAGAATTTTCCTAACTTCTCAAAATTATTAATCATCTAGACTGAAAGTCTTAGTCATCAAGGTTTATCTTCCATTTTTCCTGTTCAATGTTTATTGGAAAAGTTAGTGTACTCTCACTGGATTTTATATCTTTAGAGAAACCGAAGCACACGCTGGACAGAAGACAATATCTTGTGCTGTAGCCTTTGTAACCTTTTTATTTGTATAGTCATTTGCTTGTTTATTCATTTATATTTTGATTTTTATTGGAAATTGATTCTTTTCTTATACAATATATCCAAGTCACAGTTTCCACTCCCTCTACTCTTCCCTGCTCTGCATCACAACCTCCCCTCTCTTCCAAATGTACTCTCTGTTTCCCTTCAAGAATCAAAGAGCCAAACAGGACAGAACAAGAAGCAGTAAGACAGGGCAAAAGCCCTCATAATGAGGCTGGACAAGCCAATCCACTATGTAGAAACAAGTTTTCAGTGCAGGTTAAAGAATCAGAGATGCATTTCTTCCTACTGGTAAAAGGCCTCCTCCCCACCCCACCCCCCAAAAAAGAAAACCCCACCAAATTAATATGTATACAGAGGGGACCAGGTGTAGACCTATGCAGGTCAGGTGCTTACCTCTTCAGACTTTGTGAGGAATAGATTTGGTGAGCCATGTTTTCCTGGTGTCTTTCGTCCTCTCCAACTTCTACTATCTTTCCTCTTCTTCCATAGTGTTTCCAGCTCTCCCAGGAGAGGAAGCCTGTGGAGAGCTCCAATTCAGACTCTCGATCCACATAACATTTGGCTGTGGGGCTCTGTATTTGCTCCCATCAGTTGCTGGATAAAGCATCCCTGATGCCAACACAGACAAGTATATGAGTATAGCAGAATATCATTAGGATTCATTCCATTGATGTATATTTATTTTTGGCTGTCTTCTTAAAAAGATGCCTTCAAAGTCTATTTCAGTTTCCCGCATTTTTAGAGATGATAGAATATGGCTTGTTAACTGTATGTCTTATGGAATGGTATTACAATTGATTGATTCTGTTTTAAAAATTCAAGGACAACACACTTTACTTGGGCATATGGGGTTTAAACTATAACACAAGTGCCGAGATTATTTTCTACATCCCAGAGATATCTGAGCATAAGTTTTGGCGTACAGTCACCATTGATAATATAAAACAAACCAACAGTAATTAAGTTTTGCCTCCTTCTTTTTTTAAAATCTTATTTTTAAAATTTTATTTAATTTTTTTTTACAGTCCAGATTTTATCCCCATTCCAATCCACCTTCTGACTGTTCCACATTCCATACCCCATCTCCATGAGGATGCCCTCATCCTCCCCGCCCCCCCACCTCCCGCACCCCATTAGACTTCCCCACTCCCTAGGTCCTCTCCAGTCACTTGAGGGTAAAATGCATCTTCTCTGACTGAGCTCGGACCAGGCAGTCCTCTGCAGTGTATGTGTTGGGGGCCTCATATCAGTTGGTGTATGCTGCCTGGTTGGTGGTCCAGTGTCTGAGAGATATCGGAGGTCAAGTTTAGTTGAGACTGCTGGTTCTCCTACAGGGTTTTTCTCAGCTTCTTTCAGCCTTTCCCTAAGTCAACCACAGGGGTCAGCAGCTTCTGTCCACTGGTTGGGTATAAATAAATATCTACATCGGACTCTTTCAGCTACTTGTTGGGTCTTACAGAGGGCAGTCATGATAGGCCCATTTGTGTGAGCACACCGTAGCCTCAGTAATAGTGTCATACCTTGGGGCCTCCCATTGAGCTGGATTCTATTTTGGGACTGTTCTTGGATCTCCTTTTCCTCAGGCTCTTCTCCATTTCTTCAGACAGAAACAATTATGGGTCAGAGTTTTGACTGTGGAATGGCAACTCCCACTCTCATTTGATGCCCTGTTTTTCTACTGCAGGTGGGCTCTACAAGTTCCCTCTCCCCATCGTAGGACATTTTATCTAAGGTCCCTCCCTCTGAGTTCTGAGAGTCTCTCACCTCCCAGATCCCTGGTACATTTTGGAGGGTCTCCCTACCTCCTACCTCCCAAGGTTACCTCCATTCTTTCTGCTGGTCCTCAGAGCTTCTGTTCCCCCCACCCAATACCTGATCTTGTTCCACTCTTCCCCTCCCTGTCCCTCTCCCCCCACACGTCCCTCCCTCTCTCTTCCCTCCTTTGATTGCTTTGTCTTCTTGAATACAATATGTTCTGCCGAGGCAGAAGCATGCTACTTAGAAGTAATATTAATAGCAACAGATTTAGGCCCCTTTAATGAAAATGAGAAAGTACCATTGGTCATTATGAATAACCTAGTCATTCAAGTGTAGGTAATATTAGACTTTCAATAAGTTCTATTATGGTAAACTTAATCTAAGTTCAAAATATTGTAAGTTGAAAATGAATGTAAAACTCACCCAGTCATCAAAGCTTAGGAACTACTATAGAACAGAGCATTGGTTATTAATGCCTGAAAATGTCAGCTGATTGATAAGCAACTCCCAGCAAGAACATCATTTTGTACATCGCTAGCCCATGGAAGGATAAAATTCAAAATCTGAAGTAGTATTTCTATTGAATGAAAATGCCTCCTGAACCATCATATAATTAGAAAAAAAAAAGATAAAAGACAATTACATTTTTCTGCCTGCCTACTATTTTTTTCTGATAAACCATAAATTTATGATAGTAAGTCACAAATTGAACATTACTATTGTTATAAAAGTATGGGTATCATTAGTATGAAAAAATCAGACGTTATATGACTCCTCTCAGCTTAGATCTAACACTTTTGGGCACAGAGCTTCTAAAGTCGAGGAATTTCCAAAGTGAAAAATGTCTTTTGTTTGTATGACGGTTGGCTTCTCTGTGCAGGTCTCTCTCACATTGGTGCTGGCTGATGTTTGTCCTCAAACATCAGAGTTTGCAATGTCACTTCCTCTCAGCTCCTTACCAGTATCCACAGATACTGGACAATGGCTAGAGATTCACTTAATCATCAATGAATAATCGTATAATTGATTTTACTCCTATAACATGTTTTGCCAACTGTTTCAAGTATGTAACTTAAAAAATCAGTTTATATGTCAATTTCCACTTTTATAACTTCCTTAAATAAAATATTTCACTGTTATCATTTTTATGAATTTATTTACTTATTCACTGTACATCCCAATTGCAGCCCCCATCCCTCCTCTCCTTCCATTTCCCCCTCCCCTCATCTCCCCCTCCCTTTCTCCTCAGAGAAGGGGAGTCTCTCCTCCCCCTTGGTACCAACATACCCTGGCACATCAAGTGAACTAAGCCCCATTCTATCCCACTGAGGCAGACCATCTAGGAGAAAGGAATCCAAAGGCAGCCCCTATTCTAATGATTAGGGAACCCACATGGAGACCAAGCTGGGCATCTACTACTTATGTGTAGGGAGCCTAGGTCTACTTCATTCCTGCTCTTTGATTGGTGGTTCAGCCTCTGTGAGCCCACATGGATGCAGATTAGTTGACTCTGTAGGTCTCATGGTATCCTTGACCTCTCTGGCTTCCCCAATCCTTTCCCAATCTCTTCCACAAGACTCCCCCAGCTCTGCCTAATGTTTGGCTATGGGTCTCTGCGTCTGTTTCCATCAGTTGCTGGAGGAAGTCTCTCAAATTAGTTATGCGAGGTTCACATCTGCAAGCATAGTAGAGTATCACTAACAGTGCCAGGGTTTGGCTTTCTCCCATAGGATGAGTCTCAAGTTGGGACAGTCATTGATTGGTCATTTCCTCAATCTGCTCCATCTTTATTCCTGCACATCTTGTAAATAAAGCAAAATTTGGTTCAGAAGTTTTGTGAGTGGACTGATGTCCCCCTCCCTCCAGTGGAAATCTTGTCTGGCTATTGGTGGTAGCCACTTCAAACTTTTTTTTTTAGGGACAGTTTCAATATGTAAGTCAGACTGGTCTTGAACTCTTAAATTCTCCTGCTTCTGCTACCAAAGTACTAATGATTGCACATATGTGCCAGTTCAGAAAATTCAATAAACATTTCATAAAGAGGGGAGGAAAAAGGAAAGAAAATTTCTTCCTGGTATCTGCAGACGGGCTCCATGCAGGGTAACTCCTTCAAGGTGGAGAAACATTATGTACAGTTCTACTTCAGTCTGACTTTACTGATGTCACTAAGGGCAAAACTCTGCCATGACTACAAACGTAACCCAGTCTTACTTCTCCTTTGCAGATGCATCTTACCCCCATCATGTATGGCTGTCTTTTGTCTTAATTATCTTTTAAATTATACGTATAATGTTTGCATCTGAGCCTAGATTTGTGTACGCATGTTCAGTGACCACAGGGTCCAGAAGACAGTGTTAGATACCCTAGAACTGGAATTATAGACAGTTGTGAAAAAAACTGCCCAACATAGATGTTGAGAACCTAAAGTAAGTTCTCTGCAGGGGTAGTTTGTGCATTTAACCAATGAGCTATCTCTAGCCACGCGTCTGCGATGTTCTAAATTTTCTTGTGCATATGAAGCATTTTCTATGCTCTAAGTGCCTAACAGAACTTGCTGTTCTGCTTTCTTCCCAGTTGATTAGTTTATTATTCTGTTAATGTGATACTTTGCTCCATGCACCATCAAACCGTACATTTGCCCTGTTAACAGTTTCTATAAATGTCTTCTCAGAAGGCATTTTTCTATTTTGACAACTCTGAACTGTTTGCCAAGCACTATTGGTTAATTATGATGGTTTATCTGTAGGTTGTTTTGTTTTGTTTAGATTTGCTTTTTTTGCTTTTTTTTTTGTTGTTGTTGTTGTTTTCTTTTGTTTTCTGGTTTATTGTCTTTTTTTTTTTTTTTTTTTTTTTTTGGTTTTTCGGGACAGGGTTTCTCTGTGTAGTCCTGGCTGTCCTGGAACTCAACTCGGTAGACCAGGCTGGCCTCGAACTCAGAAATCTGCCTGCCTCTGCCTCCCAAGTACTGGGATTAAACGCGTGTGCCACCACCGCCTGGCTATTGTCTTTTTTTTTATTATTATTCTTTGTTAGGGGATGGGGCTTGCTGTTGTGGAGAGAGGATCTATTACTTGCACTTTATTTCGGGCTTTTTCTATTAAAAGTGAGTGACCATGGGTTATGCTAGCTATCTTGGTGGAATGGCTTGATTCGAGTGCAGTCTACATTGCAGTGTACCAGTCAGGTGCAAAAACAGGAGGAAGTGAAACCAATATGCCGGACATGGAGGAAATGTGTTGTTTTCATACTTAAAATAACTTACACAGCAGAAGTAAGCCTTGGGGCAATATGGAGCCCAACTTACCACAGAGTGTGATGAAGATAGGGAGGGACATGGGAGACTGTTCCTTTACTGCAGTCTGTGGAGAGCATCCCTGAGGCTTTCTGAAGAAACTGTGGATTGTCTCATTCAAAGAAAACATTCAGAAAGTGAGGAGCGTTTATCTGACTTTGGTATTGAGTGTCGGTGCACATCAGGGCCAGCAGCTAGAACTGTAATCAGGGTTACAGTTGTGAGGGAAGGATCATGGGAAGTGTTACTCAAGTGTTTGGGGAAGGTCAGATTTTTTCTGCCTGGGTTCAAATACTTTTGGCCAGGCTTAAAATTTAATGCTGAGGCTTCAACTGTGTTAAATTCAAGACAAGGGGCATCTCAGTTACCTACACAGCGCGGAGATTATAGGTAAAAGTTTTTTAAAATGTTCAGGTTTTTGTGTATTTTAGACCACATTTCGGCCATGGTTTGGGCCTTATGGACAAACCAAAGCCTGGCTCGAATTTCTGCGGCCTTGTGGGAGAGCCTGAGCCTGGCTCAAGTTTTGAGACCTATGTCACTAAGGTGACTCAGCAAGACCTGTTTGGCCCTGCCTCTGCCCTGCCATTGTTAATGTAGAGCTTTGCCATTGGCCTTGTCAGTCACTACATACCCTCTGTCACACTTCCCTGCCTCCTATGTCATTTCACCCCACCAAAAATTCCCCTCCCTATGCTCTTAGTTTATATAAGTGAGAGGCTGATGCAATAAAGTTGAATTCCCCATTCAACAAGATTCCCAGCCTGGTATCACTCCCCATTCCACTCAGCCCTGGACAGATCACTCTTCTCTCTCCTCGACCTGCTGGCAAGGAGCCTACATGTGTGGACATAGGTTTCCACTCCTTTGTGCAAGTACCAAATACTACAATTTTGAGATTACATAATTAGTGTGTGTGTGTGTGTGTGTGTGTGTGTGTGTGTGTGTGAAATAGGCACACTGACTTGAAAAGTAGCTTTGCTATTTTGTAATCCCCAACCAGTGAACAGTAGTTCCTCTAATGTCACATCTTTCCCTGTGTTTAATGTTACTTTGGTTTTTGCTATTTTAAGAAGCATGAAGAAGTACTTGTATGCTCACAGTGGTTTGAATTTATCAGTACTTTTACCAAATTACACTACTGTGAGTATTCAAAGTGTAGTAATTCTTGAGTTTGTAGTGTCAATATTCTGACTACAAACTTGTTCTACTTCAAAATTATATTAGCTATTTTAGTTCTCCTGCCTCTGCTGATGAACATTAGAATAAATTTATTAATACCTACAAAATGACACTGAGAATGTTGCTTTGATTGTATGTAACCCATAGATGAAGTTGAAAAGAAGTTAGATTAAGAAAGTAATCAATCTTTTGATCCATGAGGTGGGTAGGGTATGCCTGGTGGAGTGGTTGGGCAGGTATTTCCAAAGTGAAGTAATATCAAACAAGGCAGAGAGGCAGAAAGAACAACCAGAGTTATCAGAATGTAGAAAGATGAATTCAATATAGGTTTTGTTCTAGCTTGCCTTCCTGTTGCCATACTAAACACCATGACCCAAAATGACTTAGGCAGGAAACATGTTCTTTTACCTTACACCTTACAGTCAGTTTGTCATCTGGCAAAGCCAGGGAAACAGCTCAAGGCTGAAACACAGAGATGGAATCTGAAACAGAAGCTACAGAGGAATGCTGGTTCCTCTGTTCTTTCCCCTTCCTGTTTCCTACTTTTCTTATCCTGCCCAGATCCACCTATTAGGGGTCGTATTGCCAACATTGGCCCAAGCCCGATGACATCAAATACAATTAAGAAAATATCTCACAGATATGTTTCCAACCAAATCTGATAGAGGTAATTTCTAAATTGAGGATTCCTCTTTGCAGATGGCTCTAGTTTGTGTCAAGTTGAAAAAACTAACCACTACAGGCCCTTTGATGTATATTCCCAATTTCTTCACTCTTCTAGAGTTACCAAGGTTAACACCCTGTGGAAGGAGCATTAGCTCTTGCCACATGGAGTCCTTTTATATTAGACTAGACTCTCTCTCTCTCTCTCCAGAAAATTAAATTGCATTTCTTTATTTTCATTGGGAATGCATAGAATAAATAAGATAAAGATATGTGACAGTTTTAATTTTTAATAAAATTAATAAACATCATATTTCTTTGGCAAAAAGAGGAGTTTGTAATAAGGTAAGGGTGTAGTGACTGTTAATGTTAAGTCTTGAAAACATATTAATAAATTAAGCCGCACATGTAAAGACAAATACTGCACAATCCCACTCATGTGAGCTCTAAGAAAAATTGAACTTATAAACAACAACAACAAAAGATATATAAGGGAGAGGGAGAGGGAAAGGGAGGACTAGACAGGTGTTGTTCAAAAGACATAAAATTTCAATTATATACAAGGAATAAGTTCAAGAGATTTGTTGTTCAACATAGTGGCTATCGAAAATAAGTTCCATGGGCTTTAAATATTCTTATTACAAAACAGGACATAAGGTGACTCATGTTAACAAGCTTTGCTAACCCACTTTCTACAGGTATAATTCACTGGTAAAGGAAAAGTCTTTCTGAATAGGACTCTGGTTGCACAGACATTAAGACTGACGACAACAAATGGGACCTCATGAAACTAAAACACTCTGTACAGCAAAAACACTATATTCCAGTGAAGAAGCAGCCCACAAATGGGAAAAATCTTTATCAGCCATAGAGCTGACAGACAGTATATAAATATATAGAGAACACACACACACACACACACACACACACACACACACACACACACACACTAAGAAACCTATCCAGTTATAAAATTGGGGCAGGGAACTAGTTTTCAAAAGATGAAAAACACATTGCTGAGAAGCATTTTTTTAAAGTCCAGCATCATTAGCCCTTAAAAAAAGGGGGGGGGGGCAACTTTCTGAGTGATTTTATTGTTACTCATATGTATATCTTTTTAGTCCTTTTAAAATCAAACATAACACTCAGTATTAGATAACTAGTTAGCAGGCCCTATCTCAGAAAAGACTACTCAGAATCCTTTAGTTGCCTGCAATTCATTATCTACCAGGCTCAGTGAGAGTTCCCCCCATCACTAATTAGCATGTCTCTTGATGTGTTGTTTAGATATCTCTGTTGCTGAGGTCTCATGGGTGAAGCATCACCAGTATATATTTTTGGCATCTTTGTCAGATCTCAGATAGCTACAGTTATGTGTACTCATGTGTTGGTCTTTCATTTGTTCCATTAGTCAATAGGTCTATTTCTGTGTCAGCATCATATTGTTTTCGTTACACTGGCTGTGTAACATGCCTAAAACTCTGCAGTGCTAAACTCTCAGGGTTGTTCTGCTTATCTAGGTTCTTTTGTGGTTCCAAATTAAGTTTAGTTTATTTTTTGTTTCTATTTCTACAAAGAATGAGATAAGGGATTTTGATTCTGTTGAATTGATTTTGTTAATAGCTTATGATAGAATGGTCATCTTCACAACATTTAAGTCTAGCAATCCTTAAGCATTTTCATTTTTTAGAGTCTCTGTAAACACTTTTCTTTAGAAATACAGTTTTTATTATAACATCTTTTTTCTCTTTCAATAGGTTCAGTTCTAGATAATTGCTTTTTAGGTTGCCATGAACAAGACTGTGTCCGTGACCTCTTTCTCCGTTTGGATTTTATTGGTGTGTAGAAAATTGTCGTATCAATATTTTGTAAATCAATGTGGTATTGTGTTTCTTGGCTGAAATTCTTGATCATTTTTAGACATTTTCTGTTGTAATTTTAAGGATATCATTGTATAAAATATCATTTGCAAATAAGAATGGTTTGACTAATTTGTCTATTTGTATACTTCTAATTTTCTTCTTGTGCCTATTGATCCAACTTGAACTTTTAGAACTATGATGAAATAGAGTTGGACTATGAACAGCTATGTCTCCAATCATACTGTAATAGGATTTATTTAGGTTTTTCTCTTTTCAGAATGATGTTTGTTGTGGGCTTGTCATATATAGTCTTTATTGATGCTTTATATTTAGCTTTCATTAATACTTTTACGTAACCTTTATTAATACTTTATATGAAGCTTTGATTGATGCTTTATATGTGACATGTATTAATACTGAGGTAGGTTCCATCCATTCCTGTTCTCTCGACCACTTTTATGAAAAATTTTCAGTAATGAGTTGTTATCCCTTCATGAGTTGTGCACTTACTAGTGTTTGGTTTTTGTGAGTTTCAGGTTTTATTTCATTATGGTCAGAAAGGATTTATAGAATTATTTCAGTAACTCTGAAATTCTTAAGAATTATATTGTGTCTCTGGATGTGGTCTATTTAGAAAAGTGGGGAAGAAAATATGTATTCTTTGGTGTTTATGTGAAAGATTCTATAGATATTTTCTATTAAGTATATCTGATCTATGGTCTTATTTAATTCTAATGTTTCTTTGTTCATATGATGTGTTTATTGGGAAATAAACTGACTTTTAAAATCTTTTAATATTAATAGGTTGATGTTTATCTGTTTCCTTCATACCAATAGGCTTTTTTTTTATTTAAAAAATTGGGTACAATAGAGTTTTGTGCATATATATTTGTGTAATGTCTTGCTGTTGATATTTCCTCCTTATTAGAATTGTTAGAATGAATTGTCCCTTGCTCTTCTGACTAGTTTCAGTTAAAAATCTGTATTGTCAAATATTAGGATATCCTCACATCCTTGCTTCCAGATCCCCTTTGATTGGAATAGTTTTTTCTGTATCTTCATTCTAAAGTGTGTCTTAAATTTGAAGAAGTTTTCCTTTGTGATCTTGTTGAAGATATGGTCCATGCCATTGTCCCAGGATTTTATCCTTCATCTAAGCCTATAATGTGAAGGTTTTGTCTTTTTTGTTGTTGTTGTTGTCCCACATTTCTTTCATGATCCTTTCTGTGATTTCAAAAGTTTTTATATTCTTATATTTATATGTTTTTTGGTCTAGTTCCTTTACCTTATCTTTGAGTCCTTATATGAACTTGATACAGTATACTTGTAAGCATTTCTTCTGAGTTTTCCAGCTGGGTTACGGAGTTTTTCAATTCAATCTTTTCTTTCAGTCTGAATATTTTTCAATATCTTTACTTATTAAATTTATTTCTCAAACTCTGTATTCTCTTTTTCGTTCCATTCAGCCTTGTATTTCTTGAACATCTCTCTGGCATTTATTCTCTTAGAATTCATCCTCTTTAAGCTATTCAGCTCTCCATGTGGGCATTCTATCTTATCTTTTACTTTGTTCTTATGATGAAATTTGAGCACGAGGACTTCTTATATTACTTATGTGTCTAAAGTGCACATAGCAATGTTGGCTGATAAATAAGATATTCCACTTGGCTTGATCCTGATGATTAAGAATCGTGGAGATTTTGGCTTACTAGCTTGGGCTGGGCCATGTTTCTAAGTGCAGGTGTAAGTATGAGAATTGGGGAGAATGCATTTAGCATAAGGTCAGATGTGGTATGGGAACTGGGAAAGATGCTGTTAGGGTTGGGTCAGATGGACTCACAAGCTGGACCATAGCACATGGTGCGTAGGTCTAACTGGTCCTAAAGAATGGACCTGATACAAACAACTAGACTAGGGAAGAGCTGTATTGAGAGCAACATTATATTAAATGTGTCCTGCAACACATGGCTGAGCTAGGGAGTCTAGGAAAGACTCATGGTTTTTTGTTTGCTTTGTTTTGTTTGGTTGACCACTTGTCATTGGACAATCAATTAAGGGCTCGTCCTTGAAAATGGCAGACTCTTCCTCTTTGTATCTATAATTGTGGATTCCAGGGATTGAATGCAGAGTGTCAGGCTTGGATACCAGGTGCTTTTGTCTGCTGCATCAGCTCTTCAGTCTAGAGCATGGATTTTTGTGTGAAAATATTACCATTGTTGCCCATTTGCAAATTTACTAATACAATCTCTTGGGTTTTTTTTTCTTTCACATCTTTATTCAACAGCCACAAAACAAGGATGTCTAGTGTGTCACATTAATACCTGTGTAAAGACTAACGAACCATTAACAGCCTTTTGACAGTGGTACTCAACAACCATTGAGGTATGACATTAGAGGCCTAGTGGACTGGTGAATTCACCATTTTATATTCTGGCCACTTAAGACAAATTTCTTCCATTAATAGAAAAAATCCAGTTACTTACAGAAAGAAGTGAGCTGGTATGGACATGAGCCCAGGTTATCCACTTCTTCCTATTGGAGTGAATGAGGCACAGATGGTAAGGTATAGGTTTGGTGTAAATGTGTTTTTGACTAGGAAAAAACTTGGGAAGGCACCAGCCCCTACTTCCTTTTTCTCTGGGATTTTAGGTACGTGCTTTCATACTTGGCTTATTTTTTAATCTTTATGTGTGTGCACACGTGCACAATCAAGTTGGTATGGGTATTATGGAGGCTAGAAGTGGGGCATCAAATCTCATGGAGCTAGAATTAAAGGCAGTGTTGAGCTGTCACCTATGGGTTTTGAGCTCTGAACTCTGGATTTCTATAAGAACAGCAAATGCCTTAACTGCTGAGTCATCTTTTCAAGACTTGGAAATAGATTTAAATTCAGTCTTATATCTATTCATTAGTCATGTGATGCATATTAAATACTGATTAAAAATATGTAAGATAACTTTTTGACCATTATTTTGGGTATAAATTGCTAAATATATACCAAAAAATAATAGTACGTAGGCCATATATAGCACTCAATAAATTCTAGCAAACAAGAGCTAGCAACCATGATAGTAGCGAAAGAACATATCATTTATGTTTCTGTATCTATTTATATTTGGGAAGTCATTAATACCTTCACCAATATTAGTTTTATTCATTTGTATTACAGATCTTTATGGAAATTATTAACTTACTTATACTGACTTCTATAAAAAAATTATTCTTCAAACATTTATCAGCTCATCCCCAAAAGAACTTCAGACAATGAGTTTGAGGCAGAAATGTTTGTCAAGGTGCATTTGCTGAGTATGTTGCAAATGTTTAAGGAGGAGTTTAAATGCAGCTCAACTAGCTAAATTCTAAGGATGACTGGATAAGAAAAGCGAAGCAAACCCAGAGCCATATAGAAGCATTTATGTGGAAATTCACACTAACCCAGTGAAAACAAAAGCTAAATATTAACAGAAAATATGGGCAAGGATTATAGTTTTCAAATGTAGACATTATAAAAAGCTTTAACACATCCCATTTAAATATCCATCTCAATATGTAAAATGCTCCTTGTAAAACTAGGTCTGTTTTACTGATTGCTGCATAATATATCACAATAATAAGTCCTATCATACATCAGATAAGTCAACTACAATCACGTAGTCAGAAAACATTGTTGAATACAGAAGCCTCATTGCACTAGTTAAGATTTCTACTTGTCTTATATTTTATGTAAAGAAATGTAAAGATAAAATGCCATGTGCTAAGCTAATTTGAATTTTTATTTTAATCAAGTTTTAAAACAATAAATATAAATTTATATCCTGTCCATCAGAGCATTAAACAGGGGTCTGGGGAGGTCACCTGAAAGAGAACGTGAGGTGGAGAAACAGGCAAAGAAGCAAAGAATGGCGATCTGCATATAGTCTGATCAAATCGCAATTTTTACTTTTTCACACAGGGGTTATATACACAGAAAGGCAAGATGTGGAGGAAGGGGATGGCGCAGGAGCGTAGGTGTTCAGGGAGAGTACAGATATCTTCCAGAACGGGGTGTCAGCTGGGTAAAGGTTCAGGGGACAGGTCATATGACTCTGCCTATAATTTATTTGTCCTTATCTAAGTTGATACTATTCATCAAGGTTACTTATTTACAAGGTCTATGACTAAGACTTGACAACTTTTAACCAAAGCTGCTTGTTAAAGTTATCTATCTACAAGGTCTATGACTTCTTAGGCTGGCAAATTTCTACCAAAGCTGTTGTTTACAATATCTTATAGCTATCTGTTTCAGTGTTTTTCCCGAGACTTTATGTTAACAGGCAGACTTAGTCCTGTGGCTGAGTTTAGGCCTTCAGTGTATAAGTAAAGCTGCCCCTGACAAATTTATACTTTGCAAACATTAGTAAAACTAGTATTTATTTCTATACCTTGATCTAGATCCAATATCACCAATTTTTATGTATATATTTATGTAGCTCTCACATATATATGCATATATATTTTCTACATGTTAATAAGTAAAACATTAAGAGCACAATAAACTACTAAAGCACATATAGAAAAATATAATTGGTAAATAAAAATAACTTTTCCACTTTTCTTTCTTTTTTGTTTCTTTTCTTTCTTTCTTTCTTTCTTCTTTTTTTTTGTTTTTGGTTTTTTGAGACAAGGTTTCTCTGTATAGCCATGGCTGTCCTGGAACTTACTGTGTAGACCAGGCTGGCCTCAAACTCAGAAATTTGCCTGCCTCTGCCTCCCAAGTGCTGGAATTAAAGGCGTGTGCCACCACTGACCGGCTTCCACTTTCCTAACAAAGATTTTTCTAGCAAAGAATATGAAAATAAGGTATTGTGTGCTTATTCAAAAATGACATAAGCTTCTATTATAAACATGATAGCTTTGGAGATTACAAAATAATTAAGCTTTGTTCAATTTGAGTCATGGGCCTTTCAATTATATGTGGTTCTTATATAAACAATTAGCTTTCCTCAGCCTTTTTGTGCAAGCCTAGCCATGAAAATTTTCTTTCTAGGATTATGATAAGAAGTCCACAAGCTAAGTTTTGCCTTTTCTTATTAGTAACTGCCAGTATTTGGCACATAACTGACACTCACACATTATTCTTCTTAAATGAATAGTAAATGGATGTCATATTTATTGAATCTGAGCCCACTCAAAGACATTATATTAGAAGCTTATCTTTTTGTAAACTAACCAATCTACACTCCTGTCAGTCCTCATTGAACAGCTGAGCCTCCTGATATTTCTAGATTCTCTATGACGGCTCCACCTAGTATCCCTAACATATGTGAGGGAGACATGTTTAATACAATTCTCCTACTCGTGATTTATTTCTTCCTCTGAGTGACCTTTGTCACATTTGTCTCTGTGAAGACTTTCCTATAAAATGAATGCCTGTGTTGGTTTATTGCCATTTTCAAAGCCAAATTAAAACAGAGAAAGCATATTAAAAGTTACATCATTTACTTTGGTGAATGTTTCTGAGTAAGAAACTTTGCTCAAGCATATGTTCATATATGTAGGGTAAATTCCTAAAGTGAGAGGTTAATGGATAAAAACAGTTCCTAACCAGCCTGTGGACTTGTGTCCAATCCCTGCAACCCACAGGCAGAAAGGAAAATCAATTCCTTCAAGTTGTCCTCTGATCTTTACACATGAGCCATGTATGGAATACGTGGACATACAAAAACATAAATAAACAACAAATAAATGTAGTAAAATTATCTTAATTATAAAAATTATAGTACCAGTATTTTGTTACAGCAGCCTGACTGAAACCAGCCTGATTATAAATGTATCCAACAATCATGACAAATATAAGATCAGTAAGCAAAAACATACTTCACAAGGAGCAATCCATTGAATTTTTTTAATATTGCAAAATAAAACATTGTTGAAAATGTATACCATAATTTCTAAACTGTTTTAATTTTGTATTAAATTGTTTCAAATTCAGCAATATCTCCTTTTAAAACTTTGACTTAAATTTTATACTGAATAGGTAGTTCTTTATATAAAAACATGTTCAATATAGAACTAAGTAGCACAGAGAAAAAGACAGGCACAAGAACATGGAATCACATAAAACTGCTCGGGTAATACAGTTGACATAGTATGATAAAGTTATATGACATGAGGTCATCTTTTCTCTTGTATGGACTTGAATAATTTTAACTGAGATACAATGTTCCAAGAAAGGTAACATCTGTCTGTAGAAGATAGGAGCAGACAGACAAAATAAAGCATCATCATCATCATCATCATCATCATCATCATCATCATCATCGGAGGTTTATCACTCAGGATGTCAGACAATGCACATAAAATTGGTATGTCAACCCAACAAACACTATGAACCGAACTCAGAAACTTTGTTATGTGTCCTAGTGGGTAAACTGTTGATCATCACATTTCACATGGTTAACCCACACTTTCATGCCAACTATATTTATGAATAACAGTAGCAACTGAAGATATTAAGATACAGCTTTGTTCACAGTGAGTGTAAGAAAAAGTTCCTTTTAATTCTTCTCACTCCGCTGAGAGTACTTGGATCAAGACTCTGAATGTCCCCAATGCCTCTGTCTGATAAAAACACTAAAAGTTGCAATGGGATTAGTATGAGAAGTCCTTGCCCTACTCCTGGTACTTTCTGTGGGTTACTATGCAACATAGCTGAGATATCACGGGAGAGAAGAGAATGGGCTTTGTTTAGTGAACACACTTGTTACAGTATCTTCAACATGAAAAGTTTATGCAGTAATGTCAATGTGCACATGAGGGGAACAGAGTTCCATCCAAAGGTCAATTTCTAGTTGCATAGTTTATTGTCAGAAGCTATTGCCAGGGAGTACATGCTTTAAATAGCTTAAAACTCTGCTCATAAATCAGGACTTCTAGGTGAAAAGTTCAGAGGTGCAGTGAGAACACCGTGAGCAGCTTTCTAATCTAAGCTACCTTTAGCCTCTTTCTCTTTGTGTTTCCTGAACACTTTCAGTGAGCAAAATTCTCCATCTGATCTGAACATGCTCAAACTTAAGTGATTAATGTAGGGGTTGGTCTGGTACTGTTATGTATTAACATGCTACATACTAGCCCCAAAGATCTAGTTGCCCCTGATGAGAAGATCCTTAGGGATGAGATACTCATGTATACCAGCTTTTGTTGTGTAAACTTTACCCTCCCTTAAGTTATCCACGATTTGATAATAAAAATGCTTACATTATGGGATAGGCAGAAGAGATGGGGCAGAGTGAGGGCTCCTGGGCTTGGGGTCAGAAGGAATGGTCTAGAGATAACCTGCTTGCATTCCATCATGAGAATTCAGTCATGTGTTTACTAATGGCCTAAGGGGGTAAGAAAGAACACCCTGTGACCAAGTCACCCACTTTTGTTTTAAGTTTTTATTTCTGTGTAGAAAGGGCAGAATCCATTTCAAAGGACACTTCCAGACATCCTCCTTATAAACACTGACATTTCAAATTCAATTTTACAGATCTGTGTAATATATTCACTTACATGAATACATAAGTTTGAGAAAAAATATTATAGAGTCAATAATAAAGGACTGCTGGATTTACAACCAGTTTTTTTTTCTGTTTTGTTTTGTTTTGTTTCATTTTGTTTTTTGAGATAGGGTTTCTCTGTATAACCCAAGCTGTCCTGGAACTCACTCTGTAGACCAGGCTAGCCTAGAACTCAGAAATCCACCTGCCTCTGCCTCCCAAATGTTGGGATTAAAGGTGTGCAACACCACTGCCTGGCGACAACCAGTTTTTCTTAGACGTGATAACACTCATATGGATAAGATCTACGGAAAGTTTGATGGCTACTGTTTATTTTCAACTTACAGAATTCCCAGTCACTTAGGAACCAAACCTCTTGGCATGTCGGTGGTGGAAATTCAAGATGGAGATCTTTGAAATTCTGGACCTGCCCAATATGCACATGACACTCCTGCATTGACTAGGGTCCCAGACTTCATACATAGAACTGGTTTTGAAGTCATTCTTATTCCAATCTGGCAAAGAATCTGGTTGTATTTATACCATTCTCTAGAAAACTTGTATGATAATGATTATAAGTCACTTTAAAAGTAATTGACTGATTTGTTTGGTGGAAGTTTTCAGACAGGGTAGCATCTGGGCCGTGTCATATTTGACTTGCTTTCTGGCTTTATCAGGAAACCTAGAGAGAGAAAAAAGTAGGACAAAATAATTTTCAAAACGCAAAGGAAAAAAGCTTAATGGTGCAGACAAGTCATGTGATGATAAAGAAGTTCTTTGTCAATGAAGTTAGCTTTGTTAAAGAGAAACCCCAATGCCTACACTGGGACAATAGGAAAGGCTTTCTGAGAGCCAGACTCATTCATCGTACCTTGTGAAAAATACTAATTCATTAAAAAGGAAATAAGTAAATTAAGAAATGGACTCTTGCTCTTTATTTTATGTTTTTCTTTTATTAGTAGTAACCATTTCATTCATTTACATATCAAATGATATTCCACTTCCCAGTTACCCCCTCCACCAACCCTCCATCTCATGACATCCCACCTCCTGGTTACCCCTCCACCACCCCATCCCACATCTGCCCTCTCCTCCCTTTTGCGTGTATGAGGGTGTTCTCCCACTCACCCACACTCTCACACCCAACTGCTCCAGCATCCCCCTACTCTGGGGATCCTTGCTCTTATACAAAGATCCAGGGAAGTCTGCATGGGAACATAGAAGCCCAATACAATCGGTGTCTAATGAGTACATCTATATTTCAATCAGGCAGTAGTAATGTCCATATGATATAGCTTTTATACACATGATTCATGAGAGAATGAGGAGATGTAGTCAGGGAGGCTCCTGCCACAATTTCAGAAGGACACTGTGGCCAACAAATATGTAGTAGAGCCAGATTCAACACAAAGGCCTGGAGGGACCACTGGATTAAACTGCAAAGGTGAAAGAAATGTTTAAATCGATGCCCTACCCAGGATGTTGGAAATGCCAGAGCCATGAGACATCTCACAAGCAAAGCTGGAGGAATAGAGTAGAATTGGCTGGGTGTTCTGTGGTTGGCAGAGCTGGAAGCATAGACTTAATTAACTCTAGACCTTTGAGGCCATATGACTCCATCATGAGCCCCAGATGACTGACATAGAGCTATAAGATTTAATGTTTTATCTGCTGAGTTACAGTCTTGCATTGCTTCATTCCTCCTATGCTTTGCTGCCACCCCTCCCTTAGAACTGGAAATGTTTACTCTGCACTATTGTAGGTGGAAGTTATGCAATCTTGTTTTGATATCATAGGACCTTATACTACAGAGATAGCCTGAGTTTCAAAAGAGAATATGCATTTAGTCGAGCAGTATTAGAACTGTTAGAGACTATTGAAACTTTAAAGTTGACTGAATACATTCTGAATTATGATCCTTCCACTATGACTTATGACACCATGATTATGACTTGTGACTTAAAAGTGATATATTTGTTTGTGAATTTCAAAAGTAGTAGATTTGTGACAGTTAATATTGTTAACTTGATTTGATTTGGACTTAACTGACAGGTGCCTGGGGGCATTTTGGGGAATAATTAACTGAAGAAAGATCAACCTTTCCAAAGAAAGGGTGGCATCTACCTCTGGTAGCCCAGATATAAAGAAGTTCAAGGAGAAAAGCAGACCTTCATATCTGCTTTCACTTCTTTGTTGTGATTGTGTTTGTCTTCCCTGCTACTGGCACCTTTTCCACCAACATTGGTATATAGCTTCTCTGGGTTTCAATGTTGATTGAAGACCACAAACTCTCCAGAAATGCTCCAGGACTCAGCAACATATTTCGAATGATGAAGCATCCGGTCTTGTTGACTAAGTAGTTTCTCCAACCTTCAAAAGACCATCGATTTTTAGAATATGCAGCCTCTATCAATTATAGGCCATTCTGATAAATATTTCATGTCTGTCTGTCTGTCTGTCTGTCTGTCTGTCTGTCTGTCTATCTATCTATCTACTTATCTATCTACCTACTTATCTATCTATCTATCTATCTATCTATCTATCTATCTATCTATCTATCTACATATCTATCTATCTATCATTCTATCTATCTATCTATCTATCTATCTATCTATCTATCTATCTATCTATATCTGTATCTATATATCACCTATTGGTTTTGTTATTCTTTTTTAATAATTTTATTTATTTATATTTCATATGATATCCCTCTTCCTGGTTATCCCTCCACAACACCTTCATCCCATCGCCCTCCCCCTCTCCTTTGCCTTTGTGAGGGTGTTTTTGTTATTGTTTAAAAACATTCCATCACTCTAGGCTAGGTCTATACAATGCTTGGTTATATCTCCAGTGTAACCAGTTGTACATGCAGTTTTTCTCATGTCCAGTGTGTATCACCTGAGTAGGACTTGTGGGCTCTCTATGTGACTTTCCAAGTATACCCCCATGGTTTTATTAAGCAATACTAATATTTCCAGTAAAGGGACATCTGGCGAAAACAAAACTACTCCACTATCACAGAAAATTGTTATCTTGTACAAAAATATTGCAAAATGTCTATTATGTTTTAAAAAATTAACACACCCTACATGGTAAGCCATCTAACTACTTAATTAATTAGCCACCATTATTTCCATCATGAGCCTGGATTCAGTCAGCCATGGTAACAGCTTCAAGGCAAATATTTCAGAAGCACAAACCATTTAAAATTTTCTGTTTCTCTAAACTTAGCTTATTTTATAAAAACTTATACCTCTCCTGTAATGTAATGTAGAAACTTATATTATTATATCTGTGGAAAAATCATCTTATTTAATCTGTAACTGAAAATAAACCGGAGCAGTTTTCCCTCCACAAAAAGTTGAGATGTGAAAAAAGATGAAATAAGGAAAGCATACTTGAGTGGAAAATAGTGGTGAAACTTTCCTCTTGGTTCACATTTGGTTGATGCCTGTGGGTGGAAATGGCTGGAGGCAAATAGGACGTCAAAGCCAGTCAAAGAGAACTAAAGAATATAAATTTGGGTAAGTAGGGCGATGAGGGAGAACCTCGCCTATGTGGTAAAGCATGGAGAAGCCAAGCCTCAATAGAAGCTTCGCCCCTACTGACTAGCAGTCCTGTCACCAAAAAGTATTAGACACAACACCATAGAAGAAAATTAACCATTATTCTCACCCATCTGCAAACCCTGAATCTGCAACAGAGACCTGCCTATAAGAAATAGAGTGCAATAGTGACACAGATATTAGAAGAATCACAAACCACTTTTTTAAACATTGGATTTATGGCCCAATCCCTGAGCTGGAACCCCCATCTGGAACTGATAGTGAAACTAAGAACCTAAGACTAGATAGACCCTACTAATATTCTGATGAATGAACATAGCAAGAAGATACTTCCTAATGATGTATTTCTATATCCATAAATTAATGCATCATTTAACCTTCATTGAAGTTGCTTCTTACTTCAGCATACAGAAGTTAACACAAAGACCCACAACTGGGCAGCATACAAATAGTGAAAAGTCTTAGAGCACTCAGTCATAAATGGAATGTCTGTGTTGAAGCCTGAGGCTCAGATATCTTATATGGAAGAGGAGGCCATAAAGTAATGAAAGCTAGAGGTGATGGGCAACTCCAAGAAAACTGTATCTCTCAGATACAACAAGGTTGATGCATATTTAAACTCACAGAGACTGTGTCATCATACACAAGTCCTGAACAGGGAAGTGGCTGCAAAGTCCTACCTCTAACTGAGAAGCTATTTACAGCTGAAAGCTGCTGGATAGTGAGCAGAAGAAGCTCTCAGTGAATTGTGCAGTGACATGGGTATGTCCACACCAAGGTCCTCATCATGTCAGACAAGAGAGAAACATCATCTTTACCTCGAAGTAACGCTCAGAGGGAAATGGCAAAGTGCTTACTTATGGTCCACATGTCAGTGTTGACAGTATGTGCAGAAAATGTCTACCATATCTCTCTTCCTCTAATAGTTATGTCCTGAATACCGTGCCCCTATCGAGTTTGCTCCTACTGAAATTAGCTAAGCCTGTTTCCTTGAGTCTTCTCTATACCATATACCCTGCTTCCTTATTTATCTATTACCCTGACTCCTTGCTCAGCTATATGTAACAACCTGTCTCTATTTAATTTTATATAATAAACATGCTGAGCTTCTGAGGAACAAGAGTTTTTCCAGTTTCTCCATTCAAGAGTCCAGATCATCTAACTCAAACTATATGTTAGTTTTTCATTCTCTCACCACCTCTAAGCAGGTTCATCTCCGGAGACATACTGGACTAAGTGGACATGACTGAGGGGGAAATAAATCAGTTTTATCTAATGGAGTGACTGGGTATATTAGCAATACTACAGGGCCAGGGCAGGCCTCTTGTTTGGGAGTAATTAGGAAACAGAAAATTAGAAAATTGACCCTATTTGTGTGTGTGTGTGTGTGTGTGTGTGTGTGTGTGTGTGTGTGTGTGTGTGTTTCTTTGGTATAGTTTGCTTATTTTGTCTTTCTATAATTTTGTTGATTTCTTTTGTTTTTTTTTCTGTTAGAGAAAGAGAGAGAGAGAGAGAGAGAGAGAGAGAGAGAGAGAGAGAACATGAAGTGGGTGGGTAGGAATGTGGTGAGGAATCTGGGAGAACTTGGGGTAAGGAAAATATTATAAAATATATTGTATTAAATAAGGCTTAGGGGAGGGAGAAGAAAGACGTAAGAGTCAGACCAGTGAGTTTGTTGTGAGATTGTGTCTCTTAGTAATGTCAGAAGATACACCCATGGAATCTCATACTTCACTGCCTAATCATAAACTGAGCAAGGAAAACATGCCAAAGTGGACAGGGACAAGCCCATGAGAGTTCAGCCCTACACAAAAAACTACCTGCAACTAAGGAATGATGACAAGTGGGAGGAGTAGTCTTCCCCAATGAACACATCAACTGGTTATTCAATACCAAATAGCTCTAAAAACATACATATTATTACATATCTGTAACATTATACAGACTGAGACATTTATATTTGATATATATGTGTATACATATATGCATGTATTAATAATTAGTGACAAAAGAGATTTTAAATTTGAAAAAGAGAAAAGACAGTGTAGAGGAAGATTTGATAGAAAGAAAGGGGATGGAAAATATAACCATAATATAACATAAAAAGTAAAAATTTAAAAACAACCAGAAAAAAATGAAACAAACAAATCAGCTTCCTTTTGGGAATCTATTTCTGTCATGGCTGCTTATTTCTCTTTTTTAAGTGTGTGTAGGTCAAAGGATAAGTTCCAGGAATTGCATCTTTCCTTCCACTGTGACAACTGAAAATCAAACCACAGGTCAATAGGGTTCACAGCTATTACTTGTATCCACTGAACAATCTCTCCTGTCCCTTGCTATTCTCTTTGTAGTATGCCTAGGAAATTTGTTTCCTTTTTTATAATTGCCTTATTACATTTATTTATTTATTTATTTACTTACTTACTTACTTACTTACTTACTTATGATTTATTTAATGTGTGTATAGAGGTAGGACGACTTATAAAGTCAGTTCTCTATTCCCACCATGTAGTTCCCAGATACTGAACTCAGATCATCAAGTTTGGAAGCAACTCTTGCATTCACTGAGCTGCCACAATGGCCCAAAATTTATTTTCCTTTAAAACTAGTCAATAGTCTTCTAGAGTAAAATAATTTAACAAAGTTCTTGAATTTCTTTTTTATGCTAAATCATTAAGGAAAGGGAAATACATTCACACATTGAGTCTTTCTATTACAAGTACCATATACACAGTGATTGGTAGACATGTTTCATGTTAGTAACAACCCTCCTTTGCTTGATTTTACTGTTTGTGAGCTCAGGTGGCTTTCTCAGAACTTTCTCAGAAACAATCTCCTTTCACCAAATCATGGCTTGCTGTGAGTGATTGTCTTCTCAGCCAAGCAATCACTAGCTATGCCCTCTTTCAAAAGGATCATTTCAGGTGGTTTTGTTAACTTTTTCCATCCTCTCATGGAGGGGAGAGGAGAGTCATAAGAACCTCACTTGAGTGTGCAGGCATTCTGTATCACTAGGAGTACACAATTTTGCCTTAATTGTATGTGGTCTGGAGGATGGGTATATTATATAGGCCAGGGAAGATGGGGGAGGAGCCTTACACCTATGTGGCTACATGAGAACCCTCACCCTACTAGGTAAAGGGTTTCCAAGTTTAGTCTATAAATAAAGTTAATTCATAGTGCATAGCCCCTCACCTATGTTCTACACTCTTGGTTCCCATGAGTAATCTTTAAACAGAATTATACCTCAGTTTGTCATGGACACTTTAGAAGGATGGTCAGACATTGCTTATATTTCCTCCTGGAAAGAAATTTTAACAATGCATGATATTGCCTAGCTAATTTAAATGATTTTTTAAGTCTTTGAGAATATCACACAATATCTTAATCATATTCACCCTGTGTCTCCCAACTCCTTCCACATCTGTTCTCTACTCTTCCCTCTCCCCTCACCCAACTTTGCCTTTCTATATACCCTTCGCCTCAATCCATATGGTTTGTGTTGACTAACTAGTCTTGGGTATGGAGTCTGACCTGGAGTGGGCTCAATCTACCAGATGGTCAGATCATTAAAGAACATTGATTCCTCCTCTTTCTGCAGCTATCAAGTACCAATAGATTGTCAGCTGGTTCTGCTGTTCCATCTTATCTTCAACCTTCAGTGCTGGGGCATTTTCTGTCTTGAGCTTGGACTTTTATATGTTGTCACAGTTGCTTTCAGTATCTCTGTGTAACAGACCTTTCCTGTTGTGTTTGGAAAACATCTTTTCCTCAAGGTTCCCAAGCATGTTCTGGATCTTATAATTTTTCTGCTTCCTCTTCCACAAACATCTCCTGAGCCCTGGGAGAAAGTGTGTGATGTGGCTGAGCACTCGAAATCTCTTCTCTTCAAGGGTCTCTGTTAATTTAAATCTGCTGGAGAAGCTTCACTGATGAGAGTTGGAACACACAGTGATGAACCCAAAGCGTTCCTTTAATTTTTTTCTTTCAAATAGTATAAAATATTTTTTCATTATTTAAATCGTGTTCTAGCCTCATTGGACATCTCACATTCCTGTGAACAGCAGGGCCAGGTTGTGCCTGGTCTGAATGACTTCTGAAAATTCAGAAAATTTGTGACTGGAAATCGTATTATATGTACAAGAATGTGCACATAGACAAATTTCAAGTTCAGCAGGAAAAACCTATGTTTTGAATGTTTGTCCAGATACTCCACAAACCTTGGGAAATATTCTAAGTAAAATTTCATGGAGAGAAGAGAATGATCTGCACATTGTTCAGCCCCTCCTCTTCCTGTATACTTTATAATCACGTTGGTCTCATACTGAATTACCTGATAGAGGCTATGCTGAACTATTATGATGAAAAAGGATTCCCAAACAAAAGATAGCTCATTTTAAAAGTTGCATCATTTGTTATTATGGGCTTTAAAGGCTTTAAAAGTCACAAATGAAGATTGATTGTTTAGTTCAAAATAACAATAGTTACAAGCACGATTTTAGACAGGCAGGGTTGGCTGGATTTACAAGTTAGGATGGAAACATTTGAGTGGGTATTTCTTTCCTTATCCCTTAATTCTAGACTCATAGACTAATGTTTCATTTAGAATTCTATTGGCCTCCTCTTCTGGGAGAGCCACCTGACTTCTTTAAGGTGTGTCTGATTACCAGCACTCATTTTAAACAAGCCCCAAGGAGAGTTGAACCCCACTAGTTCCCAAGATATTCCAAAGCTCTGGACAGAAAGAAGAGACTGTTGCTGAAGAGTTCTTTCAGTAAGTTTATGGGAATTCTGGCTCAGGGTCATATTGGAATATGAAGTTGAAAATATCAAGAAAGGGGACTCATTTATGAGTTTATAATTCAAGAAAGTACATGAATCCATTTAGGGACCAGAATGGAATGAGATATGTAAGCAGCTCTGCGAGAGGAAACAAGGAAAAAGACTCCAAGTATCTGTTGAGTCTGTTCTCCAGAGGTCTAAGAAGCTGCCTTGAGCATGTGTATTAGCATCTGTAGCTGGGAGATCCTGGGATGGAGACCCATAAGCCTGCCATGTTTTTGTTTGTTTGTTTGTTTGTTTGTTTGTTTGTTTTTAATTACTAGAGTCATAGCGCATTCTGGGTGAAAGTGTTGAAGAACCACCCTGCTCTTGGTGAGAAGGGGACCGTAAGTAAGTTCATCCATTTCTCAGATTGTTGCATTTTTGGCACACGCTACAGTTATTCTTGAGATTTACAAATGGTAAAAAAGAGGAAAGTGCATCAGTCAAAGGATACTCAGGGAGCTTTCCTGAAACTATTACTGTTTAAATTAAGATTTAGGTAGTCAAGAACTAATGGTAACTCCAGTTCCTGGGGATCTGATGCCCTATTCTGACTTCCGTGGATAAAGACACACATGAGTACATACATACACACAGACATTTACATATAAATAAAAGTAAATTAAATTTTAAAAGATTAAATTTGGGTAAGTTAGGAAGATGGGTATAAAGCTCATCATTAGGTTTAGACTAATTAGTTAATTAGCTCTCTGAAAGGGTCTGAAGTAGTATTCATTAACATCAGAGGATACAGGGCTCATGCTGTAGTACATAATGGGACAGAAGAAAGGTGACTGACGGAGCGTTGCATTTTGACAGAGAGCTGCACGCACTGACAACTAGATAGATTAATGGAATTGTCATCAATTTTTTTATGTTATATGTTTTATGTTATCAAAAGTTTTTACTTTTCTTTGTCAAAATTTCAGAATTAATTACAACCTAATGTCTGCAAGTGAAAATGGGTAATTTCAAATTGTATGCATATTAAAATTTATAATCTGGATCTTAGACTTAAGATCAGCATACTTAAGGACCTTTCTCTTGAGGGGCATGGCTCCGGGAAGAGCACTTGTGTATGATGCATGTCATTTTGCTTTGCATTTACAGTACTGCAAACAAACAAGCAAACAACATATCTTCCCCATTCTTAAGCCCTGTTAGTTTATGCATATGATTTATACGAAATTTTTTTGTGATGTGCTGGCATAACTATAGAATATTAATGACTGTCTTTTTGTGCATTTATTTTTCAGAGACCAATAGTGTATCTTAACCTAATGTCCTATTCGATATGGGGCTAACTTATTAATAATATGGGATTAATTAATAAATACATTACACACTGAGCCAAGAATATGTTTAAAACTATGGCATATATGACACAAAATATCAAATAGTCCTTTCCACACATTCCTTCCATTAAATATCACTCTCATTGTTTCAAGCTCGGTGCTCTGTTAGGAGTTGATGTCATATAAAAGATTAAAGACAAAATTTTCTAATGAAGTAATTTAGAGAGAAAAACAGAAATACTACAAAAAAATCCAAATTTGAAACAAAATAGGAATATACATAAATATATGTTACAATAAAGGTTAAAATATGCCTTCTGAGTAGGTGAATGGTTAGCTGGGAATTGAAAATTGTTATGGATCTTTGAAAACAAGAAGAGGAAAAGAATTATAGGTAAAGAAACAGGTTGAAAATAAAACCATAAAATCAGGCAGAGGTGGTACATGTGACTATGCAAGTTGAGAATTGTCTAAATATTTCCATCATAGTCATTAAAGATTTTAATACTCATAGGAACAATTTTAGAAAGACAGAAACTTATAATAGAATTTCATAATTTATGCAAAATTACTGTCAGAGTGAGTGGGGATTCTGTTGAAAGTCTGTCTTTTTTTTTAATCTCAGCACTTGGGAGGCAGAGACAGGTGGATTTCTGAGTTCAAGGCCAGCCTGGTCTACAGAGTGAGTTCCAGGACAGCCAGGGCTACACAGAGAAATCCTGTCTGGAAAAACCAAAAAAAAAAAAAAAGAAAAGAAAAGAAAAGAAAAGAAAAGAAAAGAAAAGAAAAGAAAA
>JANHMN010000001.1:31014747-31069468 GCA_030674055.1 Rhabdomys pumilio
CACACACAACAATAACAAAGAACGAGGTGCCATGAATTTGAGAGGGAGTGAGGCTGGGAATAAATGAAAGGAGTTGGAGGGAGGAAAGCAAAGAAGGGAAACAATGTAGTTATACTTTGATTTAAAAAAGAAAATGTGTTTAAAGGAAGGAATAGAGAAAAGATACAGCAAGTGACTAATCAAGATGAAAAGTCTTGATGTTAATTAGGTAAAGCTGTTAGATCCTGAATAGCATAAACTATTGTGTCCCATTAGCAAACTGATGAAGAAAGAATAGATAAGGCTGGAGAACACATGCCAACTTTCAGCATTACCTTTAGGCAGGCATGCTAATTGACTCAAGAATTATGTGAAAGAGACAGCACACAACTCCAGGTTCCAGATGGCTCTTAGACCCATTTAACAGGATAACCTTTTAAGCTTTGTCTTCCAACAAAAAAGAAGCTTTAGTTGTTTTCACTGATTCTAGATAAATCTCCTAATCAAAATTATCTAGCTCACCATCTTATTCTGAAAAATTGTCAGTCCGTATCCAGCACACTGTCAGTTCTAAATAGTGTTTGTTTCCCAAGTCCTTTGCAAATTTAGCCTCCTCCATTGACTTGGTCCACGGTCTGTTCCTCAAACACAAGCATGCCACTGTCTCTGACTCTTTGCAATTATGAACCCCTCTACTTAGGATGCTGTGCTCCAGGATGTTCACTCTCTTTTGGATGAATACATATTAATGACCTACAAAACAGTTGACAAAGCCATGAGCAAATCTGGACCCATTGCCTGGTACTGTATAATTCCCATGCAAAAATAGTGTTTATGATTTTAACTGAAAAAAAAGAAAAATCCAAGGGAGTATCACATTCTGGGACACATGAAACTCAAACTTCAGTATTCATAAATACAATTTTATTGGAACATAGCTGTATTTGTTTTCCTTGATTTTTTTTCTAGCATTAAGATATACCTTAGCTTGGATAATTTATAAGCAATATAGATCTATTTCTTATAGTTCTGGAGGCTGGAAAGCATGCCTCACATATGGTGACTTGTTACTGCAATTAAACCTGGGAGAAAAGCTGGAGGGATCATGAAGCTTCTACTATAAAGACAGAAACATCTCTAATGATGGAACCATTATGATCCAACCACCAAGCTTCTACCTCTACGTGTGTGCCATCACTTTGAAGTTTTTGGTAAACATCTTAGTTTTGGCACAGAGGATACTTACATCCCAACTATATCACCATTTTTTGAAAAAACAGAATCCCAGGGGGCTGGGAAGATCTAGCATAAGTAAACTCAAAAGGGATCAGACGTGGCTAGCTCAAGCAGCAGCACTTTATAGTTAGAGAAGTGGGAAGAGAAGAAGGCTACAAAATCATCGAAACATTCAAAGTATAAATTAAGTTTTTAGCTCCTTTAGTGAAATAAAGTTCCAACTAATAGTACCATTTCAAAATTAAAGAGCTTAAAGTCATCCCAAAAAATTGCAGCTCTCTCGTCTACTTCCTTATATAATTCATTTATTTATTCACTCAATAGATATTTGGGATAAATTTAAAGAGTCAATCACTCAAGAAATCCAGCCCTTATAATCATGTGCTTTATAGGGTCTACTGCAAGCAGGGAAAGTTCATATCTGTCTGAGTAAGCACAAGGGAACTTCTGTGGTGGTGTAGACAGTAGAGCTAGGGGATGTATATGGGATTTACATACATACAGTGAAATGATATTGAGGGAATCCAACAGACACTCCAAGAATCAGCATGAGTATAATTCTTCAGACAATATATGCTCTTTGTAATTCTCATCTCCAGGTTAAAGAAATTATTCTCAAAGCTAAGTTCGGCTTTCTTACACCATGTTGATTTTCATTTCCTTGGAAGAAATTCTATTAGAATTACACAAGATACATCATAGACCTTGCCCATGCCCTGAGAAGAAAGGGAGACGGTTTGCATGAGCCTTACCATGCAGCTGAGTCTTCTTCTTGGGGAGTAGAATGTGGTAGAGGAGGAGTAACAGTACTGTGATGGGAGCATCTCCAGAACTCCAAGGGTTCTAAGAGATGTTAGGGATAAGGGCATTGCCATGGCATGGTACTCACATAGACTTAGTAAAGCAAGAAGTAATGCAAAAGCAACGAAAACAGCCTGGTTTGTATTAATTTGTTTAAATGGATGTCAGCGGGTAACATTATTTGCATCAGATGGCCTACCTGTGACACACCCGGATTCAAAAATAAAATCACTTGAATTATGAACTTCACCTATTTCCTTTTACATAATTGACTTCACCTGCTGACTCGTTTAGGAAAGATTACGCTTAAATTTTTCTTTAATGTTTTTTAAGACACAGTCTCACTACATAGGCCTAGTTGGCCTGAAGCTCATTGTTTGAGATCTGCTTGCCTTTGTCTCAAGAATGCTAGGATTAAAGAGGTATATCACCATGTCTAGAGTGGTTCATAAGTCTTAACTCTAGTCTCCATAAAGCCTCCTATTTAGAAGTATTTTCCAAAGTGAGGTCCTTTATGATTATGACAGGTTTGTTTTAGAGTTATTGTACTCTTTCAGATTTATGAATTCCCTCAGACCAAGAAAATTATAAGGACATAAAGCTCTGGTCCTTCATATGTGAATGGGACTGAGATGTCTACCACTGTATGCCAATACCAGATACCTACAATCTCATATTGACAATCACCTTGCAAGTCTGACTCAGAAGAGATGCATGGGTTTTCTGACTAGTCATAATTAACCAAATGATTAACACATACAGGACTGAGACATGAATACCATTGGACAAGAAAGAGATTTTAAGGTTTAAGTCTCTGGTTCTGTCTCTCGTAGAAGCATTTTTTTTCTTTATTGGTCAAGGACTGATGACTGTTGGTTTGCTCTGTTTCATCAGCTGTGCTGGAAGCCAGGGAGAAAGCAGACTCCTGTATCTCTGAACCATCGAAAAGTAACCAAGAACTTCAATGACAAGGACATTGCATGGGCTGAAAAATACCAAGCCCAGATATTGGGTATCAGAGATGGGCTTCCTAGAAGAAATGCTACATTCTCTGAGCCACAAATATGCTGGTCGTATGAGCTGACAGAAAAAGATAAGACCCATAGGCATGGAAATATAGATATTTTTTGGGAATGGTATACTCCAATAATGAAAGTGGTGATCCAGCCAAAATAATCTTTCAGAATATCTTCTACCCTTCCTATCTAGCACTTAAGATAACATAAGGCTATGTATATGCTTCTACATATGGTATTTAAAAATTTTCACCTTACCCTAATTCCTCCTATATTCATACCATTTGACACAAAATCGACCTGTAGTGTTTGTTAAATTAAGGGAAGAATAAATGGCAGGAAGGTGAGGCAGAAAGTAGGAAGAAAGAGACTCCATTAGCCAGAAGACAACTAGATGAAGTGTTCTTGGCCATAGGAAGGTGTTCATCAGAACGTCATCAGAAAAGATTCAGGCAGCAGAGAGATTACAGTTTGCATCTTGGGAAGAATATACATAATGCATTGTGAAGAACAGGTTTGGAAAGCCTAGAGTTAAGCTGTGACCCTATCACCGGGTGTATTCTTGTGGTAGATAGAAAAAGAAATGTGTAAGAACTAGTCATCAGTTACATAAGGAGACAGAGAAAGTGGAAGCCCTGAAGGATGATCAGCAGGTCTCTTTGCACTGGGCAGCTAGATCCAATATATATACATATACATATCTTTGTTTCTGGCAAGGCAAGAAGAAATGGCAGGTTTGATTTTAAGAATATTAAATTTATAATGGCTATAGACCATGACAGGTACATTTCTGAGAAAATTCTCATTAAGAGATAAAGGTCTGTGATCCATCAGAACATAGCCATTGAAAGTACACCTACAAAGCCAGCTTACACCAAGTCTCAAAGACCTCTTTTGTAAGCCAGTTCTAATCAGCTTATAAACTAAGAAGAAAATCATTGAGGGATAAGTTATAGCTCTGAAAAATTATATTTTCTTCAAAGACTGTTAACGACAAAAGGATGGGGGAAGGACTTAATAAGAAGACAACTCCACAGGTCTCTACATCCTGAGTTCATTTTCAGTTAATTGCTAAAATAGTTAGGAAAGACTTTGTTGCTTGTTTTCTTTGAGTCTTTTAGAGTAAGAACCGCACATAGCAGATAACGTGATGTAAAAAGACTGCATTCATCGTGTCATAAGGTTTTACATAGAAAATTGCCTTCCACTTTCAACTTAAGTTGGTTCACTGTAATAACAGATCCTTCTTTCCTTGTGAAGGATACTAACATGTCCAAATAACTATCCAGTGACCTATAGAGAGAGCAGCTCCTGTTCCTTGGGTGTATTTTCTTTGGCTACATTAATATTCAAACAATGTTTTAAAAAGAAGTTCAATAACAAGTGCTTCTTTTAGTTACAGTATAACCTTTGGCTTGAATTGCCTTTCATTGTATCTATTTCTGGCATTTTTGTTAAAATACAGAGCCTTTCTGCAAGTATTTGGTAAGTTGCTTTTACTCTAGTACTGCGATTATCACACACTGGGTAGAGAAAGAGAAAACTGGAAAGATAAAAGAAAGTTTTAAAAAACACTTTAAACATTAGAAGGATGAATATTCTTATCAACCTTTGAAAAATGATTTGATAATAGAAAATCGATTCCCTGTTTTGCCAGGTGACAGAGAGAACTACATGATCAAATGAAAAATATGAATAAGTAAAACAGTTTTAGGAATGTATGGTAGTATTGGACTGACAACTTTTTCCAGGAAGAGTGGGAAGCTTCCATGTGTTGTGGTAAGACTCTTGACATACCTGAGACAGCAGGGATTCGAGGAAGTGATACCTTAAAAAATATCTCAACTTTCAGAATGTCTTGGTCACAGTAACATCGTACAGTTGAAATAAATTAGCTCAAAAATAAAAATTATGTCATTTTGATGACAGCAATATTTTACCCCCATTCAGAACATGCAATGCTATTGAAACCTCCATTTATTACACTTTGGAACAATGCTCCCCGATTCTGTGCATCTCTTAGTAATTGCAAACCTTACTCTTTGCAGCAGCTTTCTTGCTCAGTCTTTTTTTTTTTTTTTTTTTTTTTTTTTTTTTTTTTTTGTCTAAGGTAATTCTTTGACCACAGATCCAAACCAGCAAAATAGTCAATCCAATAAAAATACAACAATATATTACCCTGTATTTTTTACTTAGTTATCATCTCGTTGTTACTTTCTGCACCTACTATAAATCCTTTCTTCTTCCTAAAGTAAGAGGTATCAGCTCAGGACCCCCCAAAACCAAGTTCTCAGCACAAAGGAGATTTATTTTCCCAGAAGAACAGAGGGCAGGGAATAAGAGACAAAGACAGGAGATAGAGGATAGGGGAGAAGAGGAAGGAAACAAGGGGGAGGGAAAGGAACATTTGTCACAGGGTACTTCCTCTAGACAAAAAGGAGACAGACATGGGCCCACAGGAAAATGATGGTTTATAAAGAGACAAAAGGATATCTGTACTAGGATGAAGTGTTTCTTTTTAATTTAGCATGTTAATTGGGTGAGCCAAAGGCAGCTGCTGATTGTTAGGCTTCAATACTTTCATAGCTGGCCCTTGGTGGTCAGCCTCAGAAGGAGGAATTGGCCAAATAAGGGAGTAGACCTTGGGACTCAGCTTCAGGAATGTAATCTAAAGGTTTTTAGCAAGGCTAGGGAATAGGGTAGAAGAACAAGGCACGTCAGAGCCATGTTCACCATGTTCAGGCTGACTTGATTCCATTCACCTCCAACATGTTGTCTTATGTGGGGATGAAACACTCCTGTGAAGAAATGTGGACTGAAACTGGGCAGTGGGCTTGGATTGCCATTCAAATAGTATAGAATGGATAAAATTTGTCTTGGATAACAAAGGATACATATCATTTGGAAGTTTTCTGGCTTAGATGAAAGAGTACCATTCCAAGGATCATAAACCATCCTTATGAGGTTTCAATATCACTAGGGCAGGGCCAGAAATAAGACAAGCAGATAATAATAATAAAATATATGTTAAATGAATGGAAATTTCCTTTATAGTTAAAGAACATTCATGCTTTCATTTTTGAGACTTGAGTCATGTACTGGCTAGCTTTATGTCAACTTGACACAAGTTAGAGTCATCAGAAAGAAGGGACACACAGTTGAGAAAAATGCCTCCATAAGGCATTTTGTTAATTAGTGATCAATGTGGGAGGGCACAGCCCATTGTGAATGATATTATCTCTGGCTGGTGGTCCTGCATTCTTTAAGAAAGAAGCCTGATGAAGCCACAAGGAGCAAGCCAGTAAACAGCACTCCTTCATGCCTCTTCATCAACTCTTGCCTCTAGGTTCTAGCCCTATATGAGTTTCTGCCCTCACTGCTTCTGATAATGAACTGCTATATGGAAATGTGAATAAAATAAATCCTTCCTCTATAAGCTGCTTCTGGTCATGGTATTTCATGCCAACACTAATAACCCTAACATAGGCTTCAGTCTTACTCTCAAAAGCTAAAGACTGGACAGATGGAAAACTCATTCAAGGAGCACAATGCAAAGACATTTACTCTTCATACAAACAGAAAATCTTCATCTCCTAGGCAGTATTGTATGTGAATTTACACACATCTCAGGAGTCATTTCCCCAAAGGTAAATACAGAAAGGCATTAAATTGTTTCAAATTGCTTGAGCCTCCAGTTTTTAATAGCAACTAGACTAAATATGATTTCAGAAAATGACATGAAGAGAAAGGAAATAGAGAGAGTCGGTGGGGTAAAATACAGAACGTATCAAAACTAGCCCTTACCTAGTTAAGTTAACTTATCTTAGATCAGTGATATGTCCTGTGAGCAGTTTCCTCCTCTCTCAAATATAACAGATGAATCACCTCAAAAAAGCACCTCAGTTAGGAGATAAAGAGGTTTGCAACCTCATAGGAAGAACAACAATATCAACCAACCTGACCCCTCAGAGCTCCCAGGGATTAAATCACTAACCAAAGAGTATTCATGGGGAGACCCATGGCTCCAGCTACTTAGGTAGCAGAGGATTACACATATGGAATGAGAGATATATATTTTAAACAACTAGGTAATGAAATTACACTTTTTTTTTTACTAATTCATCATTTTATTATATTATGTCCCTATTAATACAAAGTATCAATGCTCTTTATTGGCCTAGAGGTTAGCGTCCAGTGTTCTCACACAGAACATACAATTTAGATGAAGATATAGACAACATAAAATTCTAATAAAGTGGTATGTAACGGCTATCGGAGGGGAAGCCTAGAAGCATGGTAGAAATGGCTCCTCTCAGCAATGGCTTTTAGGTTTTCTTTTTATTTTCACAAAAGAGAACCTAAAGATCATAATAGGTATTCACGTAAAAATTGCTGTGAAGAGAGACAAACATTATCCTATGTGTGCATATGTGTACAAATACGTGTATGGTATATGGGCACAACTGTTCGTGTGAATGTGCCCATGCATGTCTGTGAAGAGCCCAGCAGAAACTACTTTGTGTCCTGTTCTGTGACATACTTTCTTATTTGTTTGACACAAGATCTCCCTCTTAACCTGAAGCCAGGCTGGCAGCCACCTATCCTCCTGTTGTGGTTTTTCCCTGCACTGGGGTTAGAAGCTTCTAAGTATCTATGCCAGGATTTCTTCATGGATATTGAGGATTTTAAATTTAAGACCTCATGTTTGCTAATGCTCTTGTCCACTGAGCCATGTCCTCAGTTTTCCTCAGATTTTTAAAAACTTAAAACTAAAAGATTTACAGGTTAGGTGATATCAGTGACCATGGACAAGCTACATGGTTTGGTGGTAAGATTTAGTCACACGCTTCCTTTCCAGCTTTGCAGGGAACTGAATGGGGTGCTGAGTTAAAGCAAAGTACAAACTTGTTGGAGAGTACTTTTCTGAGATTTTTTATCATCATGGTACAGGGGATGTCTGTGTAATGCACAGTATAGAAATAAATTGTCATGTGCTGTTTGAGCTCATTGAAACGCTGGCACTGAAAGTTGGATTGCCCCTGGGCCCCTTCCGATCCAGGCACGTTTGTGTCAAGAGTCCCTGAGACTTTTTGACTCAGGATGGGCTGTTTTTTCATCCTAACTGTGAGACAGAGAAGAAAAACAAGTGCAAAACAATCCAAGAATAAAACATTGAGCCCCTGAAATTGGCTAAACTGTTTCCAGTAGTGCTTATCCTAGGATATAAAAATGTCTACCATGGGAAACAGAAGTAGGAAGTTCTCCCGTGGCAAACTCATCCATGGACAGAAAGCTGAACTTCAGCTGACTGCCTCAACTTCCCCAGTTGGTCCCTGTTGAATGTTGGTGAGGCTGTGATTTGAAAATGTTACCTTTATGTTGTTATTTGTTCTTTCTTTTTTTTTTTTTTTTTGAAACCTCACTGAATGCTGTTCTGCTTGTGCAGAACTCTAATGACTGGAAACTTCAGCCAACGGCTTCAATTTCTCATATATAACATACTATGGTGTGCTTTCAGAATTCTTCGATCCATCACATATACGCATGCCACGTGCATTATTTATAGCAGATTAGTTAACAGCTGTAAATTACTACATCAGTAGCAGCGGGATAATGCTTCAAACTAGGCTGTACCTTATTTTACCCTTTTTGATTTTTAGCTATAATTATACATCTTATGTGGCAAAGATGAAAAAACTATTGATAGAAATATCTCTGCAGAGAAATAGCATGCTAGATAACTCTAGCATGGGTTTTTTGTTTGTTTGTTTGTTTTTGTTTTTGTTTTTTTCTTTTGCTTCTTTCTCGATTGAAGTAACTTAATTTTATGTTTTCCTTTACATACAATATCACATATATTATAAGCTATTTCATATCACTGGCAGGGATCTAGCATCTTTGCTCAATTCCAGTCCCACATTTATGTCTTATTTTGAGCCATTAAACCATGCCCTGACCTAAAACATCACTATTGTTTCTTAGTAAAATACATGTATTATTTGACAACACGCTACCTTCAGAGATTCTGAAATTAGTGCAATATGTTTTTCAAAGCTGTTTTCATTGAAGACTAGATAATTAAATAAAAGACTATCTCCATATAAAATGAGAGTTAATGACAATGGTTCTTTATACTTTCAGCACTCTCAAACTCTAAGAAGAAAGCATAGGCATAGTTTATATTATTTTCTGTGAAAAGGGAAATATATCAAAGTATAAATGTAGATGCACGTATGTGTTGAATCACCTGTCGAGCAGAAAACAGTGTGGAATGGGTAACGCTCAAATGGAGATTAAGCATCTCCTAAATTTAGTAAAGAATTTGTAAAACTGAAAAAAAAAAACCTAATTATGATAGTCTCAGTATATCTGTAATTTATTTAGTAATTAAATAAATACTCAGAAAGCTGAAGCCATTCTTTCCGAAATTCACTTAATTATACAGATAATGGAAAGATGGTCATCTCCTAGCCGAGAAAAACCAACAAATACTCAGCATGTGTCAAACAATCTTTTTATGAATGTAGTGCATGTTCTAGTTCCTTGAGCATGTATAATTTAATATAGTTTCCAACTTTTTATAGTTTTCTACTGTCTCATGTGCCCTTGTAACTAAGTTACACCATTTTGAGATAGCCAGAGTGATGTGTTATAGAAAGATATGGTATGCCCTAATATAAACAGAAAGGCTGAAATAACTATGTGGGATACTAATTAACAGCACAATGTAAAGTAAAAGAAGGAACAATTAATAAATGAGAACAACTTTTAAAGATGTATTATAGAAAAATGTTGTGTTAGAATAGAAAACTATCACATTAGCATAAGTAATGCATCCAAATACTGCATCCTTAGACTTGGTTCCAAAATATCAGATTCCCTTGAACTATTTCACATTCATCTTCTAAATCGTAATTTTCGTTAAGGACAGGAATAGCTTTATATTATAGGAGGGATACTCAAAGATAGTACTGTTCCTGTCTTTGTGATTGATTCTACTTCCTAATAGATGTAGCTACAATCAAATAGACAAGGGTCTTGGATATAGAACACTCACTGTTCCCTGGTAAGTAAACATATCTAGTGAGACTTGCAAGTGGACACTTAAACTTTTAAGTAGTCATGGACTTCTAATCACTTACTACAGTAATTATAACATCTACAGTTCAGCGATGGATGAATGTTCTTAACTACTGAGGTCTCCGCTTTGTAAAGGCTGTGATTAAATATTCTACGACCTGTTCACTGTTACACTACTCCTGCATGCCAGTTTCATGAACATAAATGTAATTATGGATATCTGTGATCTACATTGCTTATTAAAACTCGTGAATCTTCCTACAGAGAAACGAGACTTGGAAAATTATAGCAGCAGGTGATACAACACAGATTTATTGTAAACAGACAATATTTCCTTGGCTGAGTTTCCAAATACCCTTGTTAGTAAGAAGAGTTCATCTTCTGTCAAAAGATACACATTTCTACTTCCAAATAAATACTCTTTAATCTATTGTTTATTTGAGATTGATCATATCATGTAATTACTCCGTGGCCTCTCTCAACCACATATTAAGTCTCAAACGTTTACAATAATAAATGTCTTTAATAGTAATGTATCTCTCTTAAAGTTTCTGTTAAGAAATATAAATTTTCTGTTTTGTACAAAGCTTATATATAGCAGTAAAAATAGGTTCTGTTTGAATATATATATGGTTTTATATTTTTAAGATTAATTTTTATTATTATTACTTACGTGTCTCTCTGTGTGATATATGCTACATATGTAGGGGAGCCTGTGGGTGAAAAAAAAGGGTGCTGGATTTTCTGGAGTTGTGGTTTCAGGTAGTTGTGAAGCATCTGACATGTATGCTAGGAACAGAACTTGGGTCCGCTGGTAGAGGAAGAAGCACGTTGATTTGCTGAGACAACTCTGGAGCCTTGAAACTTCTCATTTAGGACACTTTCTAAAACATACCAGTACACAAATTATGCTAGGGCTATAAGATCTTTCTAGTAGTCATTACATTTTGGCAAAATTACAGCCTTATTCAGTATAATAATATAATGTAAATATATTTATTGAGGATTTTTTAATTTGCTCATAATGGCATCAATTGGCAATAATCACTTTCACAGACAGAAAGCAGACTTCTTAGAACAGAGAAATATAAGAATCACACCACAGTCTCTGATGGACAAGCTTCTCCAAGATTAGGTTTGATTTTTATTTAAAGTTAAATATTAAAATAATTAAGTATTTTCAGGCACTTTCACTAATTAATGAAACCAAGTCCATCAAATACCTACTGTCTTTATCACAATTATTTCAGACACTCTTATTTTATTACTTCAAGGACTTCTGTCCAAGTTACTTATTTTCAACATTGTCAACAGAATCTTGATTCTGTTTACTGTGAAATGTCAAGTCTAGGGATAGATTTCAACTGATAAAATCACATAGTGACAATAGCTTTCCTCAACTTCACTGACTGATCTCTTGAGCACATTGGGCCACTGAAAAATAAAAAGAAATCTACTGAGAAACTTCTAATGCAGGTATTCCTGTATTAGAACAAATAAAGGATAAAATGTTGGTTTACATCTGCTTCTTGTATTCTTATTGTTACCATGTATGCAGTGAAGGCAAACATACTGAAACCTTGAAAGCAGAAGACATAAAAAACACAATACAGATGGCTTCTGTGAGTCCATGCACAAAGCTACAGACCTCCAGGTGTCTTCTTATAAGAGATAAAATTCCTAATGATTCTGACATTATTTAATGGTAATACAATAACTGTAGATAAAAAATATCTTTACTGCTATAAGAGACAGGTAGATGTTCCATCTCTCAAGAGATTATAATATGTATTTTGATCATCTTCAATGATGCTGACTTCGTAGTTATCAAAAGTAGATATTTCTCCTGGTGTCAGAGATTGTTGTTAATATTGTGTTATGACTTACCTAACACAATTTAGTATTTGTTGTGTATTTTTTTTAGTTTGCTTTAAACATTTTACATTGCTATAAAGAGTCAGATATTCATAATATTATATGCATTCTTCACTACTTTGGAAATGTTAAAAATTCTGCTTTTCATCTAAGAGATTATACTATTAATTCACCATCCTCTTAATAGAGTCTTATGTCCACCTGTATATGTTTGCAAGGATAAGAGATTGCTGTTATTGGTGTTCACAAAGTATTCATATTCAAATTACAAGTAATTAATTTAGGAGAAATATCTAGTCAAAGAGTTATCAGTACATGAAGGAAGGGAGGGTGCTACAGGAAGGCCATCAAAACAGCAGACATTTCAAAGACAGGATTTTAAAAATGGAAACAAAAGTAACTTTTAAAGATTTATTTTATTTCTATCACCCAGCACATGGTCAAGCTTAGACACTCATCTGGGCTGCACAGAACAGTGAACAGTGGGAGACAGTCAGTTCAGGAGATATCTTGGGGGAAATTTAACCAAACACTAATGAGCTTTTATTTTGTTCATTGTCTTTCTGTCTGACTGATAGAAAAAAAAATGATAGTGAATGAATTTTACCTTCACTGCAAGGCATGCAAACACATGCATTTGTGGGGGTTTTGGTGGCAGAAGTGGGTCTACTTGCCTTTTCCTCAGTTTTGATGGTCAGTACTATAAGTTACTTGTTCTTACTATCATATACTTTCTATTCCTTAAAATTTGTCATGGACACCATGGCACATGCAAATGGCTAAGGTTGAAAACAACCTTCTTCATCCCCTAACTCTGGCTGCACTTGAAACCATGTGAGATTTGTCCTGTGTCAGGAAGATGTTACTCTCTAGGAAGTAAATAGGACAGATGCATTTCAGTTTTTCATCCATTTCTTCCATGTTTTAACAGACTATGAACCAGATGGTGTTCTAGGCACTAAAGTGTAACAACAAACGTGACCAAATAGTTTGTGGATACACTATCATCTTTTCTTTAAAGGGAGTTTATAAGAGAGTGAATGCAGAGAATATTTTTTATCGACTTAATTTGCAAAAGCTAGAGGCCCTTGATATTACACAAGTGCAGTACTGTATGAATCTCCAAGGATACAAACCAAACTAGACTTTATAGCATGTCACAGACAGATGATGGAGATGTTTAATTAATATTATATGTTCTCAAACTCTTGAAATAGAATTGTAGGGAGATGTAGCCAAAGGTTCCAAATGTTTTAGAAGGCACACTCAGTACTTGGAGAATTTTAACAACTTACATGTTCATAATTCCATCACAAAAAATAACAGCAATCTTTTGTGATTATATTGCATCATGCTGTTCTATTTTTTTTAATTGAGCTTGGGGATAAAGTATATGGGAAGTACATCAAGGTAGTAGTTTTCTGAGAATGGAATTACAATTGAGTTACAGAAGAAATAGCAATCCACTTTCACTTATAAATATATTGAGGAAGAATAACATCTATGTTCATAATAACTTCTTCAAAGACTCCAGGTTAAGTATATCCAAAGTTATATACCATATATGGATCTAGACATCACAAGTCCTGCTTTTTCTTTCATGTGTTTTGTTAGTGGCCTGTCTCTGTTATTTTTACTTGAAAAGCGATCTTCTCAGAGAATAGAAAGGAATCAGTGGGACACTATGTGTAATAATGGGTGGGCATAATTAAAGAGAAAAACTAGAGCAGTGATGCTAATCAAAGGTGTCTTCTATGGGTGACCTAGATGTCTTAGTAGTTTAAGAGCACCAACTGCTCTTCCAAAGGTCCTGGTTTCAATTCACAATACCCACATGGCAGGCCATAACTCCCTGTTGCTCCAATTCTAATATGTACTTTAATCTCTAAAAAAATCTCAGGACACAAAGAACCCCTGTCTTAAAACCCCATCACCAAAATATCTTTGAAGTACAAACTGCTGGAGAGGTGACACAGCAGTTAAGAATGTGTTTTCAACAGCTCAACTTGCAAGTGCTTGTGAAGCCTTCCTGTACATTCGTATCCAATACTAGCTACCTCTGTATCCTTTCCATGGTTTTGTCATACCTACAGGTGACTTTGTAATTTGATGTTTCAACTGAGGGTTTTTTTTTTTCAGGAGATTGTGCTATGTTCACATTTGAGCAGGAATGCAGGCTCTGAACCTATGGACACTCACTTATTCATTAGGACTAAAAGGGTGAAAAGTACATTGGAAAAAAGGAATAGGTTTCAATTTTAAGATATACGAGTCAACATTTTATTTTTAGTTCTAAGTACTTTAATGTAGTAGATTTAAAGCAGTAGATTATTCTACTATTCCCCCAAAAAGTTCTCTTCAGTTCTTGACAAACTCTCTGTTCTTGCCTTGAGACAGAATCTCTTCCAAGACTGCTTATAACAAATCTAGCTCATGATAATATCTTTCCCCTTTCTTTCTCTTTGTGATTCACCTCATACTTAATTACACTTAAATCATCTATGCCTATACAATCAAGTATTTTCTTAAGTGTTTGTAAGCTCCTTTTCCCTCTAAATAAGGGCAGGATCCAGGAAACACCCTGACAAAGTTTAAAGAGATAAATTGTGTACAGTTCTTATCAAACTTTACATAAGTTGGTCTATTAACCAATACTAGATAAATAAAACAAATCTAAAGATTGGCTTCAAGACATGATTGGATGTGGGCTAAAGGAAGACTTAGTTTAAGAGTAACTCAGACTTATTTTAAAGAACCTAAAAGAACATAGTCTGCTCTAGTGTTCTGCTTCCAGGACTTGAAAAAAAATCATTAAATTTGATCTACAGGCTGGTGTTATAGCTCAATGGTAGAACACTTGCCTAGCATGTGTGAGGTCCTAAATGAAATTTCCAATACTATTAAGATAAAAGAATGTCCTACCAAGCTGATTAATTCTCCAACTGTTGGAATTATAGAGAGATAGCACCTTCTGAGCCCTCTCTCCAGTCCAATGTCAGAGCCATTTTATGGGTCAAGAAATCAAGGAACACAGTAGTTGGCAAACACTGCTAACAAACAGTGAAACTCAGTTCAGTTCTAGGTAGTTGTGTCAAAAAGTTAATAGTTAATGATTACCAGCTAAGATATTATTTCTCAAAAGCCATTGATATTTTCCATAGAAATAATGTGAGTCCAAGTTCAGAATTATAACAAGCCCTTGAAATTAATAGTTGAATGAACTGATGAGTGTAGTTTGTGTTAGGCTAGAACCCCTGCTCATCCTCTACACTGGCCAGAAAACCTTTCCTTCCCCCAACACTGCCCGACATAGAACCCTCCTCTCCTTTCTCCTACAGACCTGGAGATAACACCAGGGTAACTTGTCATCATCCCTCTTCTTGTTTCTGGCAACCAAGACTTCCTGCCCAGGGGCTCAGTTTTTGTGTATGGGCGCAATCCCAGCTACTGGCTGGCATTTCACCACTCCCCTCCTAAACTCTCTAAAACCCCCTTGCTTTAGTCTGGATGTGACTTAACCAGTGAGAGGGGGGAAGCCACCTGAGAGCCACCTTTTAGCAAACCTGCCTTTACCTACTTTTAATCTGGTCTAATCTGGTTTATATTTGAGTCACTGAAGGAGAGAACATGCCTATCAGAATGTAGCAGTAACGAGGCAATTTTAATTTACCCTGGCTGAAACTTCCTTCAAAAACATGTTTTCCAGTGCAACATTTTGTAACCTGAACTGTATGGACGCTTCCTGTTAATCAGCATTGGAACTTAAAGGATGGATTGAACATGAAATCAATGCTCCTTTCTCTGAAAAGAAATATCAAACATCATTCATTTTATCTAACCATCCTGTTGATAATATTAAGTGCCAGTCTCTAGAGTATTTAAAAATAGAGTGAGATTTACTTTTATAATTTCTTTGTTTCAATAGCCAAAAGCATAATTCAATTTTAATTTATGAAAGGGAATATTAAACCTAAGTTGCAGAATGCCCTCACAGCACTGAGCTGTGATAAATAATCGCCATATCATAGATACAAAAAGCATGATCATAACTACATAAAATATCCTTGAATAGATTTTTCAATATCTTCACGTTTCATGAAAACAGTATGATCAGTTCAGATGATTTTATTAGGCACATGATTGTGACACAAATTATAGAAAAAAATCAAAGTTAGTTGTCTATTAAATTTCTAATGTCAATTTTTATCAAGAAGTGATATATACTTTATTAGAACAATTATTCACAACTGCAGCATATTTTAGAAAATAAAATTTTAAAGGAAAAGCTTATATTCTCTATTGATTGTTATGTTTGATACTTGTTTCCACTTTTTTCTAGTGCAATTTAAATAAATAAACTATATTATTCTCCTTAGTTCAGCTAAGGAGATTTCTAATTTACAAAAGAAGAAAGTACACTATCTGCTTTGCAATAGGTATGACCTTTGGACACTGTAACTGTTATATAGACTTAATAAGGACAACAATAAGGAGTATATTTTTTCCTTTATCATTACAGAAATTTCCAATTTTTGAGGACCAAGTCCCAAACCTGACTCTGAAGTTGAAGCAAGGAAACATTAACAGCACACTGTTTTCATCTCTGAACACACAAATTTTGGCATGGAGGCCTTTTAGGTTCGGGACTTTAGGCTTCACCTGAATGGTACTTTTCAGAAAGTTAGACCATATTCTGCTCAGTTCATGGATGTACATGTGTATATGTACATTTATGTATATCGTGTGTGTGTGTGTGTGTGTGTGTGTGTGTGTGTGTAGAAAAGATTGCCTAACACGTTCCGAATTAAAGCAAAGGCACTCTTCTTCCTGTTTTCTGAAGCTGTAATCCTACAGTTGACACAGGGATTGGCCTCCGATGTCTGGGATACCAGAGGCCTCAAGCTCTTTGGGCAAAGTTGTTTCTTGACCTGGACACCAACTTGAGTAATAAGTGCTGGCAAACAGTTCCAGTCAGAATAAGGAAGCTAGGACCCAAGCAGACAAAACTTTAAAAGGCCCATTCATAAGAAGCTCTGGCTGGCTTTTTCCTGGTGCCCTTGGACCATGTTTCCTGGGCTTTCCACGTGTGCGCAAGCGTGCGCACAGTCCGGCCACTCTCCTCACAGAGCCGCTCTGTCGGGCCAACAGACAGGAAGTGGAAGAGGCGAAACCTGGCGCTCCGCGGGCCCTACACCTTTCCAGCGCCTGAGTGGGGAAAAAAAAAAAAAAGCGCGGAAGCCGAGCAGGAGACTGGGCGCAGGCGCGTTTGGAGCGGGAGACCTTTGTCCGCAGGTGCAGCCTCGCAGCACCTCCGCTCGCCGTCGAGGCGCGTGCGCATCGGTGTCCCGGCCGAAGCAGCGCGCGGCCGGGAGGTTTGAGTGACGTCTGGGAGGGGAGAGCCGGGGGCGCGCGTGGGCCTGGGCGCGCTCCCGCTCAGTAGCGGCGCGCTGAGAGGGAGAGGGGGCGGGGCGCACGGGCCCCCGCGGAGGAGCAGGCGCGCTGCGGCCCCGAGGGAGGGCACGGTGGAGCATCGCCTGCCCTAGAGCGCCCGTCTTAAGCCAGCAGGCGCGCCGCAGCTTCCCTCACGCCCAGCCTCCGAGGGCGACAACGCGCGCTCCACAGACTCTGTCCCGCGGCCAAGGCGCTCTCCAACTCCCGCGCGGCAGCCGAAGGACGCGGTAAGCGGCGGGGGTCTGCAGGGGCACGGGGACGGAGAGCTCCGGGACACGGAGTTGTTTGCCGCTCGAGGTTTGTGGAGCGCCCGCGCCCTCTGAGGCGGCCGGCGTGGGGGCTGTGGAGAGTTCGGTCTTGTCACCCTGCAGGGTTGCCGCGGCGGCGGGAGCGAATCAAGGGGACGCGCCCGCCAATCCGGACGCGGGACCTTGCACTTGACTGAGGCCGGGGTGGCCGGCCGCGTTCTGTCTGAAGGTGCCTGAGGGGTGTACACTAGGGAAAGGGACGGTCCCCGGCCGCGCGCGCACGCAGCACCTTTCGGTGACCGCAGTAGCGGACAGAAGACAGCGCGGTGGCTCGTGGCGGACGGGAGTGCGGGGCCGGGTGAGAAGGGGACAGGTTGCGGGCCCGGGGTTCCGCGCGCGGGGGGGCGGTCGCCTGCTGCTGAGGAGCCGCGCGGCCCCCGGGATGAGCGCTGCGGGGCTGCAGGCGGAGAGCGCGGCTGAGCGCTCGGAGGGTGCAGTGCGTCCAGGGCAAAAGGACGCTCCGAGGTGTCTCCAGTCAGCACCTGACCTGTGCGCTCCGGGTCATTGGCTTTGAGGGCTTCTAAAGTTGGGTACCGAGGACGAGCCACTCCGCAGCACTTAGGGAGAGGATCACTGCTTCACCTGTACCAAGATGCTGTCTGTACAAAGGCGCGCAACGTCTTTTAGAGTTCTGAAGGGCACGAAGGGACGGAGACGTCTGAGTCTCAGAAACTCAAGAGAAGGTGGAAAGTCTTCTGTTGCCGGGAGGAATTATCACAGGCGTGACTTTCTCAATCCTGACCTGTGTCGAGCCTCCACTGTTGTGACATAGTGTTAGGACAGGGCACAAGCTTCTATTTCAAAAGGCTGCCCTATTAAAAATTTCCAAGTAAAACACTGGTTTTTTTTTGGGGGGGTGGGGGAAGGCGAGGGGAGTGGTCCTCTTAGGCTGTCAAGTTGTACAACTTTAAATTAATGACAGGAATGTGTTGCAGTTTGCCTAGGTGCCAAATATGCCCTGTTTCAATCTTTAATGCCACATTCCCCCCCCCCCACCCCCCCAAACAAATACCCACTTGAATGCAGGCTTCCTAAGCCATGAGCCTAGATAAAAAAGATGTTTGTTAGAAAAAGTCTAGAAAGTCTTCCTCAATCAGCATTCTGATAGCATTAAGGGTCATACGTTGTCCCTAGACTTTTTTTAATTAATTAAAAAATCAGAATTTGTGTTAATCAAATTAACTGTGAGTCTGTAGTTTAATTTTTCCTGAAGAAACGGTTTCTTGTTAGATTGAGGTTCTGCGACTGCGTCTTCTTAGCAACTCTTAACTCTGCTAGATGGTGAGTAAATTAGTGTTGTCTGATTTACTTGTCACTGGCAAGGTTAAATGCAAGTCTAGTGTTGTCTGATCCATCACTATAGGAACATTTTTAAACTATAGGGAAACAGTGTTTGAAGTTTAGAACCACAGCTCAGCTTTGTTTGGCTCATCTAAACAACTGCACACAGAACTGCACACACAACCGACCGTTTTCTCCTGTAGATGAATGAACTCTTTGAGTCCAAACGTTACAGTTTTGTGTTTATACTGATACTTAGAATACCTATTATAGTAAATAAATTTATTAAATATATTTTAAGAGGAGATTTTGTAAGAGCTGATCTTGATAAGAGTTATTTTATAGTTAAGATTTCTAGTTATTTAAATTGGGACATTTCAAGGTACCCATGAGCAGCCCCGAGTTTAGTTATCATTTAAATATTATTGTGAAACTTACCATCAATTCTCAGATGCCTTTTCAAAAATAATTTATAGACCTGAGTATCAAATAATGCAAGTTTATTGATTACATAATTCACAATTTCCAGAGCACACCTGAAAATTGCCAAGACACATAGCAGTGGGTACTATTGTTTGCTTATGCAATATATATTATTTTGACAATATATGAGTTAGTGCTTATTTTCATACAAAATTTTTCTGAGTTACCCTACAATATTAATAACCAGAACTTCAAAACAGCTAGCAACTGAAATAAATAATAACTAAAATAAGCATTTTGCAAACCTTGCTCTGACTTCAGAAGTTATTGGATATACCATTTCTTTCTTTCTTTCTTTCTTTCTTTCTTTCTTTCTTTCTTTCTTTCTTTCTTTCTTTCTTTATTGTGTGATGGCTGGGGGCTGGGTGTCTTTCTAAGTGTGAATCCATAGAGGAGCCAGCAATACCATTTGTTGATGTATACAGAACTATTTTGCTTGCTGTTCCTGGTCTTTGCCTGCTGTTCTGAAGTACTAGAATGGAGATAGAGGTCCCATTCTTCTTTATATGCTTTGTCTAAGTCCCCTTTCTGTTATCAGCTATCACTTTCTGCTGCTGCCAGGCTGGGAGTGGGTCCTGATGCTGTATTATCCATTGCCTTTTTTTTTTTTTTTTGTACTCTTGAAATGGTGTATCTATTGCCAAGTACAAAGCCCACAGATTCTGTGACAGATAATTTTTGTTCATGTGCTCTTTGCTGTACTATGGGCTGAGTGATTGATATTCTCAGAAAAGTGACCTGTATATGAAAGATTTTAATGTGTTTATATACAGAAAATTTTGTACAAGAGGTCTTTGGAAGAAGAATATCTTCACTCTAGACAATTTGGCTGGTTTTGTTTTACATTGAATCAGCACTTTAAATTTTTTTGTTTTGTTTTGTTTTGTTTTACTTGTTTTAAAATGTGGACTTGGGTTATTTTTCTTTTACGCACTTCTTTCTGCCATTAAAACTCATTAACTTGGTGTAGTGTTAATAGTTCCCTATCTTGGAACCTAAGTAAAAGTGTAATTTGATAATCCTGCTAACCATACTAGATGCTTGTTAAATTATTTAAATGTTACTTTGCATATCTGCCTACATAACCAAATCTGTTTGAAAAGAAAAGTCTATTAGTCTTAAAAAAAGTGGTAGTCATATGTTCTTATTGTGAAGCATTTTGTGAACATCTATTCTTTCCTCCATCAAGTATTTATTAATAGTATTACAATCTGTGCACTGAGATTATGCCGATTAGTCAAACTGAAGTAGTTACTGGTCTAAGGGGGGAAATCCAGTGGTACATAATAAAAGGCTATAGGAATATATATATATATATATATATATATATATATATATGTGTGTGTGTGTGTGTGTGTGTGTGTGTGTGTATATGTGTGTGTGTGTGTGTATATATATATATATATGTTATGGGGAAGTACAGTGTCTTGACATTTGAACAACAGCTTAATTCACTATAACATGTTTTACACATCAGAGACAAAGTTGGAAACTAATATTAATAAAATAGAATAGTACTGTCGTTTAAGTGCTGTGATAGAAGTGTGATCAGAGTGCCTGAGTAGGGATTTGGGAATGGCTAGTTATCAATTCAGGAAGACTTGAAAGGATTCCTGGAAGGAGACATGAAGTCCAGAGTATCACAAATAAGATCCTGCATATTTGTTTGACACCTTGAGGGGTTTGCTTCTCTCTATGCAGAACTGCTTTTAAAAGAGATATGATGTGGTGAGAGGTGAACTTTATAGCACTCTTGAGTGATGGATCTCAGACATCTGAGACAGGAACAGCTGTTAAGTATTAGGATGACCTTGATTAGAGGACCTAACTTTGGAAGTATTACTTGAATGAAGAAGAGAGAGTACCAGTACCAAGGTAATTACATGTTTGACTCTAGAAGAGTGGGTGGTGGATGTGATGGTGGAATATGGAGGAAGGCTGGGATAAGAAACAGATTTGAGAAGCAAAGGTGTCAGGTTCAGCTTGGGCCATATAAAGTCTGAAGTGCTTTACGTCCATTATAGATGTACACTCAGTGAGTCATGTAACAAAGTTTTGAGAAGACAGTTTCTAGGTTAAATAGTAAGTAGGTAGATTAATGGATGGATGCATGAATAACAGATGTAGTTTAATTGTAAACATTGGTAGACATACCAGTTTGTAGACATACCAGGGAAGGTACCAAGATTTTGGAGGAAAATAGACAACTAGGGAGAACCTAAAATTTGACAACTGCTTTGAGAAACTAGTTTATAAGGTGATCAATTTGTAGTATTTTACTTGAGAAAACGAGTAAATTAACCAACATTGAAAAATCTGAAGGGAACAGAGAAGTGAGATCATCTAGATCTAAGAAGAGGGGTTAGGAGTTGTTCCAGAGGTCTAGGGGTCTGCTAAGTTTCCAGAAAAGCTTCTGTTCAACTGTACTGTGTTTAAACACCAACTGTCTCCCAAACCAAGGTTCTTGGTATTTGACATATACCTTGGATGATTTCACAATGTATTGGTTGTTCATTTTAATAAGCCTATAAGCAGAAACAAAAGTGAACATAGATATAAAAACTTAACAAACTGTAATGTTGAATCAAATGATTCAGAAGGTGTTTTCCAGTTATCCAGGGTGTTAAGCTCAACATTGTGAACAAGTAGTGATTAACCTGTATGACCATGGAAGGACGATCTTTGAGTTTGTTTTCTTTCCCCTGAAATTTAGTATAGTAATAGATAAATACACTTGTTTTCTGTCTTACTTTTTTTTCTCTACTTGAATGAAGTAGTTATGTTTCATATACATGATAAACACATAAAATTATATTTGCATTATACATACATAATATCGTGCTTTGTAACTAGTGAATATTTTAGGAGTAAAATGTTTACATATATGAATTTGTTTGCTGAACACAATACATGTTGTTTATACATTAATTGGAAGGCATAATAATGATTATTTGCTATATGTAATTATATTTAGCTCAAATTAGTAAATCTTAGTCCATTCTATCTATGGATAATTCACATTTTGTGTGTGTGTGTGTGTGTGTGTAGCACTCTCAGTAGTATGTGGCTTTAGAACAAATACAAATTTAATGAAATTTAATATTTATTGTTGTAAAGGTAAAATGCAATTAGTTATGCTGATGGCTTGGCTATACCGCTTTGGAGGTCTGTAGCCACATTTTCTGCTATCACTACCGTTTTCTTTTGTTGTTTTGGCAGAGTTGACATCCTATTACATTTTTTCCCCCCACTCTGCTTACCATATAGTACACAGTCCTACTAATTGCAAATAGCAGAGAACTGTGTGATTTCAGTTTAAGATTTGTTTTTATTCCATAGTTTTCACAAATTTATTTTTTCTCACTTCATACTTATGGTCTTTCTTATTACTCCCTTAGAGAGACAACAAATCCAAGTTGAAGTTTGCTTAGAGACAAGTGTTACATGTAGATAGGCATTAACCCAAGTTGAAATTTGCTTAGAGAGGAGCGTTAATTATAGATAGGCTTTAATTATTGTATAGTAGACAGAACAAAAATGCTAGTTTTCAAGTGATGAGTTGTATGATATCTAGGATAGCATATGTCAGTGGCTGGTTTTAGGCTTGGCACTTGCCTAAGTTTTAAAATATTTTATTAGTTGGGAAGGCTGTATAGTAGGGACATTTTGGAGATCTTTGCTATGGCCTTAGACTATTTATTTGAATTTTTAATGCATAAAATATTTTAAAGATGCCATCATGTTTTAACTATTACATTAAGTATGACATGTTTTAGTAAGAGGAAACTATGGGACTGATATTTCTCTAAGTGAAAAAAATTCAAGTCTGTGCCCAAGTATTAAAAAGTAAAATTATGTGTACAAATTTCCTACACCTTCTGTAAGATTTTCTTTATGTTGAGAAAATTGAATTACATGGATTTTAGAAGACCTGAAGGATATAGGACAAATATTTAACATTTGTAAAAATACATTTAAGGGCTAGGGAGATAGTTCAGTAGGGTAAGCATTTAATCACAAGCTTCAGCTTAAGTTTAGGTCTTTAAAATGTACCTATACCCAGAAATGAGAGTGTAATTCCTGTGATGAGATGGAAAGGAGAGACAAGAGAACTCCTGGATACTCACAGGCTACCAAGCCTGTTGTACACAGTTAAAAATAACAAAACCCAAATCAAGAGACCTTATCTCAGACAAGGTGGAAAGAGAGGGTTGAAATCCAAGGTTGTCTTCTGACCTCCACACATGTGCCAGGAAAACAGGCACACATACACTAGACTACATATATACACAATGCACAGATTTTTAAAATAATATAGTTGATATTTTTCTATATTAGTTACACACCTTTTGAATTATATAAATACTGTTTTCAGGAAAAAAATGTAGCTGATGATTTAAAAGCACCTCATATTTTAAATAAGTAAACTAAAGGACATTGCTATTCAAAGCAACAACAAAGAATATCCAAGGGAAGAATCCTCTTTGAGTAACCTATTTGAAATTCAAAGCTTTTTATTCTGCTTAAGTACACACATAAGAACAAAAACACTTGGGCACACCTCTATAATTGAATGTAATTCAACCATCAGATTTTTTTTTTACAGTCTTTTTGTATAGCACACCAATATCAGATTTGTAGTCCTCTAGTCTCAGCTTCCATAATACTGTGTCCTCACACTTAGCTCCATTATACAATTTAAACACCATTTCAAATATTCTTACTGTTATTCTACACCACTGCCATAACAATATTGATAACATAGAAGAATAGCAAGAGAATTTTTTTTTTTAAATTTCTGGCAATGACATAAATGAGTATGTGCTGAGGTCTTAGTATTCGGAAAGACCTGCTCAGCATTGTAGGTTTTGTGAACATTTACCTAAGAAAAATGGCCCCGTGTGCTTTCCATAGCTTTATCTATTGTCCACTTGGTCTTTCTACTAAGTAGGGCTTAAGAGCAAACTAGTCAAACAGGTTTGCCTGTTTATTTGACAAGGATGGGGGAAGCAGGGAAAGGATATGCTTTTATGGATAAGGGCAATGCTGAAGCTGTTTTAAGGAAATTAATGCTAATCACTAACTCTTTTTTCTCCTGACTTTGAAAATATTTGAGAGTATGTCTTAGTAGAGACGTGAATAGGGTAAGGGAATCTAGAAGGAGAAATAAGAAGCAGTGAATAAGATCTAAGTGAGAATGACAGAGAAAGTGAAACTGTATTGAACAAGAAAACATTCAAAGAGAAGCAGTTAGACTCTCTGTTATGCTTTCTTTGAGCTGAGTTATGCTTTCTTTGAGCTGGCTGTGCCACACAAAGAAACCAGAGTATTGATCTGGGGATGAATGCAATTAAAGCAAAGGCTTGCCTGTGGTATTATCATCCACTATGTGGGGATCTGTCATCCCAGGTCAAGCTATACTAGGGATATCTGTGAATGGGAGGTAGATCTGACTCTAGCCTTATCTTTGACATGATAATTATATTTTAGAAAATAATAAAATACTATATCGTACAGACTTTTGCTTTGTTTTTGAAACATCATGTAGTCCAGGCTGTTTGAAACTCACTAACTAGTAGAGGATGACCTTGAACTGCTGCTGATCTCCAATCTCCATTTCCCAGAGAGCTAGGATTGAAGGAATTTGTATAACTATTCCAAACTAGCATATTTGTCTTTCTGTAGTTTATTAAACTGTTACATGTATGTTCTATCATTGTGCTCTTGACCTGCTTCAGGTATCTTGCCAAGAGGTAGTAGAATTTTACTGTAAGCATGAGGTGAGGGCTCAGAGTTTTTAAATTACTTTTAGGGGATAACCAGTAAAGTCTTCTGCTGAGACCTATGTGCTGGAGCTATGCCAAACACCTTGTTTTCCAAAATCCTTTCATAGTACTGTGGAAATTACATAATAAAGTATCCTTTAGGCCCCACCGTCATTGCTGGATGCTCCAACCCCTACTCTGTGACAGTGTTCTTCATCTGTTTGCAGGGTATTCCTCTGTATTTTCTGAGCATTTTTCAGACTTTAAAAAAATTCTCAAACCTTAATCAGCAAGGGTTATTCATGCTTAGAGACTAACTTTCTCTTTATGAATACGTGATCTGGAATTTCAGCTATGACATCTTTTCATCTACTATCTGAAAACCTTAATTGTTCAAACTCAATTTGCAAACTATGACTGGCACAGCTGTCTTCATTAGCCAAGTGACAGATTTTGGAGTTACCTCTGAGGATCCTTCATTGTCTCACTTGTTTAGTTTGACTCACTTTTCTATTTTATATTCTTAATAAAGCCCTGCCTTGACATTGCTTGAAACTTTCATTCAACTTGTGCTGTCTTCATGTAGTGTCCTCGCTTCTCAGCTGTAACACAGTGTTGCCTTTCTCCCACCTTTGCCTTGATTCCCGTGTCCTCACTCTCTGCTTACTTGCTGCGTAAACCTTTACTTTTTTTCGGGGCCGTTTGACTATGTCCCTTATTTTCCTCTGAAAACACCAAGTCGTTAGTCAACATTCATGCCTACACATTGTTTAGCTGTACTCTGAATACCCTTATGAGACTTCCAGCATCTATCCCTTCAGGGACTTGCTTTGGGACATTTCAGTTCTAAAGTGCCCTAGCTTTCTATGGAAAGGTAGGTTATAAGGAGAAGAATGAAGTGAGAACTGGGAAGTAGAGAGTAGGAGAGAGAGAGAGAGAGAGAGAGAGAGAGAGAGAGAGAGAGAGAGAGAGAGAGAGAGAGAGAGAGAGGGAGAGGGAGAGATTGATTGATTTTGGGACTATAACCTTTGTGCCAGACACATTTTACCACTGAACTACATTCCCAGTCTTTCCTCTATAATTTCAGCATTCATCTAACAAGCTTTTGACCTTCAAGTCACACTTTAGATTATTGTATCATTGTATCTTTAAACTTACTTATTTAAACTTTACTCTGCATATGTTGATGAGAGTTTAACATTTACATCTGTCTACCTTCTCCCTCGTAAGAGAACACAGGCCCATATACCACCTTGGATAAACAGTTCTCACCAAAGATAGAATATTCATACATCATTGAATGTTAAATTAGCTCCAAACAAGGTACTGAAGGAAGAGAGTTGTCCTAGTTTCCTGTGTATATGTTGATCCTTTTGCTGTTTTCTCTCAGACTAGATCATTCAGACTTGAAATGTTTCTTTCTTTGGATTTGAGGACTTTCTGTGAAGAACTCTTAAGTATTTTGAAGACCTCTGTTCTACATAGTCAGTCACAGTGGGAAGGGAAGGTCTTATCCATAGAAAAGTCATTGACAGAAGTCTTTATAAAGTTCACATTCATGTATGGATTTTTTTTCTTTGAATTTATGTGGTACTTCTTGTAGATCAGTGTGTATTTCCAAATAATTCTGAGTGAGGCTAATAACAAATAATTAGCAGTAATTAAACTGACTTGGTTTTTGTTTCATATTTATGTTTGAAAGTAATTGTGCCCAGTGTCATAAAATAGTAGTTGGGGTGTATTACATAGATCAGAAAGAAGACTTAGAAGCATTCTGATTCCCTCACCTGAACTTTTGTAATTGCTACAGATGTTGAAAAGGTTATCCAGATGGAGTGTTTTTTTCTCTCTTCCTTTTTTTCTATGTTTCTTCCTTGGTAATTATCAAAATTCTTGCTTAAAATAACTCCCCTTTTATCTCTTTCTGGTCAGGGCAGTAGGAGAAGGGATAAGATTAAAGATATAGTTTAAGATTAAGATAAAATTTTAATATATTTTAGTCCAGAATAAAAAGGAATCAAAAAAAAAAAAAAAGAAAAACATATGAAATATAAAGACTATTAAGACTTTTACAGAAGTTACCTGTCTATGAATCAGGAAGGTCCCATAGGACCTGAAAACAATCTAGGTTATTGGTACTGTTCTTAGTTGTCTACTATAGATAGATGACAGAGCACTATTGCTAAAGATACCACAGAGTTTGATTGTGGGACATAGAGAAATCAAGCTGGAAGTAACTAGGAAACTCTTTCCCTCCAGACTAGCTTCTATAATTCTAGAAGTTAGTATTCAGGCTATTAAGAGAGAGAAGACATCAGTGGTTCCATACTGGTCCCTGTGCACTGATACAGTAGTGAGAGTCCTGTAACTGGACTAACCAAGAGCTTTCTTAGTTGAATTTGAGGTCAGTTCCACAGGAGGCAATTCATACTTGTTACTGTAAACATACTCAAAACCTATGGTAAGGGTGGTTATAGGCTCCAGCAGGAATCTACTATTGCTGTTTTGATAAATGGTTATTTTTGTCATACTGCTTTCTAAATACTTTATGCCATAAATTTGTGCTATTAATTTGTGCTACTCCCAACCTTGGTCAGAGAAGCTTCTTATTGAAGTGGGAAATGGTTAATGCAGAGATTAAAAGCTATCCAAAGTACTGAGAAAAATGACTGCAAATTCTCAGGCATAGTAGAGGCATCTATATGAATTCCTTATCCCCAGGGCTCAGGGAACAGGGTAGAAGAGGTAACAGAGGTAGAGAATGAGAAAGAATTCTATGTCTTTTGATCACGATATGCCTGTAGCTTATGTGAACTTATCTGTTTAACTGTCTAAGATCTGCTCAAGATAAAGCTAGACAAAATTCCAAAATGGATGGAGGAGGGCGTACCAAGACCCCGGCTGTAGCTTAGGAGCTCTTTAAAGTTGATGGTTATTGGATGGAGAATAACTTTTCTTTGGGGAAAGAGAGTAGCCATTGGTAGGTTGTTCATGCCCCAGTGGATTGTACATATAGCCAATACTATTTGGACTAAGTGATTTTAAACAATAACAAAAGCAAAGAGTATTATGTGTCATTATGATCATCCTTAAAGGCCCGAGGGGTAAGTATTTAAAACATTTCCAATGTTTTAAATTGTGCACAATACATACAAACAAGCTCTTCTGGATATCATTGCTTTGGTCCTTTTTTTTAAATCTGTGTATTATCCTTTTGGAGATAAAGGTCTTCTCTTTCTTAGGGAGTCCTTATGCCATATCCTACTGATGAGTTTACAGCTGGATGGTAGGGCCAAGAACATGGCCTGATACCAGTTGTTGGATCCTTTGTAGTCGTTATGCAGCCTTTATGGACCCTGCACACTTTATGCTTTCTAAATACATACATACTACATACATACATATAGTGAATACACACACATGTAATATATGTAATATGTAATATATATATGTACATATATATATTATACACACACACACACACACACACACACACATACACACACACATACACACACAAATACTTTTTAGAGACATTGTTCTTTTTTCTATAAAGGCCAGAATTTGGACTCATTCATATTTAGTACTTAAATTGGAACTCCAGTTGATTTTTATATGAAAATACTTTTAAATGGGTTTCTAATCACTTTACAGAAAATACTTTAATTACTGTGCTTAAGAATGTTTACATTAGTTTTGCAAAACCTGTAGTCACAGCAGTGGTATATGTTCATGGTGGATATAGTTATATTATCTTGGATGCATAAAAGACACAAAAACTGTACGTGTTTCCCTGCTTTGTAAAGGAGCATCAGAGAAGTGCATTGTGTCTTTTAAATAACTTGCCCAAGTCTTAGGCCCCTGGGGAATCATACAAATTTGCCATTTTTCAATCAATTTAAGAATTGTATAAGGAACTTCTCACACTGCCTGAGTTGGGATTTTATGAAAATAGGCAAGTTTGCTATTCATTTACTGATAAGACTTTCATGGAATAAAATACAGAAATACCTAGAATTCAGGTTTTAGGCTAATAAAAACCTATTTAATAATATTAAATAAAGGATATTTTTGAGAAGTAGAAGAAAAGGTTCCATGCATTCCAATACATTTCTCTAACATTAAGAATTTCCAAGTAATTGCTAATTGGAAATTTACATGTGTAGAGCTAATTACACTTTACATGTGTAGAGCTGCATTGTGGAAGATTAAAGTTTGACCTAGATTTTCTTCAGATTTACCTGCTGTATTCCACTAAAAACAAACAAACAAACAAATAAATAAATAAACAAACAAACAGAGAGGTACTAATATATAGAATTCCAGGCTAGACTGGGCTAATATGTGAAAACTTGTCTCAAAACAAAAATTACTGTGGACTATTAGATTGTAAAAGAGCAAAGTTATATCAATCCCCAGGGTATAAGGACTTGAATAAGTTCTTCAGAAGACCCAATGCATTTCTCTGATTCTCATTTATTTACAGGGAATAATTTTGTGACTTTTATGCATCTGATTATATCAACAAATCCTAATTACAGAACTGTAAAATGTTACATCACAGCATTTTAAAACATAAAGCATGCTTTTAAAAATTATAAATACTTGTTAGAAGTTTAAACCTAAGTCTCAGTTAAGTTAGGACTTTACTATTTGCTTAAGAATGGAGTCAGACTCAAAATAAAAAATTTCTGTGTTTGCTGAATGTTGATCACATGCAGAGGCATGGAGATAATTAACGCAAAGCTGGTCTGGTCTTAGAAATTTGTTGTAAAAAAAACCTAAGTCTTTAGGGTGTGTGTGTGTGTGTGTGTGTGTGTGTGTATGGGGAGTTAGTTATAACTAGGACATGATAAGCATTCAAAGTGATTTAACCACATTCTTTTTTTTTTTTTTAAATAAAAAGGAACATTATTTTTAACTGTGTTTTTATCGTTACCACTGATTGTCAGAAAGTGGTTCTTGAGTCAGTACTTTCAGCATCTCCTGTGAACTTGCTGAAAGCAGAATCTGTGGCTCATCCCAATCTATGAAGTTACACCTTGTAAGGGCAAACCTGGCATCTGTTTACATAAGCCTTCCTGTTGCTTTTGATGCTGGCTACTTTTGAGGCTCACTAATACCAGATGCCTAGTTGATTCATATTCTCAAGTGGAGAAAATTGGTGTTCATTTTGAGATGAACTGCTTGGCTCAGGTTTTAAGACTATTGATCAACAGATCCCTGTTTATTTTTATAACTTAAACTTATGATATAACACTTTCACGTATTAATTGGTTGTGTAGTTTTAGTTCAGTTAATGCATGCATACTCATTATTTTGTCTAAAACCTAAGATTTGTTGTCATTTTGTAGACTTTGCTCTTGTAGTTACCCAGTAGAGGTAGTTGTTCTCAATTTCATCACAGGAGAACAGGAGCAGAACAAGATGTTAAATCCTGGACCTCAGATGGGCATGATGGTCCCTGTCTTTAATCCCAGGACTTGGGAGGCAGAGGCAGGAATATCTCTGTGTGTTTATAGCCACCCTGATAACAAAACTATCCCAGGACAGCCAGGGATCCCTATCAAGGAAAAACAAATAAACAAAACCTAACAAAATAGTAACAAACTCTAGGGGGGACCTGGTCTCCAGAATTTCTGTGAACTTGATTGTGGCAACAGTCAAGTTTTTAGCTATCTTTAGCTTTTAAAAGCATCCCAGTGTACACTTAGAGTTGAACTGTAGCCACGTGCTTAAAGATCAGGTATTTATCAAGCCAGTTAAAACATTACATATTAAGACCATTAGATACTTACATTATTTTAAGCAAATTGTCCTCTGTATTTGTGATTGAAAGTAATCTGCTTCCTTGTAGATTTGCATTGCTGACTGCTTGACTATGAGCTTGCCTTGACTGTTTCAGTACTGTTAACATGTTAGGTAGATCCTGGCCTATGTTGACAGTATATTTACTTTATATATATATGTTGCCAGAAGTCCCATGTCACTAGAGAGCTTATTTCAGAACTACATAGATTGGGACCCCCACTCCTGATTTGTTAAAAGATTAATTTGTCTTTTAACATGTCTTATAAAGTGTGTGTTCATACTGAAGCGTCTATGTAACTTAAATTTGGAAGTCAACTTGAATTCATTTCTCATTTGTAAATTTAATATTCCATTGATTTGATATTAACTGTTTTATGAACCAAATGATAGCATATCAATTTTGTTAAACTTACACATTTTCCTTCCTTTCCTTTTTTTAATACCCCCTGACCCCTATTGCATGTAAGTTATTTTCCTATATCTTTCTAAATTTACTCATAAGTCCAGGTTTGGGCAAGTTTTATGATAGTAAAGTATGTTCAAGATCTTCCAATTTGATAGTGTCCCTTGGTAGGTTAGATAATTAGGCTCAAAGAAATAAAATACTTAGTTTAGTTTAAAGATTGCTAATGACAGGATTTATAGGTACAGGGTATTTTTATTTTTTCTTTCATAATAAATGATTAGAAAACTATTTCCGTACTTCAAATATGAACTAACTAAAAAAGAATCTTGGGTTCTATAATATTCTTCCATGCCAAAATCTATAGTCATTTACAACTATTTTAATTACCTTTCTTAATAGGTATTGATGTATTTTATTTAAAATTTTCATTTTAGTACTGTACTAACAACATTAGTTAATATGAATGAATTAGATGAGATTGGGTAAAACCCAGTCTAAAAGAATGACAATGACAGGATGGCCAACTGTTGTATCAGTACTAAAAACATTATTCATGTATTGTTGGAAGAAACTCGTAAATGTTTTGAGTGGTTAACTGCTTATTCTGTATTCCTTAAGATCCAAGATGTACATTGTGCTTTTCTGAATTCCTCAAAAGCTATGCTTTAACTCAAGCCTTGCTAATTTACACCTACAGTTTCTTCAGTTGTGTCACTTGTATAACTCTGCACTGCAGTGTTAGGGGTTAGATTCTTACCAGTCAGTCTGCTAGAGAATGGCAATGAAGTCTTCAGCTGCTTATTTAAAATAGGCCACAACTTATTTGCTGAAGAGACCTTGGAGTCTGTGTTTTTAGATAGCCCTTGCGGTGGGTCTTTGGGGTCCTAAAATGTGAGGATAATTTCACCTAGGTGATTAAAATTTGATTTTTAAGTAGCTAAATTTACTATGATCTGGCATAAGTGGATATGAGGTCTTAAGTACAGTGTTTGTTGATATTCATATTGTTCTGTCTTCCTGTCCTCTCCATAGCCTTGCTTTTGTTTTTCTTTCCACCTGTTGGTTGAAGAAAAACTGTCCATATGGACAGGAGCCAGCTATTACTGATAAAGGAAAAGGGTTGAGTTTCTCATTACAGCTTTGCCACCTGTACTGTAGATGTTAGGAAAGAGATAGCTGTGGGTAGTTACAGTGAGGAGTGGTGAGTAGCTCTAGCCTGGGTTGTTACAAAGGCAATAGTAATACTGCATTCCTTCCAACCTTTTAAAAAGGTACTAATAATGTTTAATTTTTTTTGTTTTTGGTATTTCATTTTACATAAAACAAGATCTGCCAGTTTGTAGTACTTCCAAACAGCTATCTCATTCTGACTTTCTATACTTGAATGTTAGCATAAAAAATAATACAGTATGAATATAATATTTTCATCACGATCTTCAAATTAGTTCTTGATCACAGATAAGTTTTTTTTTAAGTGACTGGGTTAGAAACTTTGAACAGAAACTTCAGTCAGGGAAACTCAAAATCATTTATTTTTTAAATTTGTGAAATATACTACATTCTTTTTTTTATCCAGAGTTTTTGTCTCATATCTGTAGGTAAACTCTGCATACCTGCAAATTATATGCACACAAGCATACAAATGCTCTGTTGTTGTTTTGTTTTCTGAGTAAATAAAAACAAAACACTTAGAACAGTGATGCATTTTGAAAATCTAGTTATCTATTCATTACCTACTGATGGTCTTCCTGAGTTTTGTCAGTATATGACTTTCGCCCAGATTGCAGTTCAATCATTTTAGAGTTCCCAGCACACATTTTTCATTTTAATTTAATTTAATTTTTATGTGTGTGGGTGCTTTGCTTTCATGCTTGTCTAAAAACTATATTACATTCATGGTGCTCTAGAAATGTAGAAGAGGTTGTCAGATCTCCCTGGAACTGGAGTTACAGATAGTTGTGAGCTGCCATATGGATGCTGGGAATCAGACTTTGGTTTTTTGGAAGTTCAAGCAGTGCTGCTAACCGCTGAGCAATCTTTCCAGGCCTCCCTCCCCACCTCTTTTCTTTAAGGTGGGAGCTAACTATAGTACAGGTAATACCTTTCTAAATGGTGTGTTCTCTTCCACCCCAAGCTCAGAAGCTGCTATTCTGTGACAGGATATTTACTTCCAGTGGCTTATTTGCAGACAGCTACCCATAATTTACTTTAGAACACCAGGTATTATTTTCATGTGAAAGTAATAACCATAGAATACAGCTTTATCCATTATGTGAGTGGTGTGTGTGTGTGTGTGTGTGTGTGTGTGTGTGTGTGTGTGTGTCTGTAAATGTATGAATTGGATGCATTTATGTGTGTGTGTGAGCCTTTTTCTCTCTTTATGTAGCAGGATAAAGTGGATTCATTTACTAGGTGTTAGCCTTTGTCAGGTTCTTACCTTCTCAGACTTATTTCATAAAACCAGAGCAACTGTCTTAGTGTACGTAAAGTAATGCACATATATAAGAACTACAAGGTCAGAGCTATGAGGTGAGCCACTTGCTTGATTTGCTCTGAAATATCCATCCCTTGGGGACTCCCTTAATTCTGGGAAGACCTTGATTCATCACCCTGGTGCTATAGATAGAGACAGAACAGTGGCTTGAAGAAGAGGGCAGTTTAACTCCTCATAAACAGTAACCTGACACAACCAGAAAGGAATGGCAGTTTTGGCCCTAAGCATCATTGTAGTTACACTTTTCCAGGTTTAGTCTTTGGAGTGCATTTGTCTGGAGTGTTAATAATTACCACAATCTAATTCCACATAGGAAGCATGTAAGAGTGATAACTATTAAGACAAAAATCGGAAATAGCACACAGTATTTATCCTCCTATAACCAGAGCTTTTAGGGAAGAAACCTGGATGCTAAAAGCCCCAACATGCTGGACTCAGCCAGTTGGTCTCCATATACTAGTGACAGACAGAAATTTAAAGCAGAGCTGTGTTCAATGTGGTTATGTTGAGAAGAGAATCTAGTAAGGGGGTACAGTGACCATCTTTTTTGAAGAAACTCACAGGAGCATTAAATTTAAAGAACAAGGTTCCTGCCCAGCATTATCTCTGATCAGGTCTTGAAAGGTGATTTCAGAAAGAAGCCCTATTACCAGAGAGGCTGAAGGGATTCAGGTAATAATTACTTCCATTTTGGGCTGAGGCTGCCAGTTCTAGACCATTGCTTCCAATTTTTGGGGGGGTTGGGCCTTTATCTTATACAGGAATAAAATGACCAAAAGATAGGACTTTAAGCCAAAATAAGAGAAACAGACAAAACAATGGCAAGAATATTAGTTTTTCATCTGGTTTCATGACTTGTGGGCTCCAGTGAGGAGTCAATGATTTTTAGCAAAAGAGGTTTCTATACCCTTGCTTCACTATATCACCTGTAGAAAAACTTATTTACATGACTGAAACTAGATGCTGAGAAATACTCGCTTTCATTTTTTTTTTCATGAGCCAAGTTGAATTAGAGGATACTATTCCCTGAAAAGAGAACAAAAAGCCATGGTCATCCTCTTATGCCTCAGTACAGCTTCTAGCACATTACAGAATTGTTTTTAGTGAATTTACTGCCGTTGTGATTGAATGTAATGGTGATTCTCTTGGATGTTTATAGCAGGGCTATGATTATTGTAGCTACCTAAGAAAGAAAAGTAGAGCCTCCAAACTCAAGGAAGAGCTCTTAATTGTCAGCAACAATATGACTATTGGCTACAGCCACAGCTCTACACTGCTTAGCTGGAGTAGTAGCCTTAGGGGTTGTCTTCAGAAATATTTAGTCGGGGGAAGCTCTGGCTGTTTGACTTTGCCACAGAAAATAAATTTAAGACCAGTCAATATGAAGTAGGATTGGAGTTTATTAGAAAGAGATTTTAATATGATTTTAGCACAAGATTTAATAGGTGCCAGAGAAAGGGTAAGACAAACCCAAGTATGGGTATGGGCTTTTGGGGGAGGCATGTTTAAATGCCTTTACAATAGCCATATATATGATTTCTTAAGTAATTGATTCTGCTTTACAGCTCCATTCAAACATGGTCTGGTATAATTGTTTGCTTGCTGTTTTGCCTAGTGTAAAACAAATCACTATTCTTTTCAATATAAAATGTCAAGGACTGTCATGTGTCACACATTGGATTTGTCGTATCATAGTTAATCTATATTCATGGTAATTCTAAAATCCTCTGACAATGATCTGGAATCATCAATTCTAATGCATGAATCAACCAATACTTAACTCAAGGTGTTTTGAGGAACATGAAATTTGTAAATGCCTATAGATAAGGGATTTAGTACCACATCATGTTTTGTAAATAAAACTCCTACCTGTAAAGTTTTATTAAAAATGAACCTTAAATTATTATTATTGATTCCTGTCTGTTATATCTGAGGTGGGGCCATGGTAGATGAAGGGAATGGGATGGGGGAATTGGTTTCCCTCACTAAGGCACTGAGTGGGAAAAGCCACTAGTAGAGAGAGTGGAGGCCATATTATCCCCACTCTCTGGGACTAAGCCTCAGGGTTGAAAAACTCTATCACCTGAAGTCCCTAAGATGAGGCCCAGGGCACCTTACCTTCCTCCTAATATATTATATCATCTCTTTTAAAATAGATATAGGGTCTTGTCCTGCCATCCCTCCTTGTTTGGCCCTTCCCGACACTGTTGAAAGTACCTGGGCAGTTGTACAAATGGTCATGGGAGGTGCATGGGGTGAGGAGAGCACTGGGCCCCTGCACCTGCCTGTTTTTAGGAAGAGGAGGCGTCCAGGCCAAGAAGGGGAAGTTGTGCAAGGCAGAGTCCAAGCTGTACTGGGGCTTTAACACCCAGCAAGGAAGGGGTGAGAGGTAAAGATTCTTCCCCATCTCAGGAGTGACTGTGTACATAATGGTGGTGGACTCAGTCCTAGGCAAGGTTGGAGGCAACTCCTTTTCCCCAGCAGTGAGTTGCCTGGCCATGTTACCATGATGGCTGAGCACACATAATGAGCACATTATTTCTCACTAATGTGGAGTAAGACTTTGTACTTACCCTGTTAACCAGAAAGGGTAGGAGAAATGTCTGCCTTAAAGTGTATATCCATCTGACTTGAGGTTGACATTCTTGTTGAAAGTGGCACATACGCAGTATGGTCTGGGACATACTCATTCACCAAACACTTCTTCAGTATGCTCCTGAACTTTTCTTTTGAGAGTCATTCATTTGGATGATGCCCTGAATTAACACAATGCATAACAAATAAGATGTTACATAAATACAGACCATCAGAATATTTAGTGTACTTAGATATAAAAAAACACATACTGAAGGTCATTTTACCTGTGAGGTAAAATTCTACAGAGTTTTTTGAACTACTGCTTAATATTTTTTGAAGTGTGACCTCTCTTGGAAACCTTTAATCATAATTGAGAATATTATCATTAAATTAAAATTATTTAAGTAACAATTGTGTACTGATACACCTGAAAATTAAAAACTGCCACTCTTCCTGGAATTATCATGACATTTATTAAGAATAAAAATTTATTAGTAGTATTTTATAGGTAGTATTCAGAGAAGTAATATCAAGTGTCTTTAGGCTTTCCAGAAGTTATTGTCTGAGTAAAAAGTTTTTACTTTACTGATAAAGTTATATATTTTCAGATTGGTCTTAATATGTATTATGTTTCAATTTCTTCTAATTCTGTACATAATAATATTGTTATTTTAAGTGAAGGCTTCTTTGAAACACACATTAGGCTAATTTTTTAAAAGAATTAGATCATTAGATATTTTAGGAAAATACAGTATTTGTGATTGTTTTGAATGGCAAGCCTCTATATAATGTTTTAAGTCATTTTCTGGTTGTCTTTGCAGCTATGAAGTCTTACACACCATATTTCATGCTCCTGTGGAGTGCTGTTGGAATAGCAAGGGCTGCTAAAATCATCATTGTGCCGCCAATTATGTTTGAAAGCCATTTGTACATTTTCAAGACGCTAGCATCAGCTTTGCACGAGAGAGGCCATCACACTGTGTTCCTCCTCTCAGAAGGCAGAGACATTGCCCCATCTAATCACTACAGCCTCCAGCGATACCCAGGGATCTTCAACAGTACCACCTCAGATGCTTTCCTGCAGTCTAAAATGCGGAATATTTTCTCTGGAAGATTGACAGCAGTTGAACTGGTTGACATACTGGATCACTATACTAAGAATTGTGACATGATGGTTGGCAACCAAGTCCTAATCCAGGGTTTGAAAAAAGAAAAGTTTGACCTACTACTGGTTGACCCCAATGATATGTGTGGATTTGTGATTGCTCATCTTTTAGGCGTTAAGTATGCTGTATTTTCTACTGGCCTTTGGTATCCTGCTGAAGTAGGAGCACCTGCTCCTTTAGCTTATGTCCCAGAGTTTAACTCACTTCTCACAGACCGCATGAACTTCCTGGAAAGGATGAAAAATACTGGCGTTTACCTCATATCCAGAATAGGGGTTAGCTTTCTGGTTCTTCCGAAATATGAGAGGATAATGCAGAAGTACAACCTGCTGCCTGCAAAGTCCATGTATGACTTGGTTCATGGATCCAGCCTATGGATGTTGTGTACTGACATAGCACTGGAGTTTCCAAGACCCACCCTGCCTAACGTTGTATATGTTGGAGGAATCTTAACAAAGCCGGCCAGCCCATTGCCAGAAGTAAGGTTTGCTGAACATCTTGGTAATTTTTTTTTTTTAACTACAGGGGTCAATTTTTATTCTGACAGAAAAAGTATTGGCTAGTATCACATTAAGAGCCCATAGCTGATCAGCTCTCTTTATCTGTGGATCCTTCACTCCCTAGAATTCATATGCTTTGGGTGAGTGTATCTGTAATATTGAGAGGCTCTCTGTCCTGTGGAGTCAACATATTGAATAGGAACTAGATTTTTAAGTAATAACTATAGTCGATGAGTTGAATATACTTAGCTGTGTAGTTTTAACAAGCATAATTTATTTTGCTTTTAAACATTCTGTTCTTCACAGATAGTATGCTGAACTCTGTGTTTAGTAAAGTCAGTAAAAATTGAAAGAATAAAGGTACTTCTCTGGCATTCAAAATTACTGATTCTTGTACAGCTTTAAAGAGAGCAATAAAACATATTTATAATATTTTTTTTTTACCTTTCATCTGGATGGTAGTTAGTAAAAGTTTCCATTGTAGTTTTTAAGATAAATAAGTCAGAGCAAGCTAAAATATATTTTCTCTGAAAAGCACCTATTGGGAATTTATGACTGGAATATTTCCATCCTATAGTTGAAATGACTATTAATTTCAAAGTAGGAAAACAACTAATTTAAATTAATAACAAATGTAACATGCCCTAATGCAGTTTAATTTTAAAGACAAAATTAATGGTACTTTAAAAGCATCCATCTGCTCAAGCCTGTATTCTTTTTGCTAGTCAAATCATCAACAAATTCACTGTTCTTTAGAAATTTTTTCCATCCTACTTTGTTTTAATTAGCTACTTAAACTAGCAAAGATCACTTACATATGAATTACATATGGATTTTCTAACTTCAGGGTAGCTCAGTGCCTGCTACCACTTGTAACAGAATTAGAGATTATATAAGTTTTTGCTCTCATACCTGAAAATAGACACCTGCACAAATAGTTTCCACTGTAGACTATAATACAAAAGTCTGTCAGGCCCTCAATGAAGAGAAAGTACAGATTTTCTCCTGTAAATATTACATAGAAATGATCCCTAGATAGTATTTTCTTACAGTGTAATCAACTGGAACGTAGATGTGAGATTTTCTGATAGAACCATTTGAATGATACTTAAGAGATATAGTCCATGTGACATGGAAGCCCAGAAATACTGGCTTCCTGTATAGTAGAGTGTTAGCAGCTTGAATTGCTGAAGCCACTGGAATGTCAAGGGCACAGGTGCACTCTTTAACAACTGTAGATGATGAGAATTAACCTTAGCTTATCTCAGCTATTCATGAATTTGTTTGACTCTGATTTCAGTCCTTAAACCTTCCCCTGCCAGAGTCACCTTGCGACATATCACTCTTCTTCCTAAAGACAGTTAAAGTCAGGTCTGAGAAGCAGCTTCTTGAGAATTTAGTCAGCAAATCTATCTTTACCTTAAGATGGTCGTTTATAGTGTCACAGACATTGCTTTGCTCTTTCCACAGCTTCATCATTTCCCAGTGAGAACAGCCCATCACTTCTGGTCTGAGTACTTTCTCTCTTTGTCTCCTCACTCTCTTGATTAGAGAAAAATCTGCTGATTGTTCTTCTCCCTCTTTCAATTTCTGTGCATATTTCTAGAGTTGCATCAACTTGAAAAACCAATTATAGGTATACAAGACTATTTTATGCTGCATATTTTGTGTGCATTCTGTATTTATTAAAATATGTAGCATATGTGCATTTTTCAATAGTCTTATTGTTACTACCTTGGTTCCCTCGGTTCATTCATATCTTACAAGCTTGAATATTGCAATTCTTTTTAAATTTAATATAAAATTACTTATTTTATGTGTATGGATATTTTGGCTCCATATATGCATATATGCATATATTAATGCATATAGTATGTGTATATATATACAATATATATAATATATATATATATATATAAATGCATATAGTATGTGTGTATATATATGTATGTATACATATACATATACATACATATATGTATACATGCATATATATACACACATACTATATGCATTAATTACAGATGGTGTTGGGAATTGAACTATGGTTCTTTAGAAGAGCGGTCAGAGCTTTTAACCACTATCTCTAAGCCATCTTGTTTCTTTTAAAAACCAATTTTACTGGATTTTTTTGAACCTTACCTAATGTATTAGTGAAAATGTTTTTAGACTCAACTTGTTAACACCGACAGATCTACTTCATGAACTTGTCACTCTTTTCTTCTTCATTGGGTTTCCAGCAATAATTATAGTGAAATTGTGCTTCTGTTGAGCAGCAGTTTCTTGTATCTATTAGTGTGGTCACACAGACAGTGGAACATACACGTGTACATTATATACTGTTACGTGATTAGTAGCATGGAAAGTTTAGATTCTAAGTGCTAGATTGGTTTTTCAGTGTGCCATCTATAGTATGAATAATTTGACAAATATATATCTTACTCTTTTTGGTTCTCCTACTCTGTTGAAATTTTATATGATTATAGAATATGTCTTCCTACTGAAATTTCTGTAGTTGATGTCTGAGATAAGCTATACAATAGTGTTATAAAAGTTAATGAGTCTTTCAGGTGTTTTTAGGGTTACAGGACATGTTTATGACACTCAAACAAGAGGGTCCAGCAAACAGCTGGTGAGAAATGTTATCTAATAATAACTATCCAGCTGTTGATTACCTTAGTATTTTAGATTGAGAACATATTTCATTTTCTATTGTCTGGAAATGATTTGACACTAAAATTTGAATTTTGTAGCATGAGAGGAAAAAAAAGGAAAAAACTTCTAAAAGATGTTATTCAAGACTTCTATGATGTTTGCATATGTAGAAATTATTGCAAATGAACCAGTTCCATGCAGTAAAGTTTTTGTCTTCAAAATACAGAGAAAAGACAGAATAATTTATTCATGTGTCAGATAGATTTAAAGAGTTTGAGTGGCTCATTGAAGGTCAGAATCTGGCAAGCCACTTGTAGTGTTGATTGCTGTGTTATTGATTAGTTTGTCATGATGACTATACCCTTTGTAACTCACATTATTCATTTACACATGTAATTGTGTACATGACTGTATATAGATAGCTGTTTCTTCTGTCTTATTTGGTATCAGTGGTTTTGAGTACTTAGTATGAGAACCAGTTGAAAGAATTTGTACTTCTATGTTTTAGAGATTCATTGTTGATTATAGATACAAACACAGACAAAACTTTTTAATAATAAAATGTTGTGTTGATATAGTGTGAAGAAATTGTTTACCTGGAAATCCAAGTTATTCAAAAGTTAGAAATGTAGCCAGAGAAACCACCTCTGTTATACCTCAATGCTTGGCTGTTCACAATAGGGTTGTAAAAATCTGGATTAAGGGTAAGACATCATCCTCTACCAGGGTTATCTACTGTTATTATGAGTCAGTAGAAAACATGGATGCCAGTTTTCTAAAAGATAGCTTACATTTGCCAAGAAAGAGGTCTTTGAACAGAACTCTACTTAAATATGCCCTTTAATATTAAATATAAATGAAATAATGACATATGGAGTGAGTACAGCTTGTAGTATTTTTATTGGGTGCTATAGACATGTTTATTTAGGGAGTCTATCTATTATTAACTTGAAATGTTTCCTGTGACAACTTTATATGTTTGATCATTGGAAGCAGTTGTCAAGCTCTGCCAGGCTGCTGCTATTTGTCAATTTTCAGCTTCTACCATACTGAATTCTAGCAGCATCTAACTATTCGACCTTCACTGTTAGTTTGACAAATTTTGTGTTTCTTTAACATGAGAGTGAATACCTCAAATGGTGTCATTTTTGTACCCTGAGTACAAAACCTTGTACTCTGAACAGTATCAGGCTCTCAATAAATGTCTTATATTAGGTGAAGCCAGTAGAAGTAGCTGCCAAAAGATAAGATTATTCAGCAGATGACTCATTGTGAAAGAGTAAAACCACTGTCTGTTCCAAATTTATATCTACATATTATTCTGTAAAGCAATTAAAACTTCCAGACCAATTTATTTTACTGAACAAAAATAGGTGTATTAATGATTTTGATTGATAACACCCAACTGGTGAACTAAAATGCTTCTCTGCTCATTTGGGATACACTCAGAAAGAGGGTTAGTAATGAAAGAGTCCTTTACTTCCTGTCTGGAAGGCTGACTTTAGCTGGTATGCTGCTCTTTAGGTACACCTCAGCATTATTTTATTTCCAGTTAAAGAATATTACTGTCCTCTTCATTTTAGCAGTTCTGTGGGCATTTTTAAGTTATAGAAATACAATCATGGAGAGGGCTACAGGAAAGAGATAAGAACGGAATGTCAAAGACAGGATCATGACACTCCCCTTATTGTTGTCTGGTCATTTATTATGGAGAAAGAGACTTGAGTAACACATTTAATAGATTAGCCTCCTGAGTAGTTTGAAAGGCTATCTCGTTATGAGCAGAATGAAAGAAAGCAGTGGTTTTTCATAAACAGTATTTAGTTTCCATTGACTCAGAATCTTTATGATTCCATGTGGTAATGAAGTAAGGATTTAGGCTGTGATATTGCTACTGGTGGCCTTGGGTAAATGACTTGATCAAGTTGCAGGTAGCTGTTAAAATTGAGGCTGTTTTAATAATATGCTATATTACGATCTTACCCTATGTTATTGTTTTAAATATGGAGATGGGATTATAGCCATTATATACCACAATGATTGAAATGCCATGTTTTGTAAGTGTCAATTAGTCAAGATGTAAAATCTCTGTCACTAGGTTCCTAATATGGATTCCATCAGTTTTAAAAGATGTCTTCATACAGCTATGTTGATATTTGGAAAACAGAAAGTTAAGGACCATAGTGTTTGATGAGACTGAAGTTAAATTCCAATTGTTCTCAGATGTTTTCCACAAAATGAGAGTTAGAAAGAAAATGGTAGATTTTTTTTTAGAGTTTTGAGTTGTTCATAACATTTTGATATTTATTTTATAGTAATAAGCCAGAAGAAGTTTTCGATAATGCAAATCTATCAAAAAAGTAATTCAGGAATAGTGGGAGCCAAAGGTAACTTATCATTCAGTTCACTGGTACAGACATTTTCTGAACAGTGTTATAACATTAAATAAGCTATCTGTTGCTCCTCTAAGCATTAGAAACTAAAGGTATTTATTAACATCACATGAGATCCAATTATATAACCATATTCTACTGTTTGCTATTGATATCAAAAGATTGAGCATAACTTTTTAAGTCTCCTTTCTCATTGTCAAACCTTAAATCATAATTGTACACTTGAGAATTGTTCAATTAGATCAAACATTGGCAGTGTTAAGGGAAATACTTTAACTGATATTTCTACCAGTGAAAGTAAAAAAAAAAAATGCTGTTGGCACCATGTGCTTGCTCTATTTTTCACATATCCTCATACCAAGCCAAACATTTCTAATTTTAAATTAAACTTGCTACTGTCAGTGAGTTTGGTACATTTATTTCTGAGTGTATGTTCTTAAATGAAAAGAATACTTTATTTTTTACTTTACATACTAAATAGCATAATAGAATATCGAAATAGAGTTTGAAACAAAAGATAATGGTATTTTTTTTTAATTTGGTTACAAAAACACAAAGCAAGTGTTTCCTAAATTTTCTTAAATGGGTCAGTGTGACAAATGTACTTAGTATCCAGTCTTGTCTAATTTCTACTGTACTTATAGTCGATGCAATTAAAAGAAAGCCCAAATTTACAATGACTGCCTCACAGAAATAACACATATTTGATTATTTTAGAATGCAAAGTGTTTTTCTGCTACATCAATACCCAGAAAGTTGAATTCATATATCCATCAAAGAAAGGAAGGAAATGATAGAGTTGACACTAGGAAGAATAGCTTTAGATTCTCTTTCATAGCTCATTTCCTTTCTAAATTTTACACTAATGTATATTCTTCACCTTCAGCTCATATTTTAACAGCGAGAATAGAGCAAGTGTGGGCTTGTGAAAAATTGGTACCACAGAAGCCTAACAACCTGCCTTTTGACTGTGTTTGAGGAGAACTTTATACTAAATTCCCAGGTACTATTCAACAATATTGTACCAAACGTAAAAGTACGAAACATAAATTTTTCAGTAGGTAATGGTCCATTGTTTTAATGCCATTGTTGTCATGTCTTCAGCTTTTTTAGGGTAACGACAGCAGTATCACACTAATGGACTTTGGTAGATGACCACCACCCATGGCCATATTTGGTGGTGATAGTTGATATTCTTACTATTGCTTTACTAAGCTGTAACTACTGAAGCGTTAATTACTTCCCTTTTTCCCATGGTAAATAGCAGAATTCATCTTAGAATAGCTATGGAATTGCAGGGTAAAGTATACATTTGTATGGCTTTATTTTTATTCAGTCTATCTAATAACCTATATCAGTTTTCTTACTGAAGTCGAAGGGGAAAATAATTGTAAATGGGAGTCATTGTCCTTAGGCTATCCAGAAGTGACTTCATAATGAGCAGAAACTAAAACTTAGTAGAATAACTTTGTGTGGAAAGTAATGGCACTGTGCTTCAGGGTGCTAGAATATTTAACTCCTGAAGCATGATCTGTGTTTTTTAAGGCTCCCCTCTTCTGGCTCCACACATGCCCGTTTTCCCCTTTCTGTGCCTCTCGGTCTTGAGGGAGCTGAGGTAAATTTTATGTGGGTTAATGATGCCTTCATTGTAGACAGGAATCCTACCCAGATTCTCTATTATATTCAAACTCAGATTATTCTAGTCCAGAAACCTTAGAAACAGCAAATATATTTCTTTTTACTAAGATTAAGGGTGCAGACTCATTAGCCAGTCCAAATTTACATTATGAATCCTGGCATCCATATCACATGTGGTTTTATACTCTTTATATTCTCATTAACTCTTAAGTATTGGTTCCTCAGAATCCTTTGATGTTAATGTCAGTACACCAGTGTAGGCAACTTACTAAGTCTGGGGAGTTCAAAAGAATTGTTCAGGTTCCCTGGTGATCAAAAGCTGTTGGTGGAGGAAGACAAGCTACTCCTTGAGAACCACTGGTTCTCAATCCATGTAATCTGTATATTCTTTACTGATCGTGTATTACAGCCATTATTTCTGCTACACATTTTCTTTGTTTCCCTATACCAAAATATTTATATATGCATCTAAATGTCAAAACCTTAACCTCTTATATCACTCTTTTCAAATTTATTTATTTATTTAACTTTTATTTTTTTTTTTACTGCACTCAGCTTCTGACCTTAAATTCTACTTTATAGGGCAAAGTGTAAATTTTTATGGCTTTATTTTTATTCCATCTACCTAGATCCCTATATCTGTTTTCTTTCTGAAGTAGAGGGGGGGGAAGGCCTATAGTTAACTTAGAACTTATCGTGTAGCCCAGGGCAGTCTCAACATTGTGGTCCTTTTCCTCAGCTTCTCAAATGCTGAGTATATAGGCAGGAACAAGCATACCTGGCTTGCCAAAGTATAGTTTATAAAGCAGCATAGGTAGCTATGTTGGAATCCTTTGGTTGTTGTTGTTTTGTTTTGTTTTTCAAGACAGCGTTTCTCTGTGTAGTCCTGGCTGTCCTGGAACTCATTCTGTAGACCAGGCTGGCCTCGAACTCAGAAATCTGCCTGCCTCTGCCTCCTAAGTGCTGGGATTAACGGCGTGCACCACCACTGCCCAACTTGTTGGAATTCTTTTTATTGGAGATTTAAGTATTCTGATTCAGCCAGAGGTTAGTTAATTACTTGGTTAACAGAGTATACATTACAGAAAGAGCTATGAGAAGTGAATGTTGAGATGAGAGTAAGACAAATAAGCATATCTTTCCTTTTTGTGAGAGAAGCCATTGGCTTAAATGTAGTGTCTCTTACGGCTTGGTTTTGATAGAGACTTTAGGAGAATTATTATGTTCAGTTACAAGAGGGAAACCAACTGTCCTTCATAGATACCGTTTTTCTTTATTTTCTTCTAATTTTTTCACTTAACTACTTGGATCCATAATATAGTAAAATAAACTTACTGACATTGACCTGATTTTATAGTTCAATGAATATAGCAACTGCTAAATAAATACCTCTGGAATGGAATAGCTTTGTATACAATCAGAGAAAGGTTCATTTTATAATAGTTAAAGATTTCATTTATATCACCTTTTAAGAAAACACTAGGATCTATTTTTTTTTTTTTTGTAATTTTCCAGAAAGAATAATGGATAATAAAAATCAGTTTACAGTTGTGGACTGAATCATTTTATCTCATTTAGTTTAATTGCACAATTATGTGTGTGTATGTGTGTGTTCTTATGTGGGCATGTATGCACATGCTATGCATACATGTATGTGTGAAGGTGATAGGACAACTTGTAAGAGTTGTTCTCCCCTTCCATCGTGTGTATGTATCCCAGGGATTAAGCTCTGATTACCAAGGTAGGCAGCAGATGAGTTACCTGCTGAGTTTTCTCACCCAGGCCTGTTTTAATCATCATCAAATTGTAAATGAGTCAGCAGTGAGGCTTGAATTATTGTTTTGTCTGTTTTTCTTAGTTTATGATTTGTACAAGAAGTGACTTTTTATAACATCCCCATATGTCATACATGTAAGAACTGCCCAATCTTAGCCCATTGTTACCCACTCCTCATTCATCCCCGTCTTCTTTTTCTAATTCCTATTTCTTGTCTATATTTTTGAAGCTTTTTCCACTTTAAATAAGATGTAAAAAAAAAAAATAAAAAAAAGGAACATTTTGAGCACCTTACGTACATTTTTATTTCTGGTAGTGTATTGTTGGCAAGGCAAAATTATGAATACCTTCAATAATTTTAGTCATAAAAGAGCTTGGAAGTGATAAAGAGAATGGAAAACCACTGCTTTATAATTTGTATATTAATGAAGCTTATATATGTATATATGTGTATGTGTATCTATCTATCCATCTATCTATAGATATAGATATAGATATAGATATAGATATAGATATAGATGATATAGATATAGATATAGATATAGATATAGATATAGATATAGATATAGATATAGATATAGATATAGATATAGATATAGATATAGATATAGATGTACATATATATATACACACACAATAATTAGAAACAGCATTGATTTGTTAAAAACTAATAATCATTTATTAATTGATCGACATCTAGGCTATTTTCACTAGCTACTATGAATAGAGCAGCAGTGAATATAGATGAGCAAGTATCTCTGTGGTAAGATAGAGAGATCTTTGGGTATTTACCCATGAGCAGTATAAGTAAATCTTGTGGTAAGTTCAGCATATGGTATAATTTGTTTTATTGATCTAGGCCATCCTGAGTAGGGTAAGCTGAAATCTCCAAGTGTTTTTTATTTATATTTTCCTGGTGACTAAAGATGTTGAGCAGTTCTTTAAGTGCTATCTCGGCCATTTGTGTTTCAGCTTTTGACAAGACTCTCTTGGTTTACTTCAGTACACCATTTTTACATTGGATTGTTGTTTCCTTGATGTTCAGATTTTTGTTGGGTTTTTTTGTTTGATTATTTCATATACTCACCCTCTGTCAGATGTAAATTATAAAGAATGCCCCTGCTTTCTCTATGCTATTTTTCTGATCAAATTATGATGTCCTTTGCTATGCCAAAGCTTTTGAGCTTCATGGGATCCAGTTTATTTACTGTTGATCTTAATGCCTGTGCTACTGGAATCCTGTTCAGAATGTTCATTTCCTTGCCTACGAATTCAAGCGTAAATACCCTACAATGTCTTCTGTCAGATTCAGGATGAACTCAGAAAGTGATAGTGCACACAGTCTACACAGGCTCCAACGAGACAAAAGTCCTATTATTGAGAAGGAGGAGTAGACTACAAGTCTCACCCACAACCAAGATCTTACTTGCAATTGATACCTGCAAGGAAAGGGAGACTCCATTTTCTCCAGAGTGTATATCTAAATCACACTCCAGGGCAGGCCCCATGTCCAGGAGTAGTTGGCTAGCTTAAAATAGTCTCCATGGTTATTGTATTCTTTTGTTTTGTTTTGTTTGTCTTATTTTTTGTATGTTTTCTGGGAGGTCTTTTTGTCTTTCTTTGAGAAAAGGAGAAAAGAACATGAAATTGGATGGATAAGGAGGTTGGAAGAGTTGGGAGAGGGCGAGAATATGATCAAAATATATTGTATAAAATTTTTAAAATAGAAAATAATGTAATTTTAAAACCCTCTAATTACAAGTTGAAACTACTAAGTTAACAAAGAAGACATTACATTTAGGAAAACAGGTATGCACCAAACTGTAGAAAACAATTTCATAATAAGTGTACTACTGGATTTCAAGACAGAGAGTAATCCAATTCAGTAACAGTAAGTGATTTCAGTACCCCACCTTCCCCCCATAAACAATAATAAAGGGAGAAACAGAATTAAAGAACATAATACATCAATGGACCTAACGGGTACCTATTGAATATTAATCCTTAAGCTAAAGAGTATACATGTTACTAGAACCCATAGAAGTTCCTCTAAAACAGACAACATATTACAACATAAAACAAATCTCAAAAAATTTAGAGAATTTGAAATAACTGAGTGTATTTTCTGTGACCACTAGCAAATTAAAGAAAGGCAACAACAAAAGAATCCCTAATACACTGGTTCTCAACCTATGGGCATCCTACATATCAGACATATAATTATGATCCTTAACAGTGCCCAAATTACGTTTATTAAGTAGCAACAAAATATTGGTTGAGGGTCATCGCAGCAGGAGGAACTGTATTAAAAGGTTGCAGCATTAGGAAGGTTGAGAACTACTACTTTGTAGTTTCACAAACTCAGAGAGATACAAAAGAAAGTACAGAATGACGGATGTGATAAAGCGGTAATCAAGAAAGAAATAATTTTATTTTTTTATAACACAAAGGAGTGTTTATGAGTTTTTTCCTGAAATGAGATCATAAACAAAATTTTAGAGGCGCTGGAGAGATGGCTCAGTGGCTAAGAATAAGTACTACTTGCAGAGAGATCCCAGGTGATTTCCAGCACCCACTTAGTAAAACATTCCATAACTTCAGCTTCAGAGAATCCAGTGACCTCTTCTGGTCTTCAAGGGCACCTGTACACACATTCTGCGTACTCACAAAGACACACAGATATACAAATAAATAAAAATAAAGATCACTCTTCTTAAAAGAGAATTTTAAAACATGAAAATACATATGAAATTTAATTTTTCTTAAAAAATTATATCTCATCTTTGTATAATAGAGGTTATTTAAAATAAGATTTTGTAAAATAGTCCCATTTTTCTTTTTGAAGCCAAATTTCAGAATGTAGGGAAATGCTTCAAACTTTTTTTAATATTTAATTTTATTTTGGTAAATTTTAGATGCATACATTATTTTTTCTTGTAGTTATTTACATTTACTTTTCAGTAAAAAGCTTGTCTATGAGATTATTTTATTTTTAGAATAGTAATTAATGTGATGTGTAGTTTGAAACCACTTGCTACTGCAAAGATGCTATTTTTAAGAGCTGAGATGTGGTAGCCATTACAAAGAAGAAAGGTAAAGATAAAGGAACTCACTCTATACTAGCACATGTATGGCTTTTTTTCCTTTCAGTTGAATGCCCCAAGCTCCTACTCTTATTTTTCAAAGTAATAATGATGTTTTACTATAAATGACATTGTTTATCACACTAGATTTGCTTAGGAATAAATTTAAGAAACACTTTTAAATTATGATCTAATGGAATTCATACTGTGATTTTGCCTATTTGCAATTTCAACAGAGTAAGTTTTTAAGTAGGAGTTATATTCATTCTATTTATCCCACATAAGTTTTTAACTGAGATGAAAAGTACTACATTAGCTTTATTCACATATTGTATATATAATCTGTACTTACATTCATAACCCCAGGTCTGTCAGCTGAATGGGGCCTTAAAGCTTGTACATCCAGTATTTGACTATATTGTTATTCCTTTAAGACAGCAGTATTAGGCACTACTGGTTACTACCAGTTGAGGCTTCACACAGCTGTGTACTTAGCATTTAATCATGCAAAGAATTGCTAATGAGAAAATCAGACTGGACAAAGCACACCCAGTGAATCTGATACAATACCATTTTTGTTTGAGAAACATAAATAAATAATCTTCACACATTAGGGGTTTCATTAGTAAGTATTTGTGCCTGGTGTGTAAAGTAGACAAATGTTAACAATTTATTTTAACTTGCTATTAATAATTTATCACTATAATCCTTTCATAGAAATCTATGTTCTCTTTAAAACAAAACTAACCTTAGCCATATTTCTGTCTATATTTGATCTTTACATCAATATTCTAAATTTCTTTTCAATAGTGTGCTTCTTTCAATGCATATAAAGTATCTACTGATCTTCTCCACTCCTTCTGTCACTCCTAGAGAGAGCCGTGATCCAATAATCCCAGAGTAGCAACCTCACTCTAGCAACTTTACTGTGTCTCAGGCAGCCAACTGCTGTCCCTTCCTTTCATTAAAAGCACCGCATCTCTACCCTTGAAGGCAGTAAGTTATAGCAAAAGGAGTGGCAATTAAATTCATGTATTGCAATATGGTAAGGGCTGAAGACAACCTAATGTATTACCTTTCTAGAAGTAATAAATATTTTATGCTGAAATTTGAGTTTGAATGACAGTGAGGTGTTGAGTCAGAACAATCAATACCAGCGTCGTAATTAGGCTGAAAGGTAAATGGTAGGCGATGGTGGTTCAGGATGATTAGGTAGAATTTCTAAGGTGTCCTCGATGCCAGTATTTCTGGCTGATTACAGGTGAGATTATCCCTGCAATAATTGTAATTTATTGGAGGAAGTAAATTCTCAGTTTATGCAGTTTGCACTTGAATCATTGTACATAGATACAGTGCATTTGACCAGTGGGTCTAACTTTCCATTTAAGACTTGAGAAGAAAATAAGCCAAATACATGAGAAGGTAATGTATGCAGAAAAGACTGTCATTAGGGTTTTTCTGGAACTTGGTCTTTGTAGACTAGCTGAGCTTCGTTAATTGATACTGCCTGACCTGTGTTCTATAAACAAGAGTGGGATTAGCTTGGGATGCAGGAGTTTGAGTATCAGGTCTGCTACTGAGAACTACTTTCATTTTCTTGAAAAATTTCTAGACCAAGTGGTCTTCATAATAAAAAAAAGGCTGATTTTGTCAATATTTAAGGCATTAGTTGTAGATCAGTTGACATGTTTGTACTTAGAAGTTTTATAATATTGTTATAAGAATGAAGAAGTACCATAGTGCTCTAATGGCAATCAACATTATTATTTAAATAAATATAGAGTGTATGTTCAATGCAGATAAGCTGCATTTTAAACGACATTTAGTGGAAAATAATCTAGAATTTAAGTACGTTTCTTCTATTAAGTCCAGTAACAAACCTGTTTTAGAACTCTCATTTGTATTACAACTAAGAGTTTAAAAGTATGTGTAAAGAGTATTGGAAAGGCTGGAATAAATATTACAATATTAAGGAACTAGAATTAATATCCATGACTCACAATAACCACATTAAGCCTTTTTCACAGAATTAGTTTGCCTTAATTGTATATCTTCTAAAGATCTGAGCTATTTTATTCTGAAACCCAGGAAAGATTAAAACAGCAACGATAAAAAGTGATATGTGAAGGCAGAAAAGGGGAAAATTTCTATTCAGTTTAACTGTCAGAGAAGGAGAGAAGCTCCTCTAGAAAAACAAAGAAAAAAATATACATGATTCAAAGGGATAAAGGCTCTTGGGCTATTTGCTATCATTTAGTACCATAGACCCAGAGCAAAGCATTAGCCACAGGTTAATATCCTTAACCTTGGAACTCTGGGCAATCAAGGAAGGGAGAACAACACACATTCTTCAGGGATTCCTTCAATAATAGGTTGTAGTAGTTACTTTTTTGGGTTAATGTGGCAAAATATCTGACAAAAACTTCTCGAAGGAAGCGTTTGTTTTTACTCATATTTTGGAAGTAGAGACCGCTGTGGTGGCAATTGGCTTTATGTTACCAGTTTGAAGCAGCTAACCACATTGATTCTATTGTTAGGAGAGAATGCTTGTACTCAGCCTAATTTCTCCATTTTCATACAGTCTGAAGCCTCAGCCCATGCAATGGCACCACTCCCCATTTAGAGTGGATATTCCCAGCTCAACTAACAAATATAGAAGCCCCAACACAGACCGTACCAAGAGGCTTGTTTCCACTTTATGATTCTAATTCTCATCAGATCAACAAGCAAGATTATTTATCACACAGGCTTCACGGAAACTGAAGGATCTAGATTGTAGCAATCCATAGAGGCTTCATACTTAGATGAATAAATCCAGAGTCACTCATCAAAATAGGTCCAGAGTATTCATCTGCAAACTGAAGCTCGCCTTTAGAATGTTTCAAACCCCTTTATATGTATGGCCATTTTGCCTACATGTATGTCTGTGCAATATATTTATGCAATGCTGTGGAGACCAGACAAGGGTGAGGGATCCCTGGGACTGGAGTTACAGATGATTGTGAGCTGCCAAGTGGGTGTAGGAACCAAATGTGGGTCCTTAGCAAGTGCTTTCAACTACTGAGCCATCTCTCAGCTCCCTCAACAAATTATTTTAATGCTAACTTTATCTGGCAAAATATTTTAATACCTAAGGAAGTAAATATTTTATGAATTTTTTCAAATATTCCCCTATTAATAAGCAAAGCAAATGGTAAAGGATGATAACTGTTTAATTATTTGTTTATTATGGTTCTTTCTTAGAAAAAATGTATGCTAATAGATTAGAGGGTGTTTTAAGGTTTAAGACATTTTCTGGAATAAATTCTTGGTGGAGGATTATTACAAATGCAATTATAATTTTTAAGCATCATCTTTATATATTTTCATACATTGTAAGAAATTAAAATAATTTTTAAAAAGAATAATAGGCTAAATTATAGCCTTGTACATTCTTTGTACAAGATTAATATAAAATTTAAGCCTCTAACATTTTTCCTGAGATCATCTGTGTCATTGAGTATGCATATGCATAAAATGATATATAATCCTTGCTTTAAAATAGTAAAAACCAGCCTCCAGGTATGCTTTTGATTATGGTAATTAAGCTATACAATAACACTTAGAAGATCTGAAATAATTTGTTTATTCAGTACACAAGCTCTATTGAAACGAATTAGTTTTGTTCTGAAGAATCTTAAGTCTGATGGACAGGACAAACAGTGGACTGCTATCATTAACTGAAGTTTGGAAGCCATGTGGCATGTTAATCAAGAGCAGCTGAGAATAAGCAGGGATTACGATGGGTTTTGTGAGACCCAGGATATTCTCAGTAGTCCTTTTGTCCTTGGCTTTTGGAGCTGGATGGTAGACAAGCATACTAGGCTAAACAACCTCATCACAAGATCCCCAGTAGAGTAGTAAGGTTTTTGAAGGGAGTTATAACAAAAATAATCCAGCCTGAGCAGGTTTTAGGGATGTTGCTATATCCTAACTCATTCTTTCTTTTTCTCATTCTATCTTCTCTATAGTAATTCATTGAAGTCACCATGTACAACATTTAGTCATTTAAAAATTCTCTCCCATGAAAAAAGAGCAAGGGATTTTTCCTGCTACTCTCATGGCTGACATCTTAATTCATTCTAAACTTTTTCATGCTGAATAGTTTCTATTTTATTAAAAAGTGCATCTTTCTCAGTGGCTGATGTTTTGGATTTTAATGCTGTTATTTGGGAGTTCTTAGCTGGTTTCAGCTTCAATATTTCCCATCTTTCTCTGGTCTAGTGTTTTCCTCATGTATCTCTTACTGTAAAATTTCTAGCTTCCAACCCATGGTCACTGAGGAGTTCCAAGCTCTATGTTGAAGGTGATCTTCCTGAGGCGTCTACATATACAAGAAAATAACCAGTCCTTCATATATACATCCTTGCAATAGTCTGTCTCTTTTTTTAAAACAATGTTTGCTGAAGGCTTCCATATGAAAGACTGCTAGATATTGAGAACACAGAATAAGATGCCTTAGTGCCTGAAGTTTCCAAGGAACTGTTCAGAATGTGATCTAAACAGTTTCTAACACTCTAGGATTCAAATGCTGGCCTACTTTGTAAAGAGAAACAAGAGAAAATAAAAGGTAGCTCTGGCTCTTCTACCTTCTTTACTAGACTGTGCTCATTTCAACCATCCATTAACAATCAACAATGAATGCTTATTCATTGTCAGCCTATAGTCCAGATGCCTTAGCTGAGTGAGGAATTACCTACAATCCTCAGAAAGGTCTGGGGAGAACCTACTATCCCCAAGCCTGGCTTTACAGACATTCTAATGCCCATGGCTCTCTTGCTTCACACAATACCACTTATTAAACCTGAAAAAATTAGCTTCTGGGATTTTATTAATTTTCAGTGAATTAGTGTCATGAACTTCTCTCTCTCTCTCTCTCTCTCTCTCTCTCTCTCTCTCTCTCTCTCT